>CM053790.1:240469953-241084953 GCA_028749045.1 Cupressus sempervirens
ATTGTTTTCAGTCTGAGAACCTCTGTAAGGATATAAATCAGAGACATTAAATGTATTGGAGAGCCCTATGTCTGGTGGCAACTCCACCTTATAGGCATTGTGTCCACATTTTTGCAAGATCCTAAAAGAACCTATTTTCCTCATCATCAAATTAGTAAACTTACCTTTAGGAAGCCTCTCCTTTTTAAGGTTCACCATAACTAGATCTCCTATTTCAAATTGAAGATCTCTCCTCTTAGTATATGTTGCTTCCTTATACTTCATTGTCACTTTTTCTAGCCTATGTTTGACCTCTTAATGAATTTCCTTCATCGCCTCAGCAAAATCACATACTTGAGCACTGGTTCTTTCCATAGATTTGACATCTCTAACCTCTATTACCCCTCTAGGATGAGTGCCATAAACAATTTGAAATGGGCTCAATCCAGTTGTCCTATTCACTGAATCATTATAAGCAAACTCTGCTAGTCCTGTGACTGAGTCCCAAGATGATCCATGTTCCTTAGTAAGGCATCTTAATAGGTTGCCCAATGATCTATTAACCACCTCCGTTTGGCCATTTGATTGTGGATGGTATGTTGATGAAAATAAGAGGTCTGTACCAAGTTTTCTCCACAAAGTCCTCCAAAAGTGCCCAAGAAACTTAGAATCTCTATCAGAGACTATGGATAATGGTAATCCATGTAGTCTTACTACTTCCTTGAAAAAGATACCTGCAATATAAGAGGCATCATGACTAGTTTTACATGGCAAAAAGTGTGCCATCTTGGAAAACCGGTCTACTACAACACAAATACTATCATAGCCCTGCTTGGTCCTTGGCAATCCAAGTACAAAGTCTAAACTTATAGCATCCCAAGGCATGTTTGGTATAGGTAATGGGGTATATAGTCGTAGATTGGAAGTCTTCCCCTTTGCCTTATGAAAAATCACACAAGTCTCTACAAACTTCCTTACATTAGTAGGCAACCTAGGCAAGTAATGAAATCTTCTTACTAGTTCAAGGGTCTTCTCCAATCCAAAATGACCAGCTAGACCCCCACAATGCTTCTCCTTTATAATGTTCTCCTTCAAGGATACTCTAGGGATGCATAGCTGACTCCCTTTGAAGAGAAATCCTTCTTGCAGCATGAAATCTACATAAATTTTGTGGTACTACCCTATCATATCCTTGCAAACTTGATAAGCTTCTTTGAAGTCTTCATCACTTTCATACATGTATTTTATGGAGTGGAAACCCACATTCTCCAACCACATTTATTGAATGGTCAAATTTCTTCTACTATGGGCATTAGCAACCTTATTTGCCTCCCCTTTTTTATGATTAATAGTGAAGGTATATGATTGAAGGTAATCCATCCATTTCACATGCCTATGGTTCAACTTTTCCTGTCTATTCAAGAAACTCAATGCATGGTTATCTGTATAGACAATAAACTCCTTGGGCAATAAATAATGTCTCCATTTTCTTAGAGACTATACCATAGTATACAATTCTATATCATATGTAGAATATATTTGTTTTCCTTCATTTAGATTTTCACTAAAGAAGACTATTGGTTTACCTTCTTTACTTAGGACTCCTCCTATGGCCCTATTACTTGCATCACATTCAATAGTAAATACCTTCTTGAAATCAGGTAGAGCAAGGATGGGTGCCTCTGTAACCCTTTTATTCAAGTACTCAAAGTACTGATCAGCATCTCCTATCCATGCAAATTTACATTTTCTTCCACCCTTGATTGTATCAATCATAGGGGCACACACATTACTGAAATCTCTAATGAACTTTCTATAAAATCTTTCCAAACCATCAAAGCTCTTTACCTCACTTGCATTCCTTGGTGTAGGCCAGTTGAGGATTGCTTCCACCTTTTCTGGATCCATCTTGAGGTTGCCCTCGGAGATGAAAAAACCTAGGAACACCAACTCTTCTTTCATGAAGACACATTTATTCAAATTTATCTTCAATTCCTTCTCCCTAAGTTTCTTCAAAAATAATTCCAAGTGTTTTAGATGTTCCTCTTTAGTTTTTCTAAAAATCAATATATCACCAAGATAAACAACAACAAAATGATTGATGAAAGGTTCCAAAACTTCATCATGAGTCTCATGAATGTACTAGGGGTATTAGAAAGGCCAAAAGGCATCACCATCCATTGATAAAGTCCCTCATTATTTTTTAAGGCAATTTTCCATTCATCTCCTTCCCTTATTTTGATTTGGTGGTATCCTCTTTTCAAATCAATCTTCGAATAGTACCTTGCCCCTCTTAGGTGATCCATAAAATCCTCCATCCTAGGCATTGGGAGCCTATATCTGATGGTTATCTTGTTTATGGCTCTTGAGTCTATACACAACCTCCATGTACCCTCCTTTTTAGGTGCCAAAAAAGTAGGGACTACACAAGGGCTGATGCTCTTTCTTATGAACCCTTTTGCAAGCAACTCCTCAACTTGTCTTGCTAATTCCTTGTTTTGTTCTGGTGTTAACCTATATGCACACTTATTAGGCAATGTAGAACCTAGAATAAATTCAATACAATGACTTACCTCTCTAAATGGTGGCAAGGTATCAATAGCAGGGTCTGAAATAACTTCCTTGTATCTATCAAAAACTACCTCACTTCCTTAGGTTCCACATTCCTTATTCGTGATCTACCTTCCTCCTTTTTATCTTCTTGTATTGGCTTTACTAACATGGCAAAGCATGGTGTGTTCTTCACCTTGAGATTCTTCAAAACCTTCTTCTCCCCAACCATCATCACACTAGATGCATGTTGGGTCTCCTTTCCATCTTCTAGCAATGGTGTCATAGTGTACTCCTTCCCATTTTTGGTGATGATGTAGACATTATTCCTCCTATCATGCTTGGAATTGACATCATACTGCCATGGCCTGCCTAACAACAAATGACAAGCATCCATATCTGCAACTTCACAAACAATTTTGTCCTTGTACTCCCCAATTTGAAATTCAACATTAACTTGTTCATTAACCACAACTTGTTGCTCCTTACTTAACCATGAAATTTTGTAAGGGTTAGGATGAGGTGACCTCTTCAATCCAAGCTTATTTACCAGCTCTATTGATGCAATATTATCAATTGAACTGGAATCAACAATTACCTTACACACTTTACCTTTTACCTTGCACAAGGTCTTGAATAAGGTCTTCCTTTGGGGAGGTTCTTGTTCTGCAATTGTCTTCAGCAAGGTTCTATTGAACATTAAATATTCCCCTCACTCTAGATCAGCATTTCCTCTTGCTCCTTGGTCATTTTGTGCATCCTCTTCTTGAGCCAAGTGGATTCTTCTATCTCCTTGACTGGTACTGCCCCCTTTCTCTGGACACCTAGAGGATCTATGCCTTGTTTGATTGCAGGTAAAACACCTTCTAGTGAATACCCCTAGAGTCCTTCCTCCAAATCTTCCTCTCCCATTAGGTCTCCTACCTCTAAATCCTCCTCTAGGATTGGATTCTCCATCTAATTTTTCTTTACTACTGGTAGGTTCACCTTGAGACCTATTAGATGAACCCTTGCCCCCAAATCTTCCTCCATGTTTGTTATTTCCTCCTCTCCCTCTTCCATGCGAAACACTTCTCCTCTTGAGTTTCTCCTCAATCTTGAGGGCCATTTGATAACATTGGTGGATGGTCTTAGGATTGAAAAAAACCAGTTCATCCTTGATGGAGTACTTGAGCCCATTCAAATATCTTGCCAACTTTTGCTTTGCACTTTCAAGAACTTGAGCCCTTAGAGTGAGTTTACAAAACTCCTTCGTATATGCTCCTACATCCAAGTCCTTTTGCTTGAGACTTTGCAACTTTTGATGCATTTGGACCTCATAGTCCTCTGCTTCAAATTTTTTCTTGATCTCTAATTTCATTCTCTTCCACATGGCTATGGGTGCCTTCTCTTCCTCTATTCTCACATTTTGAAGAAAATTCCACCAACTGAGGGTGGATCCTTTCATTTTAGACTTAGCCACCTTTATCTTTTGGTTTCTAGCACATTATCACATTCAAAGTGATTTTCAAGTGCTTCAATCCACTCCATGCATTCTTTTGGATTCAACTTACCACTAAACATAGGTAGGTATGATCTTTGATCCTTTCTTCTTACCCTTTCTAAGACCTCCAACATGGCTCTTTGATCCATAGGGATTTCATCTCTAACCTGCCTAGGCTCTCTAACTTTAGTCCTTTCTTCTTCTCCTTCCGAGTCTTCCATAACTCCTTTAGCCATCTTGCCCTTCAATTTTTGCAATTCTCTTTTCATGCTTCTATTTTCCTCCCTTAATGCTCTACTTTCTTCCATCTATTCTTTGACCAACTTGGCCAATTCCACATTTGTGATCTTGAGAGGTATCTCAGCAAAAGCACCAAACTACCCTTCCAACTCCAATCAGCACCTTAACTTGCTTCCAACCTCCAAAAAACAACTAGGCCTTCTTTTGAGGTTAATGACTGACCCAATGGGCTTTTAACATAGGTAGACTCTACCTCCAAGTGGACTCCACTTCACAATCCCAACCCTCAAACCTAGGGTTCACAAACAACTTGGGACAATCACTTCTATTAAGGACTCCCTAACACCAAATAGGCCTAAAATGGAAAATGCTTCTTAAATTTGGGTTAGAACCCCATTCCCTTGATACAAATGGTTCTTACTGACTCAAAACAATAAGAAAACCCCCACTTTGAAGTTTCTCAACACCTAACACTGAAAATTACAAATTGTTACTAGCACTTTTATTAGGACAATTCCTAGTTTCAATGGTCAAAATCTAAAAAAATAAAAAAGGAACATCCAATGTTTTCATATCAGTAAACACCCTTCAAATACTCCTATGAGATTCCAAAAGATCAATTACCAACTCTACTCCAGCATCAAGTTATGCCTGCTTTGTGTCACAGTCCTAAATGGCCAATTTAGGTTGGGTTACAAGAAAACATAAATAACTGGGTTTAAAAACTTAGTTCAACCCCTTGGATCTATTTTACACCTTTTATTTTTCCTTCTACACCCTTCACCTAGGTCAAATCAATCAACTTGGGAGCTTGATCCTTCGTTTTCCTTCAAAACTAGACTAGACATAAGACTATGTTGAGCCTAGGGCTTGCTAGTAAAAATAGGTGCCCATATCCTATAGCTGTGAAACTCTGCCATCTTCAAGTCACCTCTCCTAACTTGCATTCCAAAAAGTGGCATTGAAATCCCATGCTGGATTTACAAGTTAGGGGGCCATCTTGTTGAAACCCTCAAATGTACAGCAATTTCAAACCTACCTCTTCTAAAACTGGTATAACTTTTAGCACAGAATAGATAAAAACTTCAAACTAATTGCATTAGAATTTTGAATCAATCCTCTTTCCAACCATATAATATTTTTACCACTACCAATCCGTACATGCCATACAGAATTGAAAAAATAGAGAAAAATGTAGAATTTCTAAGTTCTATTCACTAAATGTTGTCCACCCGTCTGTAAAATGGCCTTCCCCACATATGGAGACCTTAAATAAGTGTCTTCCAATAGTTATAACTTCCATTTGGATGGTTGGAAAATGATACAACTTCCTTTTTTTAGTTTGACAAAAAATTTGCAAAAATTGCTGTGTAGCAACTTTTTGCATTTTGCAACTTTCTTGCACCTTTGCACTTTTTTACACACCTTCAATTCAAAGGTGTCCTAATGACTCAAATCCACCTAAAACATCCTAAAAAAAAGTAAAATACTCAAGAACACATAAATAATGACTCCTTGGTTACAAATGATCACTTGGCTTATAACCACACCAATGTACCATTGTACCTTACAATTGAGTATTTATTAAAAATATGGACCAAACTTCATTCCTAACAACTCTAACATACTAAATACCTTGAATTCATGCCTAAGAGCCTTAGGTGCCCTGCACCATCTTCTAACAAGAAAGGTTATACCTTCTTTAATCTTTTTGTCCTCTTTAGATTTTGATCAATTGCTACTATCATAATCTCCATGGGTTCTTGCACTTCTAGACAAGAAATGACGAACAATTAAGGCACTAAAATCCATCTCCACTCTTGTTAATTATCCAAGTTATCTTAAAATTAATTTTGTTGCTTCTAATCTTCCAAGAAAAGTATTCCTTGTGAACTTCTTAGTGTAGGTATTAAAAGCTTGATCATCTGTGCTACTTGCTTGAATGGTGGTGTCAAAGTTTTCAAAATATTCCACACAATCTCATCTTCCTCCTTGAATCCATTACAAGGTTTGATTCCTACAACAATCTCAAATATCCTACCAATATAGCTTCTCAAAGATTCATCTTCCAACATTTTAGCATCTTGAAACAAACATATCCAATTCTATAATCTCATTCTTTTAGTATGTTTATCTCCTCCAAAAGTAGATTCTAAAGCTTTCCAAATCTTATGAGACGTTTCTATTGGTTTTACCTAGCTATATTCATTTTCAAGAAGGGTTGTCAGTAAGGCTTCTCTGGCTCTCATGTTACACATAAACAAATCTCTTTCTTCTTCACTGTATCCCTCAAGCTTTCTTTCTTCCACAATCTTCTTGTTTCTCTTTGTCAAAAGCCAATATCCTAGACCCATAAATAGTTTTGTTTAATAGTTTTTCCCTCCTTCTAAGTTGGCTTTACCTTGACTCTAGATGCCCAAAATGTAAGGGAACCAAAAGAACTTTTACCAACAAATGAGTTAATGTATGTATTCGATCACTGCCCTCTGAATTGATTAGGTATAACTCCCTATGATTTGCATTGATGTGCAATGAATATGTTTTTATAAGATTAAAAGTCTTGACATTATCAGCTCTTAACCAGAGAGTAGTAAAGGATAACCAAACTTCTTGTAGGCACAAATAATTCAGGCACAAAATTTGGGCAACCTATCACACCTAATGGAATGACTATAATAGACTATCTTAAGATTCCTAACTCTTAATTCTAATCTAAATATAGTGTTAATAATTTAAATGCAAAGAGAGATGGAAAAAGAGATGCACATGAGGGAAAATGGAATTGCTTTGGCTACTAGACTTGATGAAATGGAATTCAGCAAGTTACTAATAAATTCATACACATCTATCTTTCAAATCTCAATGAAACTATCTAACATAATATGAAATGAACAATAGAGGAAATAGAATTATATATGAAGAAATTAAATGGAATCACTTTCACTAAAAACATCAAAATGAAATGGAATCCACTTGATTATCATAGGTTCACATACAATTGTCCTTCTACTCTTTATGCAGAACTAATCAAAGAAAGGGCAACAAAACATGACTACTAAATAGAAAGTAAATGGCATTACAAACTCATTCACCATCATGTTTTTCAACCCTTTCAATATATAATGAGGTTACATTTATAGTTTTCTATTATCCTTTATTTAATTTTGGTAGAGCAACAGTCATATAAAAATAAGAATAAAATATAAAATTATTCAATGATATGAGCACATGACATCTTTCCATTGACAAATTTAAATCTATGATATTCCTAAAAGCACACCATGACTTTCCATCTTCTTGTGATTCCACAAATCCTACAGAAAATCACTATTTTCTTTATGTTCTATCATTTTGCACCAAACCCATGCATTCATATTTTTATGGTCATTACCTTTTCAAATTCTAGTCTTTGATCATCTTAATTTGACAGTCATGATTAAAGCCTTTAATTATCCTCATCATCATGGTGTTTTAAAGAACTTCTAATGATTGAGGGACCATCAAGTATGTGTCATGTTGTCACTTTTCTACATTATGTAAACTTCATGCAACTTCAAAATGCAACAAAGTGACAAATGTCAATCTAATGAAATCTGATGGTCAAGAATAAATATTCTTTCATTTGATTTTTAGCCTTCACAATGTGGGTTCACTTTCCAACTAGGCATGTCATGGCATACATGTGGTAGTACATTATTGACTGAAGAATCTAACATTGACTTTTTTGTACCTTGTGGAACTTCATGACTAGATTTTACCATGTGGAATAGAATGGGTCCCTACATGTATACATGTCAGGTTCTTGCTTTATCACATTATGTAAACTTCATGCAACTTCAAAATGCAACAAAGATATGAACATCGATCTTCTTAGATCTCATAGTCAAGTGTGTATGATTTTGCTTCCTAAAAAAAAAATGGCCAAGATCTCCCACAAGAAGAAGAAGAAGAATTAGATGGAATAAGAAGAATATAGACAAGAAGAAAATCTGCAAATACTATGAGATAGACTATGAGTTCCTTTGTCTTCTTCATGCTCATGTGGACCTACAAAACCAATTTATACAATCCTACCAATCACAAAAACAAGAAAAATTAGCCAAAATCAGCAAATGACATACAAAACTTCACTAAAAAAGTTAATGAAGATGACCCATGCAGGGTCCCACCGGGCGTGCCAAAATGTATATGAGCAATGTTAGTATGCTAATAGAAACCAAATTTAAATAAAGCTTCTACAAACTAAAACAAATTCATAAACTTCAAGATAGACTAAGATGAGCTCTCAATTGAAAATATGAGCCATTAATGGGCTCTCTCAATGAGAAGCTCTCTTGTTGAGTGGCTTTTTCTAAATGGATAGGATGTATGCTCAATATGCTTCCAAAGGCTTCAATGGATGATTGTGGATTTTTGGTGTGGATAGATGGATTTAGTATGGATTTGGCTCTCAAAATAGCATTATAACTTTACTTCATGGATTGTGTTATTTTACAAAGGGGAAGGATCCAATTTATAGGCAAGAGGCTTGAGGGATTGAGGGATAAGATGCAAGGATGGGAAAAAGCTCATGGAGGGCTCAGATTGCATGAGAAGAGAGCACATGGATTGTGCTTCCTTATAGCCAATCAAGGAGTGACACATGTCACATGGTGAGAGGAAAGAGGAAAGGGGAAGGATGAGTCAACAAAGGAGGCTCAAGGGATAAAATTTTCATAAAGACCGTCATAATGACTTGTAAGAGCAATAAAAGGGCTTGTAAGAGTCATTTATGACCTAGTGGACTTCATAAAGTTTTATGGTTGAGATATTTTGAGGGTGATGAGAGAAATTTCGACTTGGACTTGATTAGGAAGGTTTTAAGCTTGTTTAGGCTTGTGCAAATGATTAGAGGATGGATTAGGATGGTTTAGGACTAGGCAAGTGGATGGCAAGTGGATTGCAATTAATGAGGGTGGGTGAAGGAGGAGATATTTGTTAACTTTGGCTTGAGTTAGCAAGTCTTAACCCATGTTTAGGGAATGCGACAAGGTTAGGAGGGGATTAGGATTAGGTTTAAAGACATATTCTAGAAGAGTCCAGACTTTGGATGAGGATAAAGACTTTCTAGAATAGTCTAGAATTTCCTAGGATGAGGATGAAGACTTTCTAGAAGAGTCTAGAACTTCTTAGGATGAGGATAAATTAGATTTTTAGGAAATAAATTAAGTTTTATTTATTTCAAGGGTTTGGGTTGAGGAGATATTTATTAAAACTTTTTTAATAAACATGAGGATTAATATTTAAGCTTAATTAAATATTTTGAGTTGGGATTAGGGGTAGGAAATGATGGGATTAGCCTTTAATCAAAATTAAAGAAGGATTAGAAGATTTTGGAAGAGGTTAGTGGTCTTAAGGAAATTGGCCAAGTTTTGGGCAAAAAATAAATTTTTTATTTATTTTGGGTTTTTTGGTCAATTTATTAATTAAATAATTAATAAATAAGGAAATAATGTTTAAATAAGATTTAAACATTTTTGGGAGGGATTTCTTAATTAAATATTTTTAATTAAGATAAAGGGATTTAATGGCATAAAAATTAATTAATTAATTAAATAATTAATTAATTAATAAATGATGATGTCATCAGAACTTTTTCAGAAAATAAAAATACTTTATTTTCTAAAGGTTTTTAGGTGTCTACACTTAGGACTTTCTTTTCTAAACTCACTCACCATTGAACTCCCAAAGTTGTTATGTTTTCTCTTCAAGGAGAATTAGTTATCCAACTATTATAAAAATTATTAGCCTTATTAATCCTTAAATATATGAGCAATATAATTAGTAACCACAACAATATACTCATGGACAATAACACTAGATATATTAACTAGGGATACCCTTGATTAGAGGGAAAACCCCACAAGATGATGTACTAATATATAAATTCCTTGTTAGAGGATGGACCATGTTGGGAGTCAATAAAAACATTCAGTAAATATTAGTCCCTATTAGGAGACTTTGAATCCCTATTAGGAGATTTCAACCTTGTTAGGAGTTGTAGAAGGAAGATGGACCCACTTTCCAAATGGCTTCAGGGGCAAGATCAATGCACCCACTATTCAAATGATCTCTATATTATTCTTTGCAAAATAATAGAAATGAACTTCACTTGTACTTCTTCCTCTATCTAATCAACCAGACTACTCTTCTTCTTCTTATCTCGATACCAGATCACCAACTTCACATCCAATAATCCTTTGGATTACTTAAATGTATTTACCAAATACTTTGCTCTTATTCGCACAATTCACATACTTGATACACTTTCAAGAAAGGAAAATATTATTCCTTTATACTATGTCCTCAAAACAATTCCTTGAGTTAGCCTTGAGGCTTTCCCAATTAATTATAAGAGAACCATATTAAGATAATTAATTATTCCACAATTAGACAACACCATCAAATAAATTTCTATACAACTTATCATACGTACAACTTCAGACCTTGCACACTCACTGACATCACCATCAATCTATCTTCTATTGGTGTACAACTTTGCACACCAAGATTCTATATTTGTTAGGAGAAATAGTCCAACCATTAGAAATAGCTTCTAAATAATTATGTTTGTATATTTCTCTCTATAATCAAGTATATCTTATGCATATCTTCAACTTACTTCATGCACACTTAACCTCATCATTAGGAAAAAGTGTAGAACTCATCCTTAATTGTGCTTGACCTGAACATCAAACCTATGTTTGTACAATATCAATCTCTATCAGCTACTCTTCTAGTCTTCATAGAAACTATACTATGTTATCATCAATGAAAAACATAGTCATGAATGCATAAAGTCAATCATGCTACCAATCTCCACATGCTCTAGCAATTCTTAGGATAATTCCCCAAAGGAATACCGTTAGTATTCATGCTAAAAATCCTTAAAATCCTACATCATAGAGTTAACAAATCTAGAAGGCACTGACACCTTCAAATGAATATAGCTCTGTAGGCTTATAGAACAAGTATCAAAACACCCATAGGGGAAATGTCCTTTTCTTTTGTATATGGAGTAGATCTTGTGCTTTGAACTTTGGTCAAGATTCCTACTCTATGAGTCTCTCTAAAGGGCCTCATTATAGATGTTGACTATAGATATCTTAGCTACAAAAGATAGAACTACTGGATGAACATCAACAAGTGGCATTCAATCATCTATGAGCTTACCAAAAGAGGATGTCCAAGAGATACAAAAAGAAAGTAAAACCATGAGACTTCCAAGTGGCTGATCTCATTTTAAGGGAGAACCCCAAGAATCATAAAAATTAGGTACAAAAGGGAAAATTCAAGCCAAATTGGCTTGGTCCATACATTTCCACTATAGTGTCTGAATCAAGCACTTATCAACTCTCAACTACTAAATGGGAACTTCTCAAAGAGCCGATCAACACTTTTCATTTGAAAGGTTCTACAACTGATATTCTTTGAAGCTCTTTTTACATATCTAAATGTCTTAAAAGAAGTACCAAAATTGTAAAAATTCCTTTAAAAAGTTCCTTGGTAATACCAAAAAAAAAAACAAAAAACAAAATATAAAAAAATCAAGAAAAGAGAAAAGAACAAAACAATTGAAAAAGAAGAAAAGTTTTCATTGATGAAAACCTAATATACTAGCATCATGGTAGAAAAACTAGAATCTCTTCCAAGAAGGTGAAAACCTAGTAAATACAGACCTCTTGTTCCAAATGCTCCATCTAGTAGCATATCTTCTGTTTTCTATACAATCGCTTTCCTTCTTTGAGTTCTTTGTGTTCTTCTTTATTTTGTTGCTATCATTGTTATCAATTATATTTGAGAATCTTCTCATACCTACATGGATTGAAACTAGTCATGGTCTAGGGGAAACCTACTTTGTCTAGGGGGAAATGCCATATGTTCTTAAAGGATCTCTCTTGCTTTAGTCACTAGTTATTCTAATTGTGTTTGCCTACTATTGCTTAAGCCTACTGATGAGATTCCTCTTGATGAGAACCTCTCTTGCATCAATCACTATTTTTCCTAACTACGTATGTCTATTGCCATCCAACTATTGAAGAGATTTCTCACAACACATCATGAACTTCCAACTTGAAATTAATCCTCTAACACTAAAACTGAAATTGAAAATTGAAACTGTTTGAGCTATGTTGAACTTTTCTTTTAGATTTTTCTTTCACTTTGTCATTCCCCTTCAAGAAAATCTAGGATTTCTAATTCCACTAGAGGAGAAAGGATTGGGGGGATGATCTTTTCTTTGTTTTATGTTTGTTGGTTTAGTTCTAATGATTT
The DNA here is from genome assembly GCA_028749045.1 of Cupressus sempervirens. Taxonomy (NCBI): domain Eukaryota; kingdom Viridiplantae; phylum Streptophyta; class Pinopsida; order Cupressales; family Cupressaceae; genus Cupressus; species Cupressus sempervirens. The sequence goes on from CM053790.1 coordinate 240,482,519, forward strand.
GAAGGGTCCATATAAAAGAGGTGTCCACTATAAGAGCCTTTATCTCATGTTGGATAGCCATGTGTACCTCAACTCATTTTATATGGAAAATCTAGTGAGGTTGGTTCTTCTCCTTATTTGTTTTGAGTGAATTCCCTATGCTATAGTAAAATATTGATATTCATCCTAAGAAGTGAATGCATGGGTCACTACGAGTAAGTTTAACACACTTATGTCTCAAGTTATGAATGTAAGGTTCATTGCAGTCAAAATAGTTACTAATTACTTACCATGAGAAAGATCTCTCATGTGTTTAGTTTAACTGTATGCAATAAACATTCTAGTTATCCTATTGTTTATGCTCTTATGCTTATGTTTTCTTGCTAAATTAACAGGAAAAGATGTCCCAATCATTTTGGCTTGTGTCTTAATGCTTACATCTCATTCCAACAAATATATAACTAATGTCATATTCATATTCTTATTATTGCAACGTTAGTGAGGGTTGTACAACATCTAGTGGCCTTCACAAAAAATCTTTGTGACAAAAACTATATCTTATGTGTTCAGTAACCTGGTCTTAGGGATTGCATCTAGAATAGACCTGCATTTCATTTTAGACTTGCATTATGGAACAATTTTGATAACTCATTTGATTGCATTCATCAAATTGAAAGGTAGAAGGCTTCTTATGCATATCATGTTTTCATCTTGAGTATATAAGAGTTTGATCCCATGATCAATATCCAAGAATTTGATGGAACACTTGTCATGAACAACATAAGTAAAACCTACATTAGATGTTAGTACATATTCATTTTGCATCATCACAACATCCATTCACACTTATAAATAATAGAATCATGTCATCTACATCTCATCTCATAAACATGCATCGTATATCGATGTCTAATCCATCATATTTGCATACATATGCATATACATCTCATATCATCTATGCTTTACATCCATACAACATAACATCTACATAATCAAAATCCATTTAGGATACATCTCATATATGAACATCATAAAGTAAAAGCATGATGCATGAAAAGATAGCTTTGACCTAATTTTGAAAATTTCTCTAGTTGACACAAAAATAACCCATGGCTAATTTGATTGCTCTACACTCATTTTTAGGATATCGAAACCTGACACTCATAAACAACTAAAAAATACATTTTAAAATTTTGGGACTAATACGATCAAGCACTTGTGCAATCTATCTTTTTGACATAATATTCATCTCATAATCTCATCATATCAACTTTTTCATCAATAAGTTAACATTAGTCAACAAAGGTCAAATCTGGTCAAACTTGATCAAATGGACCTTCAAATTAGTCTAAATGGATTCCAAAATCTTCTGTAATCTTTTCTAATCTATTGCACATTCTTTTAGATCTCTGGTAACATCTTTAGCTTTAACTCTACTTCTCTCTATCACTATTTTGGTGTGTCATCTTTTGATTTTACTCCCGAGGGGGCGAGATGATTACATCATTGAAACAATCAAATCTTGCTTCACTTTGATTTGAACTCAATGTCCTCATTGCTAGGGGCATCTCATAACTAGGGGAATCTTCATTCCCTCTATCTAGCATCATATGCTATCTATTGATTTGCTAATCAAACTCATGGCATCTTATATCAGTTCTCAATGGATAGGCATCTAGGCATTCTACCTAGACTCCTAAGGGTTAAGCCTCATTCTAGGGATAACCCTACAACTCATGATAGGTCTCATTATCTCTTGTATGGATTGTATCTAGATGTTTTACCTGGACTCTAGAGGATTAAGCTTCATTCTTGAGATAATCCCAATCTTTCTCTCAATCACCTTTTAATGGATAGGTATTTGGATGTTCTATTCAGGCTCCTGAGGGTTAAGACCCATTTTGGGGATAGTCCTACGAATTGCATTTGATCTTGTCATCTTTTTAATGGACAGGTATCGGGGCATTCTAACCCAAACTCTTGAGGATTGAACCTTGTTCTGGGGACAATCCTATGAATCATGACAATCTTTATTTTCTTGGACTAGTATCTAGGTGTTCTATTTGGACTGCATAGGGTCAAGCTTCATTCCTGAGATAACCCTAAAAATCTCATCAATTATTCTTCGTCATCAATTTCAGAGCCAATCTTAGTTCTCATTCTATGATTCATACTTTTGACTATTCTTTGAATCAATGCACTACTCAAACATTAATTAAAAGAGGGGCAAATGTAATACCCCAAAATTGGCACCTTGCCATTTTGAACCAATTCCAATGCATTAGTCTCCAACATCAATTTCTTGATCAGAAAAGTCCTATTTTACTAGGCATTTCTAACCGATTGTCTCTACTACTTGATCTTAGTGTCAAATTGCAAGGAAGCCCTTAATTTGCAATAATCATATATCTCTATTTAATTCCTAAACATTGACTTAAATGAGTTAAACAAACCTTCTAATCAAATTAATTTAATTATAAGTCCTAGCACTTTAATTAAATAAATTCACCCCCCTTTAGCTAATACACATGACAAGAGGAATAAAATATACTTGAATTAATTGAATATCCCCATCCTAATTGTTGAATTTAATTATTTAATTAATTAGACTATTCAATTATAAGGTCATTTAATTTATTAAATCAAATATTCTCTCCAGTTCTAAATTGGAAATTATGAGTCAACTAAAATTAGAAAAGGAAATAAAATAGTTAACTACATCATTCACTCCAAAAGCAATAAGTTAGCTCCTTTAATTATGGAAACTTACTAGTTGAACTCAACTCTCTTCTAATCTGAACCATTCATCTAATTCCATCTCAACCATTAGTTGGTTCTAGGATTCTATAAAAGAGACCTTCTGCCTCTCATTTTAGGAGCATGCAATTGATGAGTATCAAAACTTTGTCAGTTTGTGAGCTCATCATTTCTATATTCAAAGCCTTTTTGCATTTTCTTATTTCAAACTCATTTCTTAACTTACAATACATACATTTAGATCAACATTTCTTACCTTGTTCTTAGATTAATCTACATTTCATCTTAGCTTAGATTCATATCTATTTGCATAAGAAAATCTCAAAAATATAGCTTAACTACATTCATTCTAGCTTAAATCTTGCATTGAATATGTTCAAAACCCTTCATTCTAGTTGGTCTAGTTACTTAACTCTCAATTTTGAGAGCATTTAGTAAAACCACATCTATTTCGAAGGCAACAGATGGCCTTGTGCAAATATTTAAGATGAATAACCTCATGTTCATTCGTGGATGTACTTGACAAATAATGATCATGTTAAAATGTGTGGTCTAATCAGAGGCCCACATTTAATGCATACAAAACCTACATTAAGTGTACCGGTGGCATCAAAAGCATAAAATTATTTTAGTAACCAACAATCCCCAACCAAAGTCGCAATCAATAGCACTTAAAAGATCTAGAAAAAGCAAATAAAAATTGTAGTTGCATCTCTCATCAAAATATGTGTTATCAGCAACATCGGCTATGCTTGTGACAAGCCATCTAAGAATTACATCAAAACTCCTTGCTGAGAAACATTGGTGGAAAATAGGCTTATATGGATGGAAAATTGACCGTTGTTAAGTTCCATTTTCGTCCTTGTAGAAAAAACACGAACCCCTAATATGCATCCACCCACTACAAAAGTACCAAACAAAATAATAAATTTCAAACTAAAATATTGTATAATCACCACAAAACCAAATGGTTTGGTTTCACATAAATAGAGTCTTATAATCAAGAAGACTAAAAGCCTCTAAAGGCCATCCAAAGTTGGAAATGCAAAATTACATGATCTATATACAAGGAAACACATCCTTCATAGATGGGAAATAAGTAGTCAAACTAGAGAGACACATTCTCTGCAAAGGACCTAGTCTAGAACAAAAACAAAGACAATATAGGCATTAAAGCATAAGCTTGGAGTTCATGACCAAGAAGTAGAGTAAAAGAAACCTCAATGGAAAAGAAACCCCAACCATACACACTCCACCAATGTCTACAACTAACAAGAACACAAGGACATAATAAACCACCACCAAAACAATGACCTAATAACTACTTAGATTATAATATTTGTCATCATCCTCCTAATTTACAAGTTCCAATTTTGAAATCTCACTCTCCCTCGTGTTCCCTCTTGGCATCATTATTTTCAAGATTTACAATTTTAATTCTTATATAATTTAATAAATTAATTCAATAAAAATAATATCAATAAGAATAGAAAACAAATTTCACCATAAACCACTTATTTTGATGAATCAAATAACATTTATAACATATTTTATTTTATTTTAAAAACTAGATAAATAAAGATAAATAAAGTAACAACTTAATGATCAAACCCTCATTAAAAATATCATTTTAATGTATGTGAGGAGTCCCTACCTATAAATGTAAAACATTGATTATTAAGAAACTTATTGAAAAAATGTGTTCTATATGCTTCAAAAAGTGCATCTCTCATCATTCTTTCTCGATAGCAAACCATATATCAACATATGTATAGTTGTGAGGATAGGGTAATGGATAATTAGCAAAATGAAAAGTTTCGCATAAGAATTGTGTTGACAAAATGAGATAGTGCCTTCCTTATAATACTTTGTTATAAGATTTCCTTTTTATAATTTTTATTAAATCTGATATGATACACATGCGTTACATTAATGTATAATTTTATAATTATATTTTTACTATGAAAAGCATGTGGGGAAAATTAAAAGCCTCGTCATTCAAATCAAAGAAGTGGACTTACCAGAGAAAAACAAATAATGGCATAAACACCACCATGCTGTAGTCGGAATCCAATGTCACTTTATTAAATTTTTTGAAAATGTCAATAGTGGAATATGGTATTGAAGTTTTAAAAGCTCCAATAAGTATATCAATTCATCAAATTTTTGTAGGGTATAAATGTTGCATTTAATATTGTTACAGTGAAGTTACTAAATATACATATTTTTTTTTATTATATTAATTTTTAAAAATGTTATATTATTCTTTTATGAACTTTTATTATAATCAATTATGATTTGGAATTTTACATTGATTGATTATTAGAAGTTTTTTCTTATATCAATGAGTTCATTTGATTTTATATTAGAATGATAATCTAGTTTAAAATTGTACTACAATTAACTTTATTTTGGATGATCTTATACTCTATTGCTTATTAAATAAAACATTATTTTTTACATCACATTATTCTTTTATCAACTTGTACTACACTTAACTATAATTTAGAATTATAGATTAATTGACTTTTAAAAATTTATTTTATATATATATGAAAGCATTTGATATACCTATATCTTTATTGTTTATTATAATGAAAGTCTATCTTAAAATTGTACTACAATGAACTCTGGTTTGGATTATTTGGAATCTTATATTAATTGATCATTAAAGATTTCTCTTTTATAACAGTGGATTCATATGCCTTTTTTTTTTAATATGTTAGACTTTATTGTTTATTATAATAATGGCCTAGCTTAAAATTAGAATAGGTAAATAGATAAAACAAATATTTTGAATGTCATTCAACTTTATTAATAAGAAAATATAGAACCATCACTAAAGTATGTTTCAAATTTTTAAAAATTTAATAGACTACAATTAACTTTATTTTGGATGATCTTATATCTATTGTTTATTAAATAAAATATTATTTTTTAACATCACATTATTCTTTTATCAACTTGTACTACAATTAACTATGATTTAGAATTTTAGATTGATTGACTTGTAGAAATTTATTTTTTATAAATGTGAAAGCATTTGATATACCTATATCTTATACTTTATTGTTTATTATAATAATAGTCTATCGTATAATTGTACTACAATGAACTCTGGTTTAGATGATTTAGAATCTTAGATTAACTGATTATTAAAGATTTCTCTTTTACAACAATGGATTCATGTGAGTTTTTATATTTTAGACTTTATTGTTTATTATAATAATGGCCTAGCTTAAAATTAGAATAGGTAAATAGATAAAATACATATTTTGAATGTGATTTTTGAATTCTTATTATATCATTCAATTTTATTAATAAGAAAATATAGATCTCCACTAAAGTATGTTTCATAAATAAATTAATTTAATAGATCTATATAAAATTATTATCCTTTTCTTTCAAATCAATAAAATAATTATATTGAATAAAGACATCCTCTAAGAAAAAAACTAAAGTCTTCAGATAGAAAAATCTTTGCTAGATGACTGTTTACTTTTTGCCATCATTTTTTTTTTGGAAGATATGTCAACATGCTTAGATTTTTTTTAAGGCTCGCTTTGTTTGCATCCCTCATTTAAGATTTATTTTTAAAAATGTATTTTAATATATATGTATCAATACTTATTGGAGCACTAGTGTATAAATTGTATTACATAAGATGAAATGGTGATCAATGGTAGATCACCACTTCATACATGCATTGGAAGGGATCCTAAACTATAACCCCTTTAGACTAAATCATATTACCAAAACACAAATAGAGGAATGGGTTTTAGTGAAAGATCTAGTGGAAAGGGGATATGTGATTCTAAGATCCTTTTTGTCTATGCAAGAATATGGGGATACAAATTGCAAGGAAAGTAAAGTATATACTTATGCAATGATAGGTAAAGAGATAGCTAATCTAGAGTGTCAAAGAAAGTGCCATAAAAAAGGGAGGAAGATGATGTACTCACCTAGAGGGCTAGTAGAGGAAGAAACTTTAGAAATGTAGAAACCTTGTCAAACCATATTGAAACAAAAAAAAATTAGGATATAGAAACTTTTAGATTGGAGATTTTTGTTGTGAAATTTTGAGTTGGACGAACAAGTTAGACTTGAGATGATTATTGTTGACATAAAAGCTTGCACCTTAGCTTGAGGGAATACTTATTAGGTGGCCTTTTGTAACATGGAAACAATCTTGAAAGTGTGGGACTTTGAAATTTGAGATTGAGTCTCTAGAGAAGGTCGGCTTCCTTCATTATCATGATGCACCTATCTAGTTCTTGAGAGGAAAAAGGAGAGGGAATGCATGAAATCAAAACTACCTAATATGATCTAAGAAGGTGATGCACCAAAATAGTATATGTATCTACTTCTTTCCTAACGAATGCACTAGAACTTAATAGATTTCTCAAAATATTCTGTTATCTACACCTTTTCAATCTCAATATATTAGATAAGACAAAAGATAACACAATCGAAAAAGGAACACAAAGGATTCACTTGATCTAATCAATTACCAAATATGAACATGATCATATGATATTTCAACTATCAAAATACATTCAACAAGTGAGGTCACAAGAATGCACACATAATCAACTAATAGAAAAATGGATATAGAAGAGAAGATCTCTATTGAGCATAGGTAAAATTATAGAGAAAGCCAAGGTATTTTTTAGTGGCTAATATTTGTAAATTGGCTAATTTTTGATTTTTTTGGCTAGTAATTTGGCTAATAATTTAAGATTTCATACAACCTAAATTACCAAAGTTTTATAAAATTTAGTTCTACAATATTTAAAATTGCTCAATAATTTATTTTATTGAAAAATTTAAGCTCAAATATTTGCCACAATATTCATTACATGATTAGATTTGAGTCACCTACATATAATATATTATTGGAGAAATTAAATTGAACTTACCAATAATTATCATAATTATTAGTTACTTTAGTGATATATCACCAATATTTAGTTTTCACTATTGATTTAAAGTATATGTAATGATCCTCATAATATTCCACGAGGTAAAAAAATATTCAATTTTGATTTGTAATATTTTGTGGTGATTAATGAACTTCCTATTATTATTGAGATTTGTCAATATTTTATACAAAAAAATTATGATTTGAAAATAATCACCAATATTAATCATATTTAGAATAAAAAATTGAGAGATTCGCCAATAGAAATAATTTTGTATTTTCAAATGAAAGATTCACCAATATTTTATATCTTTTTTGGAGGCAACTTTTTTAAACTTTACCCTAGAGAAAGCTCTAGAAATCAGAAAAGAGAGAGCCCGTGAGAAGACAAAAAAACTTGCTTTTATAGTTCAAGCATAACTCTTGATTGCTTCACACCTCATCAATGACTTTAAGAGTGTCAGATGGCCATTGGATATGCTCTAGATGATGATTTGATTTGGTACACCTTTAGAGGCATGAAAATCATCAAAACCTCCATTGGAAGATGTTAGAAACAATAGTCCACCATAGGGATAACTTTAAGAATCCCCCCTTTGGAAAAATATATAAAATCATGGTGAATCAAACATTATTTTAGGGGGAAGAAATTAATTTGAATTGGCAATTTTATTTTTCAAAATAGGAAAAAAATTAATTTCATTGATGACTTTTTTGTCGTATGAAAATTTTCTAAAATTGTGGTGACTCTTTACTGATTTCAAAAATTTGTGACCAAAAGTAAAAGTATATAGAAACCATAAATTTATATCATCCAAGATATAATAATCCTTTTTAATGATTGTTAGATGATCCTAAATCAATAGTCTAAATCCCATTTCAGACTAAAAAGTTAAAGTACAATTAGTTTCAAAGAAAGTTTCTAAAATAATGACACTTGTCCATAGTATAATCTATTTTTGGGCCAAAGATTAGAAGGATAAAAAGCTCCTTAGAAAATCTCCAAAATAGAGATACTTGTCAAATATATGTACTTTACATATAACCCAACTTAAAGTTTTACCATAGATTGGTGAATGTGACAATCGATTAAGACATAGCTTAGAAATTGTGGGTGAAAACATTTAATTTACCACCTAGAAAGAATTAGATTTCGTTGGCGAAGTTGTCATCAATTTAAAAATGATTATATATCAATATAGACGATTGGTCTAAGCATGCAACCCAACTTTCATAAATTGTGGGCAACATTGCCACCCCAAAAGTGCCAAAAAATTTCCAAATCTAGGGTCCTTGATGAGTGAGATTAGCCATTAGATGAATATTCGCCACTAAAGTAATCCCTTGCCTAGATACATCCATAAAGATACCTAAGAGGGGGGTGAATCAGTTATCCATAAAGTAATCCTCAATTAATTTTAATCATTCAATCAAAGTAAACAATAACCATAACAAGATGCACATACACAATTACACTAGATATGCTAATTAGGGAAACCCTTGATCAAAGGGAAAACCCCAATGAGAATGATGCCCACAAAGATATATTGATATATAAATCATTTTTAGAGGATGGACCTTGTTAGGAGTCTATAAACACATTTAGTACATAAGAGTCCCTATTAGGAGACTTTGAATCCTTGTTAGGAGATTCCAACCCTATTAGGAGCTGTAGAAGATAGAAGGACCCATTGTCCAAACAACTTTTGGGGCAAGACCACTGAACTCTCTATCCAATTGGTCTCTCAACTATTCCTTGCAGAATAATTGTTTGTATTGTGCTTTAACCTCTTTCCTCTATCATTTCAACTAGACCAATCATTGTCAAACCTTGTAGAATAGGTCACGAATGTCTGATCCAAATATCAAACCTCAAGTCTCATAATAAAACCTCAACAATGAAGTTCTCTCCAACTTCACTCTATTCTACTTATCAAATTGTTTCTCTTCTATTCCACTCTCTGTGCTTCTTGCAATCATTCACACATTCATTCATAACAAAGTAAAATATCCCAACTTTAAATTGAATCCATAAAATAATTCTCTGAGTTGGCTATTACACATTTTCAATTAATTATTAAAGGACCTCATTAAGAACACACTATACTTAGTGATAACATTAATCTATTTCCTTGTAACTTGGATAACTATCCGTACATGTAACATCATGATGAGTGAGCTTAGCCATGTCATTTTCAACATGTCTTCTACACACCTTTAACCTTTCTTCTTAGAATAAGAGATATAACAAGTTTACTAGAACATGCTTTTGCAAATTCTATCTCAGAATAGTCTTCACCAAAACTTACATAACTTCTTTTAGACTTAATACCTTATGCTTTTGCAGTTAACTACATATACTATACACTTATTAGTATCTCCCTTTAACCTCTCTTAGTGAAAATGCTAAATGATCTATCCATACCAATTCAATCTTTATGTTGTTCTTCTGTCAAATACCACAATGAAATTCCTATGTTGACATCAATGAAAAACATAGTCATGAATGTAACATATGATCTAATTATGTTTCTATAATACTCTGTCATAGAAGTATCATCAACATTGATGCTTCCAATAGTCTCCCCCTTTGGAATTGATGGCAACATAGATCAAAAGCATCTAGTTCCAAGAATACCAACATTAAAGATTGTTATCCTTTCTTTTCAAATCCTCTTCATCAATCATTCTCTTCCATTGATATACCTTAATCTGCTCTATATCAGCTATAATCTCTCCCTTCAATGTACTTTATATCAAACTATTTTTCATGTTGTAATCTCTCCTCCATTGACATCAATGTCAAAGGTTTTAGCAACCATCTATCTCTATAACAACTATCTCTAACTTGCTCAAGTGTCCAAATACACTATTCAAAACAACATCTATCAAGAGTCCTAGATGAATCTATCCATCATAGATACTCCCCCATATAGGAAGCATCAACATTCAATCCAAAAAAATAATAGTGCTCTATAAAATTGGACTAATGCACTCTTCCATCATCAACTCAACTGTAGGAAGGGGCATAACCCCTTAGCATACCTCACAAATACTCAAAAGTCTCTTTGGGAAGAGGCTTGGTGGAAATATTTGAAATCTTCTCTTTGATGCTTACATACTCCAACCTGAATTCCTGTTCTACAAACTTCTCTCACAACATGTGATTATTGATAGAAATATGCTTATTCTTAGAATGCAAGACTAGATTCTTAGACATATTCACTGTACTTGTGTTATCACAATGTAAGGCAATAGGTTCACTAAATTCTATCCTTATATCTTTTAGCATCTACTTCATCCAAACAACTTGATTATAATTGTTTGTTGTTGTAACGTAATTTCCATTTGTTGTACTTTGTGAGGTATAGACCTACTTCTTACTTAACCAAGAAATCAATTTTTCTCTAAGAAAGAAGGCTCCATCACTAGTGCTCTTTCTATCATCCATATTGTCTACCAAATCAGCATTAATATAAGCATATAAAGTGAAATAATTAGATATATCATACCACAATCTAAAATCTTGTGTTCCCTTTAGATATCTAAATGTCATTTTAATTGTTGCACAATGTGCTTCTCTGGGATCAGATTGAAATCTTACAACAATTTCAATTGGGTAAAAGCACAAACCTATGTCACCCTTTTACAAAGGAAAAGACTAACAAAACTATAACTATTCACCTTCAATGACATAAAACTAGTGGTAATATTTAGAATTTGGAACTGATGTAAACTAATGGAATTTGTAGAAATGTATGAAGTTTAGGATTATAATTTTTAATAATTATTTGGAATAAGAATCGACATATTTTCCTATTTTTAAAAGGCAATTTTTTGGTTGCTAAAAAATGCTTAAAATAATGGGTCTAGTTCCCACCACAAAACTATATGAAAATAAACTTATTTCTATTTGATCTTAGATTATGTAATGGATAACATATATAGCTAGAACAATCAAAAAGAAAAATTGGCTTTAGACCTATATTTTCTCTTTTATAATGATTCAACTTTCAACTCACCTAAAATTGATAGTTTTCATCTCCCACAACATTTTTCAAAGTAAATTTATTCTAACCAAAAGAAAAATTATACATTTAGAAGAGGAGACTCTCCTCTAGAATGTCATATGATTTTTTATAAGATTTTTTTCTTTCCCAAAATTGGCATCTTCTCGAGTGTTAAAATGCATATTTCTAGAAATTTTTTATTACAAAATACTATATCAAATTATAACACTGTAAAATCTATAAAAGAGTATTCTTGACTTTGAGCTCTATAAAATGGTGTTTATATGTTATGAAAAAAATATCATAAAAAAATAGTAAGAGTTATAGAAATATCAGTTTTTTGAAATAATTTGATTTCTTTAGTAATTGGATACAAAGTAGTATAAAACATGCATTTAATAGACATTTCCAATTGGAAAAGTGTGAGACCATGTATAACTTAGCTAGAAGGAATTTATATAGATCATATGTTTGAACAAAATTGATTTTTAGCTAGAATACTCAAATTTAGTCATTCTTATAAGTTAGTCTGAAAGGTGACACAACTTTTTACTATTAACCAATTGCATTTGCTATATCCGGCCTTGTGTGAGTCAGATATTGTAATCCTCCAATCATAGATCTATACTTCTTTTTCTCAAGAGTAGGTGTCTCATCCTTTGTAGATAACTTGTGTCCAGTTATCATAGGCGTTCCAACTAGTTTATGTTTCCAAACCAAACCTTTTCAATAGATCTTTCAAATACTTAGTCTAAGAAATAAAGATTCCTTATTTATCCAATAGAATCTATAATCCTAGGAAGTATTTCATCTCTCCTACCATACTCATTTCAAATTCCTTCTTCATTTCTTCTTTTCTAAATCCAAGCTTTGTCAAATGCTTGTCCAACCTTGCATACCAAGTTTTGGGTGCTTATTTTAAGCCATACAATGCTTTCTTCAATCTGCATACCATGTCCTTATCATCTATTAAAGGAAAACCTTTAGATTGTTCTATGTATACCTCTTCTTCAAGTTCCCCATTCTGAAATTATGACTTGACATCCATCTGATACACTTTGAATTTCTTATGTGCTACATAGGCTAAGAATAACCTTACTTCTTCTATTATTTCCATAGGAGCATAGGTTTCATCATATTTTATTCCTTCTTGATGCGAGTTACCTTTACATACCAATCTTTCTTTGTTCCTTACAACTTCACTTTTCTCATACATCTTGTTCCTGAATACCCATTTTGTTCCTATCATATTCTTGTCTACTAGTCTAGGGACCACCTCCCATGTCTCATTCTTCACTATTTGATCCAATTATTCTTTCATAGCTTGCTTCCAATAGTCATATTTACATACCTCATATATATTCTTTGGTTCTACTTGAGATATTAGATATCATTCTTCATTGATTTTGCTTCTTGTCATCACACCTTTATCTCTATTGTTGATGATCTATTCTGGTGGATGATTCTTTGTCATATTTTTACTATAAGTAGGAGTTGTTATCTCAACTCTTAAATCTATTCTAGGTTCTAAACTTTGTTCCTTCCTTAGCTCTCCTTCATTTCTAAAATCATCATTAGTCTCAAAGAATATGATGGAGACACAACCCAAGCACAAAATGGACACAACAACAAAAGGGAAATTGTATTAACTGTGAAAATAAGCTAGTACATTCAGTACAGAGAAAATAGACTTCAAAACATGCCCTAAGGGCTTACAATAGCACAAAACTAGAGATAATTTCTCCTTTTGGTACCTCCTCTCAATTTCCACTTTGAACTGCCTTTTACAATGCCACAAATGCCCTTAAATAGACCCCAGAGGGTTAAGGACTAGGAGTACATTCTAGAAAGTGCTAGTAGGCATCCACCGACCAAGTAGAAGGCTCCAGAAGCCATGTTAGAAGTTGGTGCAAATCTAGAAGAATCCAAAAATGGTAACCAAACTTTCGGGAGGCATAACTTTTGAACCGTAGCTTCGATTGACAAACCGTTTACATTTTTGGAAAGCTCTCAAAGCATTGTATAGCCCTATGGACCAGCTCTACTCATCCCCCATTTTTTGGCCCTTTTCAAGGTCATTTAATGCCCCTAACTTGACTTTGAAGCATTCTTAGGAGGTCTCCAAAAATTGAAAAACTGCGATAACTTTCAAACCATGGGGCCTTTTGACCTGATTTTTTTTCTGGAATGCTCTAAATTGCAATTAAATTCATCTAGCCAATTTACACCTCCTAGTTCACCAAAATGATGGCTCAATTACATACTCCTATTTTTTTTAGCATTTACACGCATCCCAAGGTGTTCAAATACTCCATCCTAGAACACTGATAGTGGAACTATGAGAGTTGGAACCTTTATTTGACCCAAATGAGTATCCAAAAATGAAAACACATGAAATAGAGACTAAGTCTAAGTACTTTTTTTTTTGGGTGACACAAGATATTGATTTCCTACCGTTGTTTCAATCTGCAAAATCTGAGTAGCCCACTTTGAACGCTTGCCATTTGTGCCCTATTATTTTTCATGAGCCTAAATAGTAGATCCATAATTTCCTCATGATAGAGAACCAACGCCCTAGTTTTCATTTTCCCAAGTGTCCATTTCCCCAATTTTCAAAGCCAAATCCGAACCCAGTTTATTACTTTCTAACATGTTTGCTTGCAAGTAGTTCTGAGAAGATAACTTTGACAACTAATATCTTTTGAACTTGAATTCTTCATGAGATGAGATTTGATGGGGTGAAAGAGTGCGGAACAGAGATTAAGTGTGCCAATTTTCAGAGCCCGGTTAGAGGTTTGGATCAATTTTTAAGGCCAGTGAACGAACCTCCTGACATGAAATTCATAGTTTGCAAAATAATGGTAAAATTAGTTTTGAATGATTGTTCAAAAGTTTGAATGTGTTTTGAATCAGTATGAGTTGATCAGTAGATCAATCTGACAGTTCAAGTGTTTGAAAACAAAAAAAAATTTAGTCAAATCCACCTTGGGGTCCAACTGATTGTGGAGAAGAAGCTCAAATAAATTTGGTTTCACCTTTGAGTGGTCAGAAGTCTAATGACTGGGAAAATCAAGATGGCAAAGATGATGCATAAGGATGCCAAGTCCTTGTTAGGAAATCAAATTGAGAAAATGTCTGAAGGATTAGAGCTACCTAAGGATGAAGAGTTACAAAAAGCATATGAAAAATGGAGGTCTAAACCATATTCTTTGATTGTACTTTGAGAATAGCAGCTTTTCGAGGATCAGTGCCCCCAGCATGGCTTAAGCACTTTGTGCAAGCTGAAGGTAGAAGGTTGAAGTTACAAGTTGAGTTCCAAGGAAGCCTTAGTGGAATCATTTCTAAGATTGCTTCAAGTTTGAGAAAAGTTCATTTGACACCACGATCTATCATTGCAACTGATCTTGTAACAGTTGGGGACTCCTGGCTAGAGATAGCCATACGCAATAGAGTGATTGAACCAATAAAGATAGCTGATCAACAAGATTGGTTCATTTGTCTAGGTGATAGATGGAAGGCATATTCATAGAGGAATCATGATAATCAAATAGATCCCAAAGAAGAAATCTGGAGAGGTCCATATCATTGGGGATGCATGGTAGTCGCATACAAGAAAGATAAATTTCTTAAATACAATATACCTCCAATTGAGGATTGGACTAATTTGAGGAGGCTATAGCTTTGAAAAATGACAAAGACCTATGGCTTTGAAAGGGAAAAAAGACATGGCAATTTGAAGAGCAAGATCCATGCATCATAAAAGCATCCCGCGTAGCTACAAGGGAGTCATAACAGTCAAAGGTAGTGGTGGGGACATCTTATATTGGCGGCATGAAGTATTAAAAACAAGTTGAAGCATCCCCCACTTATGAGTAGATAAAATGATGAAAAAAGGAAATCCATTCTTTTAAAGTGGGTAGTTAATGCTAAACTCACCATAGGAAAACTTGTGGTGGATTGAAAATAACCGACCTTCATAGGGATCCTCCATGGCACGAACTGAGGCTGCCTGCTCACATGCACAATAGAGGAGCTCTAAAAAAGAAAAAAGCCATCCCATGCCAAGGAAAACTCATTTACCAAGGCAATAAGCATTGACCACTAGCGCCTAAAAAGAGAAGAGATCCAAGCCATGCAGTCAAAGAAAAATAAAAGACAAAAGGTTGTTGCATACAATGAGAGGAACATGTAAAGAGAGTTAAGATGTGCCTTCAGGAAGGAAAAGGGTAGTCATGCCAAAGGGAAGCTGAGCATGAAATAGAGCCACTAGTTGAATGGAGGAAAATGATGAAGAAGGCAGAGCCTCACACAAAATACACAGGGGAAGCCACAAACCAAGGATGGAGATCAAAAGTGGCGCATGAGAAGGAATACTCTGCTAAGTTGAAAGAGCCACCATGCATCAACATTGACTAGCAAGGAAGAAGATGTGGTAGTTAAAGAAACACATGCAGGAAAATAGATAAAAGAAGATGCAGATGGGGGGCCATAGCCAAAAAAGAAGAGGCACATAGAGGCGAATTGGAGTCCCTATTCAAGAAAGAAAGAGAATTTGCAAGATCGATTCTCATTGTTTCTTCTTCACTCTAACGTCATTCATTCACTGAGAAGGGGCAAGTTGTAGAGAGTTTGGGGTCATTAGGATTGGAAATTTTAGGCAAAAGTTTTGAGGGCCAAGTATAATCTACTAAAAATGTGACTAGGATGCCATTAGCAAAGAAACATAGGCAAGACAATAGTCTAACATTTTATCCAATATTCTTTGTGAGGAAGCTTTAAATGACATTTAAATACTACTTCATACAATAGGTAAAATGTCTTAAGAAAGATGCTTTTTGAAAAGGTTGTTGCATGCGCGGGGGTTCCATTGATGACATCAGATGTTAAATTTTAAATAAACAAGTGCATATACTGATGTGGTGATTACGTATCGAGATTATGCCACATGGATGATTTGATGATCATCGCTATCTCACCAATTAAAAATGCTCACTAGATAGCCATAGTGACTTGGCAATGATAATGTGGCACCAGTGAGGTGGCACTAACGTGGCATCAGATGAGGTCGCCTGAAAACTCCAAAATCTAGCACCTCGCTACCTCGGTAGCCAAAAAATCTAGGATTTTTGTCTAGTGACATAGCGAGTCACCGAAAAACCTCAAAATCTGGCATAGCTCTAATGTGGGTCCCACTCAAGTTTCAATGAAAAATCCCAAAGTGTCATGCGGCACAAGTTCTAAGGTAGATTTTAATGTAGCAAGAAAATCTCAGAGATCACCAAATCACACCACGTGGCTAATCTGATGGCTGTTGTTAACTCGCTATAGGAAAGATGTAGGGAAGTTAGTATAGCAACATAGCAAGTGCCTCAGTGGTGGGACTAGCTAGCGATGAGGTGGCAATGATGTGGCTCCCAGTTGTATAAGCTCGAGCCAATCACATGATGACATGTGTCACAGATGGTCAAACCAAGTTTGACCCAAATTGAAAAGGCAAGAAAATTCAAAAGGTTTCAAATATAAATTTTATTTTATTTTCCTTCTAGTTTCATGTGTAGGTTAGACATTTAAATAAAGTCTAAAAACTTTGATATAGTTTAAACTTTAATGAAAGTTTAAATTTTTGCAAAACAATGTGCAAACCTGTGAATGGAGACCTGATCTTTAGAAGACCATATCTAGGGCATTTTTTTATCAAAAATGGGCACTCCAATATACCACCAAAATTGGGAGAATCCAAATTTTCCATTTCTGAAGTTAGTTTGTGCACAAGTGTTCACCGGTTTGTGCTATAGGCTAGTTTGTGTTTCTCAGGGCATTGGCGGTAGAATGAGCAGATTTGATCATTGATCATCAGAATTGGTTAAAGGACAAATATGAAGGCTTGGTGAAATGTGAAAGTGAATGAAAATCAATTCTGTGATGTTTTCTTGGCTTCCAAAGGTCATATAATTGATTTCTCACTTTTTACTTTGAGTTAAAATGCGACATCAAAAATTAGTTATATTTTCTACCAAACATCTAATATTCTTTATGCTTTTAAGAGCCAGAATCATGGGGATTTGATTTTTAATTACAAAGAGAAGGTAGAGAGAGTTTTTTGATCTTCTTGGGAAAGAATTCTAAGGGTACACATGTCAGTTGTAGATTCAATCTGAGAATTTCTTCCTTCCTATATCTTTCTTCCTTCTTCTCTTTTGTAAGGTTGTTGGCAGTTTCCTCTGGGTAATACCAGTAGGGTTCTAGTGTTTTACTGTTGAAACTAGGGATTGTAGATGGTTTCTCTTCCTGTCTATTGAGCTATGCTCTAGCAATGAAGGCCACATATCCACCTCATGTGTAGATTTTCAGTTCATTCTAATGTGTTGTTTTTTGAGATAAATGGAGATTGATGCTAGATTATGTGACATATCTTGAGCTTCATTTAGCTTTACCAGTCTAATGTATTCAGTCTTTCCATGGATGAATATAAAAGGGGATTTACATGAATTATCTGAGTTCTCTTATTCTATCTCCTAATTCTTCATATGTCATTAACTTTGTGATTAAATGGATAAGGTTCATTTGATTTAAGGTAGCTTGGATGAGTTGTATGTCAGATTTGTTATTGCTTTTGACTCAAGGAGTTAAGTAAATGCTTCATCATTCTTATAGGGTTTTTGGCTGTATGAAGGGGATATTGCATAAGTATGGGATTTAGGGATTTTAGTTGATAAACTTGATTGTAATGCAAGCAAGTTAGGTCATCCTGCTGGTAATGACTCTATGTTTCGATGGATAAGGCACTGATCACTAAATCAGATGCAAGCTGATATGAATGTTATTTGAAAAAAATCTTTTAATTAAAATTAGTTCATTTTTTCAAGTTTTGTAGTGGGCTGAAAGGAATTAACCCTCACTCAACTTGTGAATATCATAGGATTTGTAATTTGCTACTGCAGATCTATGTTATTACATGAGTTATTAGGAGATATAAGTGGTTTTCATCTACAATAAATAGGTTTAGATTTATGTTTAATTGCACTGGTACCATTCATTAGATGCTCAAGGTCAACCCACCTAGGTCTTGTAGAGCCTGAAGTGAAGGAGTTATGCCTTATAGTTGGCCCAAAACTGCAGTTAGGTGCATTCATCATAGAAAGTTGCTAGCCTTAGATGCATTTGTCTAGTTTTTTGGTCATTTTCAAAACTATTAAATCAGGAGCCAACATCTTGTTCAAATTACCTTCCCATCTTTGTATCTGATCGTACATGTCATCTCTATGACCTGTAACTAATAACCTTATCCATTATATGTCTAACACTCAAAAGATTGTGTTTCAAACCATCACCAAAATATACATCCTCAATGTTAGTCTTACCATCAAGAGTTATAGATTCAATACCTTTCAAATGGAAAGCTACATTGTTTCCAACTTTGACAATGCCTCCATCATAACTTTTGAAGTCAAAAAACTTGTTCATATCACCAATCATATCGTGTGAACAACCACTATCAATTATCCAATCATATTTCATTTCTACCTGTGACACCAAAGCTATTTTCTCTAGACATTCTTATTTAATAGAAACAAATCCTATTTCATCAGCACTACCACTTAGTACGTCTTCATTAGAATCATCTTCTTTATTTTCATATAAACAATCTCTATCTCTTCTATGTTTGAACTTTCCTTTATACTTTTTCTCTTTTTAAGGACACTTAGATGCATAATGACCAAACTCACTACAAGTCCAACATTTAAAGATTTTCTTACCATATTTTTCTATTCTTACCAGAAGGTTACTCCTTCTATCATTTTTTTCTCATCAAATTTGTACTGCTAGCAAAATCTCCTCTACACTTGTGCTCCTTGATAAAATAGGTCTAATGTTTAGGGCACTAAAAATTGTCTCTATTCTAGTCATTTGTCTAGACTGTCTAAGCTCATTCTCAATTGCTTCTAATCTCCCAAGTAATGTTTCCTTTGTGAAATTTTTGGTATAAGAGATCAACAACTGTATAATTTGAATTTCTTGCTTAAATGGTGGCGTTAAGCTCTTCAATATCTTCTAGATAACTTCATCATCTTCCTTGGTTTCTCCTTGAGATTTGATACCTGTAGCAATTTCTAATATTGTCCCTACATATGTTCTTATGTATATTCTTCTTCCATTATTTTAGCATCTTGAAATGCACAAATCCATCTTTGTAGCCTCAATTTCTTAGAATGTTCATCACCTTCAAAACTATTTTCCAAAGCTTTCCAAATCTTATATGAAGTATCAAAGTATTTTTACCTAGTTGTAGTCAATTTCAGGAAGTGTGGACAATAGTGCTTCTCTAGCTCACATGTCACACATGAAAAGTTATCTTTAATCCTCAGAACAAGTTTTAAAATCACTTTCAGCAATAATTGTCTTTTTTTATTTTGTCAAGATCCAATATCCTAGACCCATGCATAGTAGAAAAGATGTGTCTTCATCTTTTCCTTCCAACTGTCATAATTTTTTGCATCAAACTTTGGACTATCTTTTCTGAATATGTTTGCCATGGATCTCCCAAAGTTGTTAAACTTTATCTTCAAGGACCTAATACTATAACACCTATTTTTAGAAACAATACTCCACTAATATAATTGAGTAGGGGGGGTGAATTAGTTACCCAATTAAAATAATTATCAACTTTAATTAATCTTAACCATTCAGTCAAAGTAAAAAAAAACCATAACAAGATGCACATACACAATTACACTAGATATGTTTAGGGAAACCCTTGATTAGAAGAAAAATATAGGTGGGAATTATGCCCACAAAGATATACTAATATATGTATTCCTTGTTAGAGGATGGACCCTGTTAGGACTCTATAAACACATTAAGCACATAAGAGTCCCTATTAGGAGACTTTGAATCTTTGTTAGGAGATTCCAACCCTATTAGGAGTTGTCCCAAACTTGTTAGAATTTTTAGAAGATAGAAGGACCCACTATCCAAACATCTTCTGAGGCAAGACCACTGAACTCACTATCCAACTAGTCCCTCAACTATTTCTTGCATAATAATTGTTCATATTGTTCTTTAACCTCATTCCTTTATAATATCAACTAGACCAATCACTGTCAGACCTTGTCAACTAGGTCATGAACCTTGGATCCAAATATCAAACCTCAGATCTCACAATAAAAACTCAGCAATGAATTTCTCCCTACTTCAATCTTTTATGCTTATCAACTTGTTTCTCTTCTATTATACTCTTCATACTTCTTGAAATCATTCATACATTCATTCATAACAAAGGAAAATTTCCTTTATACCACATCCATAAATTAATTTCCTGAGTCAACTATTACACATTCTCAATTAATTATTATAGGATGTCATTAAGAACATGTTATACTTAGCGATAACATTGATCTATTGCCTTGTAACTTAAATAACTTTCAGTATGTGTAACATCATGATGAGCGAACTTGGCCATGTCATCTCTAAAATTTTATTCTACATGCCATTAAACTTGCTTCTCAGAATAACAACTTTGCTAAGAGATATAACAAGTTTACCATAACATGCTTCTATAAACTTTGTCTCAAAGTAATCTTCACCAAAACTTGCATAACTTCTTCCAGAATTAATATTTTATGCTTCTAAGGTTAGCTACATGTACTAGACACTTAGTATTATCTCCCTTTAACCTTTCTTAGTGAAAATTCTCAATAATCTATCCATACCAACTTGATCTTTCTATTTTTCTTCTATCAGATACTATAAAAATTTGCCTAAGGGAAAAATTCACCCAAGAACTAAGAACTCAAACACAAGCACAACTGTAGACCAAAAATGAAGAGAGTATGATCAAAATAACAATGTATTCAATAACATGATATTAAGAGTACACTAGGAGTGCCTGATTATAAAGGCTATAGGAGAGCTTCTAGAATGCATAGAAGTTAGCATCATGATGTGTCATACAACCAAGCACATGTCCACCAGATATGGGTTATCCTCCATTAAGCACAGAAGTAAGTGGTGTGATGAGAGGATAAGCCTAGAAGGGTGGGAAATACAAATCAATGTTGTAGACACCATGTGCTCAAATAAAGTTGCATACTCCTGTTTGCCAACATGACAACTCACAAGTTTGCACAAACTCCTAAGTGTCTCATAAATAAAAATAATAAAATAATGCAATATAATTAAATAATGCATTAACCTAAGTAAACTTAAGTAAGTGTAAGTAGTAAAGTACTAATTTACACCAACACCCCCCCTTAAGTGCAACTTAGGGGAATGCCCTTAAGCTTACGAACTAGGATGAAGATGCATAATGGGTCTTGGCTACAAGGCCATGTAAGGTACCCAAGTACATAATGAAAATGCAATTTCCCATAAAGTGGGGAAAGAGAGAAAACCTCATGGGAAAAACCCTACCCCAAAAAGAGAGATGAAAGAGGATGGATGGAGTAATCAAGACCCCCCCCATTACGACATACATCCATTATATACATTAGAGAATGAAAGAAGGAAGAGAGACAGAAGAGGCTCCCCCCCCCCCAAAAGAAGAATGCCAATAGGTGAAAGCTGCTCTGATGAAGAAGCTAGTCCAAGAATGAAGAATAGTGTTCCTCCCCTTAGGGAGAAAGGATGCCCAAGGTACTATCCTGAAGATGTGTGCTGGCCTGAAAACCTACTCAAGTATCCCTGTACTGATGCTGAAGTTCACCTCTTCCAACTATGCTGAAAAGAATGAATGCAGGTCTGTCAAGGATGTCTGTTGAACCTGTTCCCCCGAACCATCTATCTCCTCTACTGACAAAGAGACCTCCACTAATTTCTATTCATAAGGATCCATAATCACACCAACCTGTGTAGATTGATCATGTAGAGAATGGACATGAGGTTCAGAGTGAGCCCTCGCAACAACTGTAGAAGTATCATCATCAATGAGAAGATGTAAGTCCTCAAGTCTGTCTCCCAAGTCAATTGATGCTAGAGATGCAAGACGATATGTACCATGTTGTGATGGACCTTTCACTGTGGCAATGTAAGAACATGGACTGGACTGATGTGACCTCTCACTGCAACTATCGATAGAACCCCACATGTCTGAACCTGAAGCACTATCGTTGGTGTCACTATCAATTTCCACTATGTATGAAGTGCAGAGAGGAGTAGAGGATAAGCTCAAAGAACTTTCCTCAAAGTGAACATCCTTCTCCACAAAAATTTTGTGAGTCTTAGGATCCATAAGTCTGTAACTTCACATTGTCTTCATAACCAATAAAGGTACAAGGCCTAGGTGTCTATGCCTTGCATCCCCTGGAAGAGAGGTTTGCCCATGCTGGACAACAGAAGATTCTAAGGTGACTCACAATTGGTTTTTTGTTGCACCATGCCTAAAAAGGAGTCTTTCCATCTAAGGCTGGATGAGGAGACCTATTAAGTATGTGAGTAGCACTGCTAATGGCTTCAACTTCAAGTGTAGGATCAAGAGACTTGACCTTTATCATGCAACTTGCCAAGGTCTTCAAAGTCCTAATCCTCATAGCTACAACATCTGTCTTATGCGGACTGAATGTTGGTGAGTTCTAAAGATCAATCCCCTCAATTCTGCAAAATTTCTTAAGTCTCCTGTCAACATATCTGTTCTCATTGTGCACTCTTAATACTTTGATGGCTTTCCTTGACTTGTGTTCAACATGAGTCTTGAAGTCTTGAAGCTTATGAACTACTTCATTCTTATGATGAAGGAAGAAGACCCAAGTGAATCTTGAAAAGTCATCAACAAATGCGAGTATGTAGTGGCCTTGGCTGACTGAAGTTACCACAAACGGTCTTGCTAATACCATGTAAACAAGCTGAAGAACAACTGGTACTCAAGAAGACTTCCCTTTATCATGATTCTCCTTGAGATGAATATCCATTGAATAAGATGAACACTTCCCCTTAGAAAAGCTTAGGTTGGGTAGACCTTTAACCATGTGTTTTGAGAAAAGTTGCTGAAAAGAGCGAAAGTCAAGGTGACCAAACCACTCATGCCATAAGTTGTTTGAAGTAGAGTGAGTTAACAAGGTTCGAGAAGAAATTTTAGGCACAAAGTGGGAGAAGGAGTATAACCTCTTGTCATCATTGACTTTCCCCACTACTACCAATGAATCATCTTTGAGACTTCGCACCATCACTGAATCAGGAAGGAACTCAACCTTATGACCATCTCCTAGGTGAGTGATTTGGTAAACTAATAGTAGATTCAAACTCAGATTTGGAACATAGAGAACATCTTTGAATTCCCCATCTTCCATTTCTACATGTCCTTTCCCTTCAACTTCCATCTTAGCATCATCTCCCACGAAGATGTGTGGTACCTTTGTTTTCTTCAATGAAGAAAAGTCTTCCCTTGAAGAACCCATGTGGTAGGAGGCACCTAAGTCAAGTATCCATTCCAAAGAAGAACTTGTATTGGCCATAAGTGCTTGACCTTTACCCTTTGAAGAGTTAGGAGTAGAATCCTTGGAAGTACCTGGCACTTGAATCTTGTTCTTCTTGAGTAGATTTTCTAACTCATCAATTCTTTTTGTCTTGCAATGATGCTCATCATGATTTGGATTTTTATAGTATGCAAAAAAGAGTTTATCCTTCTTTTCATTACTTCCCTTCTTATTTGAAGAAGAACAACCTTGTTGAGAGGAGTCATGTTGTGTCTCAGATTGTGTTTTTTGCTTCCATTGCTTTTTCTTGTTGTTGCTTTTTTTCCTTGACTAGATGTGTGATCATCATGAGCTACTAAGGCTTTGGTCTTAGATGACTTGAGGAGACCAAAATCCACCAAGTGAGATTGTTCAACAATCAACATGTCTGCAAATCCATCAAAGGAAGGTTTCTAGTAAGCAAATCCCATGGTCAACTTGTGAGTATTAAAACTTGAAACAAATTTAGCGTACTCAGAAGGTAGCTTCTTCAGGATGTGATGAATTAACCTATCATCCTTTATGGAATTTCCACAATCTTTAAGAAGTGTCCTATACTCATTGACTTTGATGATATAATCTTGAATTGTGTCATAATTCTTAAGAGCTAAGAGAAGTAGATCATCCTCAATCTGAAATCCCTTTTCTTCATCTACTTTTCCATACAACTGTTCAAGTTTGTCCCAAGCTTCCTTAGATTCTGAACAATTTTTAATGTGGAAGAGAAAATCGCTATCTACACAACTCCTAATTACACCTAAAGCTTGTCAATCTTGACTTGTCCAATCAATGAGTTCTTTAGCATCAGTAGGTTTGGTAATTGTACCATCAACATAAAGACTATATCCTTTTTCCATTAATCTACTCCATGCAATATCTTTCCAAGTAGAATAGTTGCATGAAGTTAGAGGAGGACATTTAAAACCCATGATGCAAAAATGAAAGAGCACAAAATAGAGAGACACACAAAACACAGTACACCCCCCCCCTTTTCACTCAATCAAAAGACCCCCCCAAAAAAAGATGCTTTGGCACTTTATAAATAGTGCATTTACAATGGGTCACTTGTCAAAATGAACAAAGTGAACTTTCTAATTTTTCTTTTACAACTACCTTATGAAGATGAAATCTGTCACTTAAGTATTGTAGCTTAGTTTTACAACAATTCTAAAAAAGAATGAAAGCTTACAATGCCAAAGAAGGCCTAATTCTAAAAGTGAGAAATTTGTCCACACAACCCCAGAATTTGACTTTAGATCTAGAAACTAGACAAAAAAACATACACTTTCAAAAAAAATGAAACCTGAAAAGGTGACCAGATGTGCTCGTACAGAGCTTTTGAAGTTGCAAAAGGTAGGATTATGCAGGTATAGTCACCAAAAATGCAAATTTTGCAAAATTTGTGCACCAAAACCAATAAAAAACACCACCATTAGAAAATTTAGGAAATTCTACCTGATTTCAAAAAAAAATACACCTAAATCAAAGTTCGGATGTCTAAGTTATGAGCTCACAAAGTCAAGCTGCCAAACTGAAAAGCAAAATGGAGAGGGGTTTGGAGGAGAAATACTGTAGTTAAATTTGATGGTCAAATGGCCATTAATGCAATTCAAAAATGCCTATGAATGATGTTCAGATGGGCATCAAATTTAACCCATTGAAAAGATGACATCAACAAAGAAAAAGTGCCCTGGGTGATGTGTCAGGCTGACTTAATGTGTGTGTACTATACAAATTGTACACGTGGCAAAATGAGGTGGCATCTAATGACATGTTAAGAGGTTAGATTCCACAAGGATAATATGGTAGTTTTGACTGTGACGTGGTAAGTACACCTGTCACTGGGCAGGATAAAAAATAGTCTTTGGAAATCAACAATCTGCGCTAGAAACCAAGTATTGTCACCAGATCTGGTGTAGCAGCGGTAGCTAGAAGTCCTTCGACAGGTGCCCAATTTGTATTCACTGCTGAGAATAGTGAATCTCACACCAAAAATGGGAGATTGATGCTGTGCGAGGTTTGCAAGGTCGCCAAAACTCTAGAAACCCTCACCGAAGTTTGTAGATCTATTAGAAAAGGAAGTGGAGATCGAAAGATCGGTAATTGAAAAAAAAACCCTCACAACAGAACTAGTATTGCTGACTATCAGATCATGATCAGTGTGATGCGAGCGATAGAGGGTAACAACAGATCACCAAAAATGTCACAGCGACATCAGGTTTCTACTGCACGCGGGCGATAGAAAATGGAGATAGCAGCAGTTGGAGGTCTGCGTTGTTGGGGATGGAGGAAGCGTTGCCAATGCCAAAGAAACTGTAAGTCATCGGGATACAAATGTTGTTTGCAACCAGGATCTTGAGATCGCTGGCTAGATCCTTCTTAATAATCCCATATTGCATGGGTAAAAGAATATAGAGTTCTTTTTAAACAAAGTGGCCTGAGTAGATAACAAATCTATTTCCAACGGGGTTTGAAATTGAACTCATCGAGGTAGGATTGTTCGGCCGATTTATGAATTACAGGGTCACCGTAATCTATGCAAACCCTACTGTGTTTTAGCCAGGTATAGTGCCAAGCCAATGAAAGAAAAGTCTACCTAAATTTCTAGTGCAAACCTACAGGGCCAGGATCTTATAGCTCGGTACTTGCGAAAAAAAATTTCTCTGTCAGATGCCCTAGAGGCAAAAATTTTTGACCAATATTGTGACAAAAAAATTGCAGAGATTAAATACTGAAGAGATCATACCAACTGTGTAAATCATGGTTTTTCAGGATTTGGTTTGCAAAAAAATATTTGCCTCATGGTCAACTATGGGCCAAGGTAGGCGTGCTTATAGTTGATTTTCACCGGTTCATCATTCCGGACGCAATGGAGAGGTCAGATCTGGTGTTGGACACTCCCAATTTTTGTAGCACTCCGGATGTGGGCTAAGGTGATGAAGCAAGCAAGAGGTCTTGAATGACTTGTGAAGAGAAAGTCTCCAAGCTCTGATACCATGTAAGAATTTTCCTAAGGGAAAAATTCACCCAAGAACTAAGAAATCAAAAAAAAGCACAACTATAGACCAAAAATGAAGAGAGTATGATCAGAATAACAATGTATTCAATAACATGATACTAAGAGTACACTAGGAGTGCCTGATTATAAAGGCTATAGGAGAGCTTCTAGAATGCATAGAAGTTAGCATCATGATGTGTCATACAACCAAGCACATGTCCACCAGATATGGGTTATCCTCCATTAAGCATGGAAGTAAGTGGTGTGATGAGAGGATAAGCCTAGAAGGGTGGGACACACAAATCATTGTTGTAGACACCATGTGCTCAAATAAAGTTGCATACTCCTGTTTGTCAACATGACAACTCACAAGGTTGCAAAAACTCCTAAGTGTTTCATAAATAAAAATAATAAAATAATGAAATATAATTGAATAATGCATTAACCTAAGTAAACTTAAGTAAGTTTAAATAGTAAAGTACTAATTTACACCAACAATACCAACTTGATCTTTCTATTTTTCTTCTATCGGATACCATAGAAAATTGCTATGTTGACATCAATGACAAATACAGTCATGAATGTAAGATATCATCATGTTAATGATCTAATGATGTTTCTACAATACTCCCCCATAGAAGTATCATCAAAATTCATGCTTCCAATACAAGAAACCTTGAAGGTGATAGGAACGATGCCATTAATCACTCTAATGAGTAGATAGATAACCTAGTGGTGATGGAGTATCCTTTGTATCATTTCTATCCCTTTCATTCATTCAAAGTGGTTGATATTGATCATGAAGATCAAATCATGTACAAAAACCAACTTATTTCATCCCTAGCTTGATGAATCATCAGGAATTCAAGAGTCAAATTGGGTAATGCAACTAGAATGAACCACATTGACCAATCATTTTATTTCTTTCTGCTAGCTTGCAATCTTCACAAGTTTGACTACTTTATCATCTTAACCACTCCCTCCTTAAGACTTAACCATAACTATTTGTGACATCACAAACTTAACTACCTCCACTAACTATTTTCCTTCTAAACTAAGCCTAATGTGATACATGTCTTTCTATCGCATTCTCACATTGTTTAAAATTGTTGCATCTTAAAAATGTGAGGAAGAGACAACCCTCGATCTTGAAGGATCTAACCACACAAGAATATGTAATCATTTTACTATCCATGTCATCATCTCAAGCAATTAGAATTGAATCTATATACCAACTTGTTTGACACCTTTCCACTATTTCTATGGCCCACAAGAGAAATAGGACCCACATGCCACATGTCACACTGTCACTTTTTTGCATGAAGTAAAGTCCTCACATATTCACAAAGAAAAAATGAAACAATTATGTATTTTCTTTGATCTAGTGGAAAATGAAATACACTAAAGAAATACTAGCCCACGATAGCTAGCATGAATCAGAACTCACCTATTGAACTCCTATTAGAAGACTCACTAGCCGTAAAGAAAGGAAGGCCCACTTTGGACACATGGTGTGAGGTTGCTTTGTCACATGAAATAAAGAATGAGAATTTCTCTAAAGCAACAAAGTGATGGTCATGGATCACAAAAGATCAAACAATGGATAAAATGTGGGCCCACAAGGATATTAAAATGCACAATCATTTAGGAAAAGATATAACCTAAGGTCATAAAATTTTATTTTTTGTGCCCTAATGTTTTAATTATTCAAATATATGTGACCATTTGCTAAGTTTAAATTCAAATATTTCCATCTTGGTAGGAGGGTGAAATTAGTTAATAATTCTGGCAACTTAGGGGGGATGCAAGCCTGCTATGCACATGACCAGTGACTTGAAGCATCCATTGGGAAATAGAGTCATGAAAACATGAAGATCTCCCTAAAAAACCCTCAAATCACCCTCTACAACTAGAAAATAGGAACTATGCAACTAAAACTAGGAATCAAAATCCTCTACAACCTTTGCAAAACACCATGTGCTCATGCACTTCTTCAAAAATAGGAAGAACAAGAAGTTAAATATCCAAATATGTACATGCATATTCATCTAATTAAAAATAGGGCTTAAGATATATTCCATTGACTAGAATAGGCAAAATTTCACCATCAAGCCTGCTTAACTAAAAAGCATTTACCTTTTTGCAACTGATAATCACGTAGGGACAACTTTATAATGCATCAAATTTTGAGTGTCTCCATGGTTTTTCCTTGTCTACATCCCACTTGAGAACAAGATCTCCTTCTCTAAAACTCCTAGCCTTGGCCTTCTTGTCAAATCTTTTTTTTACCTATTGCTAATGTACCTCAAGAATATACATAGCTTGTTTCCTTTTTCCTTCTAATTCAATTAGTTTTTCCAACCTAATTGTCATGGGGTCATGTCCTTCTAGTTCCAATTAATGAGCTAAGTCAAGAGTAGGAATATCCAATGAAATAAAAAACTTTTCCTCTCTTCCATAGTCTAGCATGAAAGGGGAGTTTCCAATGGCCCTGTTGGGTGTAATTCTATTAGCCCATAGAGTTGTTTTCAATTTCTAATGCCAACACCTCTGATTATCTTTAATTGCCCTCTTTATGATTCTAATGAGGTTCTTGTTAGATAATTTAGCCAAGCCATTACCTTGGGGATAATAGTTTGAGGAGGTGCTCAAATATATCCCATGTTCTAGAGCCCAGGAGCATATATGAGCTCCTACAAAAGATTTGGCATTGTCAGATATAATTGTGGAAGGAACACCAAATTTGGTTACAATTCCATTAAGGAATTCAACCACACAAGTCTCTGTTGCATCCTTTAGATCCACTACATATGTCCATCTTGTGAAATAATATATGGTTGCTAGGATCCACTTGTAACCAGCACTATAGGGTGGGTTCATTGGACCAATAAAATCCAAACCCCATTGAGCAAAAGGTTGATCTACCTAAATGGGATCAAGGGGAAGGGCATCTAGTCATTTCTTTCTAGAGAAGAAGGCACATTTATCACACTTCCTTACCCTCTTATAATAGTCATTAAATAAGGTTGGCCACTAATAGCCATCCCTTATTATCTTTATTGCACTAACTATGGCTAAGAAATGGCCACCAATAAGACCATTATGAAAATCTTTTAACAACCTGCTAATCTAATTAGTTTGGGTACATCTGAATAGGACTCCATCAGAATCCTTTCTAAATAATATTTCATCCACCAAGTCATAGGTAATATCTTTTAATATGAATTTTCTTGTCTTTATTCTAGTTAAGGTTTTGGGATACCTTTCTTCTAGCAAGAAGGTTGTCATGTCATGTAACCAATCGGATTGACCTTCATTCTCTACTAGTTTCTCACCTTGAATCAATAGGTTGATCTTCCCAGGTGTCTCAAAAGATGAAGCCATCTATTCATAGAGTCCTTTGCCTTTTAGTAGCTTGGTGATCTTAATATCAATGTCATATTCCATGACTTTAGTAATCCACTCAGCCCTTTTCTCATTGATATCTTTGTTTAGGAGGAAGAACTTCACATCTACATGTGGAACTAAAAGTTGGATTTTGTTGTGAGACAAGATATGCCTAAATTTTTTGAGAGCCCTTACAATAAAAATGACTTGCTTCAAATTATTTTTTAACATGGTTGTAAGAGGTTTGACCATGGTGGAAAGATTAGGTATAAATCTTCTCACAAAATTAATTCTGCTAAAGAAACTTTGTAGACCTTTCTTATGAGTAGGGAGTTGGAGAGCAAGAATTTCTTCTACCCTCTCTAAATCTATTGTCAACCCATCTCTTGACACAATATGTCGTAGAAGCCTCCCCTATTTAGTCGAACACACACATTTCTTTGGATTCAGGGACACACCATATTCTTTGCATTTAACAAGTACCTTCCTCAAATGATCAAAGTGATCTATTGCATGTTTGGAAAAGATAGTTATATCATCAAGATACACAAACACAAAATTCTCCATCACATATTTGAAAGCCATCTCCATTTCCTTCTAAAATGTGGCACCTACATTAGTTAGTCCAAATGGCATCTTAAAATAGGCACAGGTACCCCATTTTTGTGGTAAAGGTTGTCTTATGTCAATCTAACTCCTGCACAAGCACTTGATTATAGCCTGAAAAACTATCCAAGAAAGAAAATTTCTTTGAACCACTAAACTTGGATAGGATTTTTTCCATAGAAGGGAGAGGGTGATGGTCTTTAAGAGAAGCCCTATTAAGGTGTCTAAAGTCTACACAAAGTCTTATTTCTCCATTGTTCTTCCTAACAGGGAGAAGATTAGATAACCATGACTAATGTTTGATAGGGAAAATGGTATTATCTTCTACGATTTTGAACAACTCTTTTATTATTAATGGCTCAATCTTGGGGTTAATTGGCATTTGCTTCTTCCTAACAAGTTTATCATCTCTATTCAAATCAATAGTATGTTGAAATAGGCTTCTATCAAAACCCTTTAAGTCTTCATATGTCCATGCAATGACATAATTAAATTCATGACATAACCAAATGAAAACTTCTTGTTTAGTTTTAGTACATACCTTCCCTAAGTTGAGAGTCTTCAAGTTAGTAACAATAATGGGTGTATAGTCATCCTTACTTGTAATCAGTTTTGAACCCTTGTTCCTTGATTGATCATCAGAATTGAAAATTCCTTCCAAGGTAATGAGACTCTTGGGTAATTTATTAGGGTTCAAATTCATGATCCAATTCCCATATTGACTTTGGAGTTTGGACTAATTTTTAGTAGATAATTCTACCTTATTTTGTAAGAAATATAAAATTTGCACATTAGAATCAAACACCTATTATTTTGTGCAATTATCAAGAACACCAGGCCTCACAGTGATTCTTCTTTTTTGCTCCTTATCCTTAACAACATGCTCTGGTATGTTGGAGTGGGTAATAATGGCTACAAACCTGCCAGCATGTTTGTTCTTTTCTTTGGAACACTCTAAATATTGAATGCCTAAAATCCTTCAAGAAAATCCCATACTCTATGTTTTTATGACTTGAGGAAGTTATTCTTTGTGACATTTTAATTCCTAACTTGATTCAAAACCAACTAACTATCTCCATATACTTTAAAAAGATTTGATTCCCCTTCTTTGTGCAAGTTAAAGACCTTGGATTAGAGCCTCATACTCTGCTAAATTATTTGTACAACTAAATTGGAACCTATAAGAAAAATAATACTTCTCCAATTCAAGAGAAATTAGCACAACACTAGGCTCTAAACCATTTTTGTATCTTGAACCATCAAATAAAATCTCTCACAATCTGTTTGTATCTTCTTTTTCTTTCATGATATTGAGGATAGGAACACTTTCTTCAAATATATTATAGGTGCAAGACCTAACTCCTTGGATTCTTGTATGGATCCAAAGGATAGGTAGTAGCCCACTCATCCAAAAGGTAGTCAGGAACTTCTACTAATGAAGTAGTGGGCTCATGGAATGTGTACACTTCCTCCTCCTCCCTAATTGTACAATTCATGTTTATAAGGCTTGAAGTATAATTCTCTACATAGTTAATGGCTAAAAGTTACACTCTTAGGGAAGCTCTTGCCCCATATCTTGTCCTAAAGAACATATATGACCAATCTAATGTAATGTGACCTCCTATTTGTGCAGTGAGATATCTAGAAAGACACATAGCAAAATAAGGCTCTACCTTAGCTACTAATATATCTTGAATTATAGTTCAACTAGGGCAAGCATGCAATGAAATCTTCACATTTCTAAGGACTCATACAATCTTGAAAAATCTTCCATCCAACTAAAGGACATCCTTAACTATAGTCTCATACTTGATACCAAAGATATTAGCTACACTTCTAGGCATTACAGAGCTAGTAGCCCCTGAATCTATCATACAATTGTGGACTACTTTATCTCCAATGATCAAGGAAATAGAAAAGGGGGGAGGTCTGACTTTCTTACTCATTTATCCTTCCCTTATTGGCTACACCAAGCTTGTTGCATTCTTGGCCTCCACGTTCACTAAATCCTTCTAGAGAAATTCCTTCTGCAATAGTATGGTGGAAATAGCATCCCACATGGAGATATTGAAATTAGTATTTTTCATTTCATCCACCAAATTAAAAGGAGTGTTGACTATGTTCATTGAAGCTTTAGGAATTTCATGGGTAGGTGGCTAAGGTTGAGTAACCTAAGGTTCAACAAGGTCTTTTTTGCTTGTGTTATGCTTTAGTTGAGGGGCAATACTGGATTGGGCATTCATTACTATCACATGAGGAGTAGTATATGGAGTTTAAGCATGATTTGGTGAAGGAGATGTAGTGTCCTTAACTTCTCTTCTTTTTCTCTTGGCATTGTGAGTTATAGCATCATGACTAGTATGATAGTGTTCCTCTATTTGGGGGTTCATGAAAGAACAATCATTTTTGTATTTTAAGTAAGAAGTGTTAGTAGGCTGAGTAACACTATATGGTTTCATTATTTTAGGTTCTTGGGTAGTTAGTGATAAATAAGATTATACCTTCTAGCACATGCAATGAGCATAGGAATAGTTTCAAGAAGGGTAGAAATATTTCTCTTGAGCAAGAATATTTTGAGGAACCAAGGCCTTGTTTTGATTTGTATTGGCCACAAGGGTATTTCCAGTAGGTATACTCTATTTATATGGAGCATGATCTTGAGATTGATTGGTAGGCATACCATTTATAAGAGTCTGATATTGTAGTTGAGGAACCTTATTAGCTTGAGTTTTCTGCCTCTTGATGGTCACTGACTCATTACTCATCTTTTGCATCATTACAATGTTATCCTCCATCTTCTTTTCTTGGTCATGCAGCTTCTTATCTATATTCAACATCAACATTTAAATCATAGCTTCAATTTTATCTACTTCATTAGAAGATGTAGAAGCTATAGGGACTAATGCGATGGATTAACCTATAGAGGTAGTGGGCATAGGGGCTATTGAAGGTTGATAGTTAGGCAAGTCAAGGAGAAAAGGCATTGGAGACCTTTGAGCTAACTTCCCACCTTGTATCAAGATATTTTCTACCCTAATAGCAATCTCATAAGCATCAGATATGTATCTCCTCCTCTGGTTTGGATTGTAGTGGCAATATCACTATTAAAGGATTTGGGGTAGGCTTTATTGTAGTAGGTATTCTATCCCATGTCTTTTGAAATTTATAGTTAAAATCAATCATGTATTAATGGGGGGCTCTTTTCATTGTTGTTAGCTACTCTAAAAGTGAAAAATAGTCACTATTATCCTCAAAATATTTCCATAGGTCTGCTCCTAACCCATCTCAATTTGTTATACAATTATGAGGCAACCCTTTATACCATTAGAATGCTTTTCTTTTCAAGGATGAAGCTAAGAGCCTAACTGCTACATCATCTTTAGATATTCCATGCATATTAAAACCATTTGCAACCTCTTGAATATGTTCTAAGGGAGATGTGGAAGTTTCACTAGTAAACTCAAGTACTAACTGCTACATCATCTTCAGATATTCCATGCATATTACAAACATCTACAACCTCTTGAATATGTTCTAAGGGAGAGGTGGAAGTTTCATTAGTAAACAAAGGTATACTTTTAAGAACTGATCCTAGTATGCCATATTTATGAACCAATAGGAGAGGATTTCCACCATTAAAGGTGGCAAAAGCATGAGTTCTAGCCATATAAGAAAGTGACCTATTAATATGAGTAGATGGTATTCTAGGTTGAAATCTAACAATAGGAGTAGAAATGGATCTTTCAGGGGTATGTGTTAATGTCATATTGCTAACTAGTGATAAAGATGTTATAGTCTTTCTTCTTCTAGGATTAGAAAATGAAATCTCTTGGTATTGAAACTTACCTCTAGAAGATGCCTTGTTTTAGATTTGGGCATAAATCACAGTATATATGGTATGAAACTAGATGTGAATGATGTAGAGTCACCAAGTGCTTTATGGAAATGAGCCTCTTGAAAACCTAGAATATTGAGAACAATAGTATATTCTTAGCATCAACTTGAAATTCTTCTCTTTTGACACTAGTAGACTTTGAAATCTTTTGAATATTAGTCATACTAGGCATGCCAAAAATTGTTGACACAAAAGCTTGCACCCTAGTCTAAGGGAATACTTCTCAAGAAGCCTTGTGTAACATGGATACAATCTCAAAAGTGTGGAACTTTCCATTTTGAGATTGAATCTCCAATGAAGTCTTACTTTGTTCACTATCAAGATGCACCTAACTAGTTCTTGAGAGGAAAAAAGAAAGGGAATGCATGAAAGAAAAACTAGCTAATATGATCTAAGAAGGTGATGCACCAAAATAGTATATGGATCTACTTCCTTCCTAATGAATGCATTAGAACTTAATAGATTTCTCAAAATATACCATTATCTACACTTTTTCAATCTTAATATCTTAGATAAGCCAAAAGATAACACAATCAGAAAAGGAACACAAAGGATTCACTTGATCTAATTAGTTACCAAATATGAACATGATCATATGATATTTCAACTATAAAAATACATTCAACAAGTAAGGCCATAGGAATGCACACACACTCGGCTAATAGAAAAATGGATATAGCAAAGAAGATCTCTATTGAGCATAGGAAAAATTATAGAGAAATCTCTAGAAATCAGAAAAGAGAGAGCCCTTGGAAAGACACCAAAACTTGGTGTTATAGTTCAAGCATAACTCCTGATTGTTTCACACCTCATCAATGCAATGCCTTTAAGAATGTCATAGGGCAATTGGATATGCTCTAGATGATGATTTGTTCTAGTACACCTTTGGAGGCATTAAAAACATCAAAACCTTGAATAGAAGAAACCTTGAAGGTAATAGGAATGGTGCCATTAATCAATCTAACAAGTAGATTGATAACTTGGAGGTGATGGAGTATCATTTATATCTTTTCTAGCCCTTGCATTCATTTGGAGTGGTTGAGATTGATCATGAATATTATATTGCATAGAAAAACCAACTTCTTTCATCCCTGGCTTGATGAATCATCAAAAAATTAGTAGTCAAATTGGGTCATGCAACCAGAATGATCCACGTGGACCAATGGTTTTATTTCTTTCTGCCAGTTTGCAAAAGTCTTCACAATTTTGACTATTTTTTCATCTTAACCACTCCATCCTTAAGACTTAACCATAATTATTCGTGATGTCACAAACTTAATTGCCATTGCTAACTATTTTCCTTCTAAACTAGGCCCGTCATGACCAATGTCTTCCTGTCACATTCTCACATTGTTTAGAATCTCTACATCTTAAAAATGTGAGCAAGTGACAACCCTTGATCTTGAAGGATCTGATGGCCTAGGAATATATATTCATTTTATTATCCTTGTCAGGATCTCAACCAATCAAAACTGCATCCATATGCCAAGTCATGTGACACCTTTCCACCTTTTTTGTGGCCCACAAAAGAAACAAGACCCACATGCCACATGCCACGCCATCACTTTGTTGCATGAAGTAAAGTCCTCACATATTTTTCAAAGTGGCAAAGTGAAAATCATGGATTATCTCTGATCCAACGGTGAATGAAATACACTAAAGAAACACTAGCCAATGATACCCAACATGAATTAGAACTTTCCACTTTGACTCTTGTCAAAAGACTCACCAACTACAAAGAAAGGAAGGCCCACCCTAGACACATGGTGCGATGTTGCTTTGTCATGTGAAATAAAGAACAACCACTTCTATTAAGCAACAAAGCGATGATCGTGGATCACAAAAGATCAGATGATGGGTAAAATGTGGGCCTACAAAGATATTAAAATGTGCAATCACTTAGGAAAATATATAAACTAAGGTCATAAATTTTTTATTCTACATGTCCTAATATTTGAATTATTCAAATATATGTGATCGTTAGCTCATTTTAAATTCAAATATGTCCATATTTGTAGGAGGGAAAAAGTAGCTAACAATTATATCAGTATAAGTCAAACTTGAGGAAACCTATAATTATCAGGATTGACTCTATAAGTCTCAAGGTTATAGTTCTTATTGCACTTCCAGATCTAAAAATCCAAATTTGAAACTCCATAAATTTGCATGTGCACACCAAAAACATGGGGATTTTTTTTCTAGGAAGGGGTTTTCCTTGGTCAAAAATAAAGAAAGCACTATCATGTAGTAGAAATTCAAGAAAAAGGAAGTATACCATACCATGTAAGTGAAATTGAGCTTATCATGCGATCAATTATATTGATGCAATAGCTTTAACTAAAAACCAAAAGGAAATCATGTAAGATAAAACCTTATGTAGTAGATTTTTGTAATTCTCCTCAATGTTGAATGGAAGAAGAAATCTTGAACGGATGATTGTAGATATAATTTCTTAATGGTCAAATACTTCATCACCAATGAAGAAAGAGGATATATATATATAAGGAAATAAATAAGTTAGTGATGAATGATGAATGAATACTTTCTTTCCTTCTTGATTTTCTTGAATGTAAAATATCTTGAATGCTTGAGATGAGATGTAGAAATGAAGGGAGAAGACCTGCATTTAATATGATTTTATGGTCAATTCTCACAAAGGCCAACTCCACTAGGTGAGGTAAAGAAAACACTTTGTATTAGGCACCAAAATTTAATGAAATTTTACACTTAAGATATAGGCTATCTCAAGTGTAACTTGTACTAGTATAGGTTACCCCATGTATGCCCTATACCCAAAGGGGCTAATTCTAAGGTAAATTTTGTGGGATCCAAGAAGTATTTAATTTTTTGGGGAAAAAGAAGATATTATAAGCTAGAAAATTAAGTGTAAAGGTATAAATAAGGTGGATTAGGCAAATTGATGAGATAAACAGGTTAAGTGCAATGCAAGATTCCAATATAAGAAACACACAAAAGAGGGATAAAAGTGGTCTTATAAAGAACACAAAGTGCTTACCTTTTAAAACTACACTTAAATCCTCAACTTCAATAGGAGTATGATACATGATTATGCTTATGGTAAAGGAATAGATAGAATAAAGAGAGGGAACCATGATGATTACAATGAATTACAAAGGGATAAGTTTTCATTAAGTCTAAGAACATAAGCCCCAACACTAAGGATCCATGCACAAGGGCACGAAACCAAAGAAAAAATATTTTTTTAAAAAGAAAATTCCACAAAATAAAATAACAAAAAATACAAATCAACTAGTGAAAGAGACCTCAACCAAAAATAAGTAACACATTGATATCATATCTAGAAAGCCATTTTAGAAGAATAACTAATCACACACAAAAAATGAGAGAATCAACATCAATGATATGAACTCCATTATCTAATCTAACTTGTATGATAGTGGGGGTAGAGAGAGAGTGGGGGAAGTGATAGCCCTATTAATATTGTTTATTGTAAGGATAAACTACACAAAA
Organism: Cupressus sempervirens; assembly: GCA_028749045.1. Classification (NCBI taxonomy): domain Eukaryota; kingdom Viridiplantae; phylum Streptophyta; class Pinopsida; order Cupressales; family Cupressaceae; genus Cupressus; species Cupressus sempervirens. Next base: position 240,521,010 of record CM053790.1, read on the forward strand.
AGATAGAATTGAAATTCCTAGAAGGTTGTATACCCTACTAGTCAATTTCATCATAAAGTCTATAATTAATGGTGAGCTTTGTCTATTTGCACCTCATGAAAATATCCAAATAGCTCATAGCATGAGGATTTCATTTTTTTCACAATCCATAAATAAATTATAATCATAGAGATTATTTTATGTGTGCACTTAATATATGAACACAAATCACTTATGACTATGAAGATTGGTCCATTTTATGTGCACCCCACGAATGGATATAAATCTCTTATACCATAGGAATTGGTTGAAAAATACAAATTCCAAATAAAATGTACATGAGGACATATAAGGAAGGTTGTATGTATTCCCACTCCTCATGATGGATATGTAGTAGACATTATAAGGAAGAGAATTAAATATACCTACTTACAATAAACATGGAGATGTCCTTATAATAACAATATACTCCACAAACTTAGCATTAGAGTTCTTTATGGTAAGGAACATATTAGGTGGATTTAAACCTAATACCAAGGAGCATAAGATAGGGACAAGCCTAAGGATTAGCTATATCCTATATTTAGCAAGGTTAAACCTTAGTTTTGGGCCAACTTCAACAGAGTCACCAAGACTCCCTTCACTTTAGGCTTTGTATGGCCAAGGTGGACAAATATTAGGGATATAAATATTATAGGTTATTTGATCTTATTTTTTAAAACACTTGTTTACTAATATTTCTTCTTCCAAACCTTATCCCTGATAGCAGAGATTGGTCAATGTTGTTCTATAATTTTCTCATAAACTTCCTTATCATAGTAGCTAACTATAACCAAAGGGTATACACAAATAAGTAACGACCAATAGTTTTTAGTTCTTCATTACATAAAAATGGTAAATTAATTTTGATTGATATACATATTTTGCAACTATATAAACCATTTACTTGTAACTCAAATTAGTTGATCAATTCCTTATCTATTGTTAAATAGAGTCAAAACTAGTAATCTTTAGACCTATTCAATTTGTCTTGCAATTAAACTTGTCAATAGTGGACTCTGAACCTCATTCTTATCATATCCTCCTTATATAGCCAAAACCCTACCACTTGCTAAAAGAAATTATGTAGTTCTTTGAACTAAAATTAATCCATAAAACATATAAAATTTATTTGAATTGTATTAAACTGATAGAACATTGCTCATTTCAATCTCAAGATCATAGATATGCAAGGGAGGAGACAAAATTCAGATACATAGATATATAGAATTTCCTTTTGTATTACTTTCTTTGAAAACAAACACAATATTGACATAGACTGACAGTATAACTCAAAACTTGGCAATTTGATCATTCATATTCATAGTATTCAAATATACAAGACTAAATACATACATACAATAAAAAAATTGGACAAACTTTAAAATAACATAAGATTGAAGATTATATAGACTTCTGACCTCAACTCCACATCTTGGAAATCCTTATATAGGATTGCAACAAGCTATTGGTTGGAGGAAGACATGTGTCATTACCTTAATGGAAAATAAAAAAGGCAAGACATAAATAAGAGATAATAAAAAATATTTTCCTACACTTGATCCAAAATTAGCATGGTAGCTGAAAAGTCAACAGGTGGCACTTTATTGCAACAACTTTAACTTTACTCCACTTTGTCTTCTTCTGTCATCCACTACCTCAAAATTTTCAAAATTTTATATGAATATTTATGAGTTTTATCCTTCTCATGAAGTTCCTAGTATATTTGATATTATCCCTTAATCTCTCATTTGCCTTTAACCTTAATTATTTTCTCAGTTGCTTCCTACTGGTAAGGCCTTATTTCTCCCACCACTTCCCAAACATAGATTTCTCACTTGGTGGGCCACTCTATGGTTTTGGACTCTTCTAGGTCCTTCATGGCCTTTGTCCATCTGGTAGCTATTATGGCTCTAGACTCCACTATGAACCTATTCAAGATTATTTCATCTCTAAAAAAGGAGTCAATCAAATTATGGAAAGGGGCATCACTGATGTCTTCAAAAATTGCCAGTGTGGTCTCTTGAGTCAATACTTCACTGATTACATCAAACCAATTTTTTCATTCTTTCAATACATTACTATCATCCAAAATTTGGTGGTATGCAATGCTCAATTCCCTAAGATAAAAATTTCATCTTCCCTTGAATAATTTTCCATTTCCTAGTGAAGATACAAATTAGACATTTAACTACTTCTAGAATTTCCTTCACTGTGATTATCTTGTTAGGAAAATTAGGCCTTTTAGTCATCATCATAATAGTCCTCTCCAAAAAATGAGTATATGGACCCCATAGAATGAATTTAGGTGATAGCCATGAAAGTGCCTCATTGCAAAATTTCTTAGCACTTTTTAAAGCAACATATAATGTATGGGCCTATTGAGATACACTCTTTAGAATTTCAACCCTATGGCCAACCATACACGAAAGGATAGATGTCCTTACCTCATTTCCTTGATAAGTTGGTGGAGCATCAATGCTTATTCTACTGGGCTCTATTGTTACCTTTTCCTCTAGCACATTTATTTGTGTTGGGGTCTCAATTGTGTCCTTGGCTTGTTGCTATAGATTATCTTGTTCTTGGCTCTTCTCTACAGTAACCACTTTCTCTACATTTGTAATTTTCTCTCTAAGAGATGAAACCTTAGCCTCTACTACTTGGACCTTGGCCTCAAGCTCTTCAATTATCTCCTTGAAGCCATGTCTTTTTTTCAACTCATCTTCACAGAGCTTTTTTACACCAATATAGTCATGTATAGACTTGGAAAGCCTTGTCTCTATATCCTCTACCTTGGCCTCATTCATGAATGAATAATGTTTCATGGTCTTTGAGATCTCTGTGCTTGAAGTGCCCTGTAAAGCCCACACAACCGTGTTTCCCTATTATGTGCTCTGCACATCCATTAGCTTGGGCTTATTTGATGCAAGAGCAATGGTCCAAACTGCTAGAGACTTGGTAACAATGTTGAAAAGATGCAAGAGAAAGATAGAATAACTAGGGCCAAGAGGCACACCTAGCTATCCAAACCACCTTGGAAGAGTTAACACAAAAAAAAAACCAAAAACAAAAACAACACCAAGGAGGGAGAGAAAATATGTTTATATATTCATCAGATAATCAACATACATGCCCAACTATAGGGCCTTCTAGGTTATGGCCAATTACAATATAAAACTTTTAGATTCATGAACCAACTTCAATTTTTCACTTTTAGAATCATAAAGCCATATTCCACTTTTCATGTTCTACTAACCTACCTAAAACTCAAGCCTAGATTTCCTTAAATACTTGAGCAGCCACAAGTCAGCCCATCATAGAATTAAAAGTTGCATTAAATACATGCATAGCCAAAAGTTGGCCCACATCAGATACTAACTACTTGTAATGAAATCAAATACAAGCAAGGTTAGCCCAAACTAGAACTAGATATAGAAAACTCGAAAAATGAATGCTCCATGAAATACTAACACTCGACAACAATAGGAGCTTCACATCCAAAGAATCACTTGGCTGCAACAACAAACTCAACATTCTCCAATGCTCATCGATCATTGAGGACTCAACAACCGAAGGATCACTCAAAAACCAAAGGAATCACTCAACAACCAAAGGATCACTTGGCAACCAAAGGAGTCACTAGACAGTAACTAAGAACTTGGCAACAACTAAAAATTGGTACTCAGTAATAACTAGGATTTAGCAGCAACTAGCAGAATGAACAAAAGTGCAAGATTATAAGGCAACCTAGGATGCTTTGACATTAGACAACTAGGGTTGGAAGAAATGATTCTCTTGAATCATTGAGACGTCACAACCTTTTATTGAATACAAATTAGATTGAGAAATCCATGAGGCATCTTCAATTGGCCTATTCTTCCATTTCACCAAATATTCATAGTAATCTTTTCCTCTTGTGCTCTTACCAATTCTTTGATCCAATATTTGTTCAATTTCTTTAATCTTCTACTTAGGATAATCTTCTAATAAAAAAAATTCATCATTTGACTCATGATACTTATATAAATCAACAACATTTAATATAGGAGATATGTCCATGTCATTAGGTAACTCAACGTCATAAGCATTTCCATAGTCAAACTTCTTCAAGATCTTACAAGGTCAAAACTTCATCTTTGGCTTACTGTATGTTCCAACAGAAAATCTTCCTTTCTTTAAATGAACCATCACCTCATCACCAACTTCAGAATCATGATGTCTTCTAGATTTATCGGCATTCTCCTTATACTTTTGATTACTTTGTTCCAACCTCAACTTCACTTCCTTAAGAAAAGATTCCATAAAATTGAAAAATTCTTCCCCTATAGCACTTCTCTTTTCTTCACCAACAAAATCCCTCAAATCTAATACTCCTCTAGGCTACATTCTAGTAACAATCTCAAAAGGTGTCTTCCCTATACTCCTATTCACAAAAGTATTATATGAAAAATCAGATTTTGCTAATACCATCTCCAAATTACTTAACTTATCTCCTTCTAAACATCTCAACAAATTACCAAAGATTCTACTCACAACCTCTCTCTATCCATCTTTCTATGGATGGAATGTGGAACTAAACTTCAACTCAGTACCCATCTTTTTCCATAAAGTCTTTCAAAAGTAACCAACAAACATACTATCTTTGTTAGAAATAATGCTTCTTGGTAATCCATGCAATCTTACAATCTCTTTGAAGAAAAGTTTAGCAACATGATTAGCATCTGATGTCTTCTCACATGGTAAGAAATGAGCCATCTTAGAAAATCTATCCACAACAACAAATATAGAATCATACCTCTTCACTATTGTAGGTAATCAAAGAACAAAATCCATATTGATGTCACTCCAAGGTTTCTCAAGGACAACAATAGGTGTATACAAATGAGTATTCTGACTTACTCCTTTTGCAACTTGACAAACTCCACAACTCTTCATAAATTTTTGAACATCCTTATACATTTGTAGCAAATAAACTTATCCTTTAGCAAACTCAATGTCTTATCAATTCCATAATGTCCAGCCAATCCACCACTATGGTTTTCCTTGATCAAATTGACTCCCATAGAACTTCTAGGGATATAAAACTAAATACATCTGAACAACATACCTTCTTGAATGAAATGCACATCATACTTAATTATGCGATCTATTAAATTTGGTGCTTTGCACTCTCTCCATGCCTTAGAAAAATTAGGGTCAATATCATACAACTCTTTCATTTCATCAAAACCAAGAACTTCAACCTTCATCTTAGTCAATAAAGAACATCTTTTTCTATTTGGATCAACAACTCTATTAGTAACTCCACTCTTATGCTTAGTATAAAATGTGAAACTTTGCAAGTACTCAACCCATTTTATATGTCTTTGATTCAATTTATATTGACTTCCCAAGTATTTTAAATCTTTATGATCAATATACAACACAAAATCCTTAGGAATCAAATAATGTCTCCATTTCTTTAAGGCTTGAAAAATAGCATAAAATTATTGATCATACATAGAATAATTCCTTTTAGCATCATTCAACTTTTCACTAAAGAAAGAAACATGTTTACCTTCTTGACTTAGTACAGCTCCTATTGCATTACCACTTGCATCACATTCAACTTGAAAAAACTTATTGAAATCAGGTAAAGTCAATACAAGTAACTCACCAACCTTTTGTTTCAGAGTCTAAAAATTTTTATCAGCTCTATGTGTCCACTTGAATTCCTTTTTATCTCATCTCATTGTCTCAATCATGGCATTACAAATAGAACTTTAATTTCTTATGAACTTCCTATAAAAACTAGCCAAACCATGGAATGATCTTATGTTAGGTGCCACATTCATAGGTGTAGGCCATTCCAAAATAACTTTAACCTTCTTAGGATCCATCTTCAAACCATCAACTGAAATCACAAATCCCAAATACACAATCCCATCTAGCATAAAAGAACACTTCTTCAAATTAATAATCAACTTCTCCTCTTTCAATCTCTATAATACTTGTCTAATATGCTCAAGATTTTCTTCCTTACTCTTATTGAATATCATAATTTCATCCAAATAAAAAATCATAAACTTACCCAAATTTTTTTTCAAAACTTCATTCATCGACCTCATGAAAGTACTAGGTGCATTAGTCAAACCAAAAGGCATAACCAACCATTCATACAAACCATATTTTGTCTTGAAAGAAGTCTTCATCACCTTATCTGATTTTGATATGATGATAGAAACTCTTTACATCAATCTTGGTAAAATACTTTTCTCCACTCAAACAATCTATTATGTTATCCATCCTCAGCATAGGAAACCTATATTTTAATGTGATCTTGTTAATAGCTCTAGAATTGGTACACATTATCTATTATTTTTAGGTGTCAATATAGCAAGTATAACACATGGAATCAAACTTTCTCTAATCAAAACTTTCTCCAACAACTCATGTACTTGTCTATTAAGTTCTTCATTCTCTATAGGTGTTAATCTATGTAGTGCTTTGTTTGGAAACTAGCTGTGGGAATCAGATCCATACAATGACTTATATTTCTCATTAGAATTAAACCATCAGGCATATCCTTTGCAAAAATCTCTTTATACTCCTTCACTAATTCTATAATTTCTTCTGGTACTTGACTACCACTATCTATTGTCACTTAGACTTTACCACCAACACTCAATTCTCTAGGAACTATAGCAAAAAAAACATGATTCTTCATTATTTCCTTTTCAAATTTCTTTCCATTAACCATGTAAACTTTTATTGTAGTACAACTAATCTCATCTAGACTTTCAATAAAAGGCAATAATATTTTATTCTTCCCATTCACCTAAAGAGTATATTGATTTAATCTTCCATCATGTATAGCATATCTATCATATTGCCATGGTCTACCCAAAAAAATATGACAAAAATCCATAGACATAATATCACACAAAACTTCATCAAAGTAATGTCCAATTGTGAACTTCACTATGCATTATTCACTTACCAATATCTTATGCTCATCTTTGATCCATGATGCATGTTAAGGTTTGGGATGTTTTAGCCTCTGCAACTACAACATTGTAACTAGCTCTTCTAATGCCAAATTTGTAGAACTTCAACTATCAATGATTACCATGCAACATTAACAACCACCTTGCATCTGGTCTTGAAAAGACTGCTTCTAAGGATAGGTTCCTCATCAATTCCCTTATTACATAGGGTTCTTCTCTCCATCAAATTTTCACCAGCCTCAGGTCCACTTGGTGAACCCTCACCATCTCCTTGAATCATACCATTGTTGTTACCTTGTCTACTTTCACAAGATCTACATTCAAAAGATCTATGTCCCCCTTTACCACATCTGAAACAATTACCATGAAAACCACCTCTTGAATAAGAATTATCTCTTCTTTGGTAAGAACCAATACCTCCTTGGTAGGGATCACCACCTTTCCACTCAGTCTTGCCTTCATCATCATTCTTCCATTTAAATTTTCCCTTATCTTGCACAAAATTATTAGATCTACTACCTTCTCCATAAGATCTACCTCTACCTCTCTAGAATATACCACCTCTACCTCTTTTCCTTTGTTCATGCTTGTTTGTCAAGATCTCCTTAGCTTTCAAGGCATATTGATATGCTTCATCCGCACTTTCCAATTTCACAAAACTTATTTCATTTTGAATTCCAAATTTTAACCCATTTATGTACCTTACAATTTTCTCAACATCATCATCCACATGTCTAGATCTAATGTCCAATCTGTGGAATTCTCACTATACTCTTTTACAATCATGTCCTTTTGTCTCAAATTTTGTATCTTTCTTAACAAGTTAACTTGGTAATCAACATGAAGGAATTTATTTTTTACCTTTTTTATCATCTTCACCCATGTTCTAATCTTCTCCTTTCCTCTTCTTTGTCTATTAGTTTGCAAATTCTCTCATCGTAGCAAGGCATGACCTTTCAACCTGGTAACTATAGTCCCCACCTTCCTATTATCATGAATGTTTTCATACTCAAAGAACTTCTCCATTTTGGAGATCCAATCCAACACAACATTGGTGTCCAATTTTCCATCATAAGGAACAAATTCTACAATAGGCTTTGAGTTTTCCCTAGATAATACTCTCAATAACCTTGCTTCATTTTGGTCTTCTTTAGGTTTAGGATTAGGGTTTTGTGCTATTGCTTCATTATCACTTACATCATCAAGATGTGCTCCTCTCCTCTGGGCTATCTCCACAACATTTAATATGGCTACAATTTGTCACATTATATCTAATATTACATTTTCATCATTTCCTCTACCATGAACCATCTTTACAAATTAGGTTCCTGCAAGATTGTAACCCTCTTCAAGTTATATGTCAAATCCACAAATTTGCAACCCTACAACCAAATCTAAAATAAGGTTCTACATGAACCAATCACCACAAGGATGAACCTATGCTCTAATACCACATAATGCAAAGAAAAGACAAAATGACTGGGGCCAAGAGGTACACCTAGCTACCCAAACCATCTTGCAAGATTTAACATAGTGGAAAACCAAAACAAAACAACACTGAGGAGGAAGAGAACAAGACATATATATATTCATCAGATAATCAGCATACATACCTAGCTATAAGGCCTTCTAGGTTATGACCAATTACAATATACAACTTTCAAATTCACAAACTAACTTCAATTTCACACTTCTAGACTAATAATTCTATATTCCACTTTTCAAGTTCTACTAATCTACCTAAAACTCAAGCCTAGACTTCCTTAAATATTTGAGTGGCCATTAGTCAACCCATCATAGAATTAAGAGTTGTATTAAATGCATGCATAGCCATAAGTCAGTCCACATGAAATATTAACTACCTATAATTAAATTAAATATAAGCAATGTTGGCCCAAACTAGAACTAGACATTGATAACTTGGAAAATGAAGGCTCCATGAAATACTAACACTTAGAAACCACACAAGCTTGACATCTAAAGAATTAGTCAGTTGCAACTACAAACTAAACATTCTCAAATGCTCAAAAACTGTTGGGGACTCTACAACCAAAGGATTACTCAACAACCAAAGGAATCACTCAGCAATAACTAAGAACTTGGCAACAACTAAAAATTGGTCCTCAACAATAACTAGAACCTGACAAGAACTAGCAGAATAAATAAAAGTGCAGGATTACAAGGCAACTCGAGATGCTTTGGCATCATGAAACTTTTTCTTCTTTGTAATCCATCAGAACCATATTCCTTATATGAAATGGCATTCTGTTGTCTTCTAATCTAATCAAGTAAGAATGCTTTCTCCAAATCCTATTTGGGCACTAGTAACATCCCACTCCTTTGCACAAGGTCTCCTACCTCCTCTAGAGTCATGACTTCACTATTAGGATCATAGCCTTGCAACTTCTCAACCAGTTCCAACTTTTGTTGATCTGATTCTCCTGGTTCCATTTTGAGCATTAATTCACTCTATTTTACCTTATACAAAAAGCTTTTGAACTCTGTCAGTTTGATGAATTCATCATGTTCTATAAATTTTTGGACTTGGATAATCCTATCATCAAGCCTTACTATAGCCAGTTCTAGGTTAGTGAGTGTGCTCTCAACTATTGTTGTCACTTAGGTTTGCACCCTTGTCCAGAGCCTATCCAAGAGGATAACCTAGTGAAACATGGAAACAACCTCCAAGCTATGGGACTTGAACTATGAGGTTGAGTCTCTAGAGAAGGCCAGCTTCCTCTTACTATCAGGGTGTACCTAACTAATCTTGAATGGGAAAAGGGAGAAGGAGAGCATGAAATAAATCTACCTAGCCTAATCTAAAGAGGTGATGCACCAAAATAGAGTGTTCAGACCAATCTCTGCCCATATATGCACTATTGAACCAGAATGAAACTAAGGATATACACATTTAGACTTGCTTTAATCAAATAACCACATGTAGATCAAGATGATCAAGATGAATGTCACAAGGAAAGAGAGATTCACTTATATACCATTCACAAGCCAATAGAGATATAGTCATGCAGATTATAGACTTTCACAAAATAATGGTGAAGGCAAAGAGTTCTTGCACTTTCATACCAATAGCTGAAGGAGATAAAATAGAGAATCATACTATTTAGAGGCACAAAGGAATTTACATTGGAATTGTAGAGCAACGGTAGAGAAAAGCTAGAGAAAGGTCTGACCTCAACAAAATCTACAAAAGTTGCCTTTATAGTTCAAGCATAACTAAGATCTCTTCCAGTTGAAGTGACTTCGTAGCTACCTGCCATTAAGTTCTATAGAGAACAATCAAGGGGAAATCTGATCTAGATGCAGATCTAGACATAATGATTTGGAATAGGGCCCTGAGGAGATAGAAACAGTGCCATAACTGCACTCTAAGCCAATAGATGGATCAAATGATGGGTGGTGGAGTGTTCTCATTCTGCATTCATTTCATGGTAGTTGGAATCGATCATGAAGATCATATTGCACAAAAAAATTGATTAGCTTCATTTTTTGGTTTGTGAATCAGTAGAGTAGGCAAGTTAACCTATTTCTATAAGCAGGATGGACCATGTGGACCAACATCCTCTTTTTATTTTTTCACCTCACGGAAGTCCTACATACTTGACCATCTGTTCATCACTAACCTTGCCAACTCCTCCAACTCTAGCTGTGATGGTTACACTAACTGCCAGTCGTTAACTATCAACGTTGGCTGGGCTCATGAGACACGTGTCACCAAGGTGCTATGTTACTATGGTTAAAATTCTCATAGTTCTCCATAGTGAGATAGTGCCCATTGTTGATCTTTCTTAATCTAACGATTGTGGAGACTCGTCATATTTTGCACTTTGATTTTCAACTTATGGGCTTGCGAAATGCTGTTAGCACACCTAGTATCTATTTGGCATAACCTGGCATCATCCTTGAGGTTCACAAGATAACACGGGCCCATATGACATGTGTCACTGAGGCACTATGTCACTATGGTATATAGTGTGCAACTTTCAATAGCGTGATAATGCCAACCATCGATCTTCTTGAAATCTGACGATTGTGAAGACTCGTCATAATACTATGCTTGTTGCTACTCAGGCCCATCATACCTGGTGCCATCTCAGCAACTACACCATACTCGAATGACACCTGGAAATCCTTGGAACACATACCTTGGTGAGACCTAGCCCCCTAATCCACATGGTGAAAGGGCGCTATGTCGCTATGGTTAAAATTCTCATACTTCTCTAGAGCGAGATAGCGCCTGTCATAGATCTACCTTAGATCTACGGTGGTCCACAAACTGTACAACTACGTCTCAAGCTGGCTGAATGGACCAATGAAAAAATGCCACCATACTCTGACCCATCTGACAACTGCCACAAAAGACAAGCAACCTTTCATCCTCTAGCCCACAAGACGAAAAAAAACCCACATGCCATGTGTCACCAAGGCACTATGTCGCTAATGTATCCACCGTGCAACTTCCCATGGTGAGATAGCACCCATCATTGATCTGAACTGATCTATTGCTGAGCAAAATAGATCTAACCTCTCAGTGCATAGCCAATAAGAACTACCCATGTGCTAACTGTCTGATGAATCTTTGCTGATATCTGATGGGGCACACCTGGGACCCACTAGACACATGATAGAAGGGTGCTATGGCGCTAACATATCCACTGTGCAACTTCCCATGGCGAGATAGCACCAACCATAGATATTCTTTAGATCTGACAATGGAAGACTTGCAGGCCACAAAACATATTATAATGTTTGATTGGGTATTAAAATAATATTAACGCTGCACACTAGTCATTGGTAGGTAAACATTTGAAGTTTGAATCTTGGCAGGGCATAAAAAATGATAACATTTCTGGCAACTCATAGGGGATGCAAGCCTGCTATGCATAAGACCAATTGCCTAAAGCGTCCATTGGGCTACAGAGTTAAAAAGATGTAGATCCTATGCATTGTGAAACCCTAACCCTACTTTTGAGAGAAAAGCACAAAAATCTCTGTATCTACAATTGAAACCAGAGACCAAAACTCCCTGCAATCTTCAAAATTTTGAAAACTTGCTATCTCATAGAGAGACAACCCTGTGCTCGTGCACTTCTTAGAAAATAGGGAACAAAAAAGAATAGAACTAAACTAAATATATACATGGAACCCCAAACCCTGTCAGAAAGATGGCTTAATGTAAATCCCATTGACTGGGATGGGCAGAATCTCATCATCAGGCCTGCTTAACTGGAAAGCATTGGCCTGCTTGCAACTGATAATTAGATAAGGACCACTCCACAACTCATCAAACTTTGAGTGTCTTCCTAGTTTTTCCCTATCTGCATCCCACTTCAGAACCAAATCTCTTGACCCTAGCCCTCTTGTCAAAAATCCTCTTCACCTGTTGTTGGTGTGCCTCTAGGGTCTGCATGGCCTAATTTCTCTTTTCTTCTAGCTCCATCAATTTTTCCATCCTCACTATCATGACATCATCCTCAATCAACTCTAGCTAATGAGCTAGTTCTAGGGCTGGGAACTCCAATGAAATTGGAAGCCTTGCTTCTCTACCATATACCAACACAAATGGTGAATTCCCTATTGATCTTTTAGGTGTTATCCTATCAGCCCATAGTGCAATCTTCATCCTTTTAGGCCAACACCTTCGATTATCCTCTATTGTCCTTTTCATGATCTTGATTAGGTTCTTGTTGGATGACTCGGCCAAATCATTACCTTGAGGATAGTAATTTGAGGATGTGCTCATATAGATATTATGATCCATTGCCCATGCACAAATTTGAGCTCCAACAAAAGACTTGGCATTATCTGAAATAATGGTTGAAGGGGCACCAAACCTAGTCACAATTGCATCAAGAAATTCAATAACTGAAGTTTCAGTGGCATCCTTCAATGCAACTTCCTCTATCCACCTGGTAAAGTAATCTGTAGTAGCTAAAATCCATTTGTGACCAGAACTGGAAGGAGGATTGATAGGGCCTATGAAATCCAACCCCCACTGAGAAAAATGTTGATCTACTTGGATAGGATGGAGGGGAAGAGCTGCAAGTCTTTGTTTTCCAGAGAAGAAGGCACATTTTTCACACTTCCTTACATACTTATGATAGTCATGGAAAAGAGATGGCCAGTAATAACCAGCCCTCATGATCTTCATTGCAATTGTTCTAGCCAAGAAGTGGTCACCATCAGGACCATCATGAAGTTCCTTGATCATTCTTTTAGCCTAGTTTATATCAAGGCACCTTAATAGGGCTCCATTAAAATCTCTTCTAAAAAGGATATCATCAACTATGACATAAGGAATTGACTGTAGCCTATATTGTCTCCTTTTAGCTTTGTCTAATCCTTGAGGGTATCCATTCCCTAATAAGAAATTCTTCATGTCATCCATCCAATTCCTTGGACCATCATTTCTTGCTTCTTGTTCTTCTTTTAATACCATGACAACTTCTTCATCAGGCTCTTGAGATGATAATATCTGCATACACAATCCTTTACCTCTTACCAGCTTAGTGACATGGATATCGACATCATACTCCATCACTCTTGTAATCCAACCAACTCTTTTCTCCCTAATATATTTGCTCAAAAGGAAACCCTTCACACTGGCATGGGGTACTAACAAATGAATCCTGTTATGGGATAGGAGGTGTCTAAATTTCCTTAAAACTTTGATGATTGCAAGGGCTTTCTTCTCTACATAACTATACCTATCTTCATACTCCTTAAGCCCTTCACTAAAGAAAGCTATGGGTTGTTCTTCATTGCTGTCATTTGTTTGAGTCAAGATAACAGAAATGCTTGACTCACCACCTAAGGTATAAAGAATGAAATCCTTCTCAAATTTTGGGTTTATGAGAGTAGGGGCTGAGGCTATGGCTATCTTGATCTCCTCAAAACTTTCCTTTCCTTCCTTGGTCCATGCAAAGACCATACCTTTCCTAAGAATAGATGTAAGACGTTTCACCATGGTAGCAAGATTTGGGATAAATCTTCTCAAGAAATTTATCCTGCCTAGGAAACTTTGCAGCCCTTTCTTGAAAGCAAGTATTTCTTTTGTTCTCTCTGGATCAATGGTTAAGCCATCCTTAGATACAATATGCCCTAATAATTTTTCTTGGTTAGTAGAAAAGACACACTTGCTTGGGTTAATGGAAACCCCAAACTCTCTACATCTTAAGAATACCTATCTAAGATTATGAAAATGATCATCTACATCCTTTGAATACATAGTGATATCATCAAGGTAAACTAAGACAAACTTGTCAATCAATTTCTTGAAGGCCATCTCCATTGCCTTCTGAAATGTAGCACCTACATTGGTTAGCCCAAATGGAATCTTACAAAAAGAATAGGTACTCCATTTAGTGGTATATGCAGTCTTATACCTGTAAGACTCTTTAACCAGCACTTGATAGAAGGGAGAGGATGGTGATCTTTAAGGGAAGCTTGGTTAAGGTCCCTAAAGTCCACACACAATCTAATTTCCCCATTCTTCTTCCTAACAGGGACAAGTTTTGCTACCCATGATGAGTGCTTGATAGGGAAAATTATATTGGCCTCAATCAACTTGGATAGCTCTTTTCTCATTAATGGTTCAACCTTGGGATTCACTAGTCTTTTTTTTTGTCTTACTAGTTTTGCATCATCAACTAAATCTATGTTATGCTGAAATATCCTTGGGTCAAAACCCTTTAAGTCATCATATGTCCAAGCAAATATATCATTAAATTCCTGACATAGATGAATAAAATTTTCTTGTTCAATTTCAGAACATACCTTCCCCATGTTCAAGGATTTTCCGTTAGCAACCATGACAGGAGTATGGTCACCCTCAGCAAAAGCTAGGTTCATCACCCTACCCTTTGCTTGATCATCAGGATTAAAAACACTCTCTAAAGTAATGGGACTTTTAGGCAGCTTCTTAGAACTGAGATGAATGATCTGATCACCATACTAATCTTGTAGTCTTGACTGATTTCTCTTTGAAAATTCTACCTCATTCTACAAGAAGTTAACAATTTGCTCATCAGACTCAAACACTTGCCAGTGGGTGTTATTGTTAGGGATGGCAGGCCTTACTACCACTCTGATTTGTTGCTTCTTCTCCTCCTCAAGATTCCTTGGCACATCATAAGATGCACCTATTGCTGCAAGTCTATCAACATGTCTATTTTCTTTTCTAGGGATGCTTTGGATGTTAAATGCATTGAAACCCTCAAGCAAATCCCAAACTCTATGTTTATAAGACTTGAGCAAACCATTTTTGGCAATATTTTGATTTCTCACTTGATTAACCACCAACTCATTGTCTCCATAGACCCTTAAGGCTTGAATTCCTCTTTTTTGAGCAAGTAAGAGACCTTGGATCAAGGATTCATACTCGGCCACATTATTGGTGCAACTAAATTGGAGCCTAAAGGAGAAGTAATACCTTATTTGTGTAGGGGAAATTAACATTACACCAGCTCCTGATCCATTTTTATTCCTTGATCCATCGAAGTACATACTCCATATCACACTTTCATCTTCTTTAGCATCCATAAGATTGGGAAACAGGGCATCCTTTTCCAATATACAATATGTACTGAGACCTATCTCGAGGATCTTTGACATAGGGTCAAATTGATATGCATCAGCCCAATCATCCAGGAAGAAATCAGGTATCTCTGCTAGGGGATTGGTGGGCTCCTTCACTATGCCATTCTCATCCATCTCTAGAATAGGGAAATTCATGTTGATTGGGTTGGAGGTGTAAGATTTAGTATGATGGAGGGCTTGAGGCTCTGCTCTGATTGAAGCATTGGCTCCATATCTAGTTTTAAAAGACATATATGACCAATCAGAAGATATGAAACCACCTATTTGGGCAGTAAAGTCTCTTGATAAACAGATGGAAAAATATGGCTTGACTTTAGTAATAGAGATATCTTGGGTTATAGTAAAACTAGGGCATGCATGTAGGGCCATCTCCACATTCCTAAGGATCCCTACAGTCTTGATAGTACTACCATCCAACTATAATACATCCCTAATAATGGGCTCATATTTCATTCCCAAAGCATTAGCAACACACCTAGGCATCATTGAACTACTAGCCCCTAAATCAATCATGTAATTATGGACTAGTTTGCCTCCTATAATTAGGGAAACATAGAATGGAGGAGGTCTAACCCTTTTACTTGTTTCTTCCTTCCTTGATGGTTGTACTAGGCTTGTGGCACTTTCCATGCTAGGTGTCCGATCCTTTGGTTCAATTCTTTCTAACTCTTCCTGCAAAAATCTTCTTTGCATTGGTATAGTAGCAACAACATCCCATATGGAGATATTCACATTTGTCTTCTTCATTTGCTCTACCACACTAAATGGCATAGCAAGTGTTTTGGTAGAAATCTTGGGGACTGCAACTATATGAGGTTGTGATGGGATAGCCTGAGGATCACTTGTATCATTTCTGCCATGGTTTTGCCTTTGCTGCTGAAAGGCACTTGATTGATCATTTGCTGCTTGCTCATGAGGTGCTACATTCAAAGTTGAGGCCTGATTGGGAGGAGGAGGGAAAACATCTTCCATAGCTCTTCTTTTGCTTCTAGTATTATGAGAAATAGAATCCTAGTTTACATTACAATGCTGCTCCATCTGATGATTCATAAAAGAGCAATCACTCTATCTTTACATATCTAAGGCATCCTTAAATTGGTCCTCCTTGTATGCTTGTTTTGCTACAAGTTCTTGGACTATCAAGGCCAAATAAGATTTAGCCTTTTGACACATACAATAGGCATAGGAGTAGTTACATGAGGGACAAAAATCTTGATCTTGAGCCATATTGTTTTGATGGACTATGGCCCTACTTTGGTTTACATTTGAGGTTGAAGCCTGGTCACCCTGCCTACTTTGATCAAAAGAATGGTTCCAATGATTAGGATTTGGAGGCCTACCACTATTTGGAGTTTGATATTGCAATATGAGGCTTACTACCTTGAGCTTTCTATCTTTCTAAAGTCACCACTTTGTTGCTCACTTTCTGTATCATAGAGAAATTATCCTCCAGCCTCCTTCCTTGGTCTTCTAACTTCCTCCCTTGATCCTGCAATCTTTTATCAAGATTCTTCTCTTAATCTTGCAATCTTTTATCAAGGTTTTTGTCTCTTTTGTCCATGTTCTATATCATAGATTGCATCATCTCCTTGATTTCATCTATCCCATGTGAGGATGTGGAAGCTTGAGGGACTGGAGTAAGGGATTGTGATATAGAAGCTATGGGAATGGGAGCCATTTCTGGTTGATGATTTGGAACATTAGGGAAGAAAGGCATAGGAGGCCTTGGAGGTAACTTACCTCCTTGTATCAAGATTTTTTTTTCCTTTATTGCTATGTCATAAGTGTTAGGCAAGGTATCTCCTCCCATAGTTTGGATTGTAGTGGAATTATTGCTGTTAAAAGCTCTAAGGTAATGAAAGAAGGCATTACCAGGGGTAGGCTTCACTGAAGTAGGTATTCTATCCCATGTCTTTTGGAATCTATAGTTAAAATCAGTCATACATTCATGGAGGGTTCTTTTTATAGTAGTCAACTGCTCTAAAAGTGACAAATAGTCACTCTTATACTCAAAATGTTTGCACAATCCTGCTCCTAATCCATCCCAATCTGTTATAGAACCATGAGCTAAACCTCTATAACATTGTAGTGCTTTTCCTTTCAAGGATGAGGCTAGGAGCCTAACTACAACATCATCCTCTGTAATGCCATGGATATTGTAGACATTTGCAACCTCTTGAATGTGTTCTGGGGGGGAGATAGAAGTTTCACCAGTAAATTCTGGTATACTTTTGAGTGCAGCTAATGGCATGTCATGTCTTTGGACTAACAAGAGAGGGCTCCCACCATTAAAGGTGGCAAAAGTATGAGCTCTAGGAAACACCATATATACAAGTGATCTATTGATACATGTTGATAGCAGTCTAGGCTAAGATCTAATAGTAGGAGGAGTAGAGATAGATCTTGCAGGAGTATTTGTTACTACTGTGCTCCTAACTAGTGATAAGGATATTCTAGTCTTCCTTCTTCTAGGGTTTGAAAGTGAAAGCTCTTGGTATTGAAAATTACCTCTAGAAGATGTCCTTGTCTCAGCTCTGGGCATGAATCACTGCAACTTTGGTCTTGAACTAGATATGTGTTTGAAGCTTAGAGTCGCCAAGTACTTTGAAGAATGAGCCTCTTGAAGGCTTAAACACTAAAGCCAGTACTATCTCTTCAGTATTAATCTTGAAATCTTCCCTTTTGACACTAGTAGACTTGAAATTTTTTGAAGTTTGTCCCACCGGGCGTGCCAAAAATTGTTGTCACTTAGGTTTGCACCCTTGTCCAGAGCCTATGCATGAGGAAAACCTAGTGAAACATGGAAACAACCTCCAAGCTATGGGACTTGAACTATGAAGGCCGGCTTCCTCTTACTATCATGGTGCACCTAACTACTTTTGGAAGGGAAAAGGGAGAAGGAGAACATGAAACAAATCTACCTAGCATAATCTAAAGAGGTGATGCACCAAAATAGAGTGTTCAGACCAATCTTTTCTCATATATGCACTATTGAACCAGAATGAAACTAAGGATGTACACATTCAAACTTGCTTTAATCAAATAAGCACATGCAATTCAAGATGATCAAGATGAATGTCACAAGGAAAGAGAGATTCACTTATATACCATTCACAAGCCAATGGAGATATAGTCATGCAAATTATAGACTTTCACAAAATAATGGCGAAGGCAAAGAGTTCTTGCACTTTCATACCAATAGTTGAAGGAGATAAAATAGAGAATCATACAGTTCAGAGGCACAGGGGAATTTACACTAGAATTGTAGAGAAATGACAAAGAAAAGCTAGAGAAAGGTCTAACCTCAACAAAATCTATAAAAGTTACCTTTATAGTTCAGGTATAACTAATATCTCTTCTAGCTGAAGTGACTTCGTAGCTACTTGCCATAAAGTTCTGCAGAGAACAATCAAGGGGAAATCTGATCTGGATGCAGATCCAGACACAATGATTTGGAACAGGGCCCTAAGGAGATAGAAATGGTGCCATAACTACACTCTGACCCATTAGATGGATCAAAAGATGGGTGGTGAAGTGTTCTTTTCATTCTGCATTCATTTCATGGTAGTTGGAATCGATCATGAAGATCAAATTGTGCAACAAAATTGATTACCTTCATTTTTTGGTTTGTGAATCAGTAGAGTCAGCGAGTCAACCTATTTTTGTAAGCAGGATGGACCACATGGACCAACATCCTCTTTTTATTTTTCCACCTTGTAGAAGTCCTACATAGTTGACCATCTCTTCATCACTAACTACGCCAACTCCTCCAACTCCAGCTGTGACAGTTACACTAACTCCCAGTCGTTAACTATCAACATTGGCCAAGCCCATGAGACACGTGTCACCAAGGTGCTATGTTGCTATGGTTAAAATTCTCATAGTTCTCCATAGCGAGATAGTGCCCATCATTGATCTTTCTTAATCTGATGATCATGGAGACTCGTCATATTCCTCACTTTGCTTTTCAACTTCTGGGCCCATGAAATGCTGTCAGCACACCTGATATCTACCTGGCATAACCTGGCACCATCCTTGAGGTTCACAAGATAACACAAGCCCATCTAACATGTGACACTGAGGCACTATGTTGCTATGGTATATAGTGTGCAACTTTCAATAGCGCGATAATGCCAACCATCGATCTTCTTGAAACCTGACGATCGTGAAGACTCGTCATAATACTATGCTTGTTCCTACCTAGGCCCATCATACTTGGCACCATTTTGTAAACTACACCACACTCAAATGACACCTGGCAATCCTTGGCACACGTACCTTGGTGAGACCTAGCCCCCTGGTCCATGTGGTGAAAGGGTGCTATGTCGCTATGGTTAAAATTCTCGTAGTTCTCCATAGCGAGATAGTGCCTGCCATAGATCTTCCTTAGATCTATGGTGGTCCACAAACTATACAACTGCATCTCAAGCTGGCTGAATGGACCAATGAAAAAATGCCACCGTATTCTGACCCATCTGACAACTACCATAGAAGACAAGCCACCTGTTCATCTTGTAGCCCACAAGACAAAAATGGACCCACATGCCACGCGTCACCGAGGTACTATGTCACTAACGTATCCACCGTGCAACTTCCCATGGAGAGATAGCGCCCATCATTGATCTAAACTGATCTAACAGTGAGCAAGATAGATCTGACCTCTTAGTGCATAGCCAATAGGAACTGGCCACGTGCCAACTGTCTGATGAATCCTCGCTAATATCTGATGGGGCACACCTGGGACCCACCAAACACATAGGAGAAGGGTGCTATGGCACTAACATATCCACTGTGCAACTTCCCATGGTAAGATAGTGCTAACTGTAGATATTCTTTAGATCTAATGATGGAAGACTTGTGGGCCACAAAACATATTATAATGTTTGATCGGGTATTAAAATAATATTAACACTGCACACTAGCCGTTGGCAGGTAAACATTTGAAGTTTGAATCTTGGTGGGGCATAAAAATGATAACAACTACATTGATCCTATCTTGTAGATAGCCTTGTCTTAGGTCAATAAAGTACTAGCGCTCACCTAGTAGAATTTGAGGTGTCCTCTATTCAAGCTCTGTAGGGATATGCATCACTTTTTATCTCTTGTTTCCTTTGGTGACCCATGATGCCTTAGCATGTTCATCTTCTTCATCTTCATCATTTGGAGTTACATTAGGTTTAGGGCTATTAAGACATACCCTCACTTCTTCTCTCATGGGTCCCTATAGCATTTGGGCCATGATTTCAGCATGGTGATTGACCATCTTTCTAATCCTATGAGGATATCGAATATCCGTATAAAATCCCCTGAAATTAGGATTTGTTATCTTCATTTTTCTTTCTACCCTTAACACATCATCAAGATTGGCCAACTTATTTGGTGCATCTCCTTCTACAACAATATTAGGAATAACATCCTCATGGGGTAACTCCTTGGTTTAGGCAACACATAATTCCATATTTATTTAAGGGTGTTCTTTATCTAATTATTAGGATTATACATCTTGTAGGGACTAGATGACAAGTTGAAATGGTGGAGGAAAGAATGAATTTTATTTGGGACCTCTTTTCTAATTGAAAAGTACCCCACTCTAAAACATCTACATAAAAATTTCCCCCTATGAACCTTAGGCCTAAGTACTCCTTATTAATCATAAATAATTGCCACATAAATTCAATTATGGTGAATCTAGGAGGGATAAATTTTGGCAATATGTGGGGTGGCTAGGGAAAACCATACACATTCATCAAATAAAAGGTTACAAATAGGAAGGTATCTCCCCAATTATTATCTAATCTCTTACTCTTTGGGAGAAAGGATGGTCTCAAAAGATTATTTAGGATTTCAAGTAGTTTAAAATATCTTGGGTCTATCATTTTCATAATAACAGTACTAAAATTATTGAAGAAAGAAACAAAATCAAAAAAATGGTATACACTATCCCATACCCCTATCCACATCTAAACTAGTAGCTCTCCATTTGCATCAGTGGTATGATCAATGAAATTATGGCTTATGTACCCCACATTTTTGTATAGGACCAAATGCATCAACTATGAGTAGTAATGGAACTTGAAATATTTGATTTCTACATTATCAGCCAGTGTAATATTTTCCTTCATCACCTTTAGGATATATTCAACATACTCATATTCCCTTCCATGTTATGAATCTTGCACATCTCTAGCTTTAATATAAATTTCTCTATAGACCATATATGTTCCATCTTTTCCAACCACATTATGGACACCATATACTATTTTTACAAAGTACTTATTAGACTTGTCCAAAGGCATCATTATATCCACCTTCTTAGAGTAATCACCAACACTCTTTGGGTCCATGAGAATATGCTATAACATAGACTTCCCTATATAAGCTTTTGTATTTCTCTCAAATTGATTCTGCAGATCCTCCAAGTCCATAGGCTAGCCCATGGCACCATCTAATCCAAAAGCTTCAATGAATGAAGCATGGTCCAATGTACAAAGGATTGTTCCATATCTCCTATAAAATTACTTGGCAACCAAATTATATGATTTAATTAGGGCTTTTATCAAATCTAACAATGTCAACAACAAAATTTGGAAAAATCAATTTTGCCAAGTTCTTCTTCCATGGATTACACACTAGGATCTTATTCTCTCTGTTATGGTAAAAATACCTCAAAATCTTAGAATCTATGACTCCAAGGCATGTAGCATCTCTACATAGGACATATGGGTCTATGAAATCATGGTCAATTGTAGCATTTTCATTTGAAGATCCTTGGAAAAGCTTAATCCACTCCTCAACAAACTGATTAGATTTCTTCAGTCTTATCTTTCCTCCCTTAGAAGTGGAGGTTTCTACAACTTCCATGTTTTCTATTGAATCTCTTCCACTTCCTTATCAAACATTTTGAAATAGCTTGAGATCACCAAGGAAAATTATATTTGAGTACTAAAAATAATAATCTACACACATTAGAAACTTTGTACTGCTTAGATTTTCTTCTCTTTATGAATAGTAAATTACAATTGATCAATAAAATATCTTTATAACTCAATATACATCATCAACATCACTTTGCATTGATTTTCAATATGCTCAAGCCTTAAAACTCAGCTTTTTCTATCACCTGAGGGGAGCATCATCATTATTATATAATGTTACACTTTTTTGTATATTGCTTGGATCTCATTGGTCAAGAGCCCTTTGGCATTTCTAGCTTAGAAAATGGAAAATATATTTTCATGTCAACTTAAGGTTTTACAATCTCACAATTGATCCAGAAGACAAAACCCTTATTGCACTATCATAAACATGAAGAAAGTCTTTATGACCTCACGATACAATAGTTATCACTGCATCAAAGCTTTCCTTTAAATTCTTTACAATCTTATGATAAGAAACTTACCTTTACTAGATTAACATCTTATCTCATTTTCCTTTAGCTTCTAATCCTATGATTGTAGTTTAGCTAACTATTTCATAACTTTGGTAGTCATCTTTCTCACCTCTATGATGTTATGAGAAACTGCCAATGTTCTTTATCATAGCATCATCAGTGTCTACTTTCATCTTCATAATCTCTTGATAGATTTTCTATTGTATCATCATAGCACTATTTTTCTACCCTTAAGATCTTATGGAACACTATCTATTATAACATCAAAGAATGGGATATGGCAGATTATAAGCTTATGTAAAGACATCTTTGGCCCCACCAGTTCTATGTTGCATCCACCTTGAATGCACTATAGTTATGACCAATTACGATGGAACACATGTCAATTTTCTTACTTTAATTTCTAGCTTTCTTTTTCATTTATTACCTTACAATCTTATGATAGGCATTTCCCATAGCATTATAATCCTTAAAATCTTCTTTCCCAATTTTATGACTGGGGCCTTGGTGTATCATTGAAACATTTCATAGAGACCATTATGATGCCTCAATCACATCTTGAACATAGGATCATAAGCCTTCTAATATCTTCCTTGTATTCATACTTCTATAATCATACAACAAGTAGTGATCACATGGTTGTAACCTTTCCTTTTTGCATCTACGATCCCATGACTGCCATGTTGTTGTAACATCACCTACCATGACTTAAAAACTTTCATCAGAAACTTATGATGTCATGATACAAAGGGAAATATTAAGATTAGGAACCCTTTTTATTTCACTTATGATGCCACAACTGTGTCACATCTTAAGATTAGGGAACTTAAACATGACTCTACGATCCTCCACTCAACCTTGTGTCATAACATTGGAAGCAAGAAAATGTGAACTTGCAATTAGATGCCAAAGCTATGATCATAAGATCAAAGCACTATGATTTGGAAGATATAAAATCTCCAACCTAAAAATACTTGGGATAAGGGCAAAAAAGCTGCATTTTAGATGCACATTTTTAATGGGAAGGTAAAACACAATCCTAGGATACCCAAATAAAACCCTAGGGAAATATTTTCACTATATTAATTGAGGTAAAAATATTTGGCTAGGGTTCTTTTTACAACTAAAAATAAATGAGACATAAAACCCTAACAATGCAAAACCAATTTTAGATCATTTTCATAATAAGGATCAAAACTTTAGTAAAGTGAAAATGAGGGCTATCACTTACATTAGAGAATTAACTAGTATTGGATATGGAGATAGATTATCATGAAAGGATATTTCATTCATGAAAAAGAGACAGTTAGATACAAGATATATCATTTACAAGACATCTACCTTCAAGAGGAGTTATTTAACAAAGATAACATCTTCATGACAAAGAGTGGGGAATAACATGATTGCACCCATTTAGCCTTATATTTTTGGTGAAATAGGGATACATGATGAGGATGAGAAACTTTGAAACCTATAGTAAAGGGATAAGTTTATAACAAAAATAGGTTTTCAAAGAAGGAAATTATCATAATAAGAGATACACACCTCTTGTATAAGAGAGAATCCCCCAATCAAAACCAAAGACAATTTAAAATGAAAATAATGTCAAATGATAAATGAATCCATTGTGCAAAGTAAAGTAGATCCTTTGACAAAAGATAAAAATAATTTTCATGCAACCTTTTCCCCCGAGTGTAAAGGAAAGAGAGAGAATATATATTACATAGATAAATGATAACTTCCTCACAATAAATAAACAATTTCAAGAAAAATAAATTATAAAATGTAGAGACCTCATGGAGAAATATAGACACAATATGCTAGAAAATACATCACATCCAAATTAAACAAACCATAAAGTAAAGAAAGGAAAGAATGATAATTTAGATGATGATTTAAGTATAAACATGCACCTTTCAAATATAAATAATATTTTAAGAACATATGTTCATATATTGTGTGAAACAAAGTATCTCATGCCAAAAAGAATGCATCCTAAAATAATTCCAAATTATAGAGAGATGAAATGAGAGAGGAAGGTGTTGGAGTTTTGAAACACTATATGTTTCAAATTACCTCAATTAGAACAAGATGCATCTAGCAGAAACTACTTCCCATCCTTAACATATCATTTTAGACACTAGGCCAACTATAAGGCTAGACGCTTCTTCTACTTCAGGCTCTGTAAAACCTAGGTGGGTGGACCTCATAATCAATTTATATGGTACTAGTGCTAAACATATTCTTGAATCTATTAACAACATATTTAAACATTATTTCTCCTAATGACTCATGTAATAACATAGATCTACAATATCTAAATGAAAGATGATGCAATTCATAAGCTGAGTGAGGGTTAGACTTTAAATAACTTTCAACATAAAAGGGAAAGATGATTTAATATTTTGATAATAGCAAGACCTAGATATGAGAAACAAAACTAAATGATCCTACAACTAATTAGTGCATTATTTATTGGGAAATTACATCAACTAAAACCATACATCTTTTGGAAATCTTTGACATAACTCCTACATCAAGATCCTTGATCTATCTTTCACCTTATGAATAGACATCTACAAAAAAATGAATCTCATACTCGAACTATCCCACCATGAAGTTTACAAACCCTATCATAAGTATCAAGAAATTACATGGTCCTTTGTTCCACAAGCAAAATACTTCAACCACATGCATTTTAAAACAAAATGCAACCTAATTTATGCTCTTGGTTCACAAATTAGAAGAAATTGCAAAACCATGAACATGAGACAAGATCCAAAATGAATGTAAACCCTTTGTGTGTTCTATTAATTTTCCTTGAAAAAAATACATGAAAGATGTACAAAAATGACTCACAAGTCACCTAAAAAATGAGAATTATCTCTATAAAACTTAGTGCTACTCATAAGAGAAATTGCTAAAGGAAATGGTATCACAATAGTGACAAGTTTTTCTTAGAAAACTGGAACCCTTGCAAAGAAATAGGAAGAGAGAGATATAGAGGAATGAATTCCCAGATTTAATTTGAAGATGACATGTGTCTACATGGAAAACTTCCCTGAAGTGACAAATCATCTCTTTAATCTCTTTCTACAACTAATAAATCAAATCTTCAATCAGTTTGCCTCCTCAAAAGCATAAAGTAATTCAAATATTTGTTGAAAAATGATAACTAATTTTGATGCCAGATTTGAAACTATAGGCAAAAGAAAAAATCAGTTAAATGACCTTGATAGGCAAGATACACTTTTTGAATTTTTTTTTCCACATTCAGGTTTCAACAAACATTTAAATCCATCCTCTAACTAATTCTAAAGCTCAATGGTGAATTTTCCCTATTCTACTGAGAATGCCTCAAAAAATATAAATTTTCTTATAGAGTGAACTGGTGAATATTTGTGCAAAATCTAACCTCATATTTGAAAAATTTATCTTATCTTGGTTCCAACAGTATATTGGAGTCCATATTTCAGGCAAAAAACATGCCTCTAGTAGTCATTTGAAGTTTCAGGTTCCCAACCATGGTTTTCACATTAAAATGCAAAAATTTTAACATTTCCTAAAGTTTATAAATATAGAATAATCAAAATCTTATTTGAAATTTGACACTAGATGTATTTTAAGAAGGAAATATTAAAATAATTATTTTTTTATGCCTTTTGAAATTTCCCACCATTTTTTCCTCTGGGTCAAACTTTGTTGACTGGCCTCACCACATGGCATCTTATGATTGGCTCATTCTTGCTCCATTGTTTGACATTCATGATGTGGCTGCCACATGTCTACCACATATCACTTGCTGGTTGGGTCACTATGTCACATGTTAAGTCAGCCTCATGCCACATCATGAAAACATAGTGACTATGTGACACATGGCACCTACTGCCATCTCAACCTGCTATTAGGATAAACTACGGACAGAAATAAAAACTACATGCAAATATAACCAATAACAAAAAAAATAATAGATCACACAAAAATGAACACAAGGCACCAAGATTTAACGTGGTTCACCCAATCCCTGGGCTACGTCCACCAAACAGCAAGTCCGATCTTATTACAATTCAGTGATTACAACCTAATTACAATCCGTAATCCCTTACAATGCAATACCACCGCAAGAACCAATTTCGCATCATAACATAATGAAAATACTTAACCCTAAACCCTTTTATACAAGTATTTTATTCATTTTAGGGTTACAACATATCAGCCATATGTCGGCCATAATATGTCGGCCACGACCCCCAAACCCCACTATTTATTAAGTATGTGCAATACTTTCCTGATCAGTCACCATAATCTAACACCTGCCATGTCAATGCCACAATGTTGGTCCATGTCAGTACCACATCAATGTCTAGTCAACGTCAACTCATACCCAACTTAGGTGGTTGCTATATTGCTATGGTTAATGGTCGTGCATCTTCACTTGGTGATATAATGTTCATCACTTGATCATCTACATGTCATCATCCTATTGTCTGGGGTTCCAAGTCATTTCCTTAACTCACATGCTTGTTCAAAATTAATTTGGTTACCTCTAGCTATCACCAACCACATCAGACCCACTATGTAGGTTTGAGGCTTCAAAAGCCATTGTCTTGAAGACATTAAACTATATGTTTGTTGGAGTATTTAAATATGAGAAAATCTCCTAACCTAGTGCATGAAGGATTATAAGTTTTATAAGAAAATCCACTTCTCTACCCATTACCACTTCCTCTTCAAATGTAGACCATAGCCTTGGCAATGCTAACATCAAATAGGCATGAAAGATAAGAGGGAGCCCCTTCTTATCATGCAACAATGATATCCCCTTTTAAAATCTAGACATTCTTCCACCATGACATAGACAACTATTCAAGAATGTTGATTCTAACTTCTATTGCTTCCCTTTCACCAACTTTTCTCCATTTAGAAGTCTCCTTCAAGGATGGAAATCAAACATTGATTCAACACATGCCCCTCTGTGTGATTCTACACTTCAATGGTTTCTCCTCTTACTAGTGCCAAAGGTAACCAAGTTAGCAGGCCACCATACCTACTCTTTTTAAAAACTCCTCCCATTCCAAAAACTTGCATCTAGTTTAGGTATTTAACAAAACCATATTCAATATTTTAAAGACAATTAGGTGTCTTCTTCTATGTTCTATGCCCCTATTTTGAAATGGCTTCCCTCTTTGATGTGGAGATCCCTATTTGGATGACACTTTTACTTTGCTACTTCAATGTTGCTTTCTCCCATTTTCAACGCGGGCTTCCTTGCTTACATTCTCCTTAGCTTGATCTTCTAATTTTCATTTTTTTTTCCTTATATTTTTCTTTCAAAAGAAGGAAGACTCATAAATTCAACTTCTTCTTCAATATCTACCTTAGGAGGTGAATCATATAATTCAAGTTTGGCAATATAATCATCCAGTCCAGGAAAATCCTCTAGTATATCTCTCTATGCAATGGATGATAGCTTCCTAGACTTCTAAAAATCATGTTATTTTCCAATATGGGGCCTCTAGATTTCCTCACCTTAATGCATGAGAAGGAAACTTCTCTCACATGGTCTGCCTCCTCTCCTATTGCTGTGGATTCAACATAGAAAAATGATGCCTCTTGCTAATTTTTTAATTTCCTTACTTCTGCTTTGCTAATTTTCCAAGCCATAATTCTAATTTAATTTGCATGGAAACATTCATAAAATTGAGTCATTGATTGTACATACTTATTCTATGATGGTTTAAAGATGACACCACCTGATCATCATGGGCTAAATGTACGAGATTGGCAGTTTTGGGAGAAGTTGTACCATGGCTTGCAATTGAGTATTATGCATTATATGTTGTTAAATTCATTACTAACTTTGAGGGAAATGTATTTTGAAATTTCCTTTATATGCATTTTATATTGTGCAATTTATTTATGGAAAATAATCTATTAGTGGGTAGCTATATTGTTCCATAAAAAGATGAGACCACACATGTTGATTTACTAGAGGTCGGTATTGAATGATTCGTTGAATATCAACAATAATCTCATGATATTCAAAGAATGGATACCTTACATTTCCCCTTTTTATATATGCACTTTTCTCTTATTTAATTATGTAGAAATTTTCTTTCTAAAACACCCTCTATTCACCTCAAAATTCGTCAATCTTGGTGGAAATAGTCGGGCCCCAAAGTGAGTCCTGCTAAAAAAATTCATTTTCAAACAATTTCTATTCAAAACTAATCTATTGAATAATATGATACTGATTAAACTCAAATTCAAGCACTAATTGATCATTAAAACTTGTTTTATCTTTTATCTACAAATTGTGATTTTTTACTAACAAGGCCTATCGACTGGCTTTAAAAATTGACCAAAAGATGTGATTGGGCTTTGGGAACTGACATATTGATTTTGTAGTCCACATAATCTTACCCCATTCAATCTCATCTCATGAAAAATTCTTCATCAAAGTTTCCCTTGCAGAACTGTCTACAAGAAAATATGTTAGAAAACCATAAACCGCGTTTGGATTTGGCTTTAAAAATCGAGCAAACTAACACTTGGGGAAATGATAACTAGGGAACTTGTTCATAGTCATGAGGACAAAACAAATCTAGGATTTGGGCTTATGAAAAATAACAAGATGCATTTTGAAAATGGTCAAAGTGAGCTACTCAAAATTTGTATCTTGGAAACAATGGCAGAAAATCACTTTTTGCAAATGGAATGGTCCTAGGAAAGTGTGCAGATGGATTCATCAATTTTTGAAAATTGGTAGACTTAAATTCTTTTCAGAGTAGAACACAATAGTACAATCCATTCAATCTCACCTATCACAAATTTTTAGGTATGACATCATGAACAAGGGTTCTAACAAATCTACACTTCTTAACACTAGTATAAAGTTACAAGTTGCATTTGGAATCGCATTCAAAAACTGATCAAATAGATTTTTCATAAGCTCAAAATTGAAATATAGCAAGTCTCTAACCTCTAAAATACAAAACAATAAGAATTATCTAATTTTGGTCAACTGGGTCAAATTTATGACAAGTCAAACATGACTTCCTAGAATTTAGAACAATCACATCAGCATGAAAATAATAAATGACCAACTTTGATGGATTCAAAACCTAGTCAAATGGATTCAAAATGACTCAAAATCTGAAATGTAGGTTCTCTTATATGGACACTAAACACTCCCAAATCAGTGAGTCATGAAACATTACTGGGTACAAGGTATGCAATTGCAAACAAGGCTCTTGTCACTATTTGACACTTAAGCAGAAATGCAAAATTAGAAATTGCTCAAAATGGGACTTCACGAAATGGCTCAAAATGGAAATTTATCACCATGGAACACATAGAAGAATTGAATGTAGTGTGTTAACGTCTTAAGCCTCACAAGTACAATTGGGTACATGTGCATCAAAAAGCACTTATAGGGCCTAATTTTTCAATGGCACTCAAAATTAGGGCTTCAATTTTGGGACCCAATAGTGGCTCTATCTAGGGATGCATGTCCCTTGTAGGCATGGCAAGGATTTAGATCTCTAGAAGAAGTAGAACATACAAAAAAATTCTCTCAAATAGCTTTATTGACAGCAAAAAACAACTATTCCAACTATGTACACAAGATGGCCCCAGGCCACCAAAATTCAACAAAATCTTTTACCTCTATCAAAAGTCTGATTTTTATCTAAAATTTCATGAGCTAAACTAGAAACATTTCTTCTATTAGTTGCACCAATCAAATTAGCATTATGAATCAACTCACTTGGTAAAATGGAGTCTACACCTTCACTTTCATAATGCATATAAAAACTAGGTTCACTTTCAACCACTTGCTCATTATGAAAATTTTGATCAGCATGCTCAAAAATATTTGACTCAAACTAAAAATGTTCTTCAAAAAAAGAATCATGCATACTATCACTCTTGAATATGAAAGCTTCATATTCAACATGGGGAAAAAGGTCACACATACCTTGAAAATGTGTATACTTATGTATAGCCAGATGGTATTCAAATAAGCAATCAGACTTATATTCACAAATGTAATCAATGTCAAAATCTAAAAATAATCCACAATCGTGCGATGACTCTTTGAAATCAAAAAATGGATTAGCCATCACATTAGAGTATTCATCATGGAACTCATTGTAAGGTGTATGCTGATTTTTAATGAAAACTTCATTAAACACCTTTTTAGCAACATTATCAGATGCAACATGATCATCACAATCACTATCACATCCAAAAGAAGTACAATCTAATCTCTTATAGCAGTAGGATAATGTATCACAATCAAATTCATCCTCAATTAAATCTAAACATTTCATGTGCTCTTCAAAAAGTGATTTGATAACTCCATGCAAAGCTTCTTTATAAACATTATAACAAATGATGTGTTGATCAATGTCAAACTCTTCTTTGTACAATGGATTTGTGAAAAATTTGAAACCATTTCTAATATCACTATCATGAACATTTTCAGCATGTGAAGAAGAAAGATCAAAATCATCACATGAAGACACACCATTCACTCCATCAATGAAGTATGTAGAATATAAATCAATATTACTTGCATTGTCTTCATGAAGATGATCCAAATGTCTTGCAAACCAATCGTAATTCATTTTATCAATAGATGTTGATGCATTAATCTCAAAATCATTTGTATGCTAATTATCACTACATGTATATAGCTGATGCATTCATCTACACAATTAAGTAATCAATCCTTATAGATAATCTATTTGTCTTCATATTGTATAGACAAATATTCTTCACAACTTTCAACCACAATCTAATTTATATAGCTTAGAAATGGAGCTTCATTTTCAAGTTTAGAAAAATAACTCATACCTTTACTTTTATAAGAGTATTTACTTCCATCATTGCTTTCTTCTTCCCAGTTTGCATCAAATTCATATGAAGATGAACATGTACTACCATTGTCCTCTTCTTGACTTGAGTAGAAACTCTCATCATTGTCTTCACATGATGCTTCTTCATAATACATCGGATCAACCACTTTACTTTCATCACTTGAAAGATCACTCCTAGCTTCTTCATCCTTATACTAAGATGAATACCTTTCATCTTCATGATTCATTATCTTTTCAACATAATGAAAATCATCAATAGAAGAATGAAGAACTAAATTTATATCTTGCATCTATACTTTGTCAAATGAATCAACTCTATCATTTGTTGTTGTGATATCACAAACATGTGCACTATATTCAACAAGAATAAACTCAACTCCTTTTTGCAATAAAGAGACTTCATGTTCACACATTTTTACTTGTGAATTTTCAACAAGATTACTTACAACAATAGTAGTATTTTCTGATATAAAATAATTCTTTATGACATTGACTCTTCCCTTGAGCCTCATCTTGCTAGCAAACATTCCTAGAGAAATGACTCCTAGTCAATCTATACTTAATGTTGTTTTCAATCTCTATTATTGTCATGAATACCTAATGTAAATTCTTAGGTTCCTTATCTCTTAGTAGATAACTCATCTTCTTATCAAATGTGTCAAGATAAACTACTAAACACACTTGATCATCCAACTTATAACTTTCAGGAATCTCATTCAAAACTTTTGTAAATCTAATATTAAATTCTAGAACTAACTCACCATTACTAATTTGGATTTTCAAGAACTTATTGAAATAATTAGAGATACTTACTCTTTCCCCAAACTGCTTCATGAAGGCTAAAAGTAATTCATCCCAAGATGAAATAAAATATACTGGTAGAAAGGAAAACCAATCCCTAGCATCACCTTCCAAAGTTTGAACAAAAAACTTCATATGAACATCTTCATGAGAAATTTCAAAATCACTGAACAACTAAACATGATGACTGGCTGAACTTTGATGGTTCCCACTAAATTTAGGCAGATAATTTCTGAGATCATACGGCATAGTATTTGGGAAGCCATGAATGCCATTGAAATTAACACATATATCTCTTGGTAGAAATAGATCTATAATTCTTATCCATGGATTGCATACTAGGTGAAGGGAAATTTGACATTTCTAACAAATTTAAAACTCATTCACCATAAATATTTTCAAAATTCATTACTTGTAGTAGATTTATAATTATTTCTACCAATTTAAACTCTGAACATACTTCAAAATATGAGAACACTTGATGAATCTATCTCTCACAAAGTATGTTGAGATTTATTAAACCATTCTCCTATTTAATGTTGAAAATACCATTTGATAGAGAATCTTTTATAAAGCTTACTTTTATGGAAATGAAATCACACAAAAGTGGGAAATTACCTTTTAAGGTTAATGCTTGCAAACTATTCAATGCTGAAAATAACAATAGATTCAAATCTCATATAGAATTAGTAAATTTTGCATGGCATCTCGCATAACTCTTTCACCCACTATCAAGAACTCAAGATATATTCCTCAAATATATGTTCCAAATATTGTTTCCATCACAATACCTTTACATTCACAATACACTGGTACATAGATATGACTTTGAGTCATCACTCACTTAGTGAGAAAAGATTTACCAAACTTGCAGATCATAACAAGCTGGTCCAAAATTTACAACAGGTATTTGAAAACTTTATACAAAAAACATGGGAATTTCACACTCTTGACAAAGTGAAAGAACTTGACATTAGCTCTAAATTCTGATAGCAACTTTCAAAACTACTGTTGTCAGCAATAAGGCACAACTGGGAGACATGAATCTTCAACGAACAAATGGAAAACACCTCATAACCCTACTATTTAAATAATTCTTCTTATTTTATTGCATCCTTTTCAAATTCTCAAGGTTTTTCTATCACACAGATTCTAAAAATGCTATTTATACCAAAGATTCCAGTACCTTAAACAATGAATTTCTTCATAGACTTCCTAGTAGAGTCACCATTTTGTTGGAGTTTTGAAAAACTATAGGTTTCAAATTACCCTAATGAGAACAAGATACATCTATGGGCAACTACTTCCCATCCTTAACATATCATTTTAGACACTGGGCCAACTATAATGCTAGACCCTTCTTCTACTTTAGGCTCTGCAAAACCTAGGTGGGTGGACCTCAGGTTCAATTTATATAGTAACAATGCTAAACATATTCTTGAATCTATTAATAATAGATTTAACCCTTATTTATCCTAATGACTCATGCAATAACATAGATATGTAATAGCTAAATGCAAGACAATGTAATTCATAAGCTAAGTGAGGGTTAGATTTTGAATAGCTTTCAACATAAAAGGAAAAGATGATTTGATATGTTGATAACAACAAGACCTAGATATGAGCAGCAAAACTGAATGATCCTATAGCTAATCAATGCTTTATTTATTGGGAAAATACATGAATTACAACAATACATCTTCTAGAAATATTTGACATAACTCCTACATCAAGATCTTTGATCTATCTTTCACCTTGCAAATAGACATTTGCATCAAAATGAATCTCATACTCGAACTATCCCACCATGAAGTCTACAAACCTTGTCATAAGTATCAAGTAATTATATGATCCTTTTTTCGTCAAGAAAAATACTTCAACCACATGCATTTTAAAACAAAATGCAACCTAATTTATGCTCTTGGTTGACAAATTAGAAGAAATTGCAAAACCATGAATAGGAGACAAGGTCCAAAATGAATGTAAACCCTTTGTTGTGTTCTATTCATTTTCCTTGAAAATAAATACATGAAAGATGTACAAAAATGACTCACAAATCACCTAAAAAATGAGAATTATCTATATAAAACTTAGTGCCACTCATAAGAGAAATTGCTGAAGGAAATGGTATCACAGTAGTGAGAAGTTTTTCTTAGAAAACTGGAACCCTTACAAAGAAATAGGAAGAGAAAGATATAGAGGGATGAATTCCCAGATTTGATCTAAAGATGACATATTTCCACTTGGAAAACTTCCCTAAAGTGACAAAGCATCTCTTTAATCTCTTTCTACAACTAATAAATCAAATCTTCAATCAGTTTGCCTCCTCAAAAGCATAAAGTAATTCAGATATTTGATGAAAAATCATAACTGATTTTGATACCAGATTTGAAACTACAGGCAAAAGAAAAAATTAGTTAAATGACCTTAATAGGAAAGATAAAAATTTTGAAATTGCTTTTTCCACATTCAGGCTTCAACAAGCATTTAAATCTGTCCTCTAACCAATTCTAAACTTGAATGGTGAATTTTTCCTGTTCTGTTGAGAATGCCCTGAAAAATATAAATCTACTTATAGAGCAAACCAGTGAATATCTATGCAAAATCTGACCTTATATTTGAAATTTTCATCTTTTCCCGGTTCCAACAATATATTGTAGTCCACATTTTGGGCAATAAACATGCCTTTCATAGTCATTTGAAGTTTATGGCTCCTAACCATGATTTTCACATTAAAATGCAAAAAATTTAACCTTTTCTAAAGTTTAAAACCATAGAATAATCCAAATCTTATTTGAAATTCGGCCCTACATGTATTTTAAGAAGGAAATATTAAAATAATTATTTTTTATGCCTTTTGAAATTTCCCACCATTTTTTCCTCTAGGTCAAACTTTGTGACCGCCCTTGCCACGTGGCATCTTATGATTGCGTCATTCCTACTCTATTTTTGACATTCATGATGTGGCCACCACATGTCTACCATGTGTCACTTGCTAGTTGGGTCACTATGTTGCATGCTGAGTTAGCTTCATCCCACATCATTGCAACATAGCAACCATATGACACATGGCACCTATCTCCACCTTAGCCTACCATGTCAATGCCACATTGTCAATCCATGTCATAAACACATCAACATCCAATCAGCATCCAATCATTGCCAACTTAGCTGATCATTATGTCACTATGGTTAATGTTAATGCATCTTCACTTGGCAATATAGCAACCATCACCCAATCATCCACGTGTCATCATCTTATTGTTCGGGGTTCCATGTCATTTCCTTAACTCGCGTGCTCATTCAAAATTAATTTGGTTGCCTCCAACTATCGCCAACCATGTTAGACCCACCATGTAGGTTTGAGGGTTCAAAAGCCTTTGTATTAAAGACATTAAACTATATGTGTGTTGGAGTAGTTAAACATTAGAAAATCTACTAACGTGGTGCATGTGGGATTATAAGTTTTATAAGAAAATCCACTTCTCTACCCATTTTGCTTCCTCTTCAAATGCAAACCATAGACTTTGCAACACCTAACGTCAAATGGGCATGAAAGATAAGAGGGAGCCCCTTCATAACATGCAATGGTGATATCCCCTTTTAAAATCTAGACATTCTTCTACCATGACATAGACTGTTGTTGAAGAATGTTGATTCTAACTTTTGTTGCCTCCCTTTGACTAGCTATGCTCCATTTAGCATTCTCTTTCCAAGCTATCAATCAATTAATGGATCTATAATGGTGTCAATTGTCATTCCTCTCTTATTCCTCATGGCTCCTATGTTTTTCTCAATAACCTCTTTTGAGTTGCTCCGTATATTCTTGGGCTGATTTACAGTTGGTAACCCTATTACCCTATGGATTATCCTTTTAGTGATTTTGATAGGTCTATTATCTAAGCAAAGTGAACTATCATGAATCTTGCTTAATACAATCCTAATTTATTCTATTTTGAAAATTTTCAGGAAATCTAGTGCATGAGTTAACACTTTCTTCTCTACAACTTTAAATTCTTCCCTAAATACACCATTTTCACAAAGTCTATCATAAGCTTGCCTAATCTCCATATCTCTAATACTACCAATTTTATAGTTGTAACACTTCCTAACATCTTAAACCAATTAAAACTTTTGGTGGTATCATGGATAATGTACCAGAGGGGTCATGTTTGTAACCAATGTCAGGTATAGCCTTGAATATTAGTTGTTCTACCTCATTACTAACTAGTTGAACATTCAAAACCTCCTTACCCTCTACTTATTTAGCCTTGAAAGAACTAGATGCCATTATGTGAATCTAGGGTTTATGAAACTATAAATAGTGTAATTCAGCACTTGATAAATAGCTTTCAAGATTTGACAAAATGATGTTGAATCCCTACTCAAATCTTCTACAATGGCTTCTAATGAGTTTCTAGATTGCCTCTAGCTCTTCTTGCTCTTTCTTGATTTTGAAATGATGTAAAATGAGTTGAAATGATCAAATACCCTTTTGAAAACCAACAATTAATGCTAAATGCTTACACAACTATAAGCTCAATATCAACCAATTCCATGCTTACTTCACATCCATTAGCATTTCACTCATTCATCAACCTCTATGAACTAAGTGCCAACTAGCTAGTCTATTAGATTGGCATCCTCTAGCATTTCACTCAGCATTCATAGGAAACTTTTCATGCTTGGCAATAACATGAAAAACTTAGAGATTTTTCTTGGATTCCACATACCTCTTGATTATTTAGTTTGATGTGGTGTGATCACCTGACCCATTGGGTGAAGTGATCCCGTCTTCATTTTATGTGTTGCAATCATCCTTTTTCTTCCATGTCTTTCTCATTTCACTTCTGACATTTTTAACATCTGCATTGCCTTTGCCTTTATCAAACTCACAACTTGGTACCTTTGACTTTTTTGGATAATATCAAGTGATGTGACCAATCTTCAAATAACTAAAACATGTGGGTTGACTCAACCACCTTTTGTAGTCACCTTTGAAGTGTGTCCTAATACAATTCTCAGGAACATGTCCATGTTCTTGACAATAATGATAGCTATATCTTGTATTATAATCCTAGTTATAAGATTTTTTATTGTTCCTTACCTTTGTTTGCATATTTTATGGTCACATGGGTTTGGATCTACACTCAAAAGCTTTATGTCCATACTTCTAATAGTTATAAAAGAGATCCTTTAAATCTTTGTGTGTGCATGGTCCTAGTTCTTCATTCATGTGCCTAATGACCTTGTTTGTTGCACTTATGATAGTAAACCATGCTTTTAGGCTTGACATTTTGATTTTTAGTTTTTCTCCTACATACATTAGTATTATTTTCTTTCTTAGCACAATTATGACAAGTAGGTTCATAATTCTTACCTTTTTTCCCCTTTCTTCAACACTTTTGGATGACTCTCCTTCTTTAGTACTTGTGTATCCTAGTCTAGATGTATCATTGTTAGGTCTAGGGGATCTCAATAATTACTAAAAGTATTTTATGGCTTCATTTGGTTCATTGAAACTTTTAGCAAATTCCTTTTCTCATTTTAGGTCACTTTGAAATTGTTCATTCTACAACTTCAATGGTGTTATCTCAATGTCCTTTACATTCAGTTCACAGTTGGCATTCATCATTTGACTCAAAGTATCCAATTACATGTTGGAAATCTTGGTTAGCTCTAATGATTTATCTTCTATTATATTGCTCAAAATTCTTTTTTCTTCTTCAATCATGGTTTTGTCTTCTATAGATTTCTTCTTCTATTTAGTCAGTTCACATAGTAGTATGGATTTTGATTCTAGCTCTAACTTGAGATTTTTTATTTCCTCATCTTAGGCTCTATTCTTTTCCATTAGATCTTCAATTTTTGCATCAAATTAATTGGAGTCTCCATTAACAAATAGCTTAGTAGTGTCCATCTCTCTATATTTTATGTCATTCTCCTCAATGTAAATTTCCTTCCTCCTCTTCAAAGATTTCTTTAATTCTTATCTTGCTTCATTCAGTTGATGTCAATGAGTTGTATTTCAATTCCATGATTCTCAATGATCTTTCCCAACTTGTAGACTTCCATTTCAAGATATTTTCTCAAAGCTACAAAGCTTCTCTTTCAAAAAACAAGTCTTTGATACCAATCATTGGAATTACAATAAGAAAGGTAAACTTCTAGTGGGGGAATGGGGGGTGAATTAGTAGTTTAAACTTTGACCCATAAAAAAATTCACTACAAATTCATCTCATACATTCACTAAGTAAAATGAAATACCATGTAAAGCATATACATCTAAATCATGCAAACAAGTAAACATTCACACATGTATGACACCAAATATGATTACCCAGAAACTCTCTAATGAGAAGGTAAAACTACAGTGGAGATGACACCCACAAATCTTCACTACTACAATAATAAAGTGTATCCAATGAAGGTTGTAATGTTTGATCTTGAGACATGATCTACCCTCTAAAATATCTACCCTATTAAAGGCTTACAAAGACTATTTGGTCTTACCCTATTAAAGGATTTCAACACCTTGTTAGAAGTGTGCCTTGTTAAATGACTTCAACTCACAATCAAGTAAACACCTTGTTAGAGGATTTCAATGTCTTGTTATGACTACTCTATTAAGAGATTTAACTAATTCACTTGCTAGAATGACTCAGCATTGATCATGTGGTTAGCACTAAGTTGCTTGATGATAGATCACCTCTAAGTTGATGTATTCTTGATCCTTTTTAATTATATGTCTCACTATTGTATGCTCTTCTCTTCCTTTGTTCTCCTTTAATTGATTTTGCAATGCAATATTAGATTATAACTCCTTAGCCACCATGAATTATCTATTTTTGCATGCAAAATTCTCTCTTCACTCCTTCATACACCTTCAAGAGTTTAGGGTTTGTCCTTATTAAGAAGACTTCGGTGACTTAGGGTTAGGTATGAATCAATGGCTATGATTCATCCATTTTTCTACTTAAACCTTCCCTTTTCATAATTGGCTACATGCAATGCATTGGGAATCAAAATTAAGATTTGTCCTTATCTCCAAAATATTGTGATTTAATCTTTAAGTCAACTCAAAAATAGTTTACATAGTTGTTTGTGTCATTAAAAATGACTATGAAAAAACTATCTCACTTAGCATCTAATGTCTTTGATGCTTGGTGTTGGTCTGACTTTTTGTGTGATAGAAGTCTTTTGTCCAATTGTAGAAAAGTCAATTTTTTTCTTTCTAAGTGAAACATAGGGTTTCTAGATAATCCATCCATTGGTTAGCCTTTGAAAAAACTTTGTGAAAACACTACGTTTTTTCTATTCGAAAATTGTTAGGCGTGAGATTTTTGAATTTTCAAATAAGACGAATATTTTGTCGCCTTTTATCTTTTGTGCCCCCGAGATACCTTTCCTCTCATATTTCCCCAGCCATCCGATCTAAGTAGATCTACCATTGTCATTACCTTGCTATGAAAACATGGACATTTTTTATGTATGGCAAGGTAGCGAGTGTTGAATAGTTTATAAAATGAGACCGCAAAATGAAGATACGACGGTCAGAGCTTTGTTTTCTGAATGATTTATTATTCAAGTACACATTGAAATTACTGTCAAAATAGGAAAGGGGACCCAATAGAAGCAGTTTGAAGTCAGAGCCAGAATGATGATTTTTCTGATGCTTCGCTACCTCGCTATCGAAAAAATATGACATCTCGCCATTAGTGAAGTAGCGAGGCCCCGTGAAATCAAGAGTTGGTGACAATGCAATTTGTCAGTACCATGACTAAACCAGGTATCATGACAAGTAATAAATGCCATTGTCAAAAGCAGTTTAATAAAAAAAATAATTATCTGATGGCCCCTTGCATTTCATGGTGCTGAAATTCATTAAAGTGTCGGAGCTCGCTACCTTGCTATTGAAAAAATTTGACATCTCACCATTAGTGAAGTAGCGAGGCCCCATGAAATTGAAGAGCTGGTGGGACCTTTGGTGACATGGGATGATAATTAGGACTGAAGTAAAATCTTAAAAGGTGCCAACTATGCAAAATTCCGTATTTCATCAATGCCCTTCAGATCAAATGTACAAAGAGATCCTGAGCATCAGATTGAAACAGAATCAACAGTCCTCGCTACCTCACTTTGAAAAGTTGCATGCTCTTTAAGCTATGCGACATAGTGAGTATGAATCAAAAGAATACGTGTAGTTTTCTCACCTTTGATTAAACCTATGATCAATGGCCATCGTCTTCTCACTATGAAGAGTTGCAAGGGAGATATGTATAGCGACATAGTGAATAGGGCCCGCCACCTTCTTTCTGAGCAAGCCCAGTAACATATCATCTACCGATTCCATATCAGATCGATGGTTGTCACTACTTTGCTATGGCAAGGTTCTTGTTCTTTATGCATAACGAAGTAGTGACATGCTAACACGTGTCCTCAATTGTCAGTGGGTCCAGATATAAGCACCATCAAGGAAAGAGCTATGTATGTGGTAAGTTTTCATTGGGTGAATTAACTAACATGTCAAGTGCAACGCCTAGTTGTTCTCTCTATATCACATGATCATAGGATTCTTGAAGATCGACAACGCAGTTTTAAACACAGAATGTGGTGCCACTCTTTGTATTAATTAGACATGAAAGCATCGCGCATGAAAAAAAGAAGTATAAAATAGAAGATTTCATCAGTTCATCTTACGCGAGCAAAGACTTTGAGACACTCTTGTGCAAAAACAATTACTGAAGGAAAGTGTGCCGAAGTCTGGAAGAATTTGTAAAATTGTCTATTTGTGGAAAGATTGCAGAAATACAGAGGAAAACAAAGACAGAATTCAAGTAAGTAGTACTACCATAATCTTCGTAGGTTTTTCCAGTTCTACAAAATAGTCCAAAATTCCTCCAAAGAAGGGATTTTTAGGTCAAATAAACTATTTGGATAGAAATGTGCATGATGACTTGCTTGAGTTGCTCCCTGAGTCTACTGTAGAGACAGTGCAAGTTAAAAGGTTAACCTCTTTGAACCCTAGGCTAAGGATAGCTAATGGATTGTATGATAAGGGTAATTGGGTCTAGGATGCTCAAACTTCTCAAACTGGTTTGAGTTTGTTCAAAAAGTGGTTTGTAGAAAGGAAATTATATGCCCCTCATGCCAATATATGGAATTTTGATCTTGGAAAGCTAGTTGTTCCCAGTGTGTTTATGGATTATGACCTTCTTGAAGCCGTAGCGAAAAGTTATGATCAAGCCACTAAGGTAGTGAGAAGAATGGATGGTGAGGTTTTAATTACCATCAATCTAGAAGAAACTAGGGAAGTTTTCAGTCTGGGACCTCTCACTAGGTATTATGTGCCCATTGATTTGATAGAGTTAGAAAAAGAATATATGTCCAAAAGGGATGTAGTTAGACAAGGTGCATTGAAGGCCCACATAGGCAGAATTGGAAACCTACCAGCAATAACATCATCTTCTAAATAACCTTTCAAGAAATCATGCTTTAATGCCAGGGCAGTAGAGATATACAGGACCCTGTGCAGAGTCTTTGGAGAGGGTGAAGAAGATTTTATTCCTATGAACTTCATGTATATGATCACCCAAATCTCCTCTTTCGGTGTAGAAATAATTCTTGATTTTGCATCTTACCTAGCTAATGAGATTCACAATGGATTGGTGGGGATTGCAAAGGGCAAGGTGGAAAAGGTTTGGGGTTAGTACTCCCTATTGATGCATATGTTTCTATTTAAAGGGGTTACATATTTTAGTAAAGAAATGGTTTTAAATAGGGAACAATAGGGGGAAGCACTACCAGTTCAATTATGGAGTGCAGACATGACTGGGGAAGCAAAAAATGTTAGTTTTGTTAGATTTGATAGGCACTTTGCTTCTAAACTAAGATGCCTCATATTGAGTGACAATCCTAGAATTCCTAAGGCACTAATGCACCTTGTTAGGCCTATGGATAGACCCCATAGTCTAAAAGTTTCACATAATTGGGGAGATATAATCCCATATCCAGTCTCCACTGTCATTAGGGTTTATGGATTCAAAGGGATACCCCATGTACTACCCTATCAGGTGCCTTTAAAGGTACGGGTAGCTAAATTTTTATGGCAATTGGGAGGAGTGGAGGAGACCTTTTTGCACAAAAGGTGAACAGGATCAATTTTTCCTACTTGTACTATGGCTCACTAGTTTGTAATAACTAAAGAGGGGTGGATATTCCTCTACAAATTTTTGGATCAGTATAAGATGGCAGTATCTCACTCTCATTTTTGTGACACAGAAGATTTCTTTAATTCTTCTCTTAGACATAGGATCAAGCTGCATCCATCTTAGTAATGCTCTAACTAATGTAGATAGAATAAATAAGCTCATGAATACATTGCCTGAAATAATGGAGGTAATGAATGAGAAATAATATTTTATTGATTCTTTCCCAGATAAAGCTAGGGAAGTCATGAAAAAATTGGGTTTCACCCCTAACACAGGGGCGGGTCCACTGGTTGTGCGAAAGAGGATAGGATATACTGTTATTCGAGATCAGATGCCCACTGTAAACAAAGGAAAGCAAGTAATTGAATCTATTAGTACTATTTTTGAAGAAAGACCCCCTGAACCTTGTCCTAAAAGAAGAAAAATAATAAGGGAAGAGGAATCCCATGATGAAGGTT
This sequence comes from Cupressus sempervirens, assembly GCA_028749045.1. NCBI lineage: Eukaryota > Viridiplantae > Streptophyta > Pinopsida > Cupressales > Cupressaceae > Cupressus > Cupressus sempervirens. The sequence goes on from CM053790.1 coordinate 240,564,372, forward strand.
ACTCACCTTCCCAAACTCCAATTAGAATTGAGGAGGAGGAGCTCACCAATGAGCAAATTGAACAAATGGGGTCACAAGGAGGAGTTTTTGTTACTCAAGCAGAAATTGATGAAGGGAACCCCTAGGAGCCTCCTGTGCCGAGTTTTGAATTAACTGTAGCAAATTTTAGAGGAAGGGAATTAGACCCTATATTGGAACAAGCCAGTCAACAATTTTTGTCTAATAACAGTTTTGTAAAATCTAGGGCTTTCCATCAGTTTGCATGGAGGGCAAACATGCAAATTTTTGAGAAAAGATGTAGGAATATGAAAATAGAGCATCTAGAAATAGATGAAGCCTCTATTCAGAATTAAATAAAGGAACAAATGATACAAGAGTTTCAGAATATAACCCCTGAAGAGGGTAGATAGATGGTGAAAGATGCAAATATTTTATTATTGCCCAATTGGGATATTGTTGATGCCTTAATTTTTAATTTTGTGTCAAATAATTTAGGATTACAGGATCCAGACAAAGAGGAATTCTTGGGAAAAACATTCAGTAATGACCAAGCTTCCCTTGTTATGTGGTCATTAAGAAGAGGATCTAGGACTACTCCATTATAGCCTGATGATTCAGGACTAACAAGGAGTATCATTGTGAGGAGGGTTGTTGATACTTCACATGTATAGGCATCCCACATGAATGTGGACTATTCTAAATTTTCCTTGGCCATTGTAGAAAAAGAAGAAAAGAAAATGACTAATTTGCAGAGTAAGTATGAAATAGTGGTGGATTCCTACAATAAAGAAGTAAAAAAGAGAATTGAGCTGGAAAACAAGATGTCTCAATTGGAGAAGATACTTGAGAAAAGAAAGGTGGGAGAATCTAGTACACTTAGAATTGCATACCCTTCATAGTCATTTTTTGGATCAACCCCTATTATTGAAATACCTGACACCCCTGAAAGGCCCCAATTCTATACTACAGAGGACTTTGAAGAAGAAAAAACAAAATTACATGAGTTGCAGATAGAATTAAGAAATCAACATGAAGAAAAATTAAAGCAGGGTGTGATATATTTGAGGGATAAAATACAATGGTCAACTTTTTATGATCAGTTGATAAGAATTGCAACCCTCATGGATGAGTTGAATAGAGATAAGGATAAAATGACTCCTCTTGCACAGAAATGGAGGGAGAGAAATAATGATATTACAATCATATGTATGTCTGCAGTCCAAATGCCTTATCATCAAGTTGAGAAAATCTTTGATTTATTAATAAGCTAGAGAATTTTGATGATGAAAGAGATTCTTTACAGAAAAGATTAACACTTTGTTTTTCCCAATATATTGCTGAAAAATTCACTTTATTTCCTTGTGCTTTAGAATCTATTGATATAGTAAAGGAAAACGAAAAGTGGAAAAGGAAGTTGGACAAGTTATTTAATGAAAGAATAATAAACATCATGAGTGAAACTAGCCACTAGTTTTGGGCAAAGACAAATGAAGAGCTAGTAAAAATAAAATTATTTTATACTGCTATGAGAAAAGAATTTGATGATTTAGAAGAAAGTGCAAATTCTTTAATAAAGATACAAAGAGAAGCTCTAAGTTTTGATTGGCCAGATGATGATGCTTTTAATAAATGAAAAAATTAGTTTATAGAACAGATGTCAGGAGAAGATGAGGAGGAAGATGCAAAAGTAACAGTTACCCTCATAGTTAGTAATGAAGACATGGAAGACCCCCAGGTTAAAGTAAGTTTGTAGGTAACTAAAGATGATACATCACTTTTCGACCTCATGGCTATGTACTCCAAGGATGAAGAATGATTGAAAAATTAGATCATATTTTCTTGTCTCAACAACTGAAAAGTATAAAAAAAAGGGACCCACCAAGGAATGTTTGATATAATAATCCTTTCTGTTATTTGTTCTTGTCTTTTTGATAGAAGTGTATGTGAGTTCCTTTTTAAAAGGACACCTTTCATTTGTCTTTAGCCTAAAGCTTGTTGCATCTCACACTATTTAACTGAGATCCCAAGGCTAAAGAAGGGTCCAAATTCTATTGTTCTAAGTATTATGCTTAGTTTGTTTTTGGTCCAAATTTTGAAAGCAAGTTTAAGATGTATTTTCTCTGTCAATTCTATGAGAATATATAAATATAGAATGAGCTGTGCTTCTTCCTGAAGGTCATTCTGAGTCTATTGTAAAGGATATACCATTTTCAAAGGAGATGAATACAAATTATGAACTGTCCCCATATTATTCTTTCTGAATCTTGTCTCCTTTAAATTACTTGGTTGTCTTGATATTGTATAAGTAAAGGCTTGTGCAATTGAATGCAATCTAGTTAGGTTGTATATCTATTTATCATTTCTATAATTCAATGGATTAAATAAAAGCTTTGATGAATGTGATAAGATTTCTTTAGTAGTGGAAAGGATTTTTGAATGATGAATTTTGATAGGAATTACTGATAGAATTTGTTGTAAAGCAACAAACTAGATCTGAGAACTTGCTATAGACTCTGAACCCTAATGGATTAGGCACTGATCAAATTGATTCAACTGAAGGAGAGATATATCATAAATGGTTATCAAAATGATGCATTAAATTAAACTTTACTTTTATTTCCTGTAGATATTCAAAGTTGGCCAGTACTTGTCTACATGGAATGTTTTACCTTAAGTTAGCCACTATTGTTAAAAACATTTGCAGATCTATAGAATAATTCTTGGTCATATCTATTTTATGGGATGTGTTTACCAAGTTAGTGAGAATTATGTACATGTCTGAGGATCTTGAAATGAGAATCAGAATGAAACTAAGAATAATCCTCATACAGTTGTTCCATTTTTGAATCATCCCTGGGTATACCCACCCTGGTTTTGCAGAGCCAAAAGAGTAGAAAACCATCTGTGGTTTTGTTGAAGTTGGGTCCAAATACCTTACATATGCAATTGTTAATAAGAATAGGCTAGTCTTTAGATTATGTATGTACTATCATTCTGGTATTAAGTGTTTTTTTGCTTAGTAGTTTTGGTAAATTTTAAAACACCAACACTTGGCATTTACTATTTTCTTTACTATGACTTGACATTTATATCCCTTGGCATGCACTACTTACTCAGCTCCTATATAACTCGGTATACAATGTTTCCTCAACACTTGAGTGACTCGACACATGAGCAGCTTGACACTCACTATGGAATCAACATGCTCTATTATATACATGTTGTGCTTAGCATGTACTACTTGTTCACCATGAACTAAGTTGTCAAAACCAATCTAAGATCAATAGATGATACTAATCTTACTAGGGATAAAGATCTAGAAAGAATAACCCCATCCATTAGATAACATCAAATTTCAAAATATATGATTTAATGCATAGGAATTTGATTCATGAACGAAATGAGAAAAATATAAGAAAGAATAATTAATGTAATGTATTCCCCAAGTTAATGTTCTTGAATAATAGACATGCACTTTCAATCAAGCATAAAGTTGTAACTCTGGATAAAACATCCTTATGTGAAAAAAAAAAATCCATTCTAGACAGAGCATAATACTATAAAATATGTAAGGCTTACACAAATATTGGATATGTTGAAAAGAGAGAATAAAGTATGACATACTATACTCCCCTAGGTGAATTTTAGTTATAATAGACATGTAATTTTAATTAGTCATAAGTTTGCATCTTAGGATGCTAATATCCTTGTTAAAAAAGTACAAAAGAGATAATTGTTAGCTCAAACTAATAATGTTACATTAATGTATGTAAACAATCATATCAATTGTTATATTTTCATTGATGTCAAGCCTTAATTGGTGAGATATTATGCTAATTCAGTAGAGTTCCATATCATTTGATTGATGAAGAGGATTCAAAGAAAGTGTTAAAATGATTAGAACAAATGAGAGCGAGGGGAATCAATTATCCTCAGGTCTAGATGTACCAATCCAAATTTTACTAACTTCAAACAACTTATTCAAACTCATAAAACCAATCATCCAATATAGAAACTCATTAGCAACTTGACTTATTCATTCATCACTTAGCTCTTTGTTTTGTATATGCTAACTAACAATAATAAACATTAGTAAATAGCATGCATCACATATATAACATTCACAAAAATATGGCACCAAGATTTAATGTGGAAACCTAATTTGGAAAAAAAACATAAAGTAACATCTTACAACTTTTCTCTATTTTGAAGTGAGCTCAGTTAAGAGCCAACCCTGTTAAAGGTATAGAATCCACTACTAGGCCTGACCCTATTAAAGGATTTAATCACTCTATTAGGAGTGGCCTATTTAGAGTACTTTGGATCATTCCATTAGAATTTCACCTTGATTAAAGGATTTCTAAAATTACTATTAGGTCAAACTTGATTAAAGGATTTTAGTGCCACAATGGTTAGAAAGTAATAGCTAGGTTTGATTTGTTCAATTACAACTCACTTTGCAAATTTAGATCTTCATTCAACTCATTTTTTGGTTCATTGATGAGACTTTATTATATTCTTCATCTCTAATATGCTTGGAAACTATTCAAGAAATCACACTTCACCAATCTCCTCACTTTTCCTTTGTTTCTCTATTCTCAACAATCAACAATAGGCCAACCTTAGAAAATTTCTCTTTGCATCCTTGAATAGGTAGCTTTGATATTTTTCTTCTTAAATATTACCATAGATTGTAGGGTTTGATTAGATTCATTGAATCTATCTATCATTTTATTCTTCTACTCCTTTCTTAACACTTCTAGAAACTTTACTTTAATCCTTGCCTTTGATCGCTTAATGAAATTAATTTGTGCATTAAATATGCCAACTCATCATTCCTTATCATCCATGCAACCAATCCAAAAATTCAACTATGTCAGCCTCAAACTCAATTCTATAAGAAATTATTATTTTTCTAACACTCAGTCATCATTGTGTTCTTCTTCTTGGTCAACACTATTCTATCTCACTCATCTTTACTTGCTCAGTCTTCATGACACTTAATCCTACTACAATTTCTCCTTCAATTTTCTCGACCATAATTATCACTTAGTTGATACTATTTTTTTGGCTAACTCTTAAGTTTCTTCATCTTCTGGTTCATTGACCACAATTTACCATGCCATGCTTGTATTTTTTCAACTCTTCTATACTTCAACTCAACTATCTTCTTCACTACATATAATGGTTAAACAACACATTATCTTGCTAAAGACTATTTGATCAAGTGCCCATTTTAATTCTAACATATTTGCTCCTCTTTACTCAACAACTTCACTAGTTCATCTAGTTATCTCTCTTTTCAAATTGTCTTCATCAATCAACTGATATCACAGTCTACGCTATTAGCAAATATTAGACTAGTAAGGCTTGACATGAATGAAAACATAAAAATTAGTCCAATTATAGTTCTCTACAATATTTGTCTTTGGAATTGATGACAACACCTCTAGTTACCATACAAATGCAAAATGATTTCTTATGCTTTGTCATTAATAGCTCCCTATGTGATTTTGATATAGATCTTTATTAATATCCTTAGTTTCATTCTAATTCACATCTATGCATTCTCTCACACATTTCCCTCTATGATACTATTTATAAAAGAAACTATATTGGCTCCTTATTTCATTGGATGGTAACTCAACATGTTTTCCTCTTATATCTACAAATATTGGATCATAACTGCATACATATTCTGCCTCTTTCACAAAAATGTCAAGGACTCATCCACTATCCCTCTTGTTTCATCATACATATCATCTTGATAATTGTTTGACTAATCTTGCAATATCATTTCCTCTTCCATCTTTGGACTTGACTCCTTATAGTGTCATCTTCTCATGCTTTTGTCCATTTTTTCATAGCTTTAGGTAGCTCCTAAAGTGTGACCTCCTACATTAATGTGTAAGATATTTTGCTAATAGAAATTGATGCAATATTGCATCTCTTCTAAATTTTATTTATATAGTGGAATGACCCCTATCTTTCCTCTTAATATGCACATGCATCCTTAGGTAATTCCTTAGTGAATATATTAGCTATATGCTCCCTAGTGTTCACATACTCTGGTCTCACTTCTTCGTCTTGTACTAACTCTCTCAATTAATGATACTTGATTGCAATTTGTTTTGTCTTTATGTGCATCACATGATTCTTGGATATGTTTATAGCACTTGTATTATCATAAGATATCACAATAGCTTCAATAATCTCTTCCTTGATACCTTTCAATAGTTAACTACTACATCGATATACTCAGCCTTTGTTGTGGATTGAGAAATACAAATTTACTTCTTTCTTGTCGATGAAATCAATCTCCTACCTAGAAAAAAGCACCTTCACGTGTACTCTTTTTTCATCAAGGTTTCTAGGCTAATCAGCATCTGTGTAAACCTTTAGTCCAAACTTGTTACTTTTTTTTTACCATAATCCATAGTCTTCTTTTCCTTTTATATATCTCAATATCCTTTTCACAACCATCTATTGGATATAATCATTCAATTATATATTTTCTTTGATGTTACACAAATCTCAAAAATATGATGAGAAAATTAGTGTATGTTGAGCTCACTTAGGACTCAAAAAACATTACAATATATGATGAGCATCTCTATGTTAACCAAGTTCAAAATGAGTGTTAATTTATCTCACTCAATTACCAAAGGGAACTTGTAGAAAGATATTGTCTACCAAGTTCACTCGGTAGCCAAAGGAAAGCTTAATAGAGAGAGTGTTAGCTAAGCTCATTTGGAAACCAAAGGAAAGTCTTTTTTGTGGTAGTATTGACTGAACAGGGATGACTAATGAAGGATTTTCTTATATCAGCATATTGATTCTGTTGGATTATTTTGCTAATTCTAGTCAACTCAAGGGTAGATTATTGAATGTTTATAACTATTTTCAAGCCAAATTGACTAGGTAAAACATATAAATATAAGTTCAAGTTGTGGGATTAAATGAATGAAGTGTGGACTTGAATAATATGAATAAAGGAAGAAATTTGGAAGGATAATAGAGTATCATGAGTTGGTTGAGATGAAAAGTTTCATCTGATCAAGAAGGATCAACTATTCAAATTGGAATTGAGATCTAAAATCAGAAAAGATAAGTTTTCATCAGCAATCAAGTCATATCATTGTGACTCTCTAACAATTGCATTAGTGAATCAAATCTCTTAATAGAATTAGCTTAATGGTTACTTGATAAATCCTCTAATAAGATGGCATTTTTACATTGAAGTGTCTAAAGACCTCTAGCAAGGCCACTCTTGACAAGATGATCTAAATTATTTAACAAGGTCACACCTAATAGTGTGTTTTGTCACCTTTAACAAGGTTGGATCCTAACAAGGTTCACTTTAGAAGAGTGAAAAATAGTAACTAGTTGCAATTTTTGGTTTTTCCAAAATTGGCTTTCCATGTTAAATCCTAGTGTCTTTTATGCTCATGTTATTTTCTTTACATTTCTAAAACTAAGTTAATTCATGGTTAATCATACTAAACATTTCAAGAAGTAATATTTTAGTGCTAATCGAGTTACAACAATTCTTAGTGCTTGCTAAGTGATTCTAGTTCTAACCAAGTTACAATAGTATTTTACTTTTAGCATAGTTTTGGTTTTGATTTGTATTGAAATCTAAGGGATTTGGGATTTATTTTTATGCTAAATAATTCACCCCTCCCTTCTTAGTTACTCCTCTTAGATTTCCAACAATTGGTATTAGATTTTTTTTGGTGCTTGCAGAAAAGGTTTCAAGGACCTAAGCTAAAGATAAAGATGTCTCATAGAAAGGATATCCCTAAGTTGAATAGAGATAACTTCTAGGCATGGTAAGAAATTATGAAGTTGCATTTGGAAAAAATTAGAGACTTGGGTCTAAAGTATCTGAATACCAAGTATGTGGCACCTACTAGAACTATGACCCTTGAAGAAATTACAGAAAAAAAAAATCATAACATTATGATGATTTATATTACTTCAACTCTCAATTATGCTGAATTTGATGATGTAAAATATTGTGCTACTACTTATGAGATGAGGATCAAAATGAAAACTATCTATGGAGGTGATGATAATATTAGGAGAGCCAAGGCAGAAAGTCTTAGAGGTCAATTTGATCAAATGAAGATGATAATAGTGAATAATAAAATGAAAGAATCAAAGCCAGTGTATATGTGATCAGAGCCTTGGGTGGGAAAATTGATGATGTAATAGTGGTAATAAAATTACTCAAAACCCCTTCTTCTAGTCTATGCAATCAGAGTGTCTTCTATTCAAGAAATGAGATGTGATCCTCATCTAAATGATATAACCTTGGATGCATTAGTGGGAAGGTTGACTGTATTTGAGTTAGATAATTTTGATAATTATGTTCCTAACTCTAGTAACCTTGAGTCTACATTCCAAGCCAAGTTGTCACTCGAGAAGAAACTTGTAAAGTCTAAAAGCAAGAAGTCTAGTAGTGAAGATGAAGATGGTTTTGATAGTGATCTTAAAGTCATTAAAGAATTTCTTGCAAGAATATTTCCTAAGGGAAAAGGGAAGTACAAAGGAAAAATTCCTTTGATCTACTTTTCTTGTGAAGAAGTTGATTACATTGCTAAAATTTTGATCTTAGATTGGTTTTGAAAAGTGATTATCAACACACTTAAGTCATTTACTTAGTACATTCCAAACTAGTAATACATGTCAAGCACAACATGTAAATATTAGACCATGTCAAGATGCAATGAGTGCCAAGTCACCCAGTTTCTGAGTAGATAGACCATGCTAAGTGATTTAAGTACTAAGTAAATAGTGGATGTTGAGTAATGTAGGTGCCAAGTCTAGCATATAGAATAGTGCATGCCAAGCATTAGCGACTTCATATGTTGAGTGACATAGTTTTGACATATTTTTTTGTAATGGCACAAACAACCATGTAAACCAGTTTAAAACTAACTTAAGGATAGATTACAATATTTTGGAGTTAAGGACAAATGTATATTTTGATTCCTTATGAAATTACATGCAGCCAATTAGAAAATGGGAAGGTTCAAGTGGAAAAATAGATGAATCTCAGTCATAGATTCATACCTAACCCTAAGCCACCTAAGTAAACTTAAGGAGGATAAAGACCTAAACTCGTTATGAATAGATGGATGGGTGAATGATCAAATTGGAAGAGTGACCAAGATAGTTTGTAGAGCATTCAAGGTGACTTAGAAGTAAGAGTGAGTTGCAGAATTAGTTAGAGAAGGATACAACATTGATACATCAAATCATTAAGAATCAATTAGATATTGTATAGAGGTGATCTTTCATCAGGCTAGCAAGTGCCAATCACAAGATCTATGCTGAGACATTTTAACAAGATTTCAGTTAAATTTCTTAATAGAGTAGTCCTAATAGGCTATATGAAATCCTTTAATAGGGTTTTACTTAATTGTAAGTTGAATTCATTTAACTAGGCACACTTCTAATAGGGTGTTGAAATCCTCTAACAAGGTGAGACCTAATAGTCTTTGTAAGCCTTTAACAGGGAAAGCCTTTCACAAGGTAGACCATGATTCATGGTCAAATCATTGTAACCTTCATTAGATACACTTTATTACTACAATAGTGAAGATTTTTGGGTGTCAACCCTACCCCAGTTTTACCTTCTCACTTGGAGGGTTTTTGGGTAATCATATTTGGTGTTATGTGTGTGATTGATTACAAGTTTACATAATTTAGATGCATATGCTTTACATGTTATTTTAGTATATTAGTGCATGTGATGAATGAATGGTGAAATTTTTATGGGTCCTAGTTTAAACTCCTGATCCCCCCCCAAAAGAAGTTTACTCTCTTCCCACTTGTAATTCCAACAATTGGCATCAGAGCCTTGTTCTCTAAAAGAGAAGCTTTGCAACTTTAAAGAGAGATCTTGAAATTGAAGTCTATAAGCTTTAAAAGACTCTTGAGAACCAAGAGATTGAAATACATCTCATGCTACATCAATTCAATGAGGAAAGAGAGGAATAAAAAAAATCCTTGAAGAGAAGGAAAGAGATTGTTATTGCATAGAATGATACACTATACAAAGAGATAAACACCACCAAGATATTTTTAGATGGTAACTCCAATGAATTTGATGTAGTAGTTGCAAACCTAATAGAAAAGAATAGAATCCAAGTTGAGAAAATCAGAAATCTCAAGCTAGAACAAGAATTATAAGATATACTACTATTTAAGATGACTAAACAAAAGAAGAAAGCCATAGAAGAAAAAGCCATTGAAGAAGACAAAAGAGTTCTAGCAAAAAAATTGGAAGAGAATTCAATAGAGCCAACCAAGATCTTTAACATGTAATTGGATACTCTAAGTCAAATGATGAATGCCAACTATGAATTTAATGTCGAGGACATTGAGATAACTACATTGAAGTTACAGAATGAACAATTGTAGAGTGACCTGAAAAGAGAAAAGGAATTTTTTGAAAGCCTCAACAAGACAAATGAAGCCATCAAATACTTTGAGAAATTATTGAGATCACCTAGATCTAAAAAAACATACATCAAGATTGGGCTACACAAGCACTAAATAAGGAGAATCATCTGAAGTTGTTGAAGAAAGGAACATCAAAGGTAAGAACTCAAAACCTACTTGTCATAACTATGGTAAGAAATGAAATACTACTAATGTGTGTAGGAGAAAGAATACAAAATATAATGTCAAGCCTAAGAACATGACTTATTGTCATAAGTGCAAAAAGAAAGATCATCAGCCACATGAATGCAGAACCAAGACCATGCATAAGAAAAGATTTGAAGGATATTGCTACAACTATTAGAAGTATGGACATAGATCCTTTGAATACAGATCTAAATCCATGTGGTCATCAAACAAGCCAAAAAAGGCAAGAAATAATGGAAACTTTTATATCTAGGATTGTAGTACAAGATATAGTTGTCACTATTGTCTAGAATATGGACATGTTCCTAAGAATTGTATTAGGACACACTTCAGTGGTAACTACAAAAGGTGGTTGAGTCAAACTAAATGTTTTAGTTGTTTGAAAAATGGTCACATTAGTAAGCATTGTCCAACTAGGTCAAAGGCACCAAGTTGTGAATTTGATAAAGGCAAAGGCAAGGTAGATGTTGAATACATCACAGATGAGATGAACAAGACATGGAAAAGGAAAGATGATTGCAGCACATCAAATGGAGAAGGGATCACTTCACCCAATGGGTCAAGTGATCACACCTCATCAAACTAGGAAATCAAGAGGTATGTGGAACTAATATTCAAGTGCTATATCTACATTAGTTCCCAAGGAGACAGTACTAAAAAGACTATATTCGCATGAATAAAGATGCAAGATTTGAAAATTAAAGTTAAAACTTTAAGTTTTTCATGTTGTTCCTGAGCATGAAATGTTTCATATGTGTGCCAAGTGGAATGTTAGTTGATGCTAAGCTGATAGGCTATCTAGTTGATGTCAAACTCATAGTAGTTGTCAAGTGATAGAAATATCAATTGATGCTAAGTGATTCTAAAATTGAGTCGATATTGAGCTTAAATTTCTATAAGCACTTGGCATTAAATGCAAGGTTTTCAAAGGGTATATGATCAATTTTTTTCTCATTATTAATCATTTCAAATTCAAGCAAGAGAAATCAAAGCAGAAGGTGATTCAAAAACCTGTCCAAAGCATTTGCAAATAATTTAGTAACAATTTCACATAAGTTTATCAGATTTCACAAGGTATTTATCATAAGTCGAGCTAGATCAGTTTACATTTGCATAAACCCTAGTTTGACAAAATGGCATCTAGTTCAAAAAATGTAGAAGGGAAGGAAGTTTTGAATGTCCAACTTGTTAGTAATGAAGTTGAACAACCCATATTTAAAGCTATTCCTAAAATTTTCTATAAACAAGATCCTTTTGGTGCATATCAATGATCTCACCGAAAGTTATAATGGTGCAAGCTGTAAGGAAGTGTTACAATTGCAAAATAGGAGGTATAAGAGATGTAGAGATTAGAAATGCATCTAAACAATTGTGTGAGAATGGTGTTTTGAAAGAGGAATAAAAAATCATTAAGAAAAAGGGTTTGACATGAGCCCTATATTTTCCAAATATGTTTAAAATTGAGTGGATAAGAATTTTACTAAGTTGAATTCATGATGGTTCTTTATGAATTGAATGAGGACTGATCAAAATTACCAAGAGAATAATTCATAGGGTAACTGGCTATCCAACCCTAGATCAACCAAAGACACTCAGAAGTGACTCCAAGGAAGTAATTGAGAAGAAAACTGGTGAAAAATGGAATAAGAGAGGTATGACTATAGATACCATCACTAATCCACTGCTAAACTTTATTGTAAGGGTAACTTCTCATAAATTCTATCAATCTAGTATATTGAATAGTGTGGTCTACATAGCTATGGATGTTGGCTACAAGATTGTGAAGAAAGATCATACATATGATTTGGCAAAGCTACAATTGCAAAAACTTCTAGAAAATCCTAGAGCTATCACGAAAACCAAGAGTGCACAATGAAAATTTAGTTCAATACTAGTTTGCATATTATTTTATGTATAGAACACTTTTCCCTCATTTGGAAAATTAGGATGGAAGATAAATTGATCAGTTGTAGTGTCGATAAATGATTACATTGAGCAACTGGGAGAAAAACTTTGAATCCATAATGACAAGTTACTTTGAAGATTTTAAGAAATTAATGAAGGAAATGATGAGGATACCAGTTTCTTTGGTTGAACGACATTATAATGGCATATGTTTTCTTATTGATGCTAATTACACTTTTGTGCAAGATGCCACATCATGGGTAAGATGGTTAAGACAACTTGGGTATGAAATTAATGTTGATGAAGCTTCAGTAACCATCACAACACTACTAGCAGAGGAGATAGATAAAAGTGCAAAGATATTTGACAACTATGAGATGGTAAAATCAAAGATTACCATGGAATTAAAAATTGCATCAGCCATCAAAAAGAGAGATAAGTTAGTGAAGAAATTAAATGCAAGATTTGGAGAAGGCATAGAGGAGGAGGAGGAAGAAGAAGAAGAGTATGAAGAGGGAGAATAAGAACAAGAGGCTCTTACATTGACCCAAGGCATGGGAGAAGACAAGGAAGAGGAGGAAACTAAAGGTGTAAAAGGAGAAAAAGTTGAGGAAGCACCTACACATGCTAAGCCAAAGAAGAGGAAGGCTAAAGCATAGCCAATGGCAAAAGAAAAGAAAATTGTCAAGCCAAGCCCAGCCAAGCCCACTATTCCCACCACTAGAGCCAGCACATGTGCAACTACTTAGAAGGTCAAGGAAGAGACCAAGCAAATAGAGCAAGATGGCCAAGAGTAGAAAAGACAAAGAAGAAAATATGTGGCATAGCTCGATTCAGATGAAGAAAGGATAGAATCAAATGAAAATAACTAATTTAAATTGTTAAGTCACAATCTTTTATCTAATCTTGAAAATTTATGTGAAAATATCAAAAGAAATATAGATTTATTTGGTTTGAAACATGTTGATTTTGATAAAGTGGGAAAAGAAGATAAAAATCAAGTGGAAGAGCATTATATGCCATGATGTCAAAATTTAAGAACACTCCACTAGAGTTTTCCAACACAATACCGAAAGGTTTATATGATATTGTTGAGAAAAAATGGCATTACTATTTGAATTTGGAAAAAGAAATCAGAGAGACAACATTAGCTCAAGTGATGCTAGAATTGAGAAAGGGACAGATTGCTAAGGCTATCAAGAGATATTTAGTTAGGTTTACACCTAAATATAGAGCCTTCAACATTCTTCAAAATAGCATTGAAGATGTAGTCAAGAAATTAACCCAAATATGGAAACTTATCTATGGGTTGACCACTGTGAAACAAGGAGAAGCTAACCCTTCAGAGGGTAAAAAAGATGATAAGGATGATGATAAAAAAGATGATAAAGATGATGACAAAGGAAATGATGATAATAAAGATGATACCGTTGGGGAAGAAACAGATAAGAAAGATGATGAGAAGGTAATAGTTAAGCAACAACAAGATGAAAAGAAAGTGAAAGACACACAAAAGTCAAGTGTCAATCCCCCTCATGACACAAGTGTAACAAATGAAACTATAACTGTAAAGGATGTTTTTGATACTTCAGCTCAGAACATCAATACACTTACTACAGAAGACCTAAAGAAGATTCTAGACCAATCTACACTCCAAGCTAAATTCTATGAAAATCTAGTTTTGGTTAGTGTAGAAGAATTGCAAAGGTAGTAACTAAGGTCACAAGGGAAAAGGTGAATACATAAGAACCACCTTCTATCATCCCTTCAGTTGCTAATGAAACCTTCAATTTAAACAACAATAGACATATCTACCAAGGTTAATACAAGTGTTAAATATGATACTATTGAGAAGAAGCTAGCAACAGAGAAAGATATTGTAGGACAATAGAAAATAGGATAGATAGATTCATCTATACCTAAAGCATAAGAACTAGGTGCTATTCAAGTCATAGTGTTAGATTAGAGAAAGCCTAAAGAGAATGAATTAACACCTAAGGTGAAGGAATAAGAAGCCATCCAAGCACTGGTAACTCCACCAATATCTGGCACTCCTACATAAGTTCTTCAGAAGCTGAGCATGAAAGCCATTCCATTACAAATCTCAGTGCCAAGCCCTAGCTCATCAATGGTTGATAAGGTAATTCACCATGGAGACATAATCCTTGATGAAGAAATTGTGATTCCAAAATTTGACTATGACACTATGACATTAGAGAAAATAGGCATTTTGTAACAGGCCTTAGAAAAGAAAAAGCATCAAGAAATTCTTAGGAGTGAACATAGGTAGAAGAAAACACTCCAAGATATTTAAGACATCTGTTTAGATGTGTTTAGCCTACCAACTCTTGAAGAGACCAAGCTTTTGATAGAACAACTGATAGATATAGTGGAAAAAGTTAGTAATGAAAACCTTGATACTATTAAAAAACTTTTAGAATGGTCTAAGAAAAAGTTTCAAGGAAAGGTGAATGAGAAAATATATAGTGAAATAACACTAACTCAAGTTGCATTGGCAACTAAGGTTGAAGAGGTGAAGAAGGTACTTGAAAATCTATTCTCACTATACACAAAGCTATGTGATCCTACACTCTTCACTCAAGAGACCAGGAGTCATATTTTGAGTATAGAGAGAAACCTCAACATATTGAGTACTAAGCTACCTCATAACCTAGCTCAAAGTGAGAAGCATTTCAGAACATTGCTTCAAAGAAAAAGTCAATTAGTTGTACTAAGAGCAGATGAGGCTAGTATAAGGGCCAAATTGACATGTATAAAAGCATCCCTTACCCCATATATGGAGATATTGAGACTCTATTGAATTAATACCCCAATCTTTCTACTCTAGATGCCTAGTGCACCTTGTTGCCGAGCTTGCAATCCAAATCAATTCATTGGATGTTGCATGTGACAACTAGCATGTAGCCCTTAAGATCATAATGGAATTCCATAAATCCTTTTTGGACAAACACACTATAATTTTATATCCCATTTGACATAAGTGTCAAAAAGGGGGAGAATAAAGAAAGAGGGAGATAGAATAATAATTGTGGGAGAATAAAGATAGGGGGAGTTATAGAAATAAAGGAAGAATAAAGAATAGGGAGATACATCATGAAAGAGCATATCAAATGGAAGAGTATTAGATATAACACATTGAAGTAAAAAAGGAGCATAGATTTTGGATACAAATCAAACACATTAACTCAAGTGGAGGTATCAATTTTGAGGTATATAGGTTATTGCAAAATTTTGAAATTTTGAAAGTTTTGTATATAAGCTAAGTCATGGATATGTTATGCTTGAGAAAATTAAGGTTCATAATTGTATAATTAAGTGTTTTTGACACTCATGTCAAAAGGGGAGATAGTTGATCTCAGATTGCTTTTGACAAATCAGTGTCAACACACTTCAGTCATTTACTTAGTTCATGTAGAACTAGTAATAAATGTCGAGCACAACATGTAAATATTAGAGCATGCAGAGTTGCAATGAGTGTCGAGTCACTCATGTACTGAGTCACTCAAGTGCCGAGTAGATAGACCATGTCAAGTGATTCAAGTATGAAGTAAATAGTGGATGTCAAGTAATACAGGTGCCAAGTCATAGTATACAAAATAGTGCATGCTGAGCATCAGTGACTTCATATGCTGAGTGACACAATTTTGACATATTTCTTTGTAATTGCACAAACAACTATGTTAACCATTTTTTAGCCAACTTAGAGATAGATTATGATCTTTTGGAGATAAGGAAGAATCTATATTTGGATTCCCTATGCAATTACATGTAGCCAATCAGAAAATGGAAAGGTTTAAGCAGAAAAATGGATGAATCTCAGTCATAGATTCATACCTAACCATAAGACACCTAAGTCTTCTTAAGGAGGATGAAGTCCTAAAATATTTATGAATGGATGGATGGATGAATGATAGAATTGGAATAGCAAAAAAGACAATTTGTAGAGCATTCAAGCTGACTTAGAAGTAAGACTGAATTAAAAAATCAGTTAGAGAAGAACAAAGGATAGAGATAAGGATACAACATTGATACATTAGATCATGTTTGATCAATTAGACATTGTGTAAAGGTGATTTATCATCAGGCAAGCAAGTGCCAATCGTAGGATCTATGTTGAGACATTTTAATAGGTGATTCTATTAAATCTCTTATTAGAGTAGTCCTAACAAGCTGTATGAAATCCTTTAATAGGGTTCTTACTTAATTGTAACTTGAAGTCCTTTAACTAGGCACACTTCTAATAGGTGTTGAAATCTTCTAACAAGATGAGACCTAACAGTCTTTTCAAGCCTTTAATAGAGAAGACCTTTCACAGGGTAGACCATGATTCATGGTCAAATCATTGTAACCTTCATTAGATACACTTTATTACTATATTAGTGAAGATTTGTGAGTGTTGTCCCCAACCCATTTTTACCTTCTCACTTGGAAGGTTTCTAGGTAATCATATCTAGTGTTATGTGTGTGATTGATTATATGTTTACATGACTTAGATGCATATGCTTTACATGTTATTTTAGTATATTAATGCATGTGATGAATGAATGGTGAAAGTTATATGGGTCCTAGTTTAAACTCCTGATTCCCCCCCCCTAGAAGTTTATTCTTTTTCCACTTGTAATTCCAACATGTAGGGTGTCAAAATAGAGAAGAAAAAGGAGAAAAGAAGAATGACATGTACAAAGGCAAGAAGGATTTCAAATGCTACAAGGAAAATGGTAAGAAATATTGTTACATTGCTAAAGATTCTGATAATAGTGAAGAAGATGAAATCATCTACATTTTTGTTAAAGATGAATCAGATGATGAGAATGATAAGATGGACCTTATCTCACATGTTATTGAAAATGATATGTGGATTATTGATAGTAGTTTTTCTCACCATAGGACTACTGACCAATCTAAAATTGAGAACTTGGCACACTATAATGGAGGAAGTGGTTGATTTGGAAAAGATGAACCATGTTATGTGAAACTTAAAGGTTATATAGCACTAACCAATGATCTCAGATATGATAATGCTTGTTGGTTTGAAGAACTAAAGCATAATCTACTTAGTGTGGCTTAATTGAATAACATTTTGTTAAAGGTATAATTCATATATGGAAAGGCCAATTTGCTCCATGGGAAAGGAAATCTAGTTGGGACTAGCTAGAAAACTAAAGGTAATCTATTCTATGTAGATACAACTGTAAATTCATGTTTCATAGTTAAAGTAGAAGAAAGTTGGTTATGGCATAAAAGGTTGTATCATGTAAACTTTAATAGCCTGGTCAAAATAAGAAAGAAAAAAGGGTTAGATGTATTCCAAGCCTAAAGAAAACTTATATGGGCATGTGTAAGAACTGTCAAATTAGAAAGATAGGAAAGGTGAGTATTAAAAGAAAAAACTATCATTCAAAACAAGTCTTGGAGCTAGTTTATATAGATCTTTGTGGTCCATTGGCATACAAAGCTATACTGGAGATAAGTACTTTATTTTGTTTGTTGATGATTATTATGAGATAATGAAAATTATGTATTAGAAGGATAAATTAGAAGCTTTTCAAAAGTTCAAATGGTATCTGGCTAGAGTGGAGAAAGAAATATGAAAAATTTGAAATGTTTAAGATCAAACAGAGGAGGAGAATTCATTTCTAATGAATTCAATAAATTATATAATGAAAGAGGAATTAAAAGGCATGTATCTACACCTAGTACACCTCAATAAAATGGCATTCTTGAAAGAAGGAATAGATCAATCATGGATTGTACAAGGACCCTAATGATAGAAAAGAATGTTGCTATCAAATACTGGAAAGAAGTAATCAAAACTATAGTTCATACCTTGAACTGGGTTTAGTTAAAGAAGAATTCAAATCAAACACCTTTTGAATTATGGTATGGCTATAAACCCAATGTGTGTTATTTAAAAGTATTTGGAAGCAAATGTTATATTCTGAACGAATCAAGAAAAGGAAAATTTGATCTTAAAAGTGATGAAGGCATATTCTCGAGATATTCCAATAAGAGAAATGTATACAAATATTTGAATCTATCTACTGATAAAGTTATAGAGAGTGTATATGTGAAGATTGATGAGTTTTTAGAAAAGAGTGAAGAACAAAGTAGTAAGGAACCTAAAGACTATAAAAAAAAATTTTACTATGAGTCTGATACTATACCTAAAAATCAATCAAGTGGGAGTTAGTAGTCTTCAACACCCATGTCCCTAAATTCCCCAGTTCAACCTGAGTTGTAGCTAGTGCAACCCAAATCACAATCAGAAGGACTTGAGTTTCAGCAAGTGCAAACTGAGTCATCTGCTAGACCTAGGTCATAGATAGTGGGACCAGAACTTGATTCAAAAAATTATGGTGATGTTGGCTCCTAAATTAATAGTTTTTTAATAACTCGATGATAGGAAGAAATACATCTAGGGGTAGATAATTCCCATATTCAACATACTAATTAAGACATTAGGGCCAACTATAAGGCTATACTCCTCCTTCCTTTTTAGGCTCTACAAGACCTAGGTAGGTGAACCTTAGATTCTTTATATGGTACCAATTTCAAAGCATACAACTGAATCTAAACAAAGTAGATAAAATCCTTATTTCTCCTATACTCATGTAATAACAAAGGCATGCACTAGAAAATTGCAAATCCTATGAAATCCATGGGTTGAGTGAAGGCATACTTTCAAATCTTAAATAGAAAGGGGAATGGATAATTGATCAAAGTTTGATTTTAGCAAAACCCAAATATGCAGCAAAAGAACATGTTGATCCTATAGCTGATCAGTGCCTTATCTATTGGGCAATTCTACAAATCAAAAATATATGTCCATGATACCATTAAGATATCCCATACATCAAGATATTAGATCTATCCTATCACTTTGTGAATCATACATCAGTGTTCATAAAAATCTCATACTCATGAAATATCCTTCTCATGTAGCCAAGAACCTTGTCAAACATATCAAGCATTTACTTGGCTCTTTGTTCCAACAACAAAACATATTGAGACATACAACCTTAAGGGGTTGTAAATGGGTTTAAGTTATTTTTTCATAAACCACAAAATATTGCAAATAATAGAGATAGGAGATGAGAATCAAAATGAAACTAAAAAATTTGTTGTTCCTTGTATTCATTTCTTTGAAACAATACACTTAGCATGCATGTAAATAACTAAGAAACAACTACATAGACCAGAATTATCTATAATAATTTTATTACTATGATTTATACAAGAGTGAATGTTGAAGAATGCTAGAAAACTAGCTTAGAGCTTGCTAAAAAAACTTGGGAACCAACCCTAGAGAAAGAAAGAAACAAGAAGATATAAGAGAGGAAAGAAATCTTAGATCTGATCTAGAAGTGACACATGTCCAGTTGAATCTCTACCCCCTGCTACTATAAAGAATATCTCTTCTCTCTACAACAAAAATATGAAATGAATATCATCATTAAGCTTCAAAAAACTCAAAATATCTTCTCCAACTAATGAGAAACCTTCATTCTAATAAAAACATTAGATATGCATCTAAAATGCTGATAAATCCTTTACTAAATTAACTTAGGGGTGAAAATACATCACCAACTAGATCTCCACTAACTTTGGTGCACACCTAGCTCACCATTCTACCAAAAATCAAGTATGAACTGTCCTATGAGAATACAGTTAAAAAATAAGCACCTGGGACAAAGCCCTAAATACCTCAAATATATTGCTTCCTACATAAACAGAAGCTGTAAATCTAGAAAGTTCATTCCAAGAGCTTTTCATTAGTATACGATACTCCTATACCTACTTATCACAAATGGTCATGAGGTCTGTTTGAAAATTAAGGCATGGCTCTTAGGTCTACACTTCTATGCAACTATTTAACTTTTTTCTAAAGTAAAAACTTTATAGTATAACCCTATTTGATTTAAAATGACCTTGTACGTTTAAAACCCAGAAGGAATAAAAAAATATTTTTATGGATTTATATTTTTCCCTCTCTTTTTAAATTAAGGTCAACCTAGGTTTGATTGACCTAACATGTGGCAACACCTGATTTGTCAATATTTACATTATCAACTTGAAATGTCAACCTACCTGATAGTCCTACCACATCATCACTATGTGTCAATTTACTACTGGTCCATATTGCCTTGTCATCATCTTTTCTACCTAGGTTCCATGTGTCACTTCTTCATTGTTCCTTGGGATGCCACATCTAACAAAGCCTACTACAATGTGGTGGCCTCTAATTGTGTTGCATGTCTCCATGGGTGACATCCCTACATATTATTTTCACAAGATAGTGATGATCATTGATTTGTGTTAAATCACACAATCTGGTGTGTCCGTCCTGCAACCACCACCTTAGCATCAACTACCACATGTCACTTGATTGCTATGTTGCTATCCTCATCATCATCCTACCATATCATTGTGACATAGTGATTTTGTGACATGTGGAACCTTGATCCATGTCACCCACCTTGTAATATCTGCCATGTCATCATCTCCACATCACTACTCTTGTCACATAATGGCCTATCACTATGTTTCCATCCCACCTTAGTAGTCACCACAAAACTAGTAACATAGCAATGTTGTGACATGTGTCCCAATCTACCACATCATCAGCTTGAGAAGAATGTCAAGTTTCAACTTATTATTCATCTAAAAGTGCCATGTGTCACTACACCACTTGCTTTTGTGCCACCATGTGTCATTTCTTGGTTGGTTGTTACTCAACACATGTCATATGATTACTTGGTTAAAATTATGGCATGAGTTGCTAAGTTTGGACCCACCCAATGCACAAGCCTTCTCGTCCTTAAGCAAAACCACTTAATACAACTATGTGTTTATCACTTCTATATAAAGAGAGCATAGCTAACTTCTGAACCATGAATATGAGATTAATCCCATGTCTTTATACATTGTAACAACTAAAACCAAGCATGGCTCACATGATGGATCAAGAGAATCTATGTTGGATGCACAAAAATTTAGCCTTCATTTCAAAATATGTGTCTTCTACACTCCTAGCCAATATCATGAATATTTATCCATACTCATCTCTAGTTTAATCATAGGAAAATAAGGAAGAGTTCAAACATTGTCTGAAATTCTCCAACAAAAACTTTGTTAAGGATATGGTGAAACACCACGATGCATCTAATTTTGTCTCTGCTACATTTTGGATTATAAGCTCTCCTATAGATGTACACCACACCTTTTTGAATGTATGACAAGTAAAACAAAACCAAAGTAAGTGTGGTGGTGAGTAGAACAACAAGTCAAAATTGAAAATAATCTTAATCATGAAAACATGTTTTACTATCCACTAGATCACATATTATGCATTTGCCTCTTCCACATATTCCCCTCTTCCATGTTTTGCATTAACACTGGATTACTCTCCTATCATCAAATTTTGGGAGACCATGAGACAGATCATAAGTTATTTCAATGTGATCATGTGAAGACCTCATGACAAAGTAGCACAAGAATGTGATTTCCTTTCTCCTATTATTCCACTTATTAACAATAGGTTTCAAGACCTCATCACTTTCTTTTATTTCATCCCACATGTTTATTACTTTTGCTACTTGATCATAAAACTATGGCCATTAAATTTTATCAACTAGATACCTGAGAGCCTTTCTCAATTTTTCTTCATATTACACATCCAATTCTACGTGTAGTTCCCATAGTTTTCTCTTTTCTTCTTCAAAATCTTCAGTTGTGTAATATTGTGGCCTTTATGGAGTATCCAGTATTTCTATGAGAGGAGTGGATTTAAAAGGTTCCATTGGAGGGTGAGGGTATGTGATACTAGGCCTAGTAGATGGTCCCAACACCTTAGTCTCAAGTTCAATTCTCTTTTGAACTTCTTTATTATAGCCTTCTAAAACCTTTTCATATTTACTCTACATTTTAAACATTGCCTTTTGTTCTTTCTCTAGAGTAGCTAGAACTAAGTCAAAGGTTCCAACATTCATATGTGTTACCTCTACATGGGTGGTATCTACTACTCATTTTACAATAATACTCCCAGTTAATCTAGAGTCATTTGGTTGTGATGAAATAACCCTTGATCCTTTCCTTAATGACCAAATAACTAAGGCGAACTAGTCCTCACTGGATGTAGTACCTTTGAATTCTTTCTTATTTTGATCCTATAGGTCCAATTTATTTTAAATAGAATTAAAAATTAGAGCATCTGCTAGATCTTAATTGGGTAGCTATAAAATATTTGATGCTTTCACCATCTACCTCCCCTCTTCAGGGGTTATACTTTGGAATTCCTACATCATCTCTTCTTTTACTTGATTTTGCAAGGTTGCCTCCTCTAGTTTTGGATGCTCTTTTCTTAACTTATTAAATTTTTCCTCATACTTTCCTATGTTTTTCCTCCATGCAAATTGGTGGAAGCCCCTGGACTTAACAAAACTATCATTTGACAAAAATTGATAACTAGCTTGCTCTATCACAAGGTCTAGTTCCTTGCCTTTATAATCTGCCACTGTCAAATCTAGACTTGGCATAGGAGGATCCTAAGGGTTTCCCTCATCTAATTCTACTTGGGTAATAGAAACTCCTCCTTGGGACCCTAGCTATTCAATTTCCTCTCTAGTAAGGTGTTCCTCTTCAATCTATAAAAGGGATTGTGTAGGTGAATATTCCTCGATGTGAGGACCTTGATCTTTTATTATTTTTTGCCTCTTAGGGGAGGGCTCATCAAGTCTCTCTTCCAAGATGACACTAGTGGATCCTATTATTTTTTTACCCTTATCCACAATGGCCTTCTTATTTTCTATCACATTATAACCTAACCTTTTGTAGACAACCAATTATCCTACCCCTGTAGTGGGAGTAAATGCCAATCTCCTCATAACCTCTTTGGCCTTATATGGATAAGAATTAATAAAACTTTGTTTTTCTCATTCATGGTTTCCATTAATTCAGAAAAAGTAATCATGAGTTTATTGATTCTATCTCCCTCTAGGTTGGCATTATCTAGATGACTATAATCTCCATCAAAACAATGGATAAACTCCAAAACCCTTGAGAAAACCCTCCATTTTTCTTTCTTGGTCTCTTGCTCCTATAAGGAGAACTCATTTCTTATTATATCCTCAGGGTAATATGGCTCATGTTTTATTTTACCAACCTTAGCTCTATGGCTAAAAGACAAGTCATAGAATCCCTAAGTGTCACAAAAATGGGAATGAGACACAACCATCTTATACTAGTCTAGTATTTTATAAAGGGATAGCCAACCAATTTTTGTAATCACAAATTGGTGAGCTACAGTGCAAGTTGGGAAAATTGACCATCTTCCCCTTTTCACCAAATAATTTTCCTCCAATCCTCCTAGCTACCACAAAAACCCAGCTACCCCTACCTTTAATGGCACTTGGTAGGGTAATACATGAGGAGTTCCTTGGAAACCATAAATCATGAAAATAGTTGAAACAAAGCATGGGATAATTTCTACCCAATTATGTGATACTTTCAAATCAGTAGGATTATCCATGGGCTTGATAAGATTTACCAGTGCGTTAGGCACTATGGGATTGTCACCTAATAAAAGGCACCTCAATTTTGAAGAAAAATACCTATCAAATCTGACAAAACTAACTTTTTCTACATCCCATGTCATATCTACAGTACATAGTTGACCTAGTAGTGCTTCTCCCACTTGTTCTCTGTTCAACTTCATTTCCTTACCAAAATATGCTACTCCTTTGAATAAAAACATATGCATTAGCAAAGAATAGTGACCAAAAGTTTTATCTACCTTTCCTTTTGCAATATCCACCAGGCCTATGTGAATTTCTTCTACTAAATAGGAAGTAAAATTAAAAATAACATCAACACCAAAAGAAGAAATCTGAATGATCATATACATAAAACTTATGGGCATAACATTTTGCTCATCTTCACCAAAAACTCTACATAGAGACTTGTATGCCTCCACAACCTAGGTAGTGAAATACCCCTTTTTGAAAGGTTCCCTAGAGGATGCTATGATCACTAGAAAATTTCCAATTGTGCGTATATGTGCCCTCAGTGCACCCTACCTAATTGCATCCTTCTTTGATAAATATTCTTTTTTCTAACTCTTGTAGGTCAATGGGTATATGATATTTTGTCAGTGGCTTTAAGCCAAATACCTCTCAAATTTCCTTAGGGCTAATTGTGATCAAAATCTTGCCATCGATTTTTCTTAATACTATTATTGCTAAATCATATTTTTTTTGCAACAACCTCTAAGAGGTCATAATCCATAAAGACACTAGGAACCACTAGCTTTCCCAAATCAAAGTTCCAAATATTTGCATGAGGGGAAAATAAATTCCTTACTTAAAACTATTTTTTAAACAAAGAAAGCCCAGTTTGAGAAGTTTTGGCTTCCCTAACCCAATTCCCCTTATCGTATAACCCATTTGCAATTTTGAGTCTAGAGTTTGATGAAGTTAACTTTTCTACTTTCATAGTTTCATTTGTGGATTTAGGTAGTAATTCAAGAACATCATCATGGATATTCCTAGCCAAATAGTCTTCCTAATGAGAGAAGACCTCCTTTGGAGGCATGCTAAATATAATTTATAGAAAATTAGATCACTTTAAATTGTATGGAGCACAAGAACTTACTTATTTTCTACTTAGTCTTCTTTGTAATTCTACGATGCTTTTCGAACAAACGGAAATTGTTTCATGTTTTAATCAAGCCCATCACAAATTCTCAATGACTTCTTCTTCAGAGACCTAAAATTTTGTTCATGTAAGATGGAAATGGAAAAAATTTCTTCTATATACTTTATTTTTTCTTGCACAAGAATCTTTCATTCCTCATTAATGAACTATAATGTAAATAGGGTGGCAACACATTCAAATTTTAAAACTATGTCGTTGATCTCCAAAAATCCAATGATCCAAGAATAAAACCAAGGATAACTCATTTTCCACTTGCCATGCTAGAAGTCAAACCAATTAACTTTCTCCAAATATTCTTTTCCTTCACTATTGATGACATAAACTGGACCCAATAGTTCTCAATGACATGTGTCACCAAGTCACTACATTGATATGCATAAAAAGTGAGCATTTTGTCTATGCGACATAGCAACAACCATTGATTTCATTTCAATCTAACAATGTGCTTATGATTCATGGTTCAATAAAACTATGGTGGGTCCCCCCATTTCTCACTTTGGTTGCTATGTCACTACCCTTAAAAAAATCACAACTCCCCATAGCGACTTCGAGACGATCATATATCCATCTTTAATCCAATGATCACGATTTTTATTTTCTCTTTCCATTTGCATATGGGTCCATGTCATTGTCTGACTTGGAAATATCCTAACAAGATGGCAAGTAATTCAATATTTTAATTCCTTTTTTTACATCATAGGACTAGGCTACACCATGTTTTATATTTCTAGGTTAGGTGCTATGTCACTACTGAGGGGAACGCAAGGACTTTCTAGTTATGACATAGTGACCTCCCGTGTTCTTGAAAATTCTGGTTCATAAATATTTCTTAATAGGATGCCATCATGTCAAGGCAATTATGTGGCTTATTTTTAATTAAAGTATTGTTGGGACCCACCTTTTAAATTGTTTTTGCAAACCCACTTTCCATCAAGGTGATATGTTGCAACTGGCAGGATTCCATATTTTCCTGATCGTAACATAGCAACCTCCTTACTACTATTGAAAATTTGATGCCAACAAGATCTCCATGTTTCCATCATGATTACCATAATCAATTTTTTCTAGTCAATATAACACCTTTTTAGTTACAAGATTGGGCATCCCTTACTACCAAAGTACTATGTTGATCTCCATTAAATGTCAATCTAGGAGCGTGAACTTGAGATGATGTCTGCAAAGTATATGCTCTATTTTTTGCGAAAAGCCACTACTACCTTGAATGCAATAATCATTAAGGAAATCTATTTTATCCAAAGAAAATACAATTATCAAATTCTTGAAAGGAAATTCTAATTATTTAACCATACATATATGCATCTACTGCTACAGGAACAATGACTAGTTCTATTTCCAATGGTTGAAGGAACAATAATTATAATCTTAACTTAGAAAATTGAGTCTAACTCCTAATTATTAAAGTAAACTCCACCTTTCACATGGGCCCCCATGGAAGAATGAAGGAAATATCAACTTAGATGAAGGTATAGAAACTCAACAAAGTCATGTGTTCATTCAAATATGTAGTATTAAAATAACTTGGAAAAAGCAATAAGATGTCTATCACTTCTATCAGTCTATTTACTACCTAACCTCATAGATATAGACAAGGTCTTATTTAAAAGGAAGGAAAATAATGAAATCCTACAATTATGAGTTCCTGATGAAGGAAAGTCAGTTACAATTTAAAACTTATGCAAACATGCAATCATAAAGACATTACTTATTTCCTTAAATTCCCACAAATATATAGCATAGCAGATGCTAGATCTGCTCTATTATCTAACTTAAATAGCTTCTAAGAATATAGGTATCATGCTTTTCATGTTTAACCAATCACTTTGATGCTTTCTTTCTTGCTCGATTACTTTATTAGGTCCCTTCTGACTTTGTTGCCAAGTCTCCAAATGCAATGGTGTCATAATGTTTCTCTTTAATACCATCAATGCCTCAGTGTTAATCCTTCGTACTTGTTTTTAATCAGCTCCAACTCAACTTTTAATCCTATGATCAACATTTAATGCACAAAAAACTTCCCACAAAAATTTATTTATATTTATTAATTTATAAAGAAAAAATTATTATTATTCAACTAACAATTTTTGCAATCTCTTCAGTTGCAAGAAGATCTACCCATATCAAACATTCATGAAGAAAGATTTTTACCAAAAAATGAACCCCTTTTTAGATATAATTATGATTATCATTCTTATGCCATATATCCATACCTTATACATCAAAACTTCAAAATACTATGCTTAAAAGATGATAAAGTTCAGTATGTTATAGACAAATGTTCACAAAAAGGGCCAAAAAGACTTCTATTTCTTCATGCCATCATTTTTCCCCCCAACAATCCTAATTCTGTTCCTTTCAAAATCTATAGGCTTTTGATCCTTATCCATAGCCTAAGATCATTGGTGATCTTCTCCCCTAATTCATGATCTCTGTAATTAAAATATGCATGATTTTGTTTCAACCTTTCCCATTTCTGTTATCCAATAACCATGTTATTTTCAACAAATGAATCATACTTTCCAAGCATGGGATGCAAGAGTATTAATGGTTGGAAATGAAGAGGAACCCAATAACTTTTCTGACTTCTACCTAGCATCATGTACTTGGGCATCCTACTGATCTAGATTTTGAGGAGAGTGCAACTCCCTTATTTTCAGATCTTTTGATAATCAGTTCCATCTTTGAGTGGAGGCTTGTATGGCATCATGGGAAATTGTAGAACAATGCTGCTCCCAATCTAGAAATGTTTGTTCTTAGATAGGGTGAATTTTAGCAGTAGCACTTTGATTGTTGTTAGCAGAAAGCCAATCGAAGAATACCTTGTGAGTGTTTTTCACCTTAGGATGAATGTATAATGGTTCAAACATTTCTTTTTCCCTCTAAGGAATGACTTGATCCTCTCCACTAATCTCATTCTGCATCCATGATATAACTGCTCTAAACTATACATCTCCCACATATAACAAAGAATTCCTATCCTTATCATCTGGAACAACAAGATTATGAACATATAACTCATAGAGGATATTCCATAGGGCCATCAAGACTAATTTGAATGCTGCATAAAATTCTTGGGGAGTGTGCAAAGAAGGGTTCAACCCCTAAGCAATTTGAGACAATTTAAAATTAATCATTTTCTCTTTTAGGAATAGTGTATAAACTGGAGATGATGACCTACAATTTACAATGTCTAGAATGAGCTCTATCACCTTCGTGACACATTGTTGTAGGACCATAATTTCACTATCTATCTCTTCAATTTGTTGTGCTTATTCCTTGATAGTATTGAGAAATTATTTCCTTTCTAGGTTCTAGTTTTCTTTTTCCCATTGAAACTATTGGTATAAACTAAAGCTAGTTTTTAATGGAGTAGAAATGTCTAGTGGTGTATGATGACAGACAACAGGTCTATTTTCTTCAAGGTGGTGCTCAGGATGATGGTGGATAAAAGGGTTGACACTTGGACTAGCAACAGTGTCGTCATCCTGAGAATGGTAACATTCAACAAAGCTATCACTTTTATAGGCAACAATATTGTCATCTCGAGGAGGTTGATGAGCAACATGACTGTCAACTTTTTTTGAAGGCACAATAGTTGTAGGATAGGGCACAACAGTGGTTTTAACTTGAAATGTTTCAACAATTTCCTGAACCATTTCTTGTGCAATACATGGATATTCCTCTAGTGGTAAATTATCAGTTTCCTTCACTGGTTGTTCAAACCTAGACACTATTTTCTCTAAGGACTATGTGTCACTATCAATGTTAATAGGGCTATTTGGTTTTGCAGGCATTTCCTTAAGATCACTTTCATATTCAAGAGTACAGGTTGTAGGCTTTGAGGACTACACAGGTGTATGTACTAGAGCTTTTGAATCAATAGGTGGAATGGAAGGCTCCTTTTTCAAGTCCACCCCAGACAATTTGGTAACTTGTTGTGGGATAGAGATTGGTTGCTTACCCTTATCAACAAATTTTCCTTTATTAAGGTTGGGTGTAGGTTCTTCTGATACTGGGGATGCTTCTCCTAAACCTTCCTCTATGGTAGCTATGTGTTATTTTCTCTTTTTAGGGGTTGAGGCTTCTGCAAGAAAATTTTTCCTTTTCACAGTTTTGGGTGCAGACACAAAAGCTGAAGCTTCTTGAGCTATTTTATATACTACTTTCTTGATTCCTATAGCAGCTTTCCCTCTTGTCCCCATTCCTTGCCCTTTAGGTCCACCCCTTTGGGGTCCCACTATCTTGAGTTTTACAAAATCCTCCCATGTTCCCAAGTGCTACCTAGTCAATTCCCTTTCAACTATGGCCCTAATTAAGCAATGGTGGGATACTGACTAGGTTTTTCCTTGTTGTACATAGGTAGCTTGCCTTTTGATAATATTATAAAGGAAAATTGGGAGATTTATAGGACAATCACCATACCACAAACCACTCAAAATTTTAAAATGAAAAACATGCAAATAGGAATACCTCCCCTCACAAGTAAAATACCTTATGATAAATTCAGCAGGGTGGATAAATTGAAGAGGGAGAGATAACTAGAATGTACCTTACTTTTTGTTTTCCTCTAGTCGAGGATCTCCATGCACTGAGAATTTCTCTTTTACTTGTTGTGCATCCATGTCCTTTGTCCATCGTTCTCCATTTGTAGGCAAAATAGAAACTTTTTCCACCACCTCCTTTGTAAACTCTATCTAGATACCCTTAATAGTTGCATATCCATCCCTTAGTGTATTATGAAATTGAAGCACAATTTCTTGATCAAACTTCTTCAAACTGAGACAGTAAGCCAACCAACCCCATTGTTGAAACAAGTTGTATGTTGTTGGGTCTGCTAGAAAGACTCTATGATCTATTGGTTCATGCTACTAAGGTTCTCTACCCATGCTTTCTTTTTGAAAATTTTCAAAAAAGAAATGCTATAACTAGAAAATTCACTGTAAGTGATTGAGAGTGTGGGTAGAGATGGCTAAAGAGGTTTCAACAATGGCATTTTGAAAAGGAAACAAAACCTTTTAAAATACTTCAACACTATCCAAAAATCACATCCTTCAATACTTCGTGATGGCATTTTAATCACCAAAACATAATGAAGATCAAGATCATGCCCAAAACATACACAATATTAATGAGGAGTTATGTGCTTGTGAAATCATAATTTAATAGTTGGCTTTTTTAATTATTTCACACACACTTCAGAAGTACAAAGGAGTGCCAACTCATTACTGAGATGACCCTACCCCATACATTCTACATGCCAACTTAAGATTGTCCTTGATTTTTATTTATGATTTAGATTTTCCCTCCTCCCAACCTATCAAAGACTATGTCCCACCAGACCTTAAAGATTGCAAATTCTAAAAATTGAAATAACATGCTTTTCTAAATAAATCATAAATTAAATAAATGCAACGGGGGTCTAGTGTAACTGACTTGAGGTGTGATAGGAAGGATGGTCTGTTTAGTACCATACAATAGAAAGAAGATGAGATGGCATCATGATGGAAAGACAAGAAGATGGGATGGAATGAGGTGGAAAAGAAATTAATTTCACATGAATGTGAAATGTTTATTCTGAAAGTCTTGAAATAAATTCAAGGGGCTTCAGGCATCTGAGTGGAAGGCTCAAATGAATTGGTTGCAAGAAGAGATGTTTGTATTGTGTTGAACTATTGAAGAAATTCCTCCTAGGTTGCTGGTATATGATATTAACTTAGGCGATGCCCATTAACCAAGAGTTTGAATTTGATCAGATCAATTGTTGATAGTTGAACTACTTCATTATTAAAAATTGCAATGATTTCATATGGACCAAGCCATCGAATCTAAAATTTTCCTTGATGATGTTGATATCATGAGTCATATAGAAGTGCTCAATCACCAATACATAATTCTCTATCTTTAATGAATTTGTCATGTCACTGCTTCCTCTAACTCTAAATTAATTTTGTATTATGAAGAGCTAACTTCCACCATTCATCCAACTCATTAAGATGCAAAATGTGATCCTATTGTGCTACAGGAAGGGTAATATCACATTCCAAAGCTATCCACAGAGTCTTATGTTTAAATTCAATGGGCATAATAGTTTTCTTCCCATATAAAAGCTCAAAAGGTGTAAACCTAGTAGTGGATTTCCATGTTGTTATGTATGCCCATAAGGCTTTAGAAAGTCAAGATCCCCAATCTTTCTAATGCAAGGACACTATTTTAGAGAATATATTATCTAGCTCTTTATTTGTCACCTCAACCTATCCATTGGCCTATGGATGATAAGAAGAAGATTTTCCATGCCAAATTTTGTACTCCTCCATGAGCCTAGCTATCAAGTTAGATGTGAACTAAGGCCCTTGATCTAATTGTAATTCTCTTGGAACACCAAATCTAGTAAAGATACATGCATACAGAAACTTTACAACATTATTATCATGAGGATGCTTCATGGGTTTTGCTTCTGCCCATTTAGTAACATAATCAGTGCAAACTAGGATGTAACTCTTTCCTTCTGATGGTGTTTCAATAGGGCCAACAAAATCAATCCCCCATTTATCAAATGGTGCTACTACTATCTGTGGTTGCAGGGGTATTTCATCTTTTTTTTTTTGTCAACCCATTCTTTGACATTTGTCACATATTTTTGTATATTGGGTTGCATCCTTCTGAAGTGTGGGCCAATAATAACCTGTATTTAAAATCTTCAATGCAATCCTTTTGTTAGCAAAGTGGCCACCATAGGGTTTATCATGACAAACATGAAGAACATCATAAGTTTCATCCTCTCTGAGACATCTTTGTGTCATCTGATTTGGCCCAATATAAAACATGAACCCTAAGATCCATGAAAAGTTATAACTCTTTTCTACCAACAACCATTTTTCATTTGTAGAGAAATGGGGTGATTTTTTACCAATGGTTAGGTAGTTGACAATGTTAGCATACCAAGGGTTTTGTGCTAACAAAAGAAAGAGATGTTCATCAAGAAAGCTATCTTCTATGGCTATAGGATCATAAGGTATTTGAATACAAGACAATAAATCAGCTACAACATTTTCTTTACCTAGTTTGTCGATAATGGTGATGTCAAATTCTTGCATTAGTAATGACCATCAAGCTAATCGTCTAGAGATTGTTGGTTTGTTCATTAGATATTTGATAGCAGAGTGATCTGTATGTACAAATATTTGGTACTTTGTAGTATAATATATGAACTTATTTAGCGCATAAATTATAGCAAGCAATTCTTTCTTTATTATAGTGTAGTTATACTCAACTCCTTGAAGATTCTTTCTGATATAGTAAATTGCATGTTCTATGGAATCTATCTTTTGGTGAAGTACTACTCCAATGGCATGATCTAAAAAATTAGTATGTATATGAAAAGGTAACTCCCAATTTGGTCCTTAGAGCACTGGTGTTGTTGAGAGGACTTCCTTAAGCTACAAGAAAGCCTTTCTACAATCAGAATCTCATACAAACTCTGCATCTTTTCGATACAATTTATATAGCGGTGTTGTAATTTGACTAAAATATTTGATAAAATGTCGATAGTACCCTTCATGTCCTAGAAAACTCCTAACTTCTTTCAATTTAGCTTGTACAACCAATGTTCATATGACTTCTATTTTTACCGGATCTACTTCAATTCCTTTGGGGGAAATAAAGTGTCCCAACACCACTCCTTCTTGCATCATTATCAAACACTTTTAAATGTTTAAAGACAAGTTTTAGTCTTTGCATCTTTGTAAAACCTTTTCCAAGTTCTCCTTGGCTTCTATTGTCACAAAGGTTTCCAGCCTTGTCCAAATTTTTTGCCTAAGGACAACCTTGTGAAATATGGAAACAACCTCCAAGCCATGAGACTTGAACTATGAGGTTGACTCTCCAGAGAAGGCCAGCTTCCTTTACTATCAGGATGCACCTAACTACTCTTAGAGAGGAAAAGGGAGAGGGAATGCATAGAAGCAAATCTACTTATTCTAACCTAAGGGGGTGATGCACAAAAATAGAGTGTTCAAACCAATCTCTACCCATACATGCACTATTGAACCATCATGACACCAAGAGATATACACATCTAGACTTGCTTTAGTCTAACAATCACATACAGATCAAAAAACCCAAATGAATGACACAAGGAAAGAGAGGATTCACTTATATACCATTCATATGCCAAAAGAGATATAGTCATGCAAGAATGTAGATATCCACAATACACCAATGAGAGCCAAATGGTTTTTAAACTTTACATCAATGGATGAAGTAGATAAGGTAGAATATCATACAGTTTAGAGGCAAAGGGAATTTACAGTGAAATTGCAGAGCAATATCAGAGAAGTCAGAGAAGAGTCGACTGTAATAAAATCTACAAAAATTTCCTTTATAGCTCAGGCATAACTAAGATATTTTCTAGCTGAGTTACTCCACAACCACTACAATTAAGTCCTACAGAGAATAATCATGCAGATCTAGGAAAAATCCAACCTTGGCATAGACTCAGATACCATGAAATCTAATCTCTCGTTGAAACAGGGCCTTGAGAAGACAACAAACAGCACCATTAAACCATCTTGACCAAAGTAGATGGACAAAATGGGGTGGTGGAGTGTTTTCCTACTATTTACTAAGTTTAGAATACATCCAAGGGTGGTTGGCATTAATTACAGGGATCAGATGGCATAGAAAAATTTGATCTCCTTCATTTTTGGCTTGTGAATCAACAAAGTTAGCAAGTCAACCAAACTCTGCCACCAGGATGAGCCATGTGGGATAATAGCCTTTTATTTTTCTTCCACCTTGCAAGGTCTCCATATAGTTGACCAACTAACTAAGCCACCTTGTAACTCCCTGACCACGATGTCATATAACTGCCAGTCTTCACCACCAATGCTAATTGCAATGTTATCTCCTCGAGCCCACAAGGAAACGTGCTATTGAATCACTATCTTGCTATACATATAAAGGGAGAACCTTTCTGTAGAGAGTTAGCAAGTATTTCTGATTGATAAAAAATCCTACAATCATGGGATAAAGAGGAACATAGCCTAGCATTTCTCTTGAAAAGCTAGCTAGTCAATCCTATGAAAATTGCCCACGTACAAAGCTCCTACCTTGATGGCATTTCCATTTGGGCCCATTGGAAACTAAGGACACATCTCAATAGGTCACTACCTTTCTATGCATATCCTTCAAGAAAATTTTCATGGTGAAATAGCAATGGTCGTCAATCTAAGATAAAATCAAGAGTACAAAAACTGCACAAGGTACCCTGTAGAGTGGTGGGTCCCATACTCACTATGTCACATAGACTAAACACCTTGCAACTTTCCATAGTGAGATAGCAAGGACTATTGATCTGAGATGATCTTACAATCAAGATCATTGACATGCTTTATGAATGGGCATGGGTATGGGGCACTGATGACATAAAAGAATATGCACTAGTGGCAACAAACCAAAACCCTACTTTCATCCTAGTCACCTCTCCATGTCATTTGAGGTCCCACTATGTGTTTATTTACTAGCTGGGCACTATGTCGCTAATGGAAAGATACACAAATTTTTAATAGTGACATAGCAACCTCTGGTGGGTTACCAAAAATCGACGTTGGGCTTCATTTTTTAGTACCACAACAAAATTTTGATTGTTGCTATCTCACTATGACAAACAACCTCACAAATTTTCATAGTGAGAACATGACATCCATAGATTGTAACAAGATCCAATGGCGAGGAAAGTTGCATGCCAGCGAAAAGAAATATCATAAGGTTTAATCACTCTATATTGTATTTCTCAAGCATAAAAATAATATTAAAGATGAGAAGTGGCCATTGGGTGGGTCAAGTATTTGAATTCAAATTTTAGCGAGGAGCAAAAATAGGTAGATATTATGGTCAACTAACCATGCACAAATCTGAGCTCCTACAAAAGATTTTGCATTATCTAAAATAATGGTTGAAGGGGCACCAAACCTAGTCACAATTCCATCAAGAAACTCAACAACTGAAGATTCTATGGCATCCTTCAATGCAACTACCTCTGTCAATCTAGTGAAGTAATTTGTAGCAGCTAAAATCCATTTGTGACTAGAACTAGAAGGAGGATTAATAGGGCCTATGAAATCCAATCCCCATTGAGCAAAAGGCTGGTCCACCTAAATGGGATGAAGAGGAAGAGTTGCAAGCTTTTTCTTACTAGAGAAGAAGGCACATTTTTCACATTTCCTCACATACCTATGACAATCATAGAACAAGGATGGCTAGTAGTAACTAGCCCTCGTGACCTTCATTGTAGTTGTCCTTGCTGAGAAGTGACCACCATCAAGACCATCATGAAGCTCTCAAATCATCGTTTCAGCTTGGTCTATGTCAGTGCATCTTACTAGGGCTGCATTAAAATCTTTCTTGAAAAGGATACCATCAACTATAACATAAGGAATTGACTGTAATCTATATTGTCTCCTTTTCGCTTTACCTAATCCTTGAGGATATCCATTGCTTGATAAGAAATTCTTCATGTCATCCATCCAATTCCTTGGGTCATCATTTCTTGTCTCTTGTTGCTTTGTTAGTTTCATAACAACTTCCTCATCTAATTCTTGAGATGATATCATCTATTTATAGAACCCTTTCCCTCTTACCAACTTGGTGATCTAGATGTCAACATCATATTCCATTACTTTAGTAATCCAACAAGCTCTCTTCTCACTAATATCTTTGCTCAAAAGAAAGTCTTCACACTGGCATGGGTACTAACAAATGAATCTTATTGTGAGACAAGAGGTGTCTAAATTTCTTTAAAGCTCTAATGATTGCAAGGGCTTGCTTTTCTACATAGTTGTATTTGTCTTCATAATCTTTAAGCCCTTCACTAAAGAAGGCTATGGGCTGCTCTTCATCTTTATCATTTGTTTTAGTCAAGATGGAAGAAATACTTGACTCACCACCTAGGGTATAAAGGATGAAATCCTTTTCAAAATTTGGATTGATGAGAGTGGGGGTTGAGGCTATGGCTACCTTGATTTCTTCAAAACTTTACTTCCCTTCCTTGTTCCATGCAAAGACCATACTTTTCTTGAGCATAGCTATAAGGGGTTTTACCATGGTAGCAAGATTAGGGATAAATCTCCTCACAAAATTTATCCTACCAAGGAAACTTTGCAACCCTTTCTTATGTTTAGGAAGAGGGAGAGCAAGTATTATTTTTGTTCTTTTTGGATCAATGGTTAAACCATCCTCAAATATAATGTGTCCTAATAATTTTCCCCCAAACTCTCTACACCTTAAGAGCACCTGTCTCAAATGATCAAAATGATCTTCTACACTCTTTGAAAACACTGTGATATCATCAAGTTAAACTAATACAAACTTTTCAATCATGTTTTTGAAGGCCATCTCCATTGCCTTCTGAAATGTAGCACCTACATTGGTTAGTCCAAATGGCATCTTACAATAAGCATAGGTACCCCATTTGGTAGTGAATGTAGTCTTGTATCTATCAGACTCTTTGACCAGCACTTGATTATAGCCAGAAAATCCATCAAGAAATGAAAACCTCTCTAAACCACTGAACTTGGAAAAAATCTACTCCATGGAAGGGAGAGGAAGGTGATCTTTAAGAGAAGCTTGGTTAAGGTCCCTAAAGTCCACAAATAATCTAATTTATCCATTCTTCTTCCTAACAGGGACAAGGTTTGCTACCCATGACAAGTGCTTGATGGGGAAAATTATATTGGCCTCAATCAACTTGGATAGCTCTTTTCTCATTAAGGGTTCAATTTTGGGATTCACCAACCTCTATTTTTGTCTTACTGGTTTGACATCATCAATTAAATCTATGGTATGCTAAAACAACCTTGGGTCAAAACCCTTTAAATCATCATACATCCAAGAAAATATATCATTAAATTCTTGACATAGATGAATAAAACTTTCTTGCTCAATCTTAGAACATACCTTCCACATGTTTAAGGATTTTCCATCCGCAACCATGACTAGAGTGTGATCATCTTTGTCATTAGCTAAGTTCATGACTCTACCTCTTGCCTGGTCATTAGGATTGAAAACACTCTCTAATGTAATGAGACCCATAGAAAAATTTTTGGAACTAAGATTAATGATTTGATCACCATACTGATCCCTCAGTCTCGACTAGTTTCTATCTGAAAATTCTACTTCATTCTGTAAGAAGCTTATAATTTGTTCATCAAATTCAAACACTTGCCAATGGATTTTGTTATTAGAGATGGCAGGCCTTACTAGCATTTTGATTTGTTGCTTCTTCTTCTCCTCCAGATTCCCTAGCACATCATGAGATGCACCTGTTGCTACAAGTCTATCAGCATATCTATTTTCTTTTCTAGGGATTCTTTGAATATTAAATGCATTGAAACCCTCAACCAAATCCCACACCCTATGTTTATAAGACTTGAGAAAACCATTCTTGTTGATATTCTATTTTCTCACTTGATTAACCACCAACTCCCTATCTCCATATACGTTTAAGGTTTGGATTCCTCTTTTCTAAGAAAGTAGGAGACCCTGAATCAAGGATTCATACTTGGCCAAATTATAGTTGCAACTGAATTGGAGCCTAAAGGAGAAGTAGTACCTTACTTGTGTAGAAGAAATCAACATCATGCTAGCCCTTGATCCATTCTTATTCCTTGATCCATTAAATTACATGCTCCATATCCCACTCACATCTTCTTTAGTCTCCACAAGATTGGGAACTAGAGCATCTTTCTCAAATATAAAATATGTACTAAGGCCTGTCTCAAGGGTTTCTGACATAGGATCAAATAGATATGAATTAGCCCATTCATCTAAGAGAAAATTAGGTATCTCTAGTAGATAAGTAGTAGGCTCATTCATTATGTCATTCTCATCCATTTCTAGGATAGTGTAGTTCATGTTGATGGGATTAGGGGTGTAGGGTTCAATATGATGGAGGGCTAGAGGCTCTGCTCTAATTGAAGATTTGGTCCCATATCTTGTCCTAAAAGAAATATATGACTAATAAGAAGATATGTAACCACTTATTTGGGTAGTGAAGTCTCTTGACATATAGATGGAAAAATGTGGCTTGACTTCAGCAATAGATATATCTTGAGTTATAGTACAACTAGGGCATGCATATAGGGCCATTTCCATATTCCTAAGGATCCATATAGTCTTGATAGTACTACCATCCAACTATAATACATCCCTAACAATGGGCTCATATTTCATTCCCAAAGCATCAACAACACACCTAGGCATCACTGAACTACTAGCCCTTGAATCAATCATGCAATTGTGGACTAGTTTATCCCCTATAATTATAGAAACATAAAATGGAGGGGGTCTAACCCTTTTATTTGTTTCTTCCTCCCTTGATGGTTGTACTAGGCTTGTGGCACTTTCCATGTTGGGTGGTTGATCCTTTGGTTCAATGCTTTCCAATTTTTGTTGCAACAACCTCTTTTGCATGGGTATAGTAGCAATAGTATCCCACATGGAAATATTTAGATTTGTCTTCTTCATTTGTTCTACCATGTTGAGTGGCATAGTAGGTACTTTGGTAGAAGCATTGGGAGCTACATTTGTAGGAGGTTGAGATGGATTATTTTTCCT
Organism: Cupressus sempervirens; assembly: GCA_028749045.1. NCBI lineage: Eukaryota > Viridiplantae > Streptophyta > Pinopsida > Cupressales > Cupressaceae > Cupressus > Cupressus sempervirens. The sequence continues at coordinate 240,603,297 of CM053790.1, forward strand.
TTATTGCTGAGAAGTATTTGATTGATCATGTACTGCTTGCTCATGAGGTATTGCATTTGAAGTTGAGGCATGATTGGGAGGAGGGGTAACATCTTAAATAGCTCTTATTTTTCTCCTAGTATTGTGAGCAATGGAATCCCAATTTTCATTACAATGTTCCTCCACTTGATGATTCATAAAGGAGAAATCACCTTGTCCTTACATATACAAGGCATCTTTAAATTGGTCCTCCTTATATGATTGTCCTACTGTAGGCTCTTGGATGGTCAGAGCCAAATAAGATTCAACCTTCTGACACATGCAACAGGTATAGGAGTAGTTATAGGAGGGGGAAAAATCTTGATCTTGGAACATGTTGTTTTGAGGAACTATGGCCTTGCTTTGGTTTACATTTGAGGTTAAAGCATGGCTATTCTCCCTATTCTGATCAAAAGAAATATTCATATGATTATGATTTGGAGGCCTACCAATGTTCAGAGTTTGATGTTGTAATTGATGTGCCTTACTACCTTGAGCTTGTTGTCTCTCTAAAGTCACCACCTTATTGCTCAGTTTCTGCATCACAGAGAAGCTATCCTCTTGCTTTTTTTCTTGGATCTGTAATCTTTTATCTATGTTCAGCATCATAGATTGCATCATTTCCTTGATTTCATCTATTCCATTTGAAGATGTGGAAGCTTGAGGGACTAGAACAAGGGATTGTGATGTGAAAGTTGTGGGGAGGGGAGCCATTGCTGGTTGGTGATTTAGAACATGAGGGAAGAAAGGCATAGGAGAACTTGGAGCTAGCTTGCCTCCTTGTATTAGGACATTTTCTGACTTTATTGCTATGTCATAAGCATTAGGCAAGCTATCTCCTCCCATAGTTTGGATTCTAGTGGTAATGTCACTGTTAAAAGCTCTGAGGTAATGCAAGAAGGCATTACTAGGGGTAGGTTTTACTAAAGTAGGTATTCTATCCCATGTCTTTTGAAATCTATAGTTGAAATCAGTCATACATTCATGGGGGGTTCTTTTTATAGTAGTCAACTATTCTAAAAGTGACAAATGGCCACTTTTTTCCTCAAAGTGTTTGCACAGTCCTGCTCCTAATCCATCCCAATCTGTTATAGAACCATGAGCAAAACCTCTATACCATTGTAGTGCTTTTCCTTTTAAGGATGAGGCTAGAAGCCTAACTGCAACATCATCCTTTGTAATACCATGGATATTATAGACATTTGCAACTTTTTGAATGTTTTCTAAGGGAGAGATAGAAGTTTCACCAGTAAATTCTAGTATACTTTTGAGTGAAACTATTGGTATGTCATCTCTTTGGGCCAATAAAAGAGGACTCCCACCATTAAAGGTGGCAAAAGTATGGGCTCTAGGTTGTGCCATATAGACAAGTGGTCTATTGATATGTGTTGATGCAAATCTAGGTTGTGATCTAATAGTAGGAGGAGTAGAGATAGATCTTGCAGGTGTATTTGTTGCTATTGCACTCCTAACTAGTGACAAAGATACTCTATTTCTCCTTCTTCTAGGATTTGAAAATGAAAGCTCTTGGTATTGGAATTTACCTCATGAAGATCCCCTTGTTTTAGCTTTGGGCATGAATTACTACAACCTTGGTCTAGAACCAAATGTATTTGAAGCTCAAAATTTCCAAGCACTTGAAGAATGAGCATCTTGGAGGCTTGAACACTGAAGCCAATACTATCTCATCGGTATTAATCTTGAAATCTCCCTTTTGACACCAGTAGACTTGAAATTTTTTGAATATTGTTCCACCATGCATGCCAAAAACTATTGTCACAAAGCTTTGCACCCTTGTCCAAAGTTTTTACCTAAGGACAACCTTGTGAAACATGGAAACAACCTCCAAGCTGTGGGACTTGAACTGTGAGGTTGAGTCTCCAGAAAAGGCTAGCTTCCTTTACTATTAGGATGCACCTAACTACTCTTGGAGAGGAAAAGGGATAAGGAATGCATAGAAGAAAATCTACCTATTCTAACCTAAGGGGGTAATGCACCAAAATAGAGTTTTCAAACCAATCTCTACCCATATGTGCACTATTGAACCATCATGACACCAAGAGATATACACATCCAGACTTGCTTTAGTCTAACAATCACATGCAGATTAGAAAACCCAAATGAATGACACAAGGAAAGAGACGATTCACTTATAGAACATTCATAGGCCAAAAGAGATACAGTCATGCAAGAATGCAGATATCCACAATACACCAATGAGAGGCAAATAGTTTTTCGCACTTTAAATCAATGGTTGAAGGAGATAAGGTAGAATGTCATATAGTTTAGAGGCAAAGAGAATTTATAGTGAAATTGCAAAGCAATATCAGAGAAGTCAAAGAAGAGTTGATTGTAATAAAATCTATGAAAATTGTCTTTATAGCTCAGGCATAACTAAGATACTTTCTGGCTGAAGTTACTCCACAACCACTACCATTAAGTCCTATAGAGAATAATCATGCAAATATAGGGAAAATCCAACCTTGGCACAGACTCAGATACCATGAAATCTGATCTCTCATTGAAATAGGGCCTCAAGAAGATAGCAAACAATGCCATTAAACCATCTTGACCAAAGTAGATGGACAAAATGGGGTGGTGGAGTGTTTTCCTACTATTTAATAAGTTCAAAATTCATCCAAGGGTAGTTGGCATTGATTACAGTGATTAGATCATCTAGAAAAATTCAATCTCCTTCATTTCTAGCTTGTGAATCAACAAAGTTACTAAGTCAATTGAACTCTGCCACCAGGATGAGCCATGTGGGCCAATAGCCTTTTATTTTTCTATGACCTTGCAATATCTCCACATGGTTGACCAACTAACTAAGCCACCTTGCAACTCCCTGACCACGATGTCATATAACTACCAGTCTTCACTACCAATGCTAATCGCAGCTATATCTACCCACACCTGCAAGGACATGTGTCACTAAATCACTATCTTTCTATACATATAAAGTTACCACCTTTTCATAGCAAGTTAGCAAGTATCATTGATTGATAAAAATCCTATGATCATGGGATATGAAGGAAAACAACTTGGCATTTCTCTTGACAAGCTGGCCAATCAATCTTATGAAAATCGCCCATGTACAAAGCTCCTTCCTTGATGGAATTTCTATTTGGGCCCACTGGTGACTAAGTACACATGTCAATAGATTGCTACCTCACTATGCATATCCTCTAAGCAACTCCTCATGGTGAGATGGTGACGACCATCGATCTGAGATCAAATCAAGAGTACAGAAACTACACAAGGTACCCTATAGAGTGGTGGGTCTTGTACTTGCAATGTCATGTAGACTAAACATCTTGTAAATTTCCATAGCAAGATAGCAAGGGCTATTGATCTGAGATGATCTAATGATCAGGATCATTGACATGCTTTATGAATGGGCATGGGTTCGGGGCACTGATGATGCAAAAGAATATGTAGTGCTGGCAACAAACCAAAACCCTAGTTTCATCCTAGTCACCTTTCCACATAGTTTGAGGTCCCAACATGTGTTTATTTAATGGCTAGGCACTATGTACCTAACAAAATGATACACAAATTTTTGATAGCGACATAGCAACCTCCGGCGAGTTACCAAAGATTAGTGTTAGGCTTCATTTTTTAGTACCTTAGCAAAATTCTGATGGTCACTATCTTGCTATGACAAACACCCTCACAAATTTTCATAGCAAGAATGTGACATCCATAGATCATAACAAGATCCAATGGTGAAGAAATTTGCAGGCCAGGGGAAAGAAATATCATAAGGTTCAATCATTCTATTTTGCATTTCTTAGGCATAAAAATAATATGAAAGATGGGAAGTGGCCATTGGGTGGGTCAAGTATTTGAATTAAAATTTTGGTGGGGAGTAAAAATAGGTAACAGCTTCTTCAAAAGTCTACCCATATGTGGTGAAGTCATCCATATACACTACTACACAATTTTTAGATATTTCAGAAAAAATGCTAATAACAACTCTTTGGAAAGTTGCAAGTGCATTGCACAAACCAAATGGTAGGACAACATAACCAAATGTTCCCCATGGACATGTTAATTTGGTCTTGTCATGATCCTATGGTATTATCTGGATTTGATTGTAGCCATTGAACCTATCAAAGAATGAAAAGTACTTCTTTCTTGCAAGATTGTCAAAAACTCGATTGACAAAGGTAATGGAAAATGATCCTTCTTGGCAGCCGAGTTAAGTTCTCTATAATCTATGTAGACTTGCCATTTTTCCCCCTTCTTGGGAACAATAACCAATGGTGAAACCCATTGACTATCTAAAATAGGATATATGAAGCTAGCATTAAGTAAATTTTGCAATTCATATTTTAAAACATCCCTTAATGTTGGGTTTATCCCATACTGAGGTTGTCTCACAGGTTTGCATTCATGACTTATATAAATCCTATGAGTATAGAGTGCAGGGTCCAAACCTTTAATATCTATATACTCCCAAGCAAAAGCATCTTGGTGCTTTTGTAATAGCTATAAGATATCATGATGTTGTGCCTAAGACAAGGACTCACTTAAGTTTAGTTATCTCCCTAAAATGATTATTGTTTTGACTAATTTTTCAGCCATTGAAATCTAAGCAATTGGTTGTGAGTCTATCTCATGTGGTAGGAGTGAATGTAAAAGTTGCACAGACTTAGAATAATAAAGTTTAGAGGATAAAGGCAGAATTCTTTTTAAAACACAATCCTATTTAGAAGATGTCTCAGGTTGTGTTCCATACTCATTCAGTATGAAAAAAGAAATGACATCATCCTCTTCTTTAATGCTTATAAATGAGGCATGTGAGATCATCATAAATTGTTTAATAGAATCTATGTCCATATCAGAGTCACCCATATTTGGCCAGAAAACTTTGTCATCCTATAGCAAAGGCTGAGTAGGAGAATATAAAGTTAAGTTTTTAGTGTTCATCCCATCTAAAATAGTCATCTTCCCTAATTGGCATGCAATATAAGCATCTAGTGTTCCTAACCATGGTTTTCTTAGAATGATAGGATATCCCCCAATACTTGTTTTTGTAGAGAGTACTACAAAATCAACTAGATAATCCCATGAATGTAATGTGATAGTGACATCTTCTAACATACCATCAAGAATGATAGTAGAACTATCTACTAACTGCAAGATTGTTGGTGTTTGTCTAAGACCAATGATGTTTAACATGCACACTACTTCCTTGGTCATTACATTAATGGATGCTCCTAGGTCTATTAAAACATTCTACACTTGCACTCCTTGAATGGCAAGGGTTACTACTGGGCTCCTAGGGTCTACATACTTAGGCATCTTGAGGTTATCGAGCATAGGATCATAAAGCTAGCCAAGGACATGGATAGTCTTTGGATCTTTCTTTTCTTTCATATATTTTTAATACAAGCTTCTTTGATAGATTTTGAATATGAGTACTTCCTTTATTACATCAAGCAAGGGAATTTTTACCATCATTTTCTTGAGTTGCTCAAGCAATTCTAGTGTAGCTTGATTTTCACTTGACAGAATTTACTCTATTAAACTGCTAGGAAATGGTGGTTTCTTGGTTGTAGGAGAGACAATGGTGGTAGGTTCTTGAACTGACTAAGCATTTGTATCATCACCTTCTATTATAATGGGCTCCTAAGGTGATGCAAGCATTTTTTCAAATCGTAGCTAAATATCATTCAACGTGATGGAATTTCTTTGTTGTTGGGTTGAAGGTTTTGCACTATTAGGATTAGGCACAAGTTGTGTATGTAACTATGGATAATTTGGAGGGGTTTTATTAGCTATAGGAGGCATTAAGGCTTGCTATTAAGGAGGCTAAGTCAAGGCTAGTTGATATTGGTGCTATTGTTGCTGCCAATTTTGGGGTTGCTGCCAATCCTATTGAGGTTGTTGCCACCCTTGGTTAGGCTGCTACCAACCTTGGTTAGGTTGATGCCACCCTTGGTTAGTCTACTACCAATTATTATAATTACCATGTTGTTGTTTCCATTGACTATTACCACCATAATTATGGAGTGGGTCTTGAGGAATACCTGATCTTGGAGCCCATGGCCTTTGTTGAGCAACATAGAGGACTTCCCTATCTTCATTAATTGCCAAGAATTTAGTAGGCACATGTTGTGATTCCAAACTAGTAACAGGCTTCCATTAGTAGTTGTGTTTCTTCTCTCTACAATGGGGGCAATATTTTTCTAATATAATATTAGCATCCTCCTTCTTCCTTTGTGCTTGCATAGTGTCCAGGTGTGTAGTAACATCATTAATGATGTCTTGCTTGAAATTCAATAGGAGGTTTGATAGTTCTGTCTTAGATACTCTAGCACCAGGAGTTGTCTAGAGTAAGTCCCTCAAACCTCATCCTTTTTGTATTGTTGCCTTGGAATAATTCAAGAAAATGTTCTGAATTTAGGCCCATGTCTTTTATATAATGTCACCTCCAGCCATTAAGTCTAAGGCTTCCATACTCTTGTCATGCACTCCTTTCAGAAAAAGATGCTTTTGGGACTCCTCATTCACCTGATGTTGTGTATTGTGCTACAAGTTAGACATGACCTAGGAAACATAGTCTTTTAGAGTCTCATCCTCCTTTTGTGACATCTTGAAAATGTCATCTCCTTTTAAGTCATCACCTCTACAATATTCCTTATATTTATGAAGGAACAAGTTACTCATAGTTGGCCAGTCTATCATAGAATTAGCACCTAGACTCATGAACCATCTTAAAGTAGCTTCTTTGAGATTTGATGGAAATAATTTCAATTTATGGGCATCAGTTGTGAAATCATAACTTCAAAAAAGGATGTCAAACTCAAAGAGAAAGGTTTATGGATCTTTATTAATAAGGCCATATCACTTGGGCAGGGTAGTTGCAGGTATTTTCTTCAAATTTTGGCTACCCTGGTAAGTAGAGAATTGAAAGGGAAAGGTAGACTGAGCTGCTACCATTTGTGGATGTCCTAGTGGTGGATGATAAATGACTAGAGCTAATGGATTATCTTGATATTTTGGCTCAACAAAAAGATTATTCAAATGGAAGGATTCTTCAGATGTGGTTGGTGATTGTACTTGTTTCGATAATTCTACAAATACATTCTCAAATAGTTCTTCCTCTGCTTCTCTTTCTTCTCTCTCTTCTCTTTCTTCAAGGTTAGGATAAAAAGGATCTTCTTGATTGAAGTTGGAAAGAAATCTTCCAAGATGGTCTCTTCTCCTATGCATGCAAAAATACTAAAAATGGAACTAAGTGACTTAATAGTGAATACTAGACTAACACCATCCCTAGCAATGGGTCTCAAAATGTCTAGTCAATATAACACCTTTCTAGTTACAAGATTGGGCATCCCTTACTACCAAAGTACTATGTTGATCACCATTAAATGTCAATCTGGGAGTGTGAACTTGAGATGATATCTGCAAAGTATATGCTCTAGTTTTTGCTAAAAGTCACTACTACCTTGAATGTAATAACCATTAATGAAATCTAGTTTATCCAAAGAAAAGGAAACTATCAAATTCTTGGAAGGAAATTCTAATTATTTAACCATACATCTATGCACCTACTACTACAGGAATAGTGACTGGTTCTATTTCCAGTGGCTGTAGGAACAATAATTCTAATCTTAACTTAGAAAACTAAGTCTAACTCCTAATTATTAAAGTAAACTCCACCTTCTGCATGGGCCCCCATAGAAGAATGAAGGAAATATCAACTTAGAAAAAGGTATAGAAACTCAACAAAGTCATGTGTTCATTCAAATATGTAGTATTACAATAACTTGGCAAAAACAAAAAGATGTCTATCACTTCTATCAGTTTTCTTACTAACTAACCTTCGTAGATATAGACAAGGTCTTATTTAAAGGGAGGGAAAATAACAAAATCCTACAATTATGACTTCCTCATGAAGGAAATTCAATTATAGTTTAAAACTTATGCAAACATGCAGTCATAAAGACATTAGTTATCTCCTTAAATTCCCACAAATATAGAGCATAGTAGATGCTAGATCTGCTCTATTATTTGACTTAAATAGCTTCCAAGAATCTAGGTATTATGATTTACATGTTTAACTGATCACTTTGATGCGTGCTTTCCCCTCAATTGCTTTATTAGATCCCTCTTGTTATTCATTAAAACATATCCCTTCTCACTTTGCGACCAAGTCTCCAACTGCAACAGTGTCATAATATTTCTCTTTAATAGCATCAATGCCTCAGCATTAATCCTTTGCAGCTGTTTTTAATTAGCTCTAGGTTGGCCTGTATTCCTATGATCAACATTTAATGCACACAAACCTTCCCACAAACATTTATTTATATTTATTAATTTATAAAGAAAAAGCATTAATTATTTAACTAATAATTTTTGCAATCTCTTCAGCTATAGGAAGATCTACGCATATCAAAAATTCATTAAGAAATATTTTTACCACAAAATTAACCTCTTTTTAGATATAATTTTGATTATCATTCTTATGCCATATATCCATACCTTATACATCAAAAGTTCTAAATACTATACTTAAAAAATGATAAAGTTCATTATGTTATGGACAAATGTTCACAAAAAGCACCAAAAAGACTTCTATTTCTTCATGCCATCATTTTTGGCCCCAACCATCTTGATGCTAGTCCCTTCAACATCTATAGGTTTCTGATACTTATCCATAGCCTAAGATCATTGGTGATCTTCTCCCATATTTCATGAGCTCTGTAATTAAAATAGCCATGATTTTGTTTCAACCTTTCCCATTTCTATTCTTCAATAACCATGTTATATTTAGAAAATGAATCATACTTTCCAAGCATGGGATGCAAGAGTATTGGTGGTTGGAAATGAAGAGGAACCTAATAACTTTTCTAACTTCTACCTAGCATCATGTACCTAGGCATCCTACTGATGACCAACTCTAGATTTTGAGGAGAGTGCAACTCCTTTGTTTTCAGATCTTCTGATAATCGGATCCATCTTTGAGTGGAGGCTCATATGGCATTAGGGGAAATTGCAGAAAAATGTTGCTCCCAATCCAAAAATGCTTGTTCTTAGACAGGGTGAATTTTAGCAATAGCACTTTGATTTTTTTTAATAGAAAGCCAATCGAAGAATACCTTGTGAGTGTTTTGCATCTCAGGCTGAATGTATAATGGTTCAAACATTTATTTTTCCCTATAAGGAGTAGCCTAATTCTCTCCACTAATCTCATTTTGCATCCATGACATAACTACTCTAAACTATACATCTCCCACATATAATAAAGAATTCCAATCCTTATCATTTGGAACATCAAGATTATGAGCATAGAACTCAAAAAGGAGATTTTTTAGGGCCATTAGGACTAATTTGAATGCTACATAGAATTCTTAGGGAGTGTGCAGAGAAGGGTTCAACCCCTAAGTAATTTGAGACAATTGAAAATTAGTCATTTGCTCCTTTAGGAATAGTGTATAAATTAGAGATAGTGACCTACAATTTACAAGCTATAGAATGAGCTCTTTCACCTTCATGACATGTTTCTATAGGACCATAATTTTACTATCTTTCTCTTCAATTTTTTGTGGTTGTTCCTTTATAGTTCTCATAAATTGTTTCCTTTCTAGGTTCTAGTTTGCTTTTTCCCATTAAAACTATTGGTATAAACTAAAGTTGGTTGTTAATGGAGTAGAAATGTTTGATGGTGTGTGATGATGGACAATAGGTCTATTATCTTCAAGGTGGTGCTCAAGATGATGGTGGATAAAAGGGTTGACACTTGGACTAGCAGTGGTGCTGACATCCTAAGAATGGTGATGTTCAAAAAAGGTATCACTTTGACAGGCAACAGTGCTATCATCTTGAGGAGATTGATGAGCAACAGGACTGTCAACTTTTTTCGAAGGCACAATGGCTGCAAGATGGGGTACAATAGTCATTTTAACTTGAAATGTTTCAATAATTTTCTGAACCATTTCTTGTGCAACAGATGGCTATTCCTCTAGTAGTAAATTATTAGTTTTCTCCATTGGCTATTCAAACCTAGACACTATTTTCTCATAGGACTCCATGTCACTATCAATGTTCATAGGGCTATTTGGTTTTGTGAGCATTTCCTCAAGATCACTTTCATATTCAAGAGTATGGGTTGTAGGCTTTAAGGACTACACAAGTGTATGTACTAGAGCTTTTGAATAAATAGGTGGAATGGAAGGTTCCTTTTTCAAGTCCACCCCAGACAATCTCATAACTCGTCCTAGATAGAGATTGGATGCTTACCCTTATCAATAGATTTCCCTTTATTAAGGTTGGGTGTAGGTTCTTGTTATATTGGGGATGCTTCTTTTGAACCTTTCTCTACAGTAGTTGTGTGTGATTTTCTCTTTTTAGGGGTTGAGGCTTCTACAAACAAAATTTTCCTTTTCACAGTTTTGGGTGTAGATGTAGAAGCTGAAGCTTCTTGAGCTATTTTATATACTACTTTCCTGATTCCTATAGTAGTTTTCTCTCTTGTCCCCATTCCTTTCCATTTAGGTCCACCGCTTTGGGGTCCCACTATCTTGAGTTTTACAAAATCCTCCCATCTATGTAAGTGTTGCCTAGTCAATTCCCTTTCAACTATGGCCCTAATTAAGCAATGGTGGGATATCGACAAGGTTTTTCCTTACTGTATATAGGTAGCTTGACTTTTGATATTATCATAAAGGAAACTTGGGAGATTTACAAGATAATCACCATGCCACAAACCACTCAATTTTTTTTTTAAAAACTCTTATTTTTAGACCTAGCTTGTCCATTCCCTTGTGGATGATAAGGGGAAGAGGTTGATCTTGTCATTTGTCATAAAATTTTATGAACTCCTAATACCTAAAGCACATTGCATTACCTATTACAATTTTCTAAGGACAACTAAATCTAGAAATAATGTTATTTAGCAAGAAATTATTGACAACTTTACTAGTTGCATTTTTGGTAGGGATTGCCTCCACCCATTTTGTAAAGTAATTAGTAGCAAATAATATCTAGGAATAACTAGTACTAGACTTGGGAGAAATCTCACCTATGAAATCCATTCCCCATTGTTGGAATGGTGCTTGAAATTCCACTAGTTTTAATGGGGTGTTTCTTGAAAATTTTAGCTTACCTGCAAATCTCTGGCAAGCATCACATTTTATAATCATTACCTAAGCATCCTTAAAAAGAGAAGGCCACCAAAATCTAGCTCTCATCACTTTGTGTGCAGTGGTCTTGGCCATATAATATCATGCACAAACTCCAGTATGCATCTCATTCAATATGTCTATTGATTTCCTCTAATCAACACACTTTAGTAGCACTCCTTAAAAATTTCTCCACCATAAGCCATTCTGAACAATAATATACCTGATGGCTTGTAAATTGGTGCTTATCTTTTAATTTTTATTCAAATGAGGAGGAACTTCCATGTTTTGTAGAAAATGGATAATATTAGTATACCATTCATAGTGGTCGATATCACACAAACCTGACTTTAAGTCATCTGTCACCAAGTTTATTTGATTAGCATCCAAATTGGATTGAGCCATAAGCTTAGCTAATCCCTAGCCTCTCACCAATTTTTTAATCTATATTTCAATGTTAAACTCTTTGATCTTATTAATCCATTTGCATCTTCTACCTGATACTTCTGGTTGAGAAAATATGTCTTTTACAGCAGCATTGGGTACAAAGGCAATGACAATGGCACCTATCAAGTAGCATCTAAAATCCTTAACATATTTTACCAAGGCATAAGCATGTTTCTCATTAATCTCATATTTCAGTTTAATAAGCTGTAATGATTTTCTAAGGAATGTAATTGGTTATTCATATCCTTGCTCATTCTTCTACATTAGGACTGCAGTTATACTATGGAAAGATGTAAAAGACAATATGTGCATTGGTTTTGTGTAATATAGAGTCCTAAGGATTGGATCATTCTTTATGGTAGTTTTAATATCCAAAAATTCCTATGAAGGTTCACCATCCTAGTTGATAATAGCTCCTTTCTTAAGCATTTTTGAAATAGGTCTGCTAATCTTAGCAAAGTTAACTTGCCTAAAGAAAGATTGTATTCCCTTCACATTCTTTGGCTTAGGAACCTTATCAATGGTTTCCACTCTATCAAGATCTATCTTTACACCATCTTTTGATACTATGTTTCCTACTAACCTACCTTGTGTCACCCCAAATGTACATTTCTTTGGGTTTAATGACACTCTATATTCCAAGGCTTTGACAAAAATCTTCTCCAAATGTCTATAATGGTCTTTAGCCCTTTTGAAATAAGTTGTAATGTCATCGTGGTATACAATCATAAACTTATTTATGTTTTCATGGAAAGCTACATCCATAGCCCTTTAAAAAGTGGCACTAGCATTAATTAATTCAAATGGCATTCTCACATATACATAAGTTCCCTATGGATTTGTAAATGTTGTCTTAAACTACTCTTCTTCTTTCACTAGGACTTGGTTATACCCTGAGAATCCATCCATCATGGACATAAGTTCAAAACCAATTTCTTGTTGCAACATAGCCTCCATGTTTCACAACTCATCATTATCTTTTGGGGAAGCAATGTTTAGATTTCTGAAATCCACACACAGTTAGATGTCTCCATTCATTTTCCTAACATGTACTAGAATTGAGACCTAAGTGGAATGTCTAATAGGTTTAATTATTCCTTCATCCCTTAATTTCATCAATTCTTCTTTCATTTTGCATGCTAAGGTGGGATTTACTGGTCTCTGCTTCTACCTAAAAGATTTAACATTTTCTTTCAATAGTACAACATGTTGGAAAAGGTCTTCTCTATAGGCCTTGAGGTCCTCATACAACCATGAAAAAACATGTCTATATTTTCTCAGTAGGTCAATCAAAGGCTTTCTAATTTTAGCTGATAAATTTTGACTAATATAAACTTTCTTGGGGACCTCATTAGTTCCAAGGTTTATTTATTCTAGCTCTTGAGGTTTATAATCTATAGCCCCAAGTCTTACCCTATCTTGGTTGTAAAACTTGTTCTCTAAAACAACCAGAACCTTAGGTATTTTATTAGTCTTTAATTATATGACCTCTTGACCAAAAATTATTTCCTTACCATCTATAGTTTCAACCAAATCACTACAGTCCAATTCCTAACCATGGTATTTATCTTCATTCAATAAGAAATTTACAATGTCTTTGTCATCTTCAAATACTTGCCAATGTTCAATATTGTCAGGTATTGAGGATCTATCCTAGACCTCAATCTATGAAATTCTTCCATATGATACATCCTATGGTTTAATTGCTACATTTACTAATAGGTTGTTCGTCTTATTCTGAGTTTTGTCTCTCCATGAAATATCGAATGCATCAAAGAACTCTATCTGATCCTAGATAGCATTTTTATACTATTTTAGTCTTTTATTTTTAGAGGCTTATGTTTCCCTTATCTATGAGATAACCAATTTAGAATCACCTATAGCATGAAACTTTTTAATTCCATGGTGAGTAGGAACTTTTAATCCTAATAGTAGAACTCCATATTCAGCTATATTGTTGGTGCATGCAAAATTTAGGGTGAAGGAGTATTTTAAAGTATTCATTTTAGGAGAACTAAAAAACACCCCTGCCCCTAAGCCTTCCTTAGAGTTGGCCCCATCAAAATACATGGTCCATAATACTAGTGAATTATACAACACTCAACTTCATGCTCAATCATAGCATGGAACTTCTCAACTTCTTGGATAATTAACTCTACTTTGAATGCATTCACACCTATGTCTAATAAACAAGTAGAATCTTTGTCAATTTCTTCCCCCAAAATATGATTGACCCTTGGCTCTCTATCTACTTTAATAGCCTTATCTCCTATGTAAAAATTTGCATAGGTTAGGTGACATTGTAGGCTATCTCCCATAGAAGCACTTTATTTTCTATAGAGCACCATTCCATAGTGTGGAGGAATATCAACTACAAGGACTGACATAGTCAATTCTACCTTAGGGTATGCAACTAGCTTAAATGGTAGGGCATTGATAATACATATAATTGGAACTTCTCTAGCTTCCATACCTCTACATCTACCTTGTTTAGTATCTACTTTTAACCCTAGGGCTTCCATTACTTTGAAGGGCATGATGGCATTAGATGCTCTTAAATTTATCATGCAATTTTTTAGGGTTTTTCCCTTTATAATTAGATTGAGAAAGAAGGGGTCAATATCTTCTATATATGCTACTAATGAATAATCCAAGAACATTTGGGGAATTTGAGATATAATACCACTATCTTCTACTACCAATGGGGTTTTATGAATGGTATTTTGTACTACAATATTATTATTATTTCCTATCCCTCACAACCATGACAAAGATTTTCTTTTATGCTCTTCAATTTTAAATAATTTAGATAAAGGTACCTTTATTGTTATTTGGGACAACATAGATATCATATCAATAGGTTCAGATATAGTGGGTTTCACAAGAATACATGGAGTTGAAACATTTTGAATAGTACGCACTATTATTTGCTTGATAGTATCATATCCTAATTTCTTTTCTTGGACAATTGCTTTTGTTGTCTCATTTGTTTGAAATTGAACCTTCTTCTTGGGTTCCCACTTCTTGGTTTTGATGTCTTTAACTTTAACTCTCTCTACATTAGCCTTCTTGTTTTCATCTTTCATTTTGTATGTAATATCCTTTATGAATATACCAGAAGGCTTCCCAACATCATTATTAACTTTTTGGTTTCTCAAATGGTAATTGTTATGCACTTGGAAAATCATCTCTACAGTAATCCTATCAATCTCCTCTTTAAAGGGCATTCTCAAGCTTACATGGCCAACTTCAGAAGATGTAACACATACCTGCTCTTCATCATAACCTTCATGATCTAAGAACACTTGTTGATGATGTAACTAATAGGAAACTCTCTTATTTGCAAGATCACTTTTAGTTTCTTCCAAATCAAAATCCATACAATCATCACACATGTTGACCATATTACAACTTACATCATCGTGGCTTTTTTCTTCTTCCTCCTCCTCATTTTGTGCATTTTGACCTAAAGAAAATGATAGAGCAACACACAATAATCTAAAGAGTGAGGTGATTCACATATTATGCACTATGGCACATCATCATTCATATTAACAAATCTTCTTTTTAGAGGATCTGGTGTACCCTTATCTTTTACATTTTGGACCTAGTTATGAATTGGTTTACTATCCTTCCATTGTGTGGTATAAGGATAGTTCAGCATTCTGGGATGTCCATTGAAATTTTTGTTGTTCACTATGGCTTTCACACCAACATTAGGCTTATGTGTATTGAAATTATTTTGGTTCATCTTTTTCAACAAGTCCAGTGCCTGACCTACTGTGGGTTCTTCAAGTTTCTTACCTACAGGAGTTTTATCAACTTCCTTCTTATTGTTATTTTTGAGACTAAACAACTTTGGGTCATCTCTCCTACCAAGATTTCCAAATGCTTTCCTATTATTTTCAATATTTATTGAAATCTTATAAGCATCTCTCAAATTTTAAGGATCTTTATCTCTCAACTGGTAAGCCATCTTGCTATCAAAAGCATTAAAATAGGTTGTAAGACAGACATTCTCATTCAACATCATAACCTGGAACAATTTGTACATCCCTTTTTGGAATCTCACATTGAAATCAAATTTAGACTCATTAGGGTTCTTGTTTATGTTATTGAAATCATTCAGCATAAAACCAACATTAGTATTATCTCCATATTGTTCTTTAAACAATTTTTTTCAAATCACTCCATGTACTAATGCTATAATTAAGTAATCTTTTGAACCAATCCCTTGCATCATCAATTAGTGAATGAAAAAATAACTTCATCACCACATCCACATGTTCAACATCAAAGTCATTTAGCATATCTATGAAAATTCTCAAGTGCTCTTCACTAGTAACAACATTATTTCTAGAGAACTTGACAACTTTATCTCTTAAATCAAAAGATATAGTGTGTGGAGAACTAGGAATACCTACAAATGACATCTTTTTATAATTTTCCATGTAGATGGGCTTCTTCTAAGAATTGGCAACATTTAAGGTGCTTGCAACATTGGCTTGGTTGAGAACAACACTTTGAGATTGTTAAGGTTGGGCGATAGGGACTTGAGTACTAATGGTGGATGATGATGCAAGGGTAGATTGAGATATTCCCTAATTTGAAATTACTAGTCGACAAGTAGGTAAAGAAGTTGCAGTCAGGGTAGACAAGTTTGGCCATGAAGCCAATGTAGAATTAGACTTTATGAGCTGAATTTTCCTCCTACTTTCTATAGCCTGGGCTTCATTCTCAACCTTTTTGAGTTCATTTGCAAGATCTTCTTTCTCTTTCCTAGCCTTTTCTAGATCTAGATCTAACTTGGACATAAATGGGTTTAAAATTTTACTTGTTGCTACTTGAGGCTCATTTATTTGGATTCTTATAGCTTTACCTTTTCCTTTATTTGTCTATTTGACAATAGGTTCTACCTAGTTATTTTGGACAGGCTTGTAGGGTTGAACTTGGGAAATATCATGTTCTTGTCTATTGCTTAGAAGCTTTTTTTGTTCCTAAACTTTGGTTCTCAAACTATCTACATCTCCAAAGACATTAGCATGAAGGATTGAAGTTATTTCTTATAACTTCTTATTTTGTTCTTTTAAAGTAGGCATCTAGGGTGGCTTTCTCTCTTTCCTTTTCTAGATGAGTATGTTTAGCTTCTTCCTTAGCAACCCATTTCTTCAAAACTCCTATATTTGATTATACTTCTTTAGGATCTACAGAAGTGGCTTTTGAATTAGTAGGATCATCTAGATCTATAATATTAGTTTCCATATATGGGACTACTCTAGTATTAAAAGGATCTTCAAATACACTCTTAAATCCTAGCCTATGATTCATCTCGACTATTAGATCTAGCCTAGGGGATGCATTTCCTACTAGTGACATATTCTCGTCCTAATAAATTATTTTATCTGGTAATGGGGTACTAAATATTCATTGTAAGAGTCTTGTGGTTTTTGATTCAGAGTTGAGTGAAGAAGACTTTCTCCCTACCACTAGTTGGTACTGAGAATTAACTCATACACTACCTCTTGGTTTCCAGGTGGGGTTTTTGGGTATGCCTTTTTCTTATTCAGGTTCTTCCTACCACCTTGAGGTAAGTCAGTATACATTGGTACATCAGGATTGGCTCTTGTATAAGCTCTTATTTTTTTCCTTTTTTTAGCCATATTTACTAATTATCAAATAAGCACTAATTTCAAAACCTTGACTGAGTCACCACCCTATTTAGGTTCTTCCTACCACCTTGAGGTAAGTCAGTATACATTGGTACATCAGGATTGGCTCTTGTATAAGCTCTTGTTTTATTTCCTTTTGTCAGCCATATTTACTAATTATCAAATAAGCACTAACTTCAAAACCTTGACTGAGTCACCACAATAAAATAACTCCTAAATTTTAAGGAGAGGACACAAGATAATATAAACATATATGACACATAGAGGAACCAATCACAAAAATCACAAGACTACAACTCTAGCTTGAAAAATAAGACACTTGAAAGGGGTGTATATGTCAATGTACACATGTCACATTTGAATTTTCTTTTCTTTTTAAATTATCAAGGTTTGTCACTAAAACAAGTCCACCATAACCACAAACAATAGTGAAATGATTTGACAAACACATACACAACATGACCAAAGAAACTACAATACTTCTCACACATGTGTTGAACAACTCCCCAACAGAGTCACCATTTTGATATTGTTTTTCAACTACTGAAGAATAAAAGCTCAATACCAAGAGAATAATACTCACAAATCTAGGAACTAGCTACTTCTCATTAACAATTATGTATGCATATTATTTGGATCCAACTTGAAAAAAAAGATTGATTTCATACTCTCTAGGTGCTGTAGAACCAAGGGGGGTATACCTAGGGGATGATTCAAATGAATGTTGTTATATGAGAATCCTTTTAGTTCATTTTGATTCTTATCTCCTATTTCTAACATATACATGGTTTATCCATTCCTTGACATTTTCAGATGATATACATCCCTTATAAGTAGATATGGTCACAATTCTCCTTAGGTTTACAAATATTTCTGACAATAGTAGCTATCTAAAACTCAGAAATCCAATGTAAATGAGTGCTGACCCTCTTTGAAACTCTTCAAATGGTAAAATAAAATTGATTTTGATTTTAGAATTGGTTCTTAATCATGATCTCTCTATCTGCAAACTAGATTAACTAGATTAGAGCTTTATCTGTTGGGATTTAGAGTCTACTTCAATTTATAGATCTAATTGATTGCATTACAACCAAAATTATCAGCAATTCTTACTAGAATTCATTCTTATAGACATAATTCCTATTACCTTAGCAACCCTATCAAATTCCCTAGATCATTTACTTTATTCACTGAATCAATAGCAATAATGAATTGACATAGAGTCTAAGTGAATTGCATTCAATTGGAAAAGCTTTACCCACACAAGATTAGAATGACCAGGTAATAACAATGGAGACAAAATTCAGCAAGAAAATATATGGGGACAATTCAACTTTTTATTAGTCTTCCTTGAAAATTGTATACAATTGTAATAAAACTCAGAATGACTATAAAAACATTAGCTCCATGTAACATCAATATATTACCAAGTATTTTCACTAATAAAACTGGACCGAACCATATGTAGTATAGACCAAAATTATCAATGAAATCAAACCCTTCTCTAGCCTTGGAATATCACTTTAATAGAGTGAGATGCAACAAGCTTTAGGCATAGAGAACTGATAGGTGTCAACTAGATAGAAGATATTTACATTTAGCTGTCACAAAAAGACAAAAGACTCTGTAACAAAAAAAACATATATATCAAATTATTCCTTTGGTAGGCCTCTCTTCTATTACATTTTCAAATGCTACAAATCTCATGATTGGATTTTAGTTGTTCTGAGTCCTCAACATATATAGCAACCAAATTCACCAATGATGTGTTAGGCTCTGATTCCTACAAATTCACCTCTACTCTAGAATTTACACTTGCATCATCATGTACTACCAAGGTGAAAGTTATATTTGGTTTCATTTTTGTCACATCATCCATCTGGCCCAAGCTATTTTCCACATGAGATGATTGCCCTTCTTTTTCTTCTTCCCTCCTCTAATCTTCTGAAGGTGTAACAATGATCTATACTTCATCAAGATTCATCTCATTATCATCACTCTCAACCTCTTCCAACTACTCATTCGAAGCAACATCAACCATCCACTTGTCAAAGAGAGTGCCATCTAGCTAGTTAAACTTGTAGAATATCACTTTGCTTTTTTATCACATATTCTACCTCTTTATCAATAGTAATAAAATATTTTTTTAAATAATCAAAGAATAACTGGGCCTTCACTATTTCTTCTATTGTGGCTGGCCACCATGCATGTCCTTTTTCATTTATGACTTCATTCATTCTTAAACAAAATAGATCATCTAATTCTTTAGCTCATTCATCTTTATTTTTTAATTTATTTTTCTTATCCAAAGAAAGTGGGAATAAATGAAATTTCTTGCTCTTGTACTTATCCAAATAGCTAACAATTATTCTTTGTAGCTCAACTCTCTTATCATCAAATTCTAGGAGATCATAAACAAGATCATAAGTTATTTCAATGTGTTCATGTGAAGACCTTATGATAAATTAGAACAAGAATGGGATTTCCTTTCTCCTCTTATTCCACTTATTAACAATAGATTTCAAGGCCTCATCACTTGCTTTTATTTCATCCCACATGTTTATTACTTTTTCTAATTGATATAAAATAATGGCCATTCAATTTTATCAACCAGATACATGAGAGCCTTTCTCAGTTTGTCTTCATATTGCAAATTCAGTTCTACATGTAGTGCCAATAGTTTGCTCTTTTCTTCTTCAAAATCTTTAGTTGTGTAATATTGTGGCCTTTATGGAGTATCTAGTATTTCTATGAGAGGAGTGGATTTAAAAGATTCCACTAGAGGGTGAGGGTGTGTGATCCTAGGCCTAGTAAATGGTCCCAACACCTTAGTCTCAAGTTCAATTCTCTTTTGAACTTCTTTATTATAGGCTTCTAAAACCTTTATCCTTTCCTAGGCTCTTTATCCTTTCCTTAATGACCAAATAACTAAGGTGGTCTAGTCCTCACTAAATGTAGTACCTTTGAATTCTTTCTTGTTTTGATCTTGTAGGTCCAATTTATTTGAAATAGAATTAAAAATTAGAGCATCTACTATATCCCAATTGGGTAGCAGTAAAATATTTGATGCTTTCACCATATGCCTCCCCTCTTCAAGGGTTATACTTTTGAATTCCTACATCATCTCTTCTTTTACTTTATTCTACAGGGCTACCCCCTCTAGTTTTGGATGCTTTGTTCTTAACTTATTACATTTTTCCTCATACTTTCCTATGTTTGTTCTCCATGCAAACTAGTGGAAGGCTCTAGACTTAACAAAACTATCATCTGACAAAAATTAATGACTAGCTTGCTCTATTGTAGGGTCTAGTTCCCTTCCTTTATAATCTACCATTGTCAAATCTAGGCTTGGCATAGGAGGCTCTTGGGGGTTTCCCTCATCTAATTCTACTTGGGTAATAAAAACTCATCCTTGAGACCCTGGCTATATAATTTTCTCTGGAGTAAGTTGTTCCTCTTCAATCCACAAAGGGGATTGTCTAGGTGAATATTCCTCAATGTGAGGACCTTGATATTTTATTATTTTTCACCTCTTAGGGAAGAGCTCATTAGGTCTCTCTTCCAAGATAGCACCAGTGGATCCTATTATTTTTTTACCCTTATCCATAGTGGCCTTCTTATTTTCTATCACATTATAACTTGACTTTTTCTGGACAATGAATTGTCTTGCCCATACATTGGGAGTACATGCCAATCTCCTCATAACCTCTTTGGTCTTATCTAGATTAGCATTAATAAAAAAAAAAAAAAATTCTCATTCATAGCTTCCATTATTTTAGGAAAAGTAATCATGAGTTTATTGACTCTATCTGCCTCTGTGCTAGCATTATCCAGAGGACTATATCTTCATCAAAACAATGGATAAACTCCAAAACCATGGAGAAAACCCTCCATTTTTCTTTCTTGTTTTCTTGCTCCTACAAGGAGAACTCATTTCTTATTATATCCTTAGGGTAATATGGCTCATGTTTTACTACCAAGCTTAGCTCTATGCCTAAAAGCCAAGTCATAGAATCCCTCAATGTCACAAAAATGGGAATGAGACATAGCCATCTTATACTGGTCTAGTATTTAGTAAAGGGATAGCCAACCACTTTTTGTAATCACAAATTGGTGAGTTGTAGTGCAAGTTGTGAAAATTGACCCTTATCCACTTTTCACCATATAATTTTCCTCCAATCCTCCTAGTTTCCAGAAAAACTTAGCTACCCCTACCTTTAATGGCACTTTGTAGGGTAATACATAAGGAGTTCCTTCGAAACCATAAATCCTAAAAATAGTTGAAACAAAGTATGGAATAATGTCTCCCCAATTATGTGATACTTTGAAATTAGTAGGATTATCCATGGGCCTAATAAGATTTGTGAGTGCCTTAGGCACTCTGGTATTGTTACTTAATAAAAAGCACCTCAATTTTGAAGCAAAGTACCTATCAAATCTTTAAAAAGCTACCTTTTTCCACATCCCATGTCATATCTACACACCATAGCTAAACTCATAGTGCTTCTGCCTCCTATTCTCTATTCAACTTCATTTCCTTACCAAAATATGCTACTCCTTTGAACAAAAACATATGCATCAGCAAAGATTAGTGACCAAAAGTTTTATCTACCTTGCCTTTTGCAATCCCCACTACGCCTATGTGAATTTCTTCTACTAAATAGGTGGAAAAATAAAAAATAATATCAACACCAAAAGAATAAATCTGAATGATCATATACATAAAACTTATGGGCATAACATTATGTTCATCTTCACCAAAATCTCTACATAGAGTCCTATATGCGTCCATAGCCCGAGTAGTGAAATACCCCTTTTTGAAAGTTTCCCTAGAGGATGCTGTGATTACTAGAAAATTTCCAATTGTTCCTAAAAGTGCCCTTAGTGCACCCTGCCTAATTGCATCCTTCTTTGATAAATATTCTTTTTCTAACTCTTGTAGGTCAATGTGTACATGATATTCTATTAGTGGCTCTAGGCTAAAAACCTCTTGAATTTCCTCACAGTTGATTGTGATTAGGATGTCCCCATCAATTCTTCTCACTACTCTAATTGTTGAATCATAATTTTTTGCAATACCCTCTAAGAGGTCATAATCCATAAAGACACTAGGAACCACTAGCTTTCCCAAATCAAAGTTCCAGATATTTGCATGAGGGGCAAATAAATTCCTTTCCAAAAACTATTTTTTAAATAAAGAAAGCCTAGTTTGAGATGTTTTGGCATCCCTAACCCAATTCTCCTTATCATATAACCCATCTACAATTTTGAGTCTAAGTTTTAATGAGGTTAACTTTTTTACTTTCACAATTTCATTTGTGGATTTACGTAGTAATTCATGAAGATCGTCATGAATAATAATAGCCAAATAGTCTTCCTAAATAGAGAAGACCTTCTTTGTAGGCATACTAAATACAATATATAGAAGATTGGATTACTTTGAAGAGTATGGATCACAGGAACTTACTTGATTTTCTTCTTCTCTATAATTTTGTGATGCTTTGCAAATAAAGGGAAATTGTTTCACATTTTGATCAAGCCTAGCACAAATTCTCAATGACTTCTTCTTTGGAGACCTAAAATTTTGTTCACATAAGATGAAAATGGAAAAAATTTCTGCAATATACTCTATTTTTTCCTTGCACAAGAAGCTTTCATTCCTCATTAATGAATTGTTAGGAAAATCAAGTGGCAACACATTCGAATTTTAAACTACGTCGTCGATCTCCAAAAATCTGACAATCTAGGAATAAAACTAGGGATGACTCATTTTCCACTTGCCATGCTGGAAGTCAAACTAATGAAATTTCTCCACATATGCTTTCCCTTCACTACTGGTGACATAAACTAGACCCATTAGTTTTTGAGGACACATGTTGCCAAGTCACTACATCACTATCCATAAAAAGTGAGCATGTTTTCTATGTGACATAGCGACAACAATTGATTTCATTTCAATCTAACAACATGCATTTAATTCATGGTTCAATACAATTGTGGTGGGTCCCTCTGTTGCTCCCTTTGGTCTCTATGTCACTACCCTTAAAAAATGAGCAACTCCCCATAGTGACTTGGTGACGATCATTGATCCATCTTTAATCCAATGATCATGATTTTTATCTACTCTTTCCATTTGGGTGTGGGTCCATGTCACTATCTAACATGGAAATATCCTAACAAGATGGAAAATAATTCAATATTTTAATTCCTTTTGTGACATCATAGAACTAGGCTCCACCATGTTTCATATTTTTAGGCTAGGCACTATGTCGCTACTGGCAAAAAGCAAGGACTTTTTGGTCATGACATAGTGACATCCTATGTTCTTGAAAATTTTGGTGCATACACATTTCTTTGTAGGATGCCATTATTTCAAGACAATTATGTGGTTTATTTTTATTAAAGAATTGTTGGGACCCACCTTTTAAATTATTGTTACAAACCCACTTTCTATCAAGGTGCTATGTCACTACTGATGGGATTCCTTGTTTTCTCGATCATGACATAGCGACCTCCTTAATACTATTGAAAATATGGTGTCAAGAAGATCTCCATGTTTCCATCATGATTACCATAATCAATGCCTCTAACAAAGTAATAAAGGTGCACAATGACATTATAACTAAGAACTTTACAGTGCCCATCCTTTTTCAAAAACTTGTCATCCTTTCTACTCTCTCGTAAGGCACTATGTTACTATTGGTAGGGCACATTCTTTTTCCAGTCATGACATAGTGACCCACTAGGAAAAACCAAACTCTGGTGATGCCAATTTTAACTTGTTCCAGTTAGTCCCTTCTCGTGCACTAACAACTTTAAAATTAATCACATCACAAAAAAGTTTGAATCAATCAAGATTTTGGTGCCCACTTTCCACTTTCTAACACTGCCATTCCATTTCATGTTAGTCACTATGTTCCATGGGATAAAAACCTTGCATTTTCTCTATGTGAAATAATGATCACCACAGATCTTGTAAAGATTGGATGGTGCAAACAAATTCAATAACAAGCACTGGAAAAGTGGTAATTTAAACAGGTCACAAAGGAATATTCACAATTCAAAATAGCTTTGCGCCCAATTAAAATTTAAGAAAGTACAAGACCTGGGCATAAAGATTAGGGTTTAATAGGGTTTCTCATAGGGTTTTAAAAAATTTCAAAAACAAAAAACCAAAACCTTAGCAAGAAAGACATAGAAATTATTCTAATTTTATACCTAGACCTAGGAAAATTTTATTTTGTAAAAATCAAACCAACACCTTCCTCATCCATGGTGTCCTCCTGTTGTAGGCCCTCTTGATCCTGCAAAAGTATATTTTTGAAGAACTAGTGGCACCATACACTCTCATAGGTTTCTCACTTTCCATGGTCTCATAGATCAAGGATTGTGAGAGAACCTTGCTAGCAACACTAAACTTGTAGATTTTAATAGAGAGAACTTTACAATAGTTCTAGCTTCTTCAAGAAATGATTCACTTCAAAAATTTCTTTATATGCTCTTGGCTCTTGTGATTTGAAAATACTCCAGAGGATGCCTCTAGGAGTAGGGTGATGCTTATCATTAGCTATCATCTATCCTCCATAACTCTCAAAATTAAAAACCTCATCCACTAAATTTCTTACTGCAAAAACACCAAATATATCAATTGTTTCCCAAACAAGGAGAACTGGCTCTCATAACTACCTACATGTATTAATAATAAACCAGTTAATATTGCCAACACTATTTTTCTTTTTCTTTTTTCTTCTCTTTTTTTCATCTTGAGATGCATGCTTTGAGGACCATGCTTTGAATTACTTATGACTCTTTCTAAATCATTATCTTCTAGTGTTCTTATAGACAAAACAATAGCATTCCACTTTTAAATTGATGTTGATTTTTAAACAAAACTGCTCCATTTGATTTTAAATATTCCTCATCCACATTGAACTGATGAAAACCAAAATCATCTCGCACTATATCCCTCCTCTCTAAATGTCTTTTTGTATTGCCCAATCAAGATTCCTCTAGAATATCATGTACTACAACTATTTTTCTTGAAAATGCACAAGTTTCATGGTGTAAAGGAGCATGAAGGATGTACTAGTCATGCATCCTCCAATTACACAATTGTCAATCCAATATAGATGAAAATCAGTGGGGCCCCAAAATGGGTCTGGCTCAAAAAAATTTTAAGGCCAAACACTTGACCCATCAAATCCACTAATTTGACTCTTTAAAATAATTGGATTCAAACTAGATCAAATTCAATGATCAATTTATCATTTAAACTCAATTTACCCCTTTTTTGCAAAGTGTGACTTTCTAACAGGAAGGCTCAAAAACTAGTTTTAATCACTAACCAAAACCAGCAACTAGGCCCTGAGATTTGATATACTAATTCTTTATTTCACATTCTTGTACCCAATTGAATTCCATCTGATAAAGACATTTGGGTCAAAAGATATTGACTATTGAAGTTGCCTTCTCTGAACTACCTAGAAACGAACATGTCAGAAAACCATAAAATATGTTCAATTTTATCTTCAAAAATAGGTCAAACTAATAATTGAGGGCACAAAAATTGGGTTATTAGTTCACTATCATGAGGATAGTGTAAATTTTTTGTTTGGCTTCATCACAAATAACAAGGCACATTTGGAATGTGGTTAAAGTGGGGTACTCAGAATTGCAGAACAAGGAACATTGGCAAAAAAGTGATTTCCACAAATGGAATGGACCTAAGTGTGCAGAAGGATTCATCAAGACTTGAAAATTGGCACACTCAATGTATTTTCATATTAGAACATAGTGGTACAATCCATTTGGTATCATCTTTCATGGATTCAGAGTTACAACATCTTGAACAGGGCTATCAATCACTCTGTACTTCAAGACACGAGTAAACCTTTATGAATTACATTTGGAATCACATTTGAAAAATAGCTAAATGGATTCTTCATAGGCTAAAATCTAGAAGATAGCAATTTTTGTACCCATAGAATGTAATGCAAAAGGAATTTTCTCATTTTGGTCAGCTGGTTCAAAGTTATAATTGGTCAAATAGGGCTTCCCAGAATTCTAAGAAATGTGCATCAACATGACAACAATAAACAACCAACTTTGAGGGATTCAAAACCAGGTCAAACCTATTGAAATTAATTGAAATATGAAAGATAGGTTCTCTAATATGCATAGTAAACAATCCCAAACAAGAAATTTAATTGCAAACTAGGCTTCCCATCATTGTTTGACACTTGGGAAAAAATGCAGATTTGAACAATGCTGAAAATGAAACTTCATAGAAACACTCAGAATGGAAATTTATCATCATGGGAAAAATGCATATACTGAAATAAAAGTGTTAGAAATATTTAAAAAATTGTAGGCGTCAAACTAAAAGCTAGGTACACATGAATTAAAAGCACTTATAAGGCTCAATTTTTAGGGTGGTACTCAAATTCAGGGCTACAATTTTGAGTCCCAACCAGTGAACCTATTTAATTTAGAAAGGAGCTCAGACTTTCTAGATATGATAGAAGGCATCATGCACCTAAGAAAATCATTGGAGATCAGTTAGTTGGTACGATGACAATGAACAAATTAAAAGGTACATATTTTCTTACTAAATTTGAACCTAGATTTATCCAAGATGAATTGGAGAATGAAAGATGGATAGAAGCAATGAATAAAGATATTGATCAAATAGAAAGGTACACAACTTGGACTCTTATTCCTAGAACTAAGTAAAAGAATGTAATTGAAAAAAATGGGTATTTAGAAATAAATTGAATGAAAATGGAGAAGTTTCAAGAAACAAGGAAAGGCTAGTTTGCAAGGGTTATGCTCAAGAGGAAGGTATTGATTATGGAGAAACTTTTTCTTAGTTTGTTAGACTTGAAGGTGTTAGAACACTTCTTGCATATGTAGCACACAAAGGGTACAAAGTATATCAAATGGATGTGAATTTAGCATTCTTCAATGGAATCTTAGAAGAGGAAGTCTACATTGAACAACCAAAACGTTTCATTGATCCTAGAAAAAGGGACATGGTTTGTAGATTAAAAAAAATCTTTGTATGCTCTCATAAAAGCCCTAAGAGAATGATATGAAAGGTTACACAATTATCTCATAACGATTGGTTTTCAAAGAGCTAATGATAACAACAGCCTATAAATCAAAGAAGGACTAGATAAAAAGATTGTCTTGGCAAAAAATATTGTGGATGATACATTGTTCACTTGAAATGATGATTTTTTTTTTTTTAAATATGATGAAATGAGAAAAAAATTTGAAATTTCAATATTTGGAGCAATCGAATTCTTTATTGGCTTAAAAATTCAATAGATGAAGGATGGTATCTATATTACTCAGTAAAAATACATCAAGAAGATAGTAAAGAAGTTTGGAATGGAGGATTCTAGACTAGTTGGAACACCTATGCCTACTTGACATAAGCTTTCCAAATATGATGATTCCAAAGAGGTAGATCAAGCTACTTACAAATCAACGATTGGAAAAATTCAACATGTGGTACACACAAGACTTGATATAGCACTAGCAATTGGTGTGGTAATCAAAAAAATCATGAGGTATCTAAAGGGTAGTAAAGAGTATGGTATGTGGTATTAAAAAGGAGGAAACTTTGATTTAAAAGAGTTCACTGATGCAGATTGACCAAGAAGTGTTGATGATAGAAAGAGCACTAGTGGAGGAGCAATTTTTCTTTAAAAAAGGCTAGTATCTTGGACAAGAAAGAAGTAGAATTGTATCTCTCAATCTATGGTAGAAGTATAATATGTTATTATATCAGTCAATTGTTCCAACTTTGCATGATTCAAGAAACTATTGTCAATGATGAAGGAGAAGACCAAGGACCCAGTTGTTATATTTTGTGATAACACCAGTAAAATTGGTATTTCTTAAAATCTAGCAATGCATACCAAAACCAAGCATATTGCAATGAAGTATCATTTCTCAAGAGAATTGGTGCAAGACAAGGAAGTAAGATTGGAATATGTGAATAGAAAAGAACATATTGCAAATATATTCACCAAGCCATTACCTAAGGATGCATTTTTGTATATAAGAGGTAAGCTAGGGTTCATTCCCCTATCTGAAGCTCACTAATCAAATTTTAGTGATGCATCAACCAAGCATTCTTAAGATCAATCAAAATAATGATCAATACTATTAGAGTAGATTGCATATGAATGTGTATATCAAGGTACATGGAAAATACGTTGATTTTTATCTTTGGCATGAGATTTCAAAGAGGGAGAGTTTATATTTCATATATCAAGAGAATTTTTTCTTAATATTTCAAGATATCAAAGAGGGAGAAATTGTTTAGAGAAAGAAAGTTTTCTAGTAGATTATAAAACTAAGGATATTATCCTTACTTCTATTATTGCTCTAAAATTCCATTATATTATAACATGTTGTGTTTCCATCAATGCCAAAGAGGGAGATTGTTGGATATAATCATTCAATTGTATGTTGTTTTTGATGTTACAAATAATCTTAAATATATGATGAGAAAATTAGTGTATGTTGAGCTCACTTGGGAGTTAAATGATGTCATAGTATATGATGAGCATCTTTGTGTTAACCAAGTTTAGAATGAGTGTTAACCTAGATCACTTGATTACCAAAGGGAATCTATAGAAAGATAGTGTCTACCAAGTTCACTTAGCAAAAAAAGGAATTTTGAATGGAGCAAGTGCTAACCGAGATAACTTGGTAGACAAAGGAAATTATTTTCTATGTTAGTGTTATTCAAGCAAGGTTGGCTAACGAAGGATTTTATTGTATCAACATATTGAGTCTATTGGATTATTTTTTTAATTCTAGCCTACTCAAGGGTTGATTACTAGATGTTTATAAGTGTATTCAAACTGACTTGACAAGGTAAAACATATAAATATAAGTTCAAGATTTGGGATTGAATGAATATTGTGTGGAATTGAAGAAGATGAATGAAGAAAGTGAATTGGAAGGATAACTAGGTATCCTGAACTAACTAAGCTACAAAGTTTCATTTGATCAAGAAGGATCAAGTATTCAAGCCAAAATTGAGATCTTGAATCAGAAAACATAATTTTGCAACTGAAATTAGGTCATATCATTGTTATTCTCTAACAATTGTAGTGGTGAATCAAATCTCTTAATAGAGTTATCTTAACAACTATTTTTTAAATCCTCTAACAAGGTGGCCTTTCTAGATTTAAGTGTCTAAACACCTCTAACAAAGCCACTCCTAATAGGGTGATCTAAATCCTTTTATAGGGTCCCATAGATAATAGTGTGGTTTGTAACTTTGAATAGGGTTGGCTCCTAATAGGGCTCACTTCAAAAGAGTGAAAATAGTAACTAGTTACAATTCGTAGTTTCTCCCAAATTGGGTTTCCACATTAAGTCCTGGTGTCTCTTGTGTTCACATTATTTTCCTTATATTTACACAATTAAGTTAATTTATAATTAATCATACAAAACATCTAAAGAAATAATATTTTAGTACTAATTGAGTTACAACAATTCTTAGTGCTTGTCGAGTGATTCTTGTTCTAACCAAGTTACAATAGTATTTTACTTCTAGAAAAGTTTTGGTTTTGATTTGTATTGATATCTAAGGGATCTAGGATTTATTTTTGTGGTAACTAATTCACCCCTCCCCTCTTAGTTACTCCTCTTATATTTCCAACACCATCATGTTATTTTCTCTACGATTAGTAGAAAATCTTACAAAAATACCAATAGCTAATGCAATGTCAAGTATTCTATGTACAAGATATTGCAATTTTCCAATCATTGACTTATATACTGTCTAATTTACTTCAATAGAATCAACATTCTTTGAAATTTTGTGACCAATGACCATAGGTATTCCAACTAGTCCTAAATCTTCCATACCAAAAGTCTTCAATGTCTGCTTGATATACTTTGATTCTGTAATGCATATACCTCTCTTCATCTGATAAACTTGTAAACCAAAAAATAACTTTATCTCTCCAAACATTGGCATCTCAAATTCTTTCTTTATCTCATTAGAAAATGATTTTCACAAAAAATAATGTCCTCCAAATATGATACCATCAATAGAAACTTTAGCTGGCAATATCTTATTCTCATATTCAATTTTCAAGTATAGATTGTTATTGTCATTAGTTCTTGCAAATCCAATTCTCACAAAATAAGTATGTAACGTTACATACCATGATCTAGTGGATCAACAAATCAACATAGACTTCTTCTTTTAAGATTCCATTAAAAAATGTAGGTCTAACATCCATTTGGTATACCTTGAAATCTTTGTAAGAAACATATGCAAGAAAAGTTCTCACTCCTTCCAACCTTACAATTGGGGTAAATGTATCTCCATATTCAATTCCTTCCTCTTGTGCATATTCTTTAAAATCTAGTATTGCTTTGTTTCTTGTGACATCACCTTTCTCATTCAACTTGTTTTTGAAATACCCACTTTATTCCAATCACATTCTTATCCTTTGGTCTTGGTACTAATGTTGATGTCTTTTTCTTCTCTATTTGATTAATTTCTTTATTGATTTCTACAATCCAAAGTATCTTTAATAGATTTAGGTTCAACTTCACATAGTAATATGTATCATTCTTCAACTTACTTCTTGTCATAAATCTTGAATCTTTGTTTCCAATGAATTGATTGTGTATGGTTCCTTCTCATGTATTTTGCTAAGATAGCTTTAGGTCTTCTCTCTTCTTCTAGTAAATCATTTGGTTCTACATGCTCATCTACTTCAAGCATCTCTAGTCTTTTTTTTACTCTCTAACAGTTCAATTCTTCTCTCTATGACTCAACTCCTACAACCTAATGCTTATATTTTCTACCAAACCTTGAGAGTTTTTGGCTATTGATGCTTGGTAGCGTCTTCTTCTAGTTCAATTAAATTACTAGGTTCTCCTTCATAGATGTACATGAAGTTTATGTAACCTTTAGGTTCTTTCTTGCATTCATCTTCATTATTTTCTGCAAATTCATCAACTCTAACTTTTTCACTTTCCACAATTTTGTTAATATTAGAATTCAAACACTTATATGCCTTTCTTTTAGTGGGATATCCTAGGAATATACCTTCATCACTTTTTGCATCAAATTTTCCTTTCCTTTCATCTTTTAGTATATAACACTTACTTCTAAATACTTTTAAATAATTTACATTAGGTACATAGTCATACCAAAGTTTATAAGGGGTTTTGTTTGTTGCACCTTTCTTAACTTGAACTTAGTTTAATGTATAAATTGTAGTACTTACTATCTCTCTCGAATACTTTTGTGAAACATTATTTTCCATCATTAGTGTCCTTGCACAATCCATGATTGATCTAATCCTTCCTTTTGCTATCACATTATGTGGTG
Organism: Cupressus sempervirens; assembly: GCA_028749045.1. Lineage (NCBI taxonomy): Eukaryota > Viridiplantae > Streptophyta > Pinopsida > Cupressales > Cupressaceae > Cupressus > Cupressus sempervirens. The sequence continues at coordinate 240,634,940 of CM053790.1, forward strand.
TAGTCCTTAGTGCACTCATTTGTCTCTTGATTCCTTTGTAATTATAGAATATATTAAAATCATCTAATATGAATTCACCTCCTCAATCTAATCTTAAACACTTCTAAAAAAATCTTGTTTCCTTTTAAAATCTAGCCAAATACCAATTAAACATTTGAAATACATCATATTTTTCTTTAAGAAACATCACAATCATCATTCTAGTGAAATCATCTACAAATAGAATAATGTATCTATTAACATAATAGCTTTTCACTTGAAACAGGACCACATAAATAAGTATGAAATAAATCTAAGATATATAAGTATTTCTCTTGAAACAAGATTTTGTCATTTTTCCCATTTGACATATTTTGCACATCACTTTGTTAGGTTTTCTCAATCTTGGTAATCGTCTTACTCTTTTAATTTTTATAATGCTTACCAAATTATCAATGTTATCATGACATAACCTCTTATTCCATAGTCAAACATCTTGAAATTGTGCAAAGAGAAAAATATCTTCAGATAGATCTAGATAGAACACATTACCTATTTTTTTATCACAACTTCCAATTAGTTTATCAGTAGCATCCTAGATCTTTTCCTTCTTGTTTTGGAATTTAATTTGGTAGCCTAAACTTTTGAACTATTCCACACTCAACAAGTTATATTTCAAACCTTCAATGCAATATGCATTGTCATATATGATCTTTTCATTCAATATAATTAATCATTTTCCTTTCACATAACATGGTGCATCATTTCAAAACATAACATTAATTCTAAGAAATATAAGTATTTCTCTTGAAACAAGATTTTGTCATTTTTCCCATTTGACATATTTTGCACATCACTTTGTTAGGTTTTCTCAATCTTGGTAATCGTCTTACTCTTTTAATTTTTATAATGCTTACCAAATTATCAATGTTATCATGACATAACCTCTTATTCCATAGTCAAACATCTTGAAATTGTGCAAAGAGAAAAATATCTTCAGATAGATCTAGATAGAACACATTACCTCTTTTTTTATCACAACTTCCAATTAGTTTATCAGTAGCATCATAGATCTTTTCCTTCTTGTTTTGGAATTTAATTTGGTAGCCTAAACTTTTGAACTATTCCACACTCAACAAGTTATATTTCAAACCTTCAATGCAATATGCATTGTCATATATGATCTTTACATTCAATATATTTAATCATTTTCCTTTCACATAACATGGTGCATCATTTCAAAACATAACATTAATTCTAAGAAATATAAGTATTTCTCTTGAAACAAGATTTTGTCATTTTTCCCATTTGACATATTTTGCACATCACTTTGTTAGGTTTTCTCAATCTTGGTAATCGTCTTACTCTTTTAATTTTTATAATGCTTACCAAATTATCAATGTTATCATGACATAACCTCTTATTCCATAGTCAAACATCTTGAAATTGTGCAAAGAGAAAAATATCTTCAGATAGATCTAGATAGAACACATTACCTCTTTTTTTATCACAACTTCCAATTAGTTTATCAGTAGCATCATAGATCTTTTCCTTCTTGTTTTGGAATTTAATTTGGTAGCCTAAACTTTTGAACTATTCCACACTCAACAAGTTATATTTCAAACCTTCAATGCAATATGCATTGTCATATATGATCTTTTCATTCAATATAATTAATCATTTTCCTTTCACATAACATGGTGCATCATTTCAAAACATAACATTAATTCCATTTGTAAACACCTAAATTTATTACACCATTAGATAATCTTATTTAGTCACCTTCTAGGATATTACTGATTAAATATTTATTATTTAATTAATTAATTATCATCCCTTAGTTAATTAATTCATTTAATTAACTATAGTTCAATTGATAAAATTGAATGATAACCCAAATTCAATTTATCAATTAAATTCCTATTCCTCTATTAAATTAAATAAATCCTCAAATCTATTTAATTTAATCCCACATCCCCCTCTTTATTATATAAATCATTTAATAAATCATATTTACCCCTAATCCAACTCATTCACCCATACTAACCTCACTTAGCCACCTAACTAACCCATCCTATCAAAGCTAAGCCATTTTCCCCCTAACCCCCTTACTAAGCCAAGCCTAATATCCCTCCTAAACTTGTGCACAACTTTAAGCAAGGGTTAAGACTTGCTAACCCAAGCCAAAGTCAACAAGTCTCCCTTGTCATCTTCCATCCCTATCCAAGAGCATTAATGGCTCTTACATGGCATTAATACCTCATACATCCCTCTTACACACTCATCCTCCCTCATTACTCCCTTTGACCAAACATCTTGTCCATCCTCTCACACTCATTCTCCTTGTGACAAGTGTCAATCACTGATTGGCTATAAAAAATCACAATCCATGTGCTCCCCCTTTAATGCATCCATCCTAGCCCTCCCTCGCCATTCTTCCATCCTTGAAATTTGACCCTCAATATCACTATCCCTTGGCCTATAAATAAAACCCTTCCCCTCTCACAATCCATATTAAGTTTTATGAAAATTTATAATGCCCCATCAGTCACTCAATCATACTCATTTTACACCATCACCATGCCAAAATCCACCCACACCTCCATTTTGGAACTCTCACCTAGCTACATGCTTGATAAAACACCCTATCCTTTGGAAGCTTGAGAACATCATGAGCACACATCCCCTATCCATCAAGTACATGCCAATGTTATCATAGACATCACATTTGAGGAGCTTACCATTCTTGGTCTTCTTTCCATCATAATATTTACCTTCATCCTATCATAAGTGTTAACTTGTTTTATATTGCGGATGCTTTTATTAAATCTTCAATATTAAATTTTCACTACTAAAGTAGCCTTATGCCTCTACTAGGGGAGCATAATCATGAGTAATCTTGGGGGATGGTGTTTCCCTTGCACCATGAATTAACATACCAAGGATAAAATCATGATAACTAAAATGGGGCTGGAAATAGGTTTGTAGAGTTAGCCAAATAATTGTTATGTATGTGAACCACTTAAGGATCTATTCTAAACTTGCTAAAATCATGGGAAAGTTTTCCCACCTTAAGCTACACCTACAAACACACCACCTGAACTTGGGAGATAGAGTGAGAAAGTTTACCTTTCAATTCATTTATATACCGGCTAGATTTTTATTGGTTTGAGCTTCTCACCAAAGGGGACTTGATTTCTAGATGTGGATGAACTCACTAGAAGCAGTCCTAGGTTGTTGTGGATGATCTTGCTAACAAGTTTTGGTACATGCATCACATATTTTAAGGTCTTAATATGTAGAAAATAGAGAATACAAAGATGTGCTAGAGGGCATGATCTCAGAACACATAAGGCACTTGGTTCATTTCAACTTTGGATGCTTTAGTGTATTCTAGCAACTAATTTTGAAGTCATGTGTTTTTAGCATACAACATTCATTTCCAACTTTATAGCAATTGCCAACAAAGTAAATCATGTCAACAAAAGGAAATCATGTGCTAATGCTTTGAAAAGGATGGAATTGGAATGAGTTTGTCTTTATAGCATTCAAGATTGGATGAATTCTTTTTAAACCTTAAAATTGAAGTGTTTGCACATAACTTTTATTTGCACCTTCAAATGAAATGTTCATCGCATTGGTTCAATTTTCAAAACCCAACATTCAAGATGTGATTGTGTAATTACCTAATCAAACATTCAAACGAGAAAAAATATTTTAAGATTTCCACATCCATTCCATTACAAAAAAATTCATAATTGTTCATTTTAAGCTTTTAAAAACTAATTTTGTAACAAGAATTCTAAGAAAACCTACAAATAGATTTGTTAGACTTCTGCAAAAATATTTGTGTGATAGAAAACATTAAAGGTTACCACTGGTTGGTCAAAGCCAATGAACCTATGGGTTTTAAGCAGTGATCTGTAGTGCAAGAAAGTAGTTTAAAATTTGTGGGATCACAGGCTAGCAAAATGGTGAAAACGTAGGGAAATGGACCATGAAAAAAAGGGTACAGAGTGGTCCCATGGTAGAAAAATCCTACAGGCTAAGGGGTTAGTGTTCTCACTAACAAGTGGATTTGTAGGTTTGAAGGAGGAAAAAGGTGAGGTTTTTGGTTTAATTAATTCAGTTGGGCATTCCCATAGGTTTTTCTTGTGTTCTCAGAAGAAGAGGGTTTGTGGGAATGTAAAGAGTTGTTTTTGATGTCACATGGTGGTGGGGCTTAGGATAAAATGTGATTCCACAGACACAAGTTTGCACTCTTGCCAATGTGAAATTGTGATTTTGTGGCTGCAGGTTCAAGAATAAAAGTTGTTAAAATGTTGTTTGGGATGGGATTTGTTTGTATGGCCAAGACTACACTTCCTAATTAGAGACTTTGATACATGCAAAAAATGTTATAACACCACCTATCTTCACAAACAAGCACAAAATCTTAGGTGTATTGGTTTAATAAAAACAAGAAAAAATGCATAACCAAAGCCATCCTCTAGTGAAAACTACTCTGGAGCACCATTAGATGACTCAAAAAATGAAAAGAAAACAAATCATGCATCCAATGGTGAAAAGATTTTTTAGAGCCACTTGAGGATAAAGATTTCATCCTTCCCCCATAGGATCACAAGCCCATCATATCATCATTCTTGACTAAAGAAACTAGACTAGTCAACATCAGTCTAACTAAGGTACAAAAGATCACATACATTGTAGCATCTCTACCACCTAAATAGGCAAAACTTCTCATGGAATTCCTTTGTGAAAATGTTGGTCACTTTGCATGGTCCTATCAATACATGTTGGGGTTGGACCCCAAGTTAGTAGTACACCTTTTGTCCATAGATCCAAAGGCTAAGCCTATCAAGCAAAAATCTCTATAAGATGCATCCCAAAGTTGCTTTACTAGTTAAAGTGAAGTTAGAAAAACTGATAGAGGTAAAGATCATTCATCCAATTAACTATTCAAAATGGATCTCCACCATAGTACCTATCAAAAATTCTTCTAGTGATATTAAGATTTGTACAAACTTTAGAGATCTCAACAAAGCCTTCCTGAGGGATGACTTCCCATTGCCAAACATAGACATGATTGTTGATCTCACTATAGTCCATGAGCTTTTTTCACTCATCGATTGTTTCTCTGAATACAATAAGATTTAGATAGCTAAGGTAAATCATCATAAGATAGCATTTACCACCTGTTGGGGGATATTTTGTTATAACATGATGTCATTCAAATCAAAGAACATCGAGGTAACATATTAGCATACAATGATTGTCATCTTCCATGACTTAATCCATAAAACTCTTGAGGATTATGTGGATGATATTCTAGTCAAATCTCTTAATACCCTTGATCACTTATCTAATCTCAAGGAAGTGTTTAATCACTTGGCTAAATATCATCTCATGCTCAACCCCAAGAAATGTGTCTTCGGCATTAGCTTGAGAAAGCTTCTAGGGTTCATTATATCATAACATGGTATTGAGATTGATGCTAAAAAAGTTAAGGCTATCATGGACATGGATCCTCCTAAGACACTCAAGAAATTTACTCTCTTCAAGAAACTATAATCAATCAGGTGATTCATCTCCTAGCTTACCAATAAATGCCAACTGAAGGATTTGATCAAAACAAATCCACAAATCCTTTGAATCCCTACATGCAAAAACCTATCATAGAAGAAAAAGACTAGAGGAGGCAAGGGTTTTTTTCTGAAAAATATGCTAATGTATTTTTAGAAATTGGAAAAGATAAAAAGATTACAAAAGATCAATCCTTAGAAAAGGAGATCAAAACCCGAAAGGGTATCCTAAAAAGAAAAGCTATGTTGCACATTATAATTAATATAACATATTAATTATATGCACCTAAGAGATAGCTTGAGAAAACTAGAGTAATAGACAACTTATTTAATTAAATCAAGGTGATTTAATTACTAAGTGTAAACAAATCATTACTCTAATACCCTCCCTTAAGCAAAGCTTAGGAGGTAAGCTAACCTAGCACAACAATGAAAGCAGGAAAAATGGGTCTTGACAACAAGGCCTGATCAGGTACTCAATACAAGAGAATATTTATAAACCAAAGACAAAGGGGAAAACCCAATGGGAAAATATCCTCTCCAAAAAGATATAGAAAAAAAAAAAACAAAAAATATGGCTCAAGAGACTCTCTCAAAACCATAAGTACAACTAGCCCCCCCAGAATGATAAAGTCTCTATAAAAAACATCAAACCAATGGAGCTCCAATGTGGAAGAAACAAGGGCATAGAACATGGAAACCCCTAAATTAATGGAAGGCCTAACTAATGCTAAAATGAGAAAACATGAGGATTAGGAAAGGGAATCCCCAATGCAAGTGTGCTAACATTGTCATGAAGGAGGAGATGAATGTGCTCAATAGAATCCTCAACAAGTACACCTAGAGGCTCGATGATAGGAATTGGAGGTTTAGGTAGAGCTAAAGAAGAATCAGGCTAAAGAGAAAAGACCTCAACTAGATGTGGTGTGGTAGTCAAAATAGAAATCTCAGGAATAATACAAAGGTTCAAGTGTCCTATCTACACCACATGATGCCCTCGTGAAAGAAAAGAGTTGTGATCCAATAGTGGAGATGGTGGACCAAAGTGTGAGAAGGTGTAGAGATGAGTGGTATGATCAACTATCCCTATAGAAATAAGGCCATCCGTTGCAATATCCTGAATGAAGACTGAATCTACAGTGAACTCAACTATCTTCCCTAATCCACTATGTGTAATCTATGAAATCGAGAGAAGGTTTGCAGACAGAGAGGGAACATATAGTACATCATTGAATATACCATCTAAATGTGAACTAAACCTTTCCTACAAATTGTTATGGTAGTGTTATTCCCCATGAGAATATGAGGAATGGGAGAAGTCGTAATAGAGTAGAAATCCCCTTGAGAAGTTACCACATGGTGAGAAGCACCTAAATCCAATATCTAAGGGATTTCTAAAAAGGATACAATGGAAGCCTGTAATGCATGATCCTATCCAAAATCTAGTGTAGATGAAGAAGAGATGGAAGAAGACTAAAAGTCAAACCCCTGTGAGGTAGAATAGGATGGAGAGGAAATAGTGCTCTTCGGAAGAAGAGCTTGCAAATTTTCAATTTGTTTCTCATAGCCATCAAATCTCTTCTGAAAACAACATGACTCATAATGAAGTCCCTTCTAAAAATAGGAATAGGTAGGAGTCTTAGTCTTATTTTTCTCATTCTTAGGAGAAGATGATGAACTAGTAAAGTGTTGAGAAGAGGAATCTGATATCTACTTTAGCTTCTATTTCTGTGTATCCTGAGCTGACTTGGCAACCAGTGCCCATAACTATGAACTAGTAAGTGAATCCATCTGATTGAGCTTGGATTACTCAAGAGTTAACCTATCAAAGAATGTCTCAAAAGAGGGCATAACATGTCATGCACCTAGAGCATCCATAGTGGAGTAAAAGGTAGAAGTGAAAATCTAATAAGGATGTCAAAGCTTGGAGAGTATCAGGAAGATTCAATCATCATCAAACTTTGTCTTTCCAACATCTTGAAACATATATCAAAGAGACTTTAATTTCATCAAGAAATCCTCAATGCTAGTGAATGATTCAGGAACCAAGGAGGTAAACTCTGCATCTATTCGTAGAACCTTGAACTGATTCATTATGCATAATAATGTGGAAAACTTGTCCCACATAGCCCTGGGTGTAGTCAAACCATCCAAGTGAAATAGTAACCCATCTAAAATATTCATTTCAATGAGACCAATTGCCTCATCCATCTTATTATGATGCATAAGAAGCTCATAAGGCCTCTATAGAACTGGCTAAGCCACATCGAGACATGACCACAATCCCTTTGCCATAAGTAATCTAGTCATCTATCCTTTCCAAGTATCATAGTTGTGAGGTGTAAGGCCAGCAACATAAGAGTCCACCATTCAGAGAAGAAGATAGAAGTAGAAGGGTTGATTCTAAAGTAAAAGACAAAATGGAAAAAACACCCTCCTACAATGTAATAAATCAATCCCCAACTTACAAATAGATTGTGTAAATGACATAAGAGCACAAAAGCTTTAGATACAAATCAAAAATACATAGTACCAAATACTGGTGAAAACACTGGGAATCTAGAAAGTTCTCAAAATGAGCTTTATTGTCCTTCTTTTGGATCAAAAAATGGAGCTATAACAAAGAAGTTATGCCCCTAGGAAGATAGAAGTCATCAATAGACTTCAAATGCCAAAATAGGTATCAATCTAGGAAAAAACCCAAAAATTCCTTCTCCATTATCTTTTTCTTGGAACCAACTTTCTAACACATCTTTTAGATTGGAAAAAGACCCCCATATGTGAGAGTTATTGCAAAAAAATTGATAAGGTCCCCATAAGCTTGAAAAAAAAAATTAATAAAAAAAAAATGCCACCACTAGGCAGAGTGGTGCTCTAGCTAGGCCACCCGTGGTGGTGGTTGGTCAGAGTAGAGGAGGGCAGTGGAGGAGTGGCACTACCTAAGTAGAGATGGAGAGGTGCAGTGACAAAGAAAAGCGATGAAGGTGGTGTTTTGATGGCATCGGTTGCCAAAAAACAAAACATGGTGCCCTGAAGTCCACTACCACCAATCATTAGCCAGGAGTTGCTACCATTATGGGAAATAGAAAAGTGGGCTGAAAAATAGGTCTACAAGCTGGAAAATGGCCTACGACCATTTTATTTATTTTGAAAATCACCTCGGACTATGTGTAGGAGGTCATATGGCCTTTTCAGTATAAAAAAATTCCTCCTGAATCAATGTTGTCCAAAACAAACAAACTTTATATGGAAACGGGGGTTTTGATGCCTTTTGGATCCATCTGTGACATTTTTTTGGCCTCAACCTACTCCAAATATTAGTAACCCCCTATTTTCTCAAAAATACCTAAAAAAATTTAGATCTATTCTACCAAACTCTCATTCTCCTTTCTCTCGAAATAACGAACAAGCTGCAATAGATCTGAATCTGATACCATGAAGGATTTGATCAAGACAAATCCACAAAGCCTTTGAATCCCTACATTCAAAAACCTATCACACAAGAAAAAGATGAGAGGAGGCAAGGGTTTTTCTTTGAAAAATATGCTAGTGTATTTTTAGAAAATGGAAGAGATAAAAATATTACAAAGGATCAATCCTTATAAAAGGAGATCAAAACCCAAAATGGTAACCTAAAAAGAAAAGCTAGGTTGTGCATTATAATTAATATAAAATATTAATTATATGCACCTAAGAGATAGTTTAAGAAAACTAGAGTAATAGAGAACTTATTTAATTAAATCAAGGTGATTTAATTGATAAGTGTAAAAAAATAATTACTCTAATATCAACCATTTACACATTTACTCTAAAAGGATCAAAATTTTATGTGGGAACCTATTTTCCAACACAACTTTAAACTAATCAAGCAATACCTTTCTAATCCACCTATCTTGGTTCCTCTAGTTGTAGGATGCCCACTCATATTATGCATCACAACTACCCCAACATCACTAGGTGCTCTTATATCATAACTTGATGGTGAAGGAAAGGAGAGTGCTATTTACTACATCAGTCATACTCTAGTTGGGTATGAGCTCAATTACACACCAATGAAAAAGGCTTTCTTAGTATTTTCCACTCAAAAGTTGCACCATTATATGTTGAGCCACACTGTGCAACTAATTTTCAAAATTGATCCATTAAAATATATATTTTTATGTACAATACTCACGAGGCATCGAGCTGAATAGGTCATGCTTCTCAATCAATCCAACTTCCAATATGTTGACAAAAAGGATATCAAAGGTCAAGCTATAGTAGATCACTTAGTTAATGCACTTTCAATTATGGATCACCCTATCATTATGGAATTCCTAAATGAACACCTCTACTTAATAGAAGAACAACCATCCTGGAAGCTATACTTTGATGGATCTTACACATCCCATAGCTCTAGAGCTCGCATATTCTTGGACACCCCTCAAGGTTACATTCTAAAATGTTTTAAACTATAGTTCCAATATACCAACAACATCTCAAAGTATTAGGCCCTTATTATAGGACAAAAATTAGTGGTTGAATGGAGCATCACAGAGCTACAAGTCTTCAAAGATTCACAACTTATTATCAAGTAGGTTTTGGATGAATATTAGACCAAAGATGACAAGCTTCAACCTTAAAAAGAATTGATTGATCAGTTGAACATACATTTTACTTAGATTCATTTCACAAAAATACCTAGATTGCAAAACAAGGATGCAGATGCCATGGCTACTATTGATTCACTTTTGGAGATCCCTCAAGAGGCCACATAGTGTGAATTCTTAGTTGAGCAGCTACATGAACCTGCATAAATAAATGATGAATAAACATGGGTATGCATCTTGTTTGGTCCCCAATCCCCATTGTACCATGAAATTCATGCTTACCTACTAAATCCTATCATATCTCCCCATCTCACATGAACCCAATGCTAGAACCTTATCCACAAAGTAGCCCATTACACTATCATAGCTCAAACCCTATATCATCATGGCTATCATGAAAATATCTCTCAATGTTTAGACCAAAATGAGGCTGCAATGACTTTCAAAGAGCTACATACTAGAGTTGTGGTTCCCATATGAGTGGTATAGTTCTAGCTAAGAAAATGTTTGGGTCAGATATTATTGGCCTACTCTAGAGCATGATGCATGCAACTTTGAAAAAATGTGTCTAGTCTATTAACAACATGCTAATATAATCTGATCCCTAGCTCAAGATCTTAAACCTATTACATTGCCATGGTCATTTGCATTTTGGGGGTTTGACCTTGTTGTGGATAATCACTGCCACTGATTATTTCACTAAGTGGATAGAAGCAGTCCCACTTGTCACCGCCATAGGAGTTCAAGTGTCCAAGTTTATCTTCTATCAAATCATTTGTCACTTCGACATCCTAGCTACCATTTTTATCGACCATGGAGGTAATTTTAAAAACCTCAATATGGAAGAATTATGCACCTCCCTTCATATCCATCACCATTTTTCTAGCCCATACTTCCGACAAGGTAATGACTAGCCAGAGGTAACTAATAAAACCTTACTCAAAATCCTAAAGAAGGTTGTCAATTATTTTGGTCATGATTGGCATTTGCAAATCAATGCCACCCTATGGGCCAATCACACCTCATTCTATACATCCTCAGGCACAACCCCATACTTCCCAGTTTATGGTGCTAAAGTAGTATTGCCTATTGAGGTCAAACTCCCATCCCTATGCATTTCTTTATGGGGCAAGATATCAGATGAGGAGTACAAAGTGGCTAGACTTACCCAGCGAGATCTACTTGATGAACAAAGACAACAAGCCCATGACCATCTCATGGTCTACTAGAATCACCTCAAGTGTAACTTCAATAAGAAGGTTCATCTATGATAATTTCAAGGAGACATGGTCCTCAAGGAAAACATGAAGTTCCAAGATAGTTGAGAAAAGAAAGGTAAGCTTGAGCCAACATGGATTGGTCCTTATGTGGTTACAACATCATTTGGTTCAAGGGCCTATCAACTATCCATACTTGAAGGTGAAGTCTTGAATGATCCCACCAACATCACTCACCTCAAGAAATTCTATGCCTAAAGATCCTTAGTGTATCCTACTACCTCCATGGGGAAATAGCAATAAAAACAAAAAATAATTATCCAATGGTGAGAACTTTTATATTCAAGCACCTTATATAGGTGCCCTAATGAAAACCTAGCAAATAGGAGTGAGGTGTACATAGCCTTTTCATTATTTATTAATGACCTACATCTCCCCCATCACCCCTTTACACCTCATTTCCCATCTTCTTATTTTTCAAACAATGTTCTAAGAGTTTCATCTCAGCACTCACACAACTCATGACATAATTTTAGCATCCCTTCGCTTGGAAAACTTACCTAGATCATGTATTCTACCATGGTTAGTACATCTATCCCACTCTTGTACCCTAACACATGTATTATATTAGTTATATCTTATCCTTTGTACCATACCCATGTATCATGACCTTGTAACAAAAATAGTATCACATTTATCATACTCTTGTAACAATAATAGTATTATGTGTATCATACTCGTGAAGCAATAACAGTACTATATACTACTACCTCCTCATCCTAATTTTTTCCCCATCATATGCAAACCCACTTCCATATTTATCATAGTTCCTAAGTCATTCACACATTGTATAGTCCTACTTGTACATTTTCAAGTCCTATGGTAAAACCTCACATCACTAGTCAGTTGTCTATAGGAAGTTATAGTTACCAATTATGTCATTGACCTATAAATATTTCCACTAGATTCTTATAGGATACATCCTTCCTCATTTCCAACATTTTCCTATTAGTATCCAATTATCTTGATCTCTTTGGAAAAAGGTTACTTCCTCATGCATTTATTCTTTCTTTTGATATTGGGTTTTTCATTTACTCAAGTGGATCTTTTCCAATTGATTTATTTGTTCCTTCCTCACAATTCTGATGATCTTTTATATCATGGTGTAGTTTGACTAGGGAAACTCAAAAGAAAGGTTTTGGTCAAGGCCTTTTTCTACTAGAGAGTCAGTTGGATAGCACCCTTGCATATTCCAAACATGTTTTCATTTATGATCACATGATGTAGTTAGGTAATGTCATTGGCTTGTGGATCATCCAACATCATTTCCAAGCCAATTTCTCCAGCACTCATGTGTGATGGTGGGGGGATTCAAGTCAGTCCTATGTAATATTGGGGAAAAGGCCTTGATGTTCCTAGTATTTTTGCCATATCCCTAATTTTCCTATATCAAATAAAGTGCTCACACTACATGGTGGTACTTCTTTACAAAATAGACCACCCTCAAGCTTCAAATGTATCCCATCACTCTTGCCATTTTGTCCATATGAAAAATTGTGTGTTCATATCACCTTGTTACACATCTATACTAGCCACATCCTATACATTCCTATCCTACACTATACACCTATCCTCTCTACCCCTACTCCCTCAAAGCTCTTATCTACCATGTTCTCACTTTTCCTTGTCATTCCAATATCCTACCCAATTCTATCCCCCTAAGTCTCCTACACACATTGTGTTTATAGTTGTACATATTGTTTCCACCTCTAGCCCAAGGTCTTGATCACTCAGTGATTTGTTGCACCATCCTCCTACACACCGCATATGTTTCCCTAGGCTAAGGTTTAACCATCATAGATCAAATTCATTTATCATACTCACCATCATAGATTACGTTCATTTGTCATATTTTGCACCATCATAGATTAAGTTCATTTATCACATGTTGTATCATCATAATTCTTAGTTCATTTATCATCTGCACCATCATGGATTAAGTTCATTTATCACATGGTGTATCATCATTGATCATGAGTATTTATCATGTTTCATCATATTTTTAAGTTCATTTATCATATTTTATCATCATAGCCTTGAGTTTATTCACTATATTTTATTATCATATTTTTAGTTCATTTTACATCATGTTTCATCATCGAAAATCTCAATTTCACTTTATCATAATTTTGTGTTCATTTTCTCATAGTCATTATCATAATTTATGTTCCTTTTTTATCATCCTTTATCATAGCTTAAATTCTATTTTAGCATATTAATCATCATATTTTGCATCCACTTCTATCCTATTTTTCATCATGGTTCACATTCATTTCTTCATTTACATTTTTTTTTAATTATTACCCTCATTTTAAAAGTCCATTTTAATTTATCTTTTTCAACCTAGAAATCAAAACACATTACATCCAGCATCATATCTTAGGTTCATTTTCAATTATTTTCTTAGGTATCATAAACATTATCATAAAAACAATTTGAAAAATCTCCTCATAAAGCACATCATCTCTAACATTACAACATGTTAGCATCATCCAATAAATCTCATCATAAACATCATATCCTACATCACAACATGTTAGTAACATCATATATCTCCTATACATCACATCCTGTGCCATAAAACTATATTATTCTCTCTTTTATATCTAATCATAAATAAACATACATTTAGTAAGAAAATCATGACATTGTAAACCCATGCATCCATATCCAACCCCAAAGAATGATCAAATCTATATATATCTCATCCACAAAGAATAAAGAATAAATAACCCACCCCTGCAAAATATACCATAGTCCATCATAGTTTAGATATCCAGTATCCATATAGTACAAAGGCCCATATAATACATTGGGCCTGTGCTAACAAAAATACATCGAAAATATTATTTAAAATCTAGCATATCATTGGTCCCCCTCATCCATTGCCTCCTCATCATGAGACTCATAGGTGTCTCTCTACCTCTAGCACTATTGCTAGTGGAGATGGCAGCCTCATCTATCCTCCTCTAGTACCTGAGCTCTCCACCTCATCCCTCCTCCTACTAACCCTTGTCTGGCCTCTATCTCTACCCTATCCTATGGCTCTACCCTATGTGTTGAGATCCACTAGTCCTCTGAGATCCCCTAGTGCTCCATCTACTCTCTCTCCCTCCATGCATGCTTGTATGGGTCCTAGCTATACCTGACTATGTCAGCCATCTATAATGCTCTACCTACTTAGTTGGAACTATTGCATGATATCTCCCATGATAAAATCCTGCTCTCTCCCTTAGATCTTCCACCTCCCTCACAACCTTCTCAACTCCTTGAATCCTCTACCTATCACCACTTGTGCTCTCAAGGTCACCACCTCCACCACCAATCTATCCTACTCTTATTGGACAATGTCCATCCTTTTCTATAGCATTTGTCTCTCTAGAATCACCACCTCTCATCTCCCCTCCATGTGCTTGACCTCCACCTATAGTATCCCCACCTCTACCACTACTCTATCTGCATGTCCTTATGCCACATCATGCTCATGCCTAAGCTAATCTCATTCTATCTTGAGTTGATCCTGTTGGCGCTCAAAATTGCCTTCCTGATTTTGAGCACCATTGAAAAATCAAGCCCCATAAATACCCTTTTGATGAGATTGTACCTAGTTGTCAGTCTGAGGCCTAAGAGGTGTTTAATGCTTCTAACACCTTTCATTTAGTGCATCTATGTGTTCTATGAAGTTAAACTGACATTTTGAACCATTCTACGAAGTCCCATTTTGAGCTAGTGTCAAAATTTGCAATTCTTCCCAAGTGTCAAATAGCGACCAGAGGCCTAGTTTGCATTTGAATATCTTTTACTCAGGAATGTTTCATGACCTGCCACTTTGGGAATGTTTAGTTTTCATAACAAAGAACCTATGTTTCAATTTTCAAGTCATTTCAAATCTGTTTGACTAGGTTTTGCACCCCCCAAAGTTGGTCATTTACTGTTTTGTGCATTTGACTGGTTGTTCACAATTTTGGGAAGCCCTGTTCGACCAATCATATCTTTGACCCAGTTGACCCAAATAAAAAAAATTCTTTTTGCCTTGTGTTCTAGGGGTAAGACACTTCATATGTTCCAATTTTGAGATCATGTCGAATCTATTTGATCAGTTTGCTAACATGATCAAAAACCCAGTTTGCATTGTTTTGTTATGGCTAAGGTATCCAGATTGATCCGTACCCCTGTTCGGCATGTTATAACTTTGATCTTGTGATTGGTAAGCCTAATTGAATTGTACCATTATGTTGTGTCCTAAAAATCCTTGAAGTATGCCAGTTCTTAAGTCGTGAAAAATCCATTTACATACTTTCTTATGTCCGTACATTTGCCAAAAACCACTTTTTGACACATTTTCCAGTTAAAATTTCCAAGTGCCTGTTTTCGGAAATTCGCCAAATGTGCCCTGTGATTCATCATGAGCCCAAAACATGGAATTATATTCTCTTCATGCCAAAGAACTTATATCCTAGTTTTCAGAACCCCAAGTGATCAATAACTCAGTTTATAATGCCGAACCCGAGCCCAGTTTATGTTTTTTAACATTGTTTGCCTGCAGGGTAATTGAAGTATGGATGTTCGGCAATTAAAATCTCTTGACCAAGAATTCATCATGGGCTAAAAATTTATAGTGTGATAGAGTATGCAGGATTGAACACTCATGTCGATTTGCGTGGCCTGGTTACATGATCGAATCAATTTTTAAGGCCACCTGGCGAGTCTCCAGATTCAAATTCACAATTTGCAAAAATTGACTAAAATTGGTCATGGCGAATGTCTTATTCAGAAAAAGTGTTTTCTTGCCAGTCACAAGTCTCCAGTTTGCAGATTAAAAAAGATATTATGAGAATGAAGTACAATCCTCTTCCTATTTTGCTACATCTGCAACAGAGAGAAATAGGTGGTGATTGAGCTCTCATATGCAAGAGTCCATAGACAAGCCAACGCAAATTGGAAGGAGCATTCAGCAGGAGTCGTGTTTTTAAGAGAAACCTCACGCAAGGAAATGAGAGGAGACGTTATGTAAAAAAGGAAGAAATCCTGGGCACTTATCTGGAAAATGCAGTTAAAAGGCAGCAAGGGAAGTAGAAACACATGTCTTGCATGAGGTAACAAGTGAAAGCGCAAATTTTTAAGCAGGAGATCCCAACGTCCAAGCTAAGAAAATTCAGTCAAAGGGGCAGGAAAGCCCATACAAAGACACAGAGAAGGCGCTAAAGAAAGGTGCAGCTTAGTATATGATCTCCAGCATTGGAAGAAAAATGGATGGTTCAATATAAACAGTCATGCTGAAAATGAAGATGGAGCCACGTTTTTAAGGAAACAACAGTTTTGTTGAAGAGAAAACGCTGAGAAAGATTGAATCCACTGTTGAAAGGTAAAGACCGGTAGCGACTAAGTAAGGAGTAGCCAGCAAGATGAGAGATAGGAAACGTCTGCAGAAGGGGATCAAGAGAGCCTCTGTATATAAAAAGTAAAACCGCCACCATGGTGAAAGAATAAGAGCCAGGCGTTACAAGAAAGCTCCAGCAACATAGAAAGAGGGATGGAGCTGGCAAGATGACTCACACAAATAAAAAGAAACATGGATAAAATGCACAGCGCATAGACATTTTATGGAAAGGGGCCTGAACATGTTTTATCCCACATTCATTATGTGGTGCATGTTTTTAGTTTTTAAATGCAACTACACGGGTATATTAAGATGTCTCAAGATAGAAGGCTTTTGTGAAAGCCAAAGCTCGTGCATGGGGCTATGGTCAGCCGTTGGCAACAACGTAAAGATGTGATGTCAGCATGATGAAGGCATGATTTTGGACGGATGCACATGCGCGCTGATGTGGCAAGTTGAGAAACGGATGCAAGGAGATGGTGCCACGTGGCAAATCGCGTGATCGTCGTTATCTCGCCAAGAGAAAATGCTCACCAGTTAGCCATAGCGAGATGGCGACGCTGATGTGGCATGGGTGACTTGGCATAGTGAGGTGGCAGAATAGAGGACCAGTTAGAATGTGACACGTGTCAAGCTCGGTCAAACCTAGTTTGACCCGAGAGAAAATGAGGAGAAATTTTAGACTTTTCAAATTTTAATATTTTATTATTGTTTTTTCTCAAATCTCATGTCAGGTTCATTTTAATAAAGTTTGAAACTTTATATAGTTTAAACTATATGAAAGTTTTAAATTTTGCAAAAATATATGTTTCAAACCACTGAGTAGAGACTGAGATTTTCAAAAGGCAATATCTGGGGCAATTTTTAACCAAATTGGGCACTCCAATATACCGTTGGAATCGGGAGAGAATGAACTTTTAGATTCTGAAGTCATTTTTTGCACAGGTATCAGTCAGTTTGAGCTACACGAGATTTTTTATCAGGTACCTAAAGTGCCACCATATTCATACCTGGAAGTTCAGATTTGTTTTTTGTCAAGATAATGACCTGGATATCAGTAGAAGGCAATGGAAATGCAGTTAGGGTCGAATTTGTTCTGATTTACTCAGTAAAAACTCATTTTCACTGGCCTGTTCATGGGGCAGTCAAATATTTTGGCAAGTAAAGGGTTTTCATCATTAGGCAAGGATATTTGCAAGTTTGTTACAGATTAATGATGAAACAAAATCAAATCAAAATGGGAGATGGAAGGAAGAAGTTATTCAGTTACAGAGGATTGAATTTCAAGTGGACACTTGTCATCTTGAGAACAGATCCGGGAATTCTTTCTCTTCTATATCTTTCTTTCTCTGATACTTTGTAAGGGTTCCAGTTTTTGCACTGAGAAACCATTCTTCAACATTTCTTCTTGTATTGAACAGCATTTTAAGTTTTACAGATAGTTCTTTTCTGTTAGGTGATCTATGAGTTATTTTCTGTACATTTCATGTATTTGATTTCAAGGAAAACAAATAAAGTGCAGCAAAGGTTTGAAGTTCAGTTTGAATCTTGTCTCCTGATTATGGCTCTGTTATTTCTTCTAATTTGTGATCAAAGAGCATGAATTAGGTTGCATTACATTTTGAAATGTATGTGGTTAAAATGTCTTGCTTATGGAACAAAGAACCATGTAATTGCTTGATATTTGTCACAGGGTTTGCAGATTTCATGATAGGATTTTTTGAGTATGAGATTCATTCTGTAGCAGAGGTCTATTCACAAGGTGAAAGATAGATCAGGGATCTTAATGTAGAGATACGTTTGAGGTTTCCAAGAGATGTATGGTTATGATTCATTTAATTGCCCAATAGATAAGGCACTGGTCAGAGATAGGATCATTAAGTTCTGTTGTTCATACTTGGGTCTTGCTGTTATCAACATATTAAATCAATTTTCCCTTTTATGTTGAAAGCTACTCAACGTTAACCCACACTTAGCTTGCCAGTTTCATGAGTTATGTTCTTAGCTATTTCATGCTTATGATTCTTGGTTGAGTATAGAAGAAATGAGGGTTTTATCTGCTTTGTATTAGATTCAGTGTATGCTTTGACAACTGGTACCATATAAAGAATCTACAGGTCTACCCACCTAGGTTTTGCAGAGCCTGAAGTAGAAGAAGGGTCATGCCTTATAGTTGGCCTGGTGTCTGAATGGATGTGTTGATAATGGGAGTTAGCTGCCCCTAGATGCATCTTGTTCTCATTAGGGTAATTGGAAATGGGTAACGTTTTCAAACACCAACAGATCCTTCTTCTATTGGGTATCTTCTAGTAGCTAGCTAGTTGCCTCATGTCTATTGTAGGGACACATACTTGCTAGCTAGTCCATCATCCCCTCCCCTTGATGATGAGCCACCCCCAACCCCTCTTCCTCCTCCACTCACTAGCCCCTATTGCTCCTACCCACCCTCCTCCTGTTGCCTCCTCTCCTCTATCAATCTCTTCCCTCCCCACTCCTCTAGTGACCTCCTCTCCTCTTACCTCCCCTCCCATATAACTCATTTCCTTTGCCTCAATGGCACCCCCTTCTATGTTTCCACCTTTTCCCATTGTTGTAATCCTCTAGCCACATATCTACCCTATCTCATTGCATGGGCTATCTCTCCCACCACCACTATTGCTCTTGTCACTTGAGCCTGGCCTACTAGCCTGGGCTACTCAAAACTATCTCGATACTATTGTGTTGAGCCCATATCTACTACTCCCTCAAACCAATCCCACTCCTATGGTTCCAAGCCTCACCATGCCTGAAGTAATCCACCTCTCTAGAGTGTTGACCCAAAAATAGTCACTAGCTCACATGCTACACACTGATACCAGTTCAACTCCCCAAGGACAACCTATGGCCATCTGAACTATCACAAGGCCCTATCTGGCTAATACAACTCCACAATGTACTCCCATCACCAAAAAACAAAACCTACTGAAATAGTATATGGAAAATGTTGCCTCTCCTCTAGCCATGGCCTAAGACCAATATATTGTCTCCATGTCACAACCTGGATCTCATCTATCTGCACCCACCAATATTCCATGTTCTTTATATGATGATATGTAAGTGGATTCCCCTAACTATACACAACTACTCCTCTATCTATCTATCCCTCTACCCAATCAGCTTGAATGCCATGATGTGCTCTCAATCCCACACCTATAGCAATGTAGGGAACCCCACACTCCTCCCCTAGTACCCTGCCCCCCTAATAAACTATCTAATGAAGATTCCAATATAGCTTTGCGAGCCTTAATGAACCCCATGTTGCAAGGACTTTGACATCCATAATCTACATAATGGTCAATATCAAGGCACAAGTAGCTCCTATCCCACCTATATCTAGGGAAATATACCCTGACACTAGTGTGCAAACATAGAAGTAAATCCTCCACTCCATAGCTACTCAGTCTAGGTGCTCATCTAATCAGAACATATCACTATAAATCTAGTACGACACTCTAGGGCCCACTAGTCACTATAGTACAACCTCTCCTATCATCTCTCTAGTTTCCATTACTAGTGTTCCCTGCACCAGTAACCTAAAAATCCTATAAAAATCTTCTAAAGTAGTTGCAATCTCTTTTGTTGGTAGGTGAAATGTGCTAGTCTCATTGTTCCATTGCTCACATAGAGTTGTCACCATCGTCATGTAGGTCTATGTATGCAAAAATCTTGTTAGGTATCCCTAACATAGACATACACCATAAAATAACTATAAATAGACATAACCCTAACAAAGCCAATTTATCCTTGACAAAGCCAACTTGGGGAGTCAACTTATCCCACATTTTCTTTGGATTTGTGCACTCCTTTACATCATCAAATTCATCATAACTCAGGGATGATTCCAAATCTATCATCATTTGAGTATTCTCCTACTCTCCTTTATTTTCTCAATAGACATGGCTCTAAGAACTTCAATGTATTCATTTTCTAGATAGTATAGTGTAGAATCTCAAAGTCTAGATAGATACAATCTCATTAGTCTTTTGCATGATAAGAAGTTCTCTTAGTTCATCTTAGGTACCTCTCTCTTGCACATCCTGATATTTACCTTAAGTCTCTTCAAACTTTCCTTACAAGAACCCATGTTGTGCTACCAATTATTACAATGATTAGAATAATTAGGAGGGTGAAACAGTTACCCTTAGGTCTAGATGTACCAATTCAAATTTTAATAACTTCAAACAACTTATTGAAACTCATAAAACTACTCAGCCAATATAGAAACTCATTAGCAAATTAAATTATTCATTCATCGCTTAGCTCTTTTTTATATCTATGGTGACTAATAGTAATAAATTGTTGATTTTAAGGTCAATTTGTGTATCAGTGACTCAACACTTAGTCAAAATAGTTACATTACTACTGAGCTTTACAATTACTACCAATCATATCATTCACTCTATAGTGTTAAACAAGTGTTTTAGATGCTCCTGACCCAAGTATTTAGAATATAGTATCTTCCTAGTACCTAAGTTAGTTTGCGGTGTTTTCCAAGCCACACGGTGCTTACCATGCTTTAGAGTCAATATATAGTGCAAAATAAATGTAGTAGAGGTTATTGAGCTATTTAGAAGAAGTGAAGAAATTCATAGTGTTAACTGAGCTCTAGTCTATTAACCAAGTTCAACTATATCTATTGAGATCACAATGTTAACAATGTGAATCTAGTGTTGACTGAGTCATGCTATGTCAACCAAGTGATTTAGCAGCTACCAAGTTTCTCAGTATTCACTAAGTCACACATTGTTGACCAAGTTCAAGTTACTTGGAAGTGATTAGTATAGACGAAGGTTCAAGTTCAACTAAGTGCCCAAGTTTTCTGAGTGTTGATAATGTTTATCATGTATCATAACATCACTGAGTTTGTCTTTAGAACCTGAGTTAGGGTAGTTGGGTTGACTTTGTGAATTATGATGAAATTGGTATTGTATCTGACTCCAAAAAGTTATGATTTGGATTAGTATATATGTAATGCATTGTATCGTATCCAAACAAGTATGAGAATTATAAGATGAGCAAGAGTGTGAATTAAAGAAGGCTACAAGTAGTATAAGGGACAATAGAGATTTATCTATCATAGTTAAGTGATCATTACAATACAAGGAATCTTATTCAATAAATTAGAATTGTAGATCAGAGATTAGCCACTAGTTCATCCTAACAGTTGCATCAGTCAAATTCTTTAATAGGGTAGATTTAACAATGTTTTGTTAAATCTCCTAAATAAGTGCATACTTCATTTTATATTTCTAAATTCTTTAACAAGGTGGATCTAATAGTCCTTATTTCTCCTAGTAGGGCAGATCACCAGAAGTAGTCAATTGTAAGCCTCAACAAGTTAAATTTTTACTATAGTAATAAAGATTATGGGTATCATCCCCACCCCAATTTTACTTTCTAATTGGAAGATTTTTGGGAAACCATATCTTGTGTCAAGGTGTTATGAATATTTTAATGCTTTCATTCTTTCATGCACACAATTAGATCATAATATTATACAAAGGATTAATTGGTGAAGTAAGATAAAGATTTTATAGGTTCATAATTTATCCCTCCCCTCTAAGTATCCTTATCTACCTTATGTTTCCAACAATTGGTATAAAAGCTCTTTGGTTCTCACATCAAAAGTTTAATAGATTGGGATAAATATTAGAGGCAATGGAGGTATGTAGACTAGATAAGGCTATTGATGATGAAAATCCAAATCTAAAATTGGCCACTGGACAACTCAAGAAAGCAAAGCAACAACTCTCTCAATCATTGAAAAGAATGAAATATCTTGTAGTAAAAATGAAAGACAATCTCTACACTAAAGAAATAATTGAAGGCATATGTCTAGAAAGAAATTTAGATGAAGTTGATGCAAAAATCAAAGATCTAATAGAAAAGAATTCCAATCTTTAGGAAGAAGTTAGAAAGCTAAAAAGAGAGAAAGAAATCCAATTAGTCAAATTATGTTAAGTCATGGAAGAAAAAGACAAAGCCAAAGAAGAGGTAGAAGAAAAAAATAATGAAATTCAACAGCTATCTCTTTAGCAAGAAGACTTTATTGATCAAATCACTAGTGTAAATGAAGAACTTATGAATCTAAGATAATAGAATGAAAAATTGTAGAATGATCTCAGCATTGAAAAGAAAACCAATGAAAGAAATATGAAATCTCATGAAAGCATGAATCTATCGATAAGATAGGTCAATCATTGTGATAAGATAGGTCATACATCAAACAAATGTCAAATCAATGGTAAAGAAAAATTCAATGAAAAGTGTTACAATTGCAACAAGCATGGTCATAGAGCAAGTGAATGGGCAGAGAAACCTAAGTTTGAAGGAAAATGTCATAATTGCAAGAAATAAGGACATAGATCTTTAGAATTCAACACCAAGAAATGAAACCCAACAAAACAAATTGTGAAAGCAATATTTGGAAGGGATTACAACACATGATGTAAATGTCACTACTATGGTGAGTTTGGACACATTGGAGGAAACTGTTTGAAACATCATATGAGGAAAAGAGATACTACAAAAAGATATTTTATTTGTATAGAACTTGGACATCTTTCCAAGAATCATATGAACATAGGTAGAATTGAAGATGAAAAGAAAGCAAAAGCTGACAATATCAAAAAAAAAGAGAGGTAGTAATGAGTGTAGAAACCTAAATTTGATTACACCACTTTGGTAATCTAATTTAGCCATCTCTAAAGGCATCATTAATTAAATTTTTATTTAATTAATCATTTTATCTCCTAGTTGATTAATTTAATTAATCATCTATAGTCCTAATTGATAAATCAAATAACCTATCATTTATCAATTAAATCCTATTCTCCTATTTAATTCCAAAATCCCCATTTATTAAATAAATCTATTTGATAAATAAATACCTCAAATCTAAAAGCCCCTAACTTATCCCTAATCCTCCATTTAGCCTAATCCACCCCATCCACCCATACTAACCAAGCTTAGCCACTAACTCACCCAACCTCATTAATGTCATCTACTTGCACATCTCTAACATCCCCAACCTAATCCTAAACCCAAGCCTAATCCACCCCCTAATGTTTTCACATTCCTGAAACAAGTTTAAGACTTTCCTAAACCAAACCAAAGTCTCCCCTCAAAATATCCCAACCACAAACTTGATGAAGCCCACAAACCCTTAAATGCTCTTACAAGCCCACTCATGACTCTTACACCTCTCCCACTCATGACTCTTACATCCCTCTTATATACTCAACCTCCCTCATCAAGCCTTTAACCAACCCCTTACCCTATCCTCTTACACTCATCCTCCTTGTGACAAGTGTCACCTTCCCATTGGTGCTAAACAAGCACAATCCATGTGCTCTCCTTTGAGTGCATCCTAGCCCTCCTTAAGCTTTCATCTCTCCTTGCATCTAATCCATCCATCCCTCTACCCCTTGGCCTATAAATTGGATCCCCTCCCAATCCATTTCATCACAATCCTTTTAGTAAAGTCATAATGCTATTTTGAGAGCCAAATCCATACCCATACCCTTATAATGCCAAATTGAGAGCTCACAAAGCTACCAATTTGTCATTACCCATCTCCATCCATTGAGGCCATCTTGAGCATTTGAGCACACATACCAAATCTAAGCAAGTAGACTCATCCCCAAAACAAGAAAGGCATTCATTGAGAGAACCTCTTAATGGTTCATATTCTCAATTGGGGGCTTATCTTAGTCTCTCTTATATGTTATGTTGGTTTAATGTGTGAATGCTTTTTTTTTCATTAAATTGGTGTTCTTAGCATATTAGATTAGTGTATACATTTTGGCACGCCCGATGGGACCCCACATTTGGGTCTATCTAATCATGTTTTGGTTTTTTTTTTTTTGTTATGACAAACTAACCAAGTCTAACATGGTTTGCTTGTGTGTTCTTGCAAAAGGTTTGCTGATATTTTTGTAGGTATGCAGGTTCCTCTTTCAAAATCACGCTCCCAGCCATATAAGCAATTTTGACCCAGTCAACATTTTTTTTGCATCCTCACGACTCTAGGAATGCGATCTCGTGATGTGAGAATGCTACTATTTCACCGACAGGAATGCGAACCCGCGACAGTGAGTTCACAGTTTAACACTAGACAGAATCCACATGCCTTAAAAATCTTCTCTACATCCCCGCTGGCCAATATCTTAGCGGGACCATCATTCTCATTCGAGGGAACACTCCTCTTTCCTGCAGGATGGTCATCCTCGCTTGCGAGAACGCTCCTCTTTTTTATCAGATTGTCATTCCCGCTTGCGGGAATGCTCATGTTTCTAAAACTATTTTTTAAAAATTGTAAAACCTTATCATTCATTGGTCTGTCATTTTCATGTTGCAGGAATGTTGTAAGATCGTAAACTGGTGGGATTGCTCTGTTCAAAACGAGCACCCTAGTTTTAATTTTTTTTATTTTTTACCAATTTTTTTGGCATTCTCGCAGCTTGGTCAACTTGTGAGAACGCATCCCCGTGAAGAAAACTCTAGCAAGATTGCATTTTCCTTGCAGGATCGCTGCTTAGACTCGCGGGTTTGCTGTGCTAAGTGCTTGGTTCAAATTTTTGACATTTTCTAGTGCATGTTTTCATTCTAACTTGTTTTCTGTAGGTTTTCTCATTATAATCATAATCATATTTATTTTATAAAAAATTAAAATTAAAAAATAATAATAATAATAATAATAATCAAAATCAAAATTTGACTTTTAGTGGTTCTGTAGGAAATAGACCATTCTAAGCATTTTTACGCATATCAAAAATAACAAAAAAAGTTTTAAAAAATATTCCCATAGTTAAGCTTTGATTTTGGGATTTTTGGGTGACTAATCAAATGAATTTTTTTTGTCTCATTGCAGGGTGGGGCAACAAACTTAATCAAGTTTTTTAGGTTTTTCTTGGAATGAACTTGCATGTTTAAACATGTTTTTCATTGAATGAATGTCACTCAAATCACTCTCAAATGCCATGGATTAAAATCAACCTTTCTTGGAATACATGCTTAAAACAAACAAACTCAATCTTAAATGCAAAGGATCAATGAATCAATACAATATCTCACACTTCAATTTTTGGGTATAAAAAGAATCCACATTTTAGAAATCTTCTAAAATACAAAAACTAATTAAAGATGCTTTGAGTGAGTTTGTAATTGGAATCACCCTCTTTAATCACCCGTCAATTTAACCATTGGTTGCAATCTCAGTGCCATCTATGGGGATGGGTCCACCTAAGAGGGTGTTAAGTGCTCCACAAAGATCAAACTTCACTTGTGTTTTTATTAGTTTTTCTAACTTAGAAAATTATTTGAATGCACATTAGGCTCGCTAACACTTCATTTGGGCATTAAAATTTGAACAAATCTTGACGTGGAGGGCCTCCAAGCGTGCGCTTGAAATCGAATTTCACACATCTTTGTTTTGGGTTTAAAACAAACTCACACTCAATCTTGAATGCCTTAAAGAAAATCAATCAGAACTTGACCCTAACTCTTCTTCTTGCTTGCATTCATCGATCGATTTTACTTTTTTTGGTGCATTTCAAGTTGGAATTGAACATTTGCATCTTAAATATGAGTGCTTGAAAAGTCTAGATCAGAAAACTTAACTGTCAGTTGGAAAAGAATTATGTCTTTTATCCTAAGATCATCCAAGTCTTCTCTCCCCTTATCATCTTTTGAGCCCATCTTGGGTGCATAAGATTAGGATCCAAAATCTTGTTTAAATTTTTAGCAGGCCTACTTAGGGATTTCATCACCCCTTGGGACAACTTCTACTCTAATGTTCCGGTGTAGTATAAGAATCAGGAGGTGAATCAAAAGAAACCTTTCTTGGGATCAAGATTTTGTCACTTGGGCTAAGCCTCAAGGAACTTTATACCCTTGAGAAGTGAAAGAGGAGAAGTGGGTTACCACTCCTCTCGGCTGTGTGACATCTTTTTTTTTCATCTATGGTTGGGCCTCACATACCTTGGGTATATCAAGGACTCCCTAGCTAAACCAACTGTCAGCCTTGTAGACAACCATCTAGGATGTTAATGTGTTTGAAGTGACTGATTGAAACATTTGTAGAACATACACACTCCTTGGTGCAAGTATCAAATTTTGAGAATCACAAACTTCTATCTGGTTGTTCCTATCTATTGCTTGATTATTTTTTACTTGTTAAAATGAATGTTTGCCAAACTTGGTCAATCCTAGCTTAGGGCACACTTAGCGTAGTCACTGCCTATTTTAAAGTTGAACAAGTTGAAGAAAAACAACCAAAATCTCCCCAAAGCCAAGTAGATTCAAGAATTTATGTCGAAACAACCCAAACCCAAATAGAAGTTTCAAAAAGTCAAACTCAAGCCATCTCAGGTATACAAAAAAAATTTGGCCAAGAGAAAGGAAATAACACCAAGCCCTTGAATTGCCAAACTCCACAAAGCAAAAGACAAAGCTATCGATGAATCCCTTCAAGAAGCCTGGTTAGATCGCACTATCAAATTTAGCCAACATCCAAGAGTTAACACTGCTTATGCCTTACCAAATAGGCATAATTTCTATGATTAGACCCCTTTGTTTCTCCACATCTTCTTGCATAAGCTGCACTTCAGAGTCATCTTTGTAGAAAAGCCAGCCATTCTAGGTCATCCCCTTAAGCATTTTAGCTCATCCATCTCATTTAGAACCAAACCATCTAGCCAGCAATCAAAAAAAAAAATTTGCATCCAAGCCTTCAAAATTTGTTGTCACATTGCCAAAACTTGCTTTTCCTACCATCTTTCGAACCACGAATCTCACCAAGATTATCCCTTTGACAGAGCTTTGTCTAGGGTAATCTAGCTTTGTCACTTGTTATCCCTCATCACTTTGACCTAAAGGTTGGGATCCACAAGTGGTCAATCTCATGTTCTTCCTAAAGGATCATCAATCTATCCTTAAGTTGATAGAATCACCACCAAGCTTGCACATAGAAAAGCATACCTTTTATGCTTTGGCAACATATCTTTGAAGTTAGAATCCCCAACCCAATCCTCCTTAGGATTTTTCATATAGCTTTGCCTCAACCTAGGAAATCATTTGCACAGAAAAGCCTTCCCCTTTTTTGCATTCACCAGTATTGTTGCATCTCATCCCTAAGAGCATTTTCATGCCACTTGTCACTCGCTTAGCCAAGAAGAAGAAGGAAACAATGGAGCCCTATCATTTGGATCAAACAGCATCGCTCCCCTTGAGCACTCAACCATCCTCCAACCCAAAGAATACTATACCATGACCTACTAACATTGAAGCTTTCATGAACTAACCAGGAAATGCAATATTGGTGAATGCCATTATAGACAAGAACAAAGAAATAATCATGGCTAACTTTCGAAGGGACAATATAGGAGCCTTCGACTTTGGAAGACCTCCTCCATTATTAGATCCATCTCACCCATTGTTTAGGCAGCTCCCACCACCCATAGGCTCTTATGATTCAAGTTATCCTCAATATGTGCCAAAAGAAGAGCCTCAAGCCAATCCTTTTGATCCAACAGACCCAAACATACCATCCTCCACCCAAGTTGATATCTCCATTCTGCAAGCCAACCCAACCACCACCACTCCATCATTAGTTCATACCTCTCCACTCCAAACTATCTTTGCCCAAAACACCTCACCATTCACTCCCTTCACTATTGTTGTTGCTAATCTCCAACCCAGCCTTCCAAATCCCCCCATCTCCCAAACTAGTGCTAGCATCTTTGGCCAACCTTAGCAATAGACAATAGGAATGCCACCTATGGGGCCAACTAATCAACCTTTCATCACCCCCAGCTTGTTCACCATAGCCCAAAGCACAATTCCATCATTTCCATTAGGTCCTTGGAGCTCAATGCCATCAGCCATAAATCCACAAGCTAATAACCACTCCAAAAAGCTATCAAACCCCACAAGCTACCACCAATGTTCTTCCAAGCTCTCAAGTGACCCAAGCTCCTGCCACCACCCTACCAAGCTTTCAAATCTAGCCACCAAGCTATCAAACCCCATTAGTTCCATTCCCAAGCTTTCAATTCCTGCCACCTCCACCACCAACTAATCCATTACCTCCTATTACCAACTACTTTTCAATGCCACTTCTAGGACTTAATCCACCACACCAGCCAACCACCAATTATTTACAAATACCATCCCAAATGGGGCCACAACCCACATATTTTTGTCAAACTCGTCAAATTCAAAGTCACGTTCCACAAGCTCCCCAATCCTTTCCCAGAGCTTCACAACCATCTTATACCTTACCTCCATAAAGCAATCCATTTACCTCACAGCTAGCTTATGTTCTTGAATCCCAACCTCAAATCCCATATAAATAGCAAGCCTCGGAGAACATGCAGCAATATGTTCCACCTCCACCTTAGCAACCCATCATCCACCATGCAGCTGCCTAAACAATGTACAATCCCTATCAGAAAATCCATCATAGCCATCCATATTCAGTGGCCCCATCTAGCGCATACCTACCTCAAGGCACTCCTACATTGGGGCACCCCAGCCTTCACCTATCAATTCAGAATGGGAACAAATGAAGAGAGCTCTGAAAGCTATCCAAGAAGGGAATGATCCAAAGACATTCAAGTTTGAGACTGTGTGTCCTTATCCATTTGATAGAGCCATTACTATGACTCCATTCCCCAAGCATTTTGAGATACCTAAATTTGACAAATTTAGAGGAAAAGGAGACCTAGTCACCCACATCAAAGAATTTTACATGCACTGCCAAGAAGTGGCATATAGTGACGTCTTCCTCTTATGCCTCTTTCCCAAAAGCTTGGCCGGGCCAGCTCTTGAATGGTTTTATAGAATCCCATATGGCACAATTAAAAACTTCACTGAATTTTTTGAGGCATTTGTAGCCCAATATGCCCATCTTGTCAAAATATAGTTATCAATAGTTGACCTTGTCCACACTAAGAAAAAAGGTGGACAAAGCCTTGTCGAATACTTGCAAAGATGGAAAACCCTTACCACTCGCATATCCTGCACCTTGCTAGAGTGCCATGTGGTGAAAATGTTTATTGATTATGCCCATCCCAGCTTCGCTCACCACATGACCATGAACTATTTGTAGACCTATAAAGATATCAAAGAGAAAGGAATGATCCTTGAGCAAGGACTCATTAAAGATGGTGTGGTCAAGATTTACAAGGAGGCCAACCAAAATTAATCACATTCCAATGACAAGTCTAGGTATTGGAACAAAAACAAGCACGTTGCAACGGATGGGGTTACTTATACGAGACATGTGAATATTGTTGGGCCTTCCCAAAATTAGCCCAACCCATAGTATCAACCAAACAATGAACAAGCTATCAACTACCAACAACAGAATCACCAAAGCTATCAAAGCCACAATCCAGGACCCAACTTTCAAGGGTCTAGCAATCAAGCTAAAGCCATCAATGTTGCTACAAGACCAAATCCCAAGTTCCAACTTGCACCTAGAAACTATACACCCCTTGGTGAGCCATTGGATGTCATTTTTGAAAAATTGACTAAGGACAACCTCATCAAATTTCCTCCTACCCAGCAAATTGATCCAGGCCAATCCAAAGCTGCATGGTACAAAGACAATGAGTAATACAATTTTCATAGGGTAAAAGGTCACACCACCCTCAGATGCATGAAACTGAAATATTATGTGCAGGACCTCATTGATCAAAAAGAAATCATAGTTGGAGCACAAACCTCTCCCAATGCAGGCTTGCAGATCTATCAAAATGCGTTTCCTCCTCACAATAACCAAAATCTTGGAAAATCACCTATCGAAAACAATGCTAACAACAACTGCCAGCCAAACCAACAGCATGGGAAGAACAATGAAAGCACTTCATCCTATATAGACTATGGTAGCCTTATAGGTTGTATATCCGAGAAAGAGGCTTCTGTCAATGTTATCAATATTCAAGGACCAAACAATGAGTGTGCAGTCACCACTCGAAGAGCACGATTTAACATCGCAAGCCCACTAGTTTCATTAGCACCATCAGCTCCATCAAAAAGATAGAACAATATCTTGGAACACCTTGGGAACATGCCATCCCAAATCTCCATTTTAGACCTTCTCCGCACTAGTCCTATGTACAAAGACATCCTTGATAGTGCTCTCATAGAATCTCGTGTCCCTTTAGATATCAATGCTATTTATTTTCATAATCTTGTTGGACACCTTTCATCCTCATGTGCCCTATCTTTCAAACCCACCGACATACCCATGGTCGAGCTAGATCACACCCTTTTGCTTCACCTAGCCATCATGGCATCCATTTTTTCGTAAAAAGAGTAATGATAGATAATGGATCAGCCTTGAATATTTGCACCCTAAAATTCATAAAACAATCTAGGTATACTAAGGCAGATATCATCATGGAGGTTATCACCATCAAAGCTTATGACAATTTGGAAAGAACCACAGAAGGAACTATTTTGCTGCCAATCAAGGTTGGGCCAGTCATCCAAGAAACACTCTACCATGTTATTGATCTAAACCTACCATTTAACATCCTCCTTGGTCACCCATGGATTCATGCCATGAAAGCCATTCCATCCACTTACCATCAATGCATCAAATTCCCACATCAGGGCACTGAGGTAACCATCCATGCCGATCTAGAACCCTTTGCTTACTGCAATGTGGTTGAAGCTTCATATATAAACCATTGCACTAGAATTGATATCGGCATAGCCATCGCCAGTTCATCCCACACTTGTAATGACCCAGAAACCATCCTCGCCTCCACCCTATCTATCGTGAAGATCAATAACAAAGGTTGTGGAGAGTATAGTCTATTAGATGCATTTGTTGTCAGGGCACTCCCACTTGATCCACATGCCCATGGATGATCAACATATCATAAAGCTAAGGAGATTCCACCTCCTTAATACAAATAGTTGGGCCCAACAACCTTTGTATCCTCAAAAATCCCTCTTCATGAGGAGCTCACTCCAGATATCAACAATTGGTTACATAAGGATGCACCTCCAAGAAATCAAGCATGCCTTGATCACATCAGCCAAAAGTATCCCCAGGAACATAAGCTCATCACTAACAAATGGAACTATCAAGATGGTGGTCTAGGACCAAAAGAAAGAGGTATGCAGTGCCCCATCGATGCACACAAGTGGGAATCGAAGTCAGGTCTTGGCTTTGGCATACCCACAATTGGGGGCACCAATACAAACGGTCACACATTTTTGAACATTCATCGCAACCTTGTCAAAATTGAAGACATTCCTAAGGAAGTTGAAAAGAGAGCCTACGATGATATCCTAGACCAAATATTCCTCAGAGACTCTGTTCTCCAAGAACTATCCATCCATTTCATTGACCTACCACTTGCCCATCCACAACTCATAGATTAGGACCAACCAAGTGGCATACAAATTGATGAGTTCACATTAGAGGAAGCACTTCTGAGATTCATGGAAGCTGAAACTCCTCACAAGAAAAAAAAGCCAGATTCTACCTATATCTATAAGCTAGATCCCAAGGGGTATTTTGGAGAAAATCCCCAACCTAGTTTCGATACACCCAAAACTAGAACTAAGGTGAATTCGACACTAGCCAAGGCAGCAAAGAGAACCCCTCAATAAGAAAATTTAGAGTCACAAGTAGAACATGAGGATTTAGCATTGCCTCCTCAAGATAATCGACCAGAGGTGTCTTCTATTCTAATTGAGGATACTAGAGAAGTCAACATCGATTCTTTAGAGATCCCCAGACTTGTTCACATTGTTGCATCCCTATCACAAGACCAAGCTGACCTCCTCTTTGAGGTCTCAAGAGAGAACATTGGCCGATTTGCATGGTCATATCAAGACATGCCAGGACTTGATCCAAAGCTTGTAGTTCATCATCTTGTAGTCGATCCAAAGATCAAGCCCGTCAAACAAAACCTTAGGAAAATGAATGAATTAGAAAGAATGTCAGCTGCTAAGGTTATCCAACCTATCAACTATTCAAGGTGGATCTCCAACATGGTCCCTGTCACTAAACCTTCCGATGACATCAGAATCTGCACTGATTTTAGAGATATTAACAAAGCTTGTCCAAAAGATGATTTTCCCTTGCCCAACATAGATATGATTGTAGATCTTACAGCTGGACATGAAATTTTGTCCCTCATGGATGGATTTTCTGAGTATAATCAAATCAAGATTGCAGAAGAGGATCATTATAAGACAGCATTCACTACCCCTTGGGGAACCTTTTGCTACAACATGATGCCTTTTGACCTAAAGAATGCAGGGGCTAAATATCAAAGAGCTATGACAGCCATTTTTCATGATCTTATCCATAGCTTTTTGGAGGATTATGTGGATGATATCTTGGTCAAATCTCATACCTTCATGGATCATCTTGCTGACTTGGAGAAATTCTTTGATAGGTTAGACAAATATCATCTCATGCTAAATCCCAAGAAGTGTGTCTTTGGGGTCACATATGGCAAGCTTCTAGGCTTTATAGTTTCTAAACGAGGTATAGAGATCGACCCCAAGAAGGTCAAGACTATCTTAGACATGCCTCCTCCCTAGACACTTTAATAGCTTTGCTCTCTTTAGGGAAAGCTTCAATCTATCTGATGCTTCATCTCCTAGCTTGCAGATAAGTGTATTCCATTTTCACATTTACTAAAGAAGGATGAAAATTTCAAGTGGGATCCTTTATGTCAATGTAACTTCAATCAGCTCAAGCAGTATCTCGCCAATCCCCCTATCTTGGTTCCACCAGTTCCTAGTCGTCCCTTGATCTTGTACATATCAGCAATGCCTACTACTCTAGGGGCACTTCTAGCACAGCTCTATGACTATGGCAGAGAAAGAGCCATCTACTACATCAGTAGAACCCTAGTTGGTTATGAACTCAATTATACTCCTATGGAAAAAGCTTGTTTGGTAGTTGTTTTCTCAACTCAAAAGCTTCACCACTACATGCTAAGTCATACCATCCAACTAGTCTCCAAGATCAACCCTCTCAAGTATATGCTCTCCAGAATAGCACTTACAGGCCGTTTGGCCAAATGGGTTATGCTCTTTAGCGAATTTGACATCCAGTATGTGGACAAAAAGGCAATCAAAGGGAAAGCTATAGTTAATCATCTATCTGATGTGCCTCTAGTAGATACATATCCTTTGATCACAAAATTTCCAGATGAGCATATCTGCCTAATTGAAGAACAGCCCCCATGGAAACTTTATTTTAATGGCTCATACACATCTCATGGATCAAGGGAAGGAATATTGTTGGTTACACCTCAGGGAGATTACATTCCAAAATCCTTCAAGCTATAATTCCTTAGCACCAACAATATAGCAAAATATGAAGCTCTCATAGTAGGATTAAAGATAGCTGCAGAATGGAACATCACTGAGTTAATAATCTTTGGTGATTCTCAGCTCATCATCAAGCAAGTCCTAAATGAATATCAAACCAAAGATGAAAAGCTATTACCCTACAAAGAGCTAGTTGATCAGCTAACCCAGCATTTTACAAAGCTTCAGGTTACGCAAGTGCCTCGAATGTAGAACAAAGTAGCAGATGCTATGGCTACTATCGGCTCGCTCTTGGAAATTCCCCAAGCAGCTACACAGTATGATTTTTTAGTCGAGAAACTCCTCACACCTGCCTATGCGAATGAGGATTCAAATCATGTTTGTATCTTGGTTGGTCCCCAATCCCCTTGGTACCATGAGATTCATGCTTACCTTAACAATGGTATCATATACCCTCACCTCACACGTACCCAATGCCAGAACCTCATTCAAAAATCATCCCACTATGTTATCATAGCCAATACCCTATATCATCAGGGTTATCACGATACTCTCTCTCAATATTTAGATGAAAATGAGGGCATGATGGCATTAAAAGAAGTACACTTTGAACTTTGTGGTGTCCACACAAGTGGTATTGTCCTAGCATGAAAAATCCTTAGAGTAGGCTACTATTGGCCTACCATCAAAGAAGACTCCTATGACTTTGTCAAAAAATGTCTCCCATGTCAGTAGCATGCAAATCTTGTGCACACTCTAGCACAAGATCTACAGCCTATTGCACCACCTTGGCCTTTCACTTGTTGGGGCCTTGATCTAGTTGGAACTATCACACCCCTCTCATCTGATGGACATAAATAGATAATAACAGCTACAGACTATTTCACTATGTGGGTGGAAGTAGTCCCCCTAGTCTCAGCTATAGGAGTTCAGGTCTCCAAGTTCATCTTGTACCATATTGTTTGCCACTTCGGCATCCCATCCACCATCTTCACCGACCATGGAGGTAACTTTGAAAATCTTAACATGGAAGAACTATGCACTTCCCTTCATATCCATCACCACTTTTCTAGCCCATATTTCCCACAAGGTAACATCTAGGTAGAGGCAACTAACAAAACCCTCCTCAAAATCCTAAAGAAAGTTGTCAATGATTCTAGCCATGATTGGCACCTACAAATAAATCCAGCCCTATGGGCCTATCGAACCTCCTTCTTTACATCCATAGGAACAACTCCATACTCCCTAGTCTATGGTGCCAAAGCGGTACTACCCATAGAGGTTGAACTTCCCTCATTGTGCATATCTTTGCAA
Organism: Cupressus sempervirens; assembly: GCA_028749045.1. Lineage (NCBI taxonomy): Eukaryota > Viridiplantae > Streptophyta > Pinopsida > Cupressales > Cupressaceae > Cupressus > Cupressus sempervirens. The sequence goes on from CM053790.1 coordinate 240,670,413, forward strand.
GGGAAAATATCAGATGAAGAATACAGAGTATCTCAACTCACCTAGCTAGATCTCTTAGACGAGAAGTGACAACAAGCTTATGATCATCTCACAATCTATCAAACTCACCTCAAAAGGAATTTCAACAAGAAGGTGCTTCCATGACACTTTCAGCCGGGCAACATGGTCCTCAAAGAAAATATGAAAGTCCAAGTAGATCGAGAAAAGAAGGGCAAGTTTGAACATACATGGATTGGTCCTTATGTTTTCACTACATCCTTTGGCTCTAGAGCCTATCAGCTATCTACACCAGAAGGAGAACTCTTGAATGATCCTACTAACATCATTCATCTCAAGAAGTTCTATGCTTGAAGATCCTTGGTATACCCCACTTTTGAAAAATACAAAAAAATAGTAAAGAGAAATAAGCATCCAATTGTGAAAACTTGGCAATTCAAGTGCCTTGGATAGGTACCTTGGTGAAAACCTGGTAATTTAGGCACCTTGTGTACTAGGACTAATCCATTATCTATCACTATCCTATCCCTCACCCATTCCACCCACCATCTCATAGAACACCTGCTTGTTCCCTTGGTGTTCCCACCAAATATCCAAAACCTAATGAAGCTTGTAAATACCTCTTGTACAGCTTGTAAATCTTGTACCTCAGCTTGTAAATCTTGTACCAAAGCTTGTATTATACCTTGTAAATCTTGTACCATACCCATTTTCACTTAAGCTTTTTGCAAACCATCTACCTATCCACCTATCAACTATTATAGACATCCCACCATTCACAAACATTTTCATCTCATAAAACCAAAACATGAACAAAACCTTGTACATTTGTAACATATCTTGGTTCATCAACTTGTACATCCTCTTTAGCTTAGTACCATTGTATCTATCCAGCTTTCATGTCAATTCATCCTTGATCAACATCTTGCACACATCGCACATCTTGGTTAGCTATTCCAATGCATCCTTTAGCTAGATCTCATGTCACTAAAGTGTTATCCTTCTTAGTTCAGCTTGCTAGACACATCACTCATCCAGATCCATCAACATAGGTGCTCTTTGATAGATCCTTGCTAGATATAGCTTTTCTCATGTCTGATCTTGGTCCGTTAGTACCTCGTCCTACCCATCTCGTTGGAAAATGGCTCTCGTTTGGATTTTCACTTTCTTTTGATTTGGAATCTTCCCTTTTGGGTCTTGAAGTATCTTTTCCAAGAAATCTTTTTGTTCCCTCCTCAAGGTTACCATGATCTTCCATATCATGGTATGCTGCGAATGGGGCAATCTAAGCATAAGGTCTTGATTAGGTCTTTTGTTTGTTTTTCTTTCCTGCTTGTGGGTTACCCAGTGTCATTTCCATGCTGCTTCCTCTGAGATTCATGTGTGATGCTGGGGCAATCCTTGCATGTTTGTTTTGAGACAGTTCATCAATCCTCTGGATGGTTGGTGAAAAGGTCTTGATGTTCTTGGTAACCTTGAAAATTAACCAACTATCCTATAGAAAATCTAGTGCTCAACTACATGGTGGTACTTCTCTTTGAAGTATCCCCCCGCTCAAAAAAGCTTCAATGGATTTTCGTCATCTCCATTGTCCCCCATCCATCTCTAGCATCTGTCACTCCTCCCCTAGCTTATGCATCAGTATCTCTTTGAATCACTCCTCACCTTTAACTTTAGGGATCCACAATCCTAGTCTTAGGGATCCACCAATCCAATCAATCCACCAAGCCTCATCTTTTGAGATCCACAATCCTAGTCCTAGGGATCTCTGAAACCCATCTTTTGCCAATCTGACTATTTGAAATCCTATTGCATCAGCTTTATCATCCCCTCATCCATCTTCCTATCCTAGATTCTTTTATATAGTGCTCCACTCCTTCATTCCCCCCCCCCCCCCCCCCCCCACCAATCTTGGAAAGTCTTAAGCTTGTGCATTTCATTTCCCTTTATCATTCTCCCGTAGTGAGAGTTTAAGCTAATTCAGCCCCTTCTCTTTACCAACTTGTGTCTCATCTCGACTCAATTTCTTTTACTTTTCAAGAAGTCCTCAAGCCTCATTTCTCTCTGTGCCACCTTCTTGAGGGGTTGTCATCTAAGTCTAGTCTCTCCTCTTCTTATCTGAGACTAGGGCAACCTTGTTCTGAAAAACATCTTCCTCGTGTCGTCTCCATTCAAACTTTTTTGAAATAGTGTTGTCTCAACACTATGTCAAAGAGGGAAAAAATGTAGACACCTAAATTTGACTACACCACTTTGGTAATCTAATTTAGCCATCTCTAAAGGCATCATTAATTAAATTCTTATTTAATTAATCCTTTGCCATCCCCTAGCTAATTAAATTGATAAATCAAATAACCTATCATTTATCAATTAAATCCTATTCTCCTATCTAATTCCAAAATCCCCATTTATTAAATAAATCTATTTGATAAATAAATCCCTCAAATCTAAAAGCCCCTAACTTATCCCTAATCCTCCATTTAGCCTAATCCAACCCATCCACCCATACTAACCAAGCTTAGCCACTAACTCACCCAACCTCATTAATGCCATCCACTTGCACATCTCTAACATCCCTAATCTAATCCTAAACCCAAGCCTAATCCACCCCCTAATATTGTCACATTCCCTACACAAGTTTAAGACTTTCCTAAACCAAACCAGAGTCTCCCCTCAAAATATCCCAACCACAAACTTGATGAAGCCCACAAACCCTTAAATGCTCTTACAAGCCCACTCATGACTCTTACATCCCTCTTACATACTCAACCTCCTTCATCAAGCCTTTAACCAACCCCTTATCCTATCCTCTCACACTCATCCTCCTTGTGACAAGTGTCACCTTCCCATTGGTGCTAAACAAGCACAATCCATGTGCTCTCCTTTGAGTGCATCCTAGCCCTCCTTAAGCTTTCATCTCTCCTTGCATCTAAGCCATCCATCCCTCTACCCCTTGGCCTATAAATTGGATCCCCTCCCAAGCCATTTCATCACAATCCTTTTAGTAAAGTCATAATGCTATTTTGAGAGCCAAATCCATACCCATACCCTTATAATGCCAAATTGAGAGCTCACAAAGCTACCAATTTGTCATTACCCATCTCCATCCATTGAAGCCATCTTGAGCATTTGAGCACACATACAAAATCTAAGAAAATAGACTCATCCCCAAAACAAGAAAGGCATTCATTGAGAGAACCTCTTAATGGTTCATATTCTCAATTGGGAGCTTATCTTAGTCTCTCTTATATGTTATGTTGGTTTAATTTGTGAATGCTTTTGTTTTCATTAAATTGGTGTTCTTAGCATATTAGATTAGTGTATACAATCAGTACCAAAATATCTAGAGAAATTAAGCCAAACTCATGAAGTGAATGACACCCAAGTCAATGAGTTGGGAGGCTCAATCATTTTAATTTAGTTTCCTATGGAGACCAGTAGAATTGTGATTCAAAAGAAGTCATCTAAACATTAGTTCCAACTAGAAACAAGGATCTAAATTAGCATTCAAGATGAATAGGGATCACCAAGCATGATGCAAAGCAAGAGATCTTACTAAGCTAGGTTGGGTCACAAGGCCTTACCAAGCAAGGTCATGATGCATATTACTTCAGCTTGTAGGGACAAAGTTAGTAGTTCCTACCAAGTAATGGTGACTCTATCAAGCTGTAGATGCCTTCTAAGCATTAAAGACTAAACTAAGTGTATGATAACCTTTCATTTAGTGAGTATGAAGTATGAATCATTAATGATGATTGAAAAGAAAAAATTTCTTAAAAGGAAGAAATTGAATACATTATTTCACAATGAATTTCTAGAGCTATTAGTGAAGAGCCAATTCATAGCACCCAATTTATTTGAGTATGTATTGTTGAAGAATTCTCAAGTTTTTAGAAACCCTTCCAAGAAAGGAATCATAAATTAGCAAAGCAAAGAAAGGTTCTAAAATGTTACTCTGTGGAGTGGACTACAAGGTACCTACTTTCAAGTTGAGCCTGGTGATGGTAGAGGCGCTCGACCTAGCTAGTGCACAATCTTAAATTCTATGCCAAGGTATTATTCATGCATGACATCCATTCATTTTACCACTATTCTATTCAAGAAATTGGAACTCTAGAAATGAATGAGGCACTCAAAGAATTGTGTATGGATGGTGCATTAAAACTCGAGCATCAACATTTGGAAACCAAAGGTTTGACACACATTTCACATATGCCAAGGGATTTTCAAGTCAAATGTATCAGACTTAACCTAAGCCAATTTTATAATGGCCAATTATGGTTGGATCAACCAATTTAGATTACAAATAAAATGATTCATAGAATCACTAGACCATCAATGCTAAACAAAGCTAAGATGATCAAAACCCTAGGGTAGGTTGAATTATCCAAGTAAACTCTTTGCCAAGTGGGATGGATGAGGTATGCAGCTAAATGGAATAATAGACATAGAGCAAACAAAGATAAGATGATCAAAAACCTAGGGTAGGTTGAATTTGCCAAGTGGGATGTATGAGGTATGCACCTAAATCGTGCAATAGACATAGAGCTAAAATTTAGCATACATGTGATTACACACAAAATATATAGTTCCAGTCTATTGAACAACATATCATGTGAAGTTGGTAGTGAAGAATAATCTATCCTTCAACCTTTCTAAGTTGTTGTTGAACCATTTCAACAAGAACATAGAGAGCATTAGAGTATCAAAGAATAACCCATGTAAGTTTGGTTCTCTATTGACATGTTTTATTCTTATTTGCTCAAAAGTTTTTCTCTTCAAAAGGTTCAGTAGTATGGAGGAAGGATGTTCCAATTTTATATCAGATAAATGAATATATAGTAGAAATGGGTGAGAATTTCAATTCCATCATGGATAATTATTTCCAAATATTCAAATAAGATATAGAAAATAAGTTTAGGATACCCAAGAAAATATTCACCACACAATCATCTCTCTTATTCAATAAGTAAACTAAAATACCATATAAAGCATGTAAACAAGTAAGCATTCAACATATGACACAAGATATGATTACCCAAAAACTCTCCAATGAGAAGGTAAAACTAGGGTGGGGATGACACCCACAAATATTCACTACTATACTAATAAAGTGTATCTAATGAAGGTTACAATGTTTGATTATGAACCATGATCTACCCTATGAAAGGTATGCCTTGTTAAAGGCTTACAAAGACTATTAGGTTTTACCCTGTTAAAGAATTTTAAGACCCTGTTAAAAGTGTACCTTGTTAAAGGACTCCAACTCACAATTAAGTAAGCACCTTGTTAGAGGATTTCAATATAGCCTATTAGGAATAATCTATGAAGAGATTTAATTGATTCACATGTTAGAATGTCTCAGCATTGATCCTATGATTAGCACTCTTATGCTTGATGACATATCAGCTCTATCTTGTTGTGTACTTGATCCTTCTTGATCAGATGTCTCTATATTGTTCACTATTTCCTTCCTCTATTCTTTTTTAACTAATTTTACAATGCAATTTAGATCATAATACCTTCATCACCATGAATTTCCTAGTTCTAGCATGCAAAAAATTTCCTTGATCATTTATTGATTCAATTTCATGCTCTCTTAAAATTTAGGGTCTGTCTTCCTTAAGAAGACCTAGGTGACTTAGGGTTAGGTATGAATCAATGGCTATGATTCACCCATATTGTTTCTTAAACCTTCCTTTTACCTAATTGGGTGCATGTAATTCATATGGATTCAAACTTAAGATTCATCCTTATCACCAAAGTATCATAATTCAATCTATAAGTTGGCTCAAAAATTATTTACATAGTAGTTTGTGCCAATACAAATAACTATGACAAAACTGTGTTACTCAACATCTAAAGTCTCTAGTGCTCAGTACATACTGACTTCAATACTATCACTCAACATCTAAATGACTCAACATGCACTATTTCCTTGGCTCCTAAATCACTTGGCATATACTTTCTACTTGGTACTTGAGTGAGTTGGCACATGAGTGACTTGCCACCCACTATTGAATCGGCATGCTCTAACTTGTAAATATTGTGCTCATCATATGTTACTTATTTGGCATTAACTAAGTAAATGACTTAATTTTATAGACACTCACTTGTCAAAACCAATCTAAGATCAACATTCTTCCCCTTTGATATGAGTGTCAAAAACACTTGGTCATGTATTAAGATGAGCATAACATAACATAACTAATCAGCTTCTATACAAAATTTCAAAATATCAAAATTTTGTGACAACTTATACCTCAAAAGTCTTATAACTCCCCCAAAGTTTTTTGATTTGTTGTTTATTCTATATAAAAATCTCTCATGTTGAATATATTTTCCACAACTATTGATATTCTTTCTCTCATTCTTGCTTCCCCATCTCCATCACTCTTACTCCCCTTTTTTGACACTGATGTCAATGGGTCATACACTGATAGTATATTTTTCCAAAAAAGGATTTATGGACCTCAAGAATAATCTCAAGAGTAGCATAACAATTATCAAAAGCTACCTCCAAAGACTTGATTTGAATGGTTAGCTCTGTAGCAAGGTGTATTGGGCAATTTAATGTAGAAATATTAGGGTCTTTCTTCATAAAAAAAATTTCATAGCCTAACTTCTTATGTAGAATCTCCATGTGAGGAGTCAATGTAATTTGGATGCTTATCAATTTTTCCCTTATGTTGGCTTCATCTATAGATAGTTATGCTAACTGACTTTGGGTTTGCAATAGGATCCTAAAGTGTTTCACACTTTGAGTTGGAGTCATGGGAAATTTTGCTCTGAATGACTACATTTGACTTTCCAAGCTCAGGATGTGATTGCTTATTTCTTGTGTGAAGAGTGTAGGATTACATAGTTTGGTGTATAGAGAGAAAATTTTCTCTAGTACCTTCTTCACACTTTCTATCTTAGTTGCCTATAAAACTTGGGTAAGTGCTATATTGCTAGATATCTTCTCATTTACTTTATGTTGAAACTTCTTTTTAGACCATTCTAATATTTTTGCATTAATATCAAGGTTTGTATCACTTACTTTTTTCACCATTTTAGTAAATTGTTCAATAATTGGCTTTATTTCATTTCGAGTAGGTAGACTGAATGCAACCAAGAAGATGTCTTTGATATCAAGCAAAGCTTGCTTCTTCCTATTCTCCCTTCTAAGTAGTTCTTAATGTTTCTTTCTTGCTAGGGCTTCTTGAAGTATACCCATATGCTCAATCGTTATTGTTGTAAGATCAAACTTTGGCAATATAATTTCTTCATCTGGGCTAACATCTCCATAGGTTATTACCTCATCTACCTTGGATGAACTCAAACTTGGCATTGAGAATTGAAAAGCTATTGCATCTATGCTCAGCCTCTGAAGAGTTTGACTAAAAGAAATGCCAAATTCTGGTAAAGATACTAGTGCTTGAATTGCTTCTAGCTCCTTCAGCTTGGGTGTGAAAGTAATCTCTTCAGGCTTCTCCTTGTCTACCTTATTTATTTGAATCACACATTTTTCTTGTCCTAGAGGTGTAGGTGAATCTACTTAAACTATTTGACTTTAGTCTCATTAGTGACTTAAGTTTCCACTTTATCCTCTCCAATTGTCTCAACTTTATTTGTTGCAACTTCTGGTGCATTTTTTGAGACTGGAGTGCCATCTGTGTGTACTAAAATTGCATTATATTGTCTCCTTCCTCTAATATACAACCAACAGATGTGAAAGTTGTACACTACTTACTTGAGGAGTGATTGTAGGTAGTTCTTGTGTTTTCACCTCCTCCCTTGTAGTTATAGTCACTAATTTCTAAATTTCATATACACTCACCAATATAGGGTTTTCACATAATTTGGCCTATAGTTTAGATTGGTCAAGTACCTTTTTCAATTCTTCCTTTGTTAGGGGATTGATGTTCTGAGTATTAGAATTAGAAACATCCTTTACTATAATAGTTTTAGTATTTATACTTATTACCTATGGAGGGCTGACACTTAGCATTTTTGTATCTTTTACACTCTATTATTGTTGCTACTCTTCCTTGGCTATTTCCTAATCATATATGTTCATATCAGTGCCTCCCTCAATTGTGCCTTCTTTATTGTCATCATCTTCATCATATTTGACCTCAATAGATTTGTGTTCACCTTCTTTCAATATGGCTAGTCCATATGTGATCTTCCACATTTGTTTGGGTGAGGTATGTCTCCCTAATTTTCCTTTCTAAGTTCAAACAATAATGTCATTTTTACTCAACTCTTTCATATAAACTTTTAGGTATGGAGTTGGAAATCTCTAGAAGAGCCTTCTTAAAAGTAGCCATTATGGCATATATTGCCTCCTCCACTTGATTCTTCTCAACTTTTCTAAGATTTTAAAAATCAATCTGAGAGAAACCTAATAAGTCAGCATTGTTTCTAACATTCTCACATAATTTATCAAGATCTGAATATGGATTACAACTCACCACTTGGAATTGGCTGATATCATCAGATTTAGTTCTTTATTCATCAAATTCAACCTGAGCAACATATTTTTTTTTGGGTCTTTTCTATGCTCCAACTTCCTACTCTATAGGCCTAACTTTCTCTTTATCCTTTTTTGCAATGACATGTGTACTAGCCCTTGTGGTAGGTGTTGTAGGTATGGGTTGGCTTGGTTTAGCAACTTTTTTAGTTCTTTTCACTAATTGTACCTTGGCCTTTCTCTTCTTCTAATCAGTAGGAATAGGTTCTTCCTCAACTTCTTCTTCCTTGGCACCTTCTACAATCTATGTTTCTTCCTCTTTTCGATCCTCGCCCTTACCTTGTTTCAATGCCAGTGGTGCTTGAGTTTGAGTGTCTTCTTCCTCTTCATCTTCTTCATCTTCTTCCTCCTTGGCACCTTCACCAAATTTTTCTTTTAGTTTCTTTACTAATTTATCCTTCTTTTTGATGATACAGGAAGTCTTCAAATCCATAGTAATCTTTGATTTGGCCAACTCATACTTACCAAAATATTTGGCATTTTTGTCCACTTCTTCTACAAGTAATGTTGTGATTGCTATAGAAGCCTCATCAACATTAATCTTATAACCTAATGGCCTTAGCCATCTCACTCTCAAAATTATTGCTTGAAAAATGTGTGATTAGAATCAACTAGGAAAAAACATTATCATAATATTTTTCCACTAATGACACTGGAATCCTTAACCTCTTCTTCATGGATTTTTTGAAACCCTCAAAATAACTAGTCATTACTGACTCAAAATTTTAACCTAATTATCCAATGGACTCTCCTATTTGAAATACAATAGGTCTATTTGTCTTCCACACAATAGTACAAAATGTAGGAAATTTATTCTATACATAAAAAAGATACATACCAAAATAGATCAAAATTTACACCGAGAACTCTTTGTTTTTCGTAGTGCTCCTAGGTTTTCAATTAACTATTGTAGTTGCAGCTTGGTAAGATCATATGCATGATCCTTTTTCACAATCTTGTAGACCATGTCCACTGTAATGTAGGGTGCACTATTCAATTTGCTTGATTGATAAAATTTATGTGTAATTAACCTTATTGCAAAAGCTATTAGAGGATCTGTGATTGTGTCTATGGTCATTCTTGTCTTGTTCCACATAGCTCATGTGTTCTTTTCAATAACTTATTTGGACTCACTTCTCGTAGTCTTTGGCCAATCTAGGGTTGGCTACCCTGTTACCCTATGAATTACCCTCATTGAGATTTTAATTTTTCTATTATCTAAGTACACTAAGCTATCATGAATTGTACTCAAAATAATCATGATCCACTCAGTTTTGAAAATATTAGAGAAATCTAGGGCATGAGTTAACCCTTTCTTTTCTATAATCTTGAACTCTTCCCTCAACACACCATTTTCACGTAGTTTTTTTTATGCTTCCCTAATTTCCATGTCACCAATACTACCAATCTTAAAATTGTAACACTTTCTAACATCTTGAATCATTAAAACTTGCAGTTGTATCATAGATAACGCATCAGAGGGATCTTGTTTGTATGTTATGTCTAGTGTGGCCTTGAAAATAGGTGATTTTATCTCATTTCTAAATAATTGAACATTGAAAACCTCTTTTCCCTCTATACCTTTTGGCTTTGAAGAGCTAGATGCCATTATGTAAATCTATGGTTTATGAAATTCAAATTAGCAAAGCCCAGCACACAATAAATACCTTGTAAATCCTGATGAAATGATGTCGAATAGCTACTCAAATCTCTTGCAAATGCTTTAGATGAAATTTCTAGATCAAATTTATCTCTTTCTTTCTCTCTCTCAAATTTGAATGATGTTAAATGTGAAGAAATCAATCAAATACCCCTTTAAAACACTGCAATTAATCTTCAATGCTTACACGGCTATACGCTCAACATCAACTAATTTCTAGCTCACTTGGCATCCACTTGTCTTTCCATTTTTTAAGCAACCATTAAAAGTTTAATATCAACTAGCCAATCTGTTAGCTTAGGATCCACTAGCATTTCACTTGGCAACCATAGGAAAAAATTTATGCTTGGTAGTAATATAAAAGACTAGTAAAATTTAAAGATTTTTCTTTAATTCCTAATAACACTTTACATATTTATTCATTCTTATGTAATCTTTTTAGAACTAAATTATTTGGAACTATTGTATAGTATAACTTTTTAATATCAGTTCCACATACCTCTTGATTGCTTAGTTTGATGAGGTGTGATCACCTAACCCATTGGGTGAAGTGATCCCTTCTCCACTTGGTGTGTTTCAATCCTCCTTTTTCTTCCATGTCTTGTTCATTTCATTTCTAAAATTTTCAATATCTTCCTTGCCTTTTCCTTTATTGAACTCACAACTTGGTGCCTTTGACCTTGTTAGACAATATCATCTAATGTGACCTATCTTCAAATAGCTAAAACATGTGGTCTGACTCAACCACCTTATGTAGTCACCCCTGAAGTGTTTCCTAATATAGTTATCAAGAATATGTCCATAATATTGATAGTAGTGATAACTATACCTTGTATTATAGTCCTAATTATAAAATTTATCATTGTTCTTTACCTTTGTTTTCTTGTTTGATGACCACATTGGGTTGGATGTGGACCCAAAATCTCTATGTCCATACTTCTGATAGTTATAACAATATCCCTCAAACCTTTTAATGTCCATGGTCTTGTTTCTACATTCATGTACCTGATGACCTTGTTTGTTGCACTTATGGTAGTGACCCAAGATCTTATGCTTATCATTCTAATTTATAGTCTTACTCCTGCACACATTGGCAATATGTCTTTTCTTACAAAAATTATGACAAGTAGGTTTGGAAATCTTACCTTTGTTACTCCTTTCTTCAACACTTTTGGATGATTCTCCTTCTTCAGTACTTGTGTATCCCAGTCCAAATGTATCATTGTTAGATCTAGGGGATCTCATCAATTGTTCAAAGTACTTGATAGTGGCACTAGGTTTATTGAAACTTTCAAAAAACTCCTTTTATCTTTTTAGGTCATTGCTCAATTGTTCATTCTGCAACTTCAGTGTTGTTATCTCAATTTCCTTCACATTTAGTTCATGGTTGGCATTCATCAATTGATCCAAAGTTTCTAAGTGCATGTTAGCAATCTTGTTTACCTCTGATGATCTCTCTTCCAATTTATTGGTCAAAACTTTTTTGTCATCTTCAATCATGGCTTTTTCTTCCATTTTTTTTCTTTTTCTATTTGATCACATCACATAGGAATATGGCTTGGGATTCTTATTCTATCTTGAGATTTCTAATCTCTTTAGCTTGGGTTCTATTCTTTTCCATTAGATATGCAATTGCTGCATCAAATTCATTGGAGTCTCCATTTTCAAATAGCTCAGTACTGTCCATCTCTCTATATTGTATGTCATTCTCCTCAATGGTGATTTCCTTCCTTCTCTTTAGTGATTTCTTTAGATCATCCCTTACTTCAATCAACTAATGTAGAATGACTTGTATTTCAATTCACTTATTCTTAATGATCTTTTCCAACTTGTAGACTTCCATTTCCAAGATCTTTCCTCAAACTTGTAAATCTTCTCTTTCAAAGAATGAGGCTCTAATGCCAATTGTTGGAATAACAATAGGAAATGTAAACTTCTATGAGGGTGAATCAGTGCTTCAAACTTTGATCAATAAAATATTTAACACAGATCCATCTCTCTTATTCAATAAGTAAACTAAAATATCATGTAAAGAATGTATATCTGAAGCATGTAAACAAGTAAGCATTCACACATATGATGCAAGATATGATTACCTAGAAACCCTCCAATGAGAAGGTAAAACTAGGGTGGGGATGACACCTACCAATTTTCACTATTACAATAATAAAGTGTATCTAATGCAAGTTATAATATTTGATCATAAACCATGATCTACCCTATTAAAGGTTTACAGAGACTACTAGGTCTTACCCTATTAAAGGATTTTCACACCCTATTAAAAGTATGCCTTGTTAAAGGACTTCAACTCACAATTAAGTAAGCACCTTGTTAGTGGATTTCAATACAACCTGTTAGGACTACTTTATTAAGAGATTTAACTAATTCACCTATTAGAATGTCTTAGCAATGATCCTATGATTAGCACTCTTATGCTTGATGATAGATCACCTCTATTTTAATGTTTACTTGATACTTCTTGATCAGATGTCTCTATGTTGTTCACTACCTCCTTCCTGTATTCTCTTTTAACTAATTCTGCAATGCAATTTAGATCGTAATACCTTGATCACCATGAATGTCCTAGTTTTACTATGCAAAACCTTCCTTGATCATTTATTCATTCACTTTTATGCTCTCTTAATATTTAGGGTTTTTCTTCCTTAAGAAGAGCTAGGTGACTTAGGGTTAGGTATGAATCAACAATTGTGATTTACCCATATTTCTATTTAAACCTTCCTTTTACCTAATTGGGTGCACTTAATGCATAGGGATTCCAACTTAAGATTCATCCTTATCACCAAAATATTGTAATTCAATCTATAAGTTGGCTTAAAATAAGTTTACATAGTAATTTGTTCCAACACAAATAACTATGACAAAACTATATTACTCGGCATCTAAAGTCCCTGGTGCTAAGCACATACTGACTTCAATACTCACTCGACATTTGAATGACTTGCCATGCAATATTTTCTTGACTCCTAAATCACTTGGCATATATTTTCTTCTTAGTATTTGAGTCACTTAACACATGAGTGACTCAGCACTCACTATTGACTCGACATGCTCTAACTTATACATGTTCTTCTTGGAATATGTTACTTGTTTGGCATGAACTAAGTAAATGACTTAAGTGTAAAGAATATCACTTGTCAAAACCAATCTAAGATCAACACTTATGATGAACCAAAGGCAAGAATTAAGCTTGAGATCAAGCTACCTCAAGCAGTAAACAAATGAAGGAAGATAGTAGAAAAGTTAATGAAAAGCACAAAATAAGAAAGTTCTACTCTCATGCTTATAGAAGGCAAAGGAGATGGTTCAGATGATGATGATGAAGAGGATGAAATAGATTAATTTGAATCTAAAAAGGAAGATCCTCCCAAGAAGAAGCGGAAGGTCATCATAAATAGACTTGCCAGATCCTCCCCTATTGTATTTACAAGAAGGGAAGCCAAATCTAAGAAGAAGTTCAAGTTTGGTGAAGATGAAACCAAGCATATTATATTCAAAAGATTTGCATGAATGCTTTAAAACAAAAATTAAAAGGATGGAAGATCTGGCATGGAAAATTTCAAATCTCTTATGCATGAGACTAGGAATATAAAAGAGAAAAAGCAGATTGAGGATCTACTTAAGTCAAAATTGGGCAAATGGAAGTACTCATCAAATGAGCTTGCACAACAAATAACTAATAAACTTTTACGAGTGATTAAATCTAGATGGGAAAGTGCAACTCATGTCAAATCTTAGTGAGAAGGAAGTGAAGGAATCCTTCAAGCAAAATGAGAAGAAGTTCACTCTCAAATTCAACACTTGTATGATATTGCTTAAGGATATTGAATATGTAGTGAACACAACTACTACTAAATGCAAAAACATCTATAAGCTACACCAACCTAGTGACTTTTTGGTACATGTTGAAATAAGGACAATGAAAATGAGGAAGAATAAGTACAAATAAAGGATGATGAGATAGATGATTTCAATCTGAATGATGAGGAGAAAGAATAGGAAACTACTAGAGGAAGCCTTCTAAAGATTCAAATCATTGAGGGAACTGATGCAAAGAAAATTATAGTAGCAGTCATGGCCTCATTTTCTCACTCTCTAGGTAATGCTTTAGTGAAATCAAGCTTAGAGAAATCTTGTGTCAAGTTGGTTGTGGATACCATTGGTACACAAAGCACCCAACCAAGCTCTAAATCTATTTAGCTAAGTGTTGCACTGACTAAAGTACCTAGCATTTCATCCATCATGCATTAATTTTCTCCATCATCAGGATTGACCGAGTAGTAGCAAGGTATTTTTTTTTTTAGTGTCATTTCTACATTTGTTGCTAGTCCATTAATTTCTAAAATTGTTTTTATTCCAAGTCTATCCATAGCTAGTACAATGATAGTTGAGAAGCAGTCCCCAGCAAGTACTAAAGTCTTAGATAAGGGTAAACAAATTATTTCTACCATTCTAAAGGAAAAGGGTAAAGAAGAAGAAAAATAAATTAATCTAGATGAGGACATAGTTATTCCATATTGCAGTATCTCTACCCTCACCCCTAACCAAATAGATACCATGGGTGAAATACTGAAGATGAGAGCTAAGCAACAAAAGCTTAGAGAATAAAATACGAAAGAAAATCAAGTTCTTGAAGACATATATAGAATATTTATTGATGCTCTTAGTATTGAGGGTGACGAAAAATATCCCATTTTGGACTAGATAGTAGATATTGTCCACAAATATAATGAAGACTTGAATGGACAAGATAAACTACTAAAAAGAGATAAAACAAAATTTGAGAACAAAGTGTTGGAATAAGTTGCACAAATAATTTCCATAAATCAAGTAGAGTTATCTAAAATTCTTGTTTCACTAGAGACATATGTTAATAGTGTTGTTTCATTATTTGTCAAACTAAGTGATACATATATCTTCACAAAGGAGATCAAGGATAAACTATCCAAGATAGATGAAGATATGAAGGCAAGTTCACACAAGCTATCACTTGACCCAAGTCATATTTTTGCACATTACACAAAGCTCGGATATCTAACAAATCTACCAGTAGAATTATTGAAGAAAGAAGCTAGAATAGAGACCACACTTGCAAAAATGTATGGCATGACTCTTCCAAACATGGATGTATTTTAGAAACACATTGCACATGCAAAGACACTCATCCATGAAAATAACCTCTCCATAGTTGATAACATGATGGAATTATTAGAAAAAATTTAGATTGCCTTGCATGTAAGTAAGATATTACAAGAAAATTGGGACAAGACTATGATACTAATTCTGAAGGTACATTATGATTTCTTGTCACATTTTGGTATTAATTGGTCAGTCATCTTAATACCTTAGTAACAAAGGATTGGACATCCTTTCATAGTGATTCTATGGTCAGAAACAATCATGTGTTTTACTTAAAATAGCATACTAACTTCATTTAATTTTTCAACCTAGGAGCATACACTTGAGATGGTGACTACAAAGTATATGTTATAATTCTTCTTTAAGTCATTACAACTAAAGCAAAGGAAATCTATGCTAGAAACTAAAACAAAAACTTAACTCAAAGCTTAAAGTAATGTTGTAAACAGTAAGCCTATCTATGCACCTATTCTATAGGAATAGTTCACTAATTCCATTATCAGTGGCTACAGGAGCAACAAAATTCTACCTTGCAAGGAAACAAACAAGGAAATGAAATATATTCTAACGGAACAGTTCACTCACCAAGTGGGCCCCCTTTGATGAGTGTACAAAAAAGACAATCAAGATAAGAGAAATAAACTTGAACTACTCATTCTATTCATTCATGGTGAAATAATTACACTTGATTAAAATAGTATCACACTCTACTACTATGAAAATCAACTTATCCTATTTTTCTTCCAAAACTACGCTCAAAGCCACAACAGTCATTATTTCAAGGAAAATACAACTACTTCCTAACTCTACAATCACTCCATTAATGAGGATAAATTAAAAACTCATAAATTTTGAAATAGAATCAACATTAACCATGATTAAGTCCTCCAAGAATGTAGCAAGTTGTGAGAGCTACATATGTGCACTGCACAAATAGAAAGCATATAATGACTTTCTCCACTTGTTACAATTTAGCAATCTAGTTGGCTTTGACTTTAGCACTAAAGTATTGATATTTGAAACATGGAAAGTACCTCTAAAAATTCAATACACACACAACTTCCACATACATATATTTATTTCATTATCAATATTAGAGAAAAGGTGCAAAGTTCAAATTACCACTCTAGCAAATCCTATGGCTATAGAAGGAAAACTACCCAAGACATAGCATAAATGGAGAAACATTATCATCATGTAATATTACTCCATTATAGAATTTTTGTCCATAGATTCAAGTAAATATAGCATATTTGAACTATCCATACTTCTACTTTATGTCTTAACATATATATAACATATACATAAAAACATAAGTTCATCTTCTTAAAACCATAAAATCATGATTATTTTTGCAAGATACCTTCTTGAAAATGAGATAAAAAGAACTTAAAATAATGGCCTTTTGGAGACCCATCATTCCCCCAACTGAGCTATTGTTGGTCATTAGCAACCATGAAATTTATAATTCTAGCACAAACTCTCCAATCACTAGTTTTCGTCTCCCCTAGCTCATTCTTAACATATTCAAAGTACCCATAATTTTTATTGAGTCTTCTCTGTTGCTAAATTTTTTTTGTCATATCATGATCCTCTACATTTTCATTCACTACTAGTAGTGGTTGTAGGAGAATAAAAGGCTATTTTCACTAATTCCTTCTCAAGTCAATATACCATGTAATTCTAATAGTAGCAAGAGTTCAATTTTGAGCAGAGTAGGGTTCTCTTATCTTTAGGTCATGTAGCATCCTTGTCAACCATTTCCTTGAAGAAACAACTACTATCTTAATATCTTGAGATGAGTGTTGTTCCCAATCTACAAAGGTGTTTTCTCTTACTGAGCATACTTTACTATCTACAATAGGGTTTCTTAGAGTAGAAATCCAATCCAAAAATGTTCATCTTGAGTTTTTAACTTCTAGTCTCATGAGTAGAGTAACTATCATTTCATTGTCCCTATAAGGAATGGCTTGATGTTCCCTACTTATCTCATTCTACATCTAACACATCATTGCTCTCAATTACACTTCCCTTATATAAAGGAGTGAGTTCCACTCTATGTCATTAGACACTGCCAAATTATGGAGATATAAGTCCCATAATAAATTCTTCAAAGGCATTGGAATAGATTGGAATGCATCATGAAACTCATGTGGAGTTGAAATGGAGGAATTAATCCCTTCTACAATTCTAGTCAATTTTAAATTTATATGTTCTTCTTTGAGGAACAATGCATACACCAGTGAGGTTGATCTACATTCTATTAGTTCAGGAATCAATCATGTGACTTGTTCGATCCTTCTTTTTAAAATTTCATTCTAGTTTGAGCTCTACTTCAACTAATAGATTTGTTCATTAATAACATGTCTCAATTTTTCTCTTTCCAAATTCCATTGATCTCTTTCCCATAACAATTTTTGAAATTAATTGATTCATATGGATAAAGGTGTAGATAGATTGGGTGGTGGCAATGGTTCTTGGTTAAAAATGTCTATTCATTCAGATGTCAAATGATGAATTTTTTTGGCACTTTGTGGTGTGGATAATTCTCCTTCCCTTATAAAAATTATTGTCACCACATTCTCTTCCTTACTAGATTTAGCTATTATTGTAGCAAGCATATCTAGTCCATATCTAGTCCATTATTTCCTCAATAATTTCTTGTCTAAATTCTAGATAGTCCTCAAAAGGAAGGTCTTTTGAATTCTCATCAGTATCCTACATAACAAGACTTTCTTCAAATTCCTCATATGCTTCAGGCTACTCAGACAACATATCACTATCAATAAGAACATATTTAACACTAAGGTCAAGTTTAGGTTGTGGACTCTAGTTATTGTACTCATTATGAGTGACTATGTCTTGTTGCAATTTTCCCTCAAAAGAGGACTCCTTCTCAACCTCAAAAGACTCTAGGTTAACCATTAGAAAGGGGGTTTTATTAATCCTATTTCCTTCAAAAAGCCTTGTACTTTTCCTTGTAGAAGGTAAAAATAGGCATGAAGGATTCTTTTGTTTCCTCTTGCTTGTAGACATTTCTAAAGTAGGTGTTTCATGAGGTTTTTCTAAAGCTTCCTCTTCTTCCAAGCATAGGGTTTCATTAATATTACTTTAATTATCGGGTTTTTTTCCCAATTTATCTTCTTCAAGTTCCATAGTTTTACCTTTTCCTTGCCTAATAGTAGACCTAGTCTTAACAGATGATGGAGTCTTGGGGGCACTAGTAGCTTCTCTATTTTTTCTTTTCTTTTTGTTAGTAATGAAGGCATTAGCTTTATAAGTCCTCTTCTTAGTTGGTCTATAACTAAAGAGAGAAGCTTCATAAACATTTTCAGTCCTGGGAATAACCTTACAAAAAATGGGACATGTCCTTTCCCTTCATCCAACACCTTGGCCTCTAGCGCCAACCAATCTAGGTTCTACCTCTTTTAACTGCAAAAACTCTTCTTGTGTCCTGATTGATTGTTTTTTTAATTTCCTTTCCACAAATAATTTTATCAAGCAATTATGGGTGATAGATTAATCCTTTCCTAATTATACTAAAGAAGATTCTTTCCTAATAATGTTAAATAAGAAATTGGGAAGATTTACCTGTCTATAGTCATGCCACAGATGAGCCAAAATCTTGAAATGTAGGGCATGCAAGTATTTATAATGATGTTCACAAGTGAAGTATTGAATGATAAATACTATTGGCAGGATAAACTCCAAAGGAAACAATAATCTAGAGGTACACTTCTTCTTGTCAATGTCTAGCAGAGGGTCAAAATGCACACTAAAATGTGCCCTAGTTATACATAGGTCAAAATCCTTTGCAATATTTTCTCCTTCCTAGGGTAACCCAGTGACTTCGGCTACCACATCTTCTATAAATTCAATTTTGATGCCCTTAACCATTGCAAAGTCATCCTTCAAGGTGCTTAGAAATTGAAGAACAACCTCTTCATCAAATCCCTTAAAACTAAGGGAATAATCTAACCATCCTCTTCTCATGAGCATCTCGTAATTGGTTTTCACCCAAAAAACCCCTATGATCAACGGGTTCATAGCTCTAAAGAAATCCATCCATTGTTACACACACTAGAATTTTTGGAAAATCATGGTATTTTCAGAGCTCAATAATGGTGAGTTATCATAATTTTCAATGTTATGGCACTAAATAGAGAAAAAAACATACTATTACTATATGCTTCTTAAATATTTTTAATGCATGCAATCTCATGGTATCATTCCTTACATCAAGTCTCATAACATTTTGCTCATGTATAGGTCTACCAACATGAAAAAAAATATAATTATCATTAAAAGTTAAGCTCAACTTTTAATGTCCTTAATTCCCTTAAGGACACAATCATGGAAGGGTAGGTTATCAACATTTGACAACAATCATCTCATAAGACAATAACTTTTAAAGTTTATTGTTTATATGTGATTTGAAATTTTGAAAAATGAAAATCCCCCCCCTCCCCCCCAACTAAGAAAGGGCATCAGTCCCACTAGGCTAGGATATGCAAGATTAATAAATTCAAACAACATGAATTTCTAACAAAGAGTGAATAAAATAAAATATATGAAAAGTCATGTGGTCCATACCTAGCAAGTGTTGTAGGAAAAGTGTTCTAGAATAGATCATCAAAAGTGATGGAGTGATGGGATGGGATAGAAAGATGGGGAAGAGAAAGGCTGAGATGAAGTGTATGGTGGAGAAATCACTTTCAAGAAGAAAATATTTATTATGAAAATCTTGAATGGAATCAAGATTTAGCAACAGTCAAGGTAGAAGACCCAGACTGCTTGACTATAGGGATGAGTATATCTTGGTTTTTCTAGAACTACTACAGGTCCTCATGAATAACTAGTTTTTTTTAGAGCTTGAGGTGATTCCCATTGAAAAGTAACTTGAATCGAGCAGGATCAATAGTGGATAACTGGACAACTCCATTTAGAAATACAACAACAATTTCATACGGTCCTAACTAGCAAGTTTGAAATTTTCCTAGATTGTGTTGATACTTGGAATCATAAAGTAAGGTAAAATCTCCTACAACAATCATTTTATCTTTGATCAGCTTATAAGGCCACTATTTTTTTTTTATTCTAGATGGGTTTAGTATTGTTCAATGTAGATTTGTACCATTCATCAAGGCCATTTAAACTCAGAATTTGGTCTTGTTGTGCAATAGTGAGTTTCATACCAAGTTCTAAAGTAGTCCTTAATGTTTTATATTCAAACTCTATAGGCATTATATTTGACCTATCATAGATGAGCTCAAAAGGAGTGAAACTTGTTATGGATTTTGAGGTGGTTCTATAATTCCAAAGAGCTTTAGGAAGGTGTGTGGCCCAATCCTTCCTATGAAGTGATACTGTTTTGGTGAGAATGGCTTACAACTCCCTTTTGGTAACTTCTCCTTGGCCATTAGCTTGTGGGTGGTAAAGTGATGATTTACCATGTCAAATAATATATTCCTCCATGAAAGTAGCTATCTAATTAGAAAAATTGATTAGCTCCTTGATTAGACATAAACTCCCTAGGGACTCTGAATCATTTAAAGATGGAATCATAGAAGAACTTGGTAACATTGTTATCCCTTAGGTGTTCCATGGTTTTGGCCTTTGTCCACTTAGTTACATAATTAGTGTAAACTAAGAGATAGGATTCACCTTGTGAAGAGGGTTCAATAGGGCCTACAAATTCAATCCCCCATTTATCAAAGGGTGCAACAACTACTTGAGGCTGCAAGGAAATTTCATCTAATTTGGTGGGTATTCCCATTCATTGACACTTATCACATTTTTTTTTGTATCTAGTTGCATCCTTGTGTAAAGTTGACCAATAGTACCCAATTGTCAATATTTTAAAGGCTATTTGTTTGGATACAAAATGACCTCCACAAGGCCCATCATGGCATGCCCTCAAGATATCATATGTTTCATCTTCCCTTATGCACTAATGCATTACTTTATCAAGGCTAGTATAAAACATAAATCTATTAATCCAAGAATAGTTAAAGTTATTTACTAGAAACTTTCTTTCTTTGGTAGAGAAGTGAACTAGCATCTTTATTGTAGTTAGATAATTTACAATATCTATATACCATGGATTTTGTGTTGACAATAGGAAAATGTGTTCATCTAGAAAACTAACATCAATGGTTGGAGAATCATTAAGGACATGCAACTAAGAGATAAAGTCAGCTACCACATTGGCCTTGCCGGGTTTATATTATGGTGATATCAAATTCTTGCATTAGTAACAACCAGCAAGCCAATCTTCTTGATATTGTAGGCTTATTCATCAAATACTTTATAACAGAGTGATCAGTATGAACAAATATTCCATATCCTATAATGTAGAGCCTAAATTTATTTAGTGCATAGATAACTACAAGTAGCTCTTTTTAAATGGCTATGTAGTTAAAATTTGCACCTTGCAAATTTTTACTAATGAAATAAATAGCATGTTTAAGTGAGTCTACATTTTGTTCTAGCACTACACCTATAGCATAGTCTAAAGCATCTGTATGGATGTAAAAATGTAATCCTCAATTGAGCCCTCTCAAAACTAGTGCTATGGTGAGAACTTATTTAAGCTAAAGGAAAGATGTAGTATAGTTAGAGTCCTAAGAAAAGTTAGAATCCTTTTTAAAAAAGTTATAAAGGGGTGTTGCAAGTTGACTGAAATTCTTGATGAATCTTCTATAATATCTAGGATGTCCTAGAAAACTTTATGCATCCTTCTACTTCTCTAGCTTAGGCAAGGTACTAATGACTTGATCTTTGTTGCATCTAATTGGATTCTTTTTTATGAAATGAAATGACCTAGTACAATGCCTTCTTCCATCATCATAAAACATTGTTTACTATTTAGGGAAAGGTTATAGTCTTGGCATCTCTTGAGCACTATCTCTAAGTTGGCTTTGGCCTCCTCAAAATTAGTCCCATAAACAATAAAATCATCCATGTAGATCTCTTTACAGTCAACAAATATATCCAAAAAGATACTTATGATGGCTTGTTAGAATGTAACCAGGACATTACACAAGCCAAAAGGTAAAAATGAGCAGGCGAAAGTTCCCCATGGGCATGTGAAAGTCATTTTCTCTTGATCCTCTAGAGTTATTTGTATCTAATTGTGACCACTAAAACCATCTAGAAAAAAAAAATATTTATTGTCAACTAGGTTGTCAAGATCTCGATTAATAAATGGTAAGGGAAAGTGGTCTTTCTTAGTGGCTGAATTGAGCTCCCTATAATTTACACAAACTCTCCATTTTTCTCCCTTCTTTGAATCTATAAGTAGGGGTGAGACCCATTGGCTTTCAAAGATGGGGTAGATAAAACTAGCACTTAATAGTTTTGCAATTCATTCTTAACTATATCCTTCAAAATAGGGTTCACTCTACTCTGAGGCTATTGGACAGGTTTGAAGTCGGGATTGATGTAAATCTTGTAAGTGCAAAGCATAAGGTCTAGTCCTTTCATGTCATGTAGTCCCAAGAAAATTCTTTTTGATTCTCATGTAGTAACTACAACATAATTTTTTGATGAGAAGGTGATAAAGCATTGTTTACTTTTAGCTCCCTTTATGGACCAACTTCCATTTTATTAACCTTATCTATCATAAATAACTAGGTAACATGAGAAGAATTCATCTCATGAGGTAATAGTGAGTGAAGGAATTGGATAGCTTCTAAATTTTGGGGTGTGTTCAAAGATGATAATATGGTTTCTAGGACACATTCTGCTTGAGGACACACTTGAACTTCTACTCCATATTCATTCATGATAATGGATGAAATGATCTCATCTTCTTCTTGAGAGACTACAAATGACTCATGATCTATCATCATTAGCTAATGGATGGAATTGACCTATGGATCAACATTACCCAAGTTTGGCAAGATTACTTAGTCATCTAGCAATAGTGCTTGAGTAAGGGGTGTATAAAGTCAAGTTCTTAGTATGGATACCATTGGGCATTGTCATCTTTCCAGATCGAAAAGTTATATAGGCATCTATAGCGAATAACCATGGTTGCCCTAAAATTAAAGGATATTCACCCATGTTAGCCTTTGGGGAAAGGACAACAAAGTCTCATGATACTTCCAAAAGTTTAAGGTGACTATGACATCTTCTATCATCCCATCCAGTTTGGTAATAGAACTATCAGCAAGCTAAAGTATGGTTGGTGTTTCTCTAAGACGAATAATATATAATCAAGACAATACCTCCTTTGTCATTACATTTATAGATGCTCCTCATTCAACTAAAGTATTTTGAACTCACATCCCATGAATGGTGATAGTAACCACAAGACTCCTAGGGTTAGAATATTTAAGTACAATTAATTTTTCCAATATCAAATCAGGCAATTATCCTAAGACATGAATAGTTTTTTATCATTTTTTTTTCTTCCTAATTTTTTGATAGATGCTTCATTGATAGCTTTAGTATAGATAGGGACTTCCTTAATAGCATCAAGTAATGGTATTTTTACTATAATTTTGTTTTCTCTATTTACAAAATCAATTAATGCATGGTTTTCTATAGGCTTTCCTTGTTCCATCAACCTATGAGGAAATGGAGGTTCTTTGGCTATAGGAGAGGTCCATTAATTTGACAAATCCATCTATTCAGTTAGGGAATCTTCAAATTTAGTTATTATAGGCTTTTGGGAAGGAAGAGTAGTGTCTAAACTTAAGTGGATATCATTCAAGGAAATAACATAGATTTTTTGTTGTGATGGTTGTTTGGTATTATTGGGATTAGGATTAGGCTGAACTGGTAGCTAAGTCTTCTTAAGATGGATATCAGTGGCTACATGAAGAGGCACTAGAGCCTTCTACTAGGGTGGTGGCATTAAGGCTTGCTAACTAGGTTTCATATTCCAATTTTGGTTTAGTTTCCAACCTTGCTAAGGTTGTTGCCAACCTTGTTGAGGTTGTTTTCAACCTTGCTAGGGTTGTTGCCAATTATTATTTCCACTAAAACTAGTATTTTTCCATTGATTGTTACTATTATAAATTCAAAGAGGACCTCTTGGCATACCTTATCTTTGAGCCCATGGCCTTCATTGAGCAATGTAGAGCACCTCTCCATTTTCATTAATGGCTTTAAACTTAGTAGGCATTGGTTGTATTTCTAGGCTTGCAATAGACTTGCATCTATAGTTCCTTTTCTTTTCCCTATAATTCAGATAATATTTAGCTAACATGGCATCAACTTTTTCCCTCTTTCTTCTTGCCTATATGGTATCTAGCTGAGTTCCTACATCATTAATGATGTCTTGTTTGAGATCTAACAAAAAATTGGATAGTTCCATCTTTGATACTCTTGAACTTCTATTAGACTTATGTGGTAGTTCTCTAATTCCCCAACCTTTCTTTGTAGTGGCCCCAAAATAATTTAGACATACACTTCCTATATCAATCCATTTTTTTGAGTGATATCTCCTCCTACCATGAGATCTAAAGCTTCAGTACTTCCATCATTTACTCCTCCTAGAAAAAGATGTTTCTTTGATTCTTTCTTCAGTTGATGTTGTGTGTTACATTGCAGGTTGAACATGAACCATGAAACATAGTCTTCCAAGGATTCATCATCCTTTTGGGACATTTTCAAAATGTCATCACCTTTTAAGTCTTGATCCCTATAATATTCTTTGTACTTTGTGAGAAATAAGTTTCTCATTACAAGACAATCTGCTATAGCACTAGCACCCAACCCCATAAACCATCTCAAAGCATCTTCCCTTAGGATGGATAGAAATAGCTTCATCTTGTGAGAATCAATTGTATAGTCATAAATTCTACAAAGGATATCAAACTCAAATAGGAAGGTTTCAAGGTCTTTAGTAATTAGGCCATAGAACTTGAGAAGTGCAGGAAAAGGTATGTTCTTGGAGTTTTAATTACCTTACTGAGGAGGGATAGGAAAAGGAAATGTACGTTGAGGCTAAGCCATTCTTGGAGGATGACTTGGTGGTAGTGGTTAATAGATAACAAGGGTAACTGAATAATCTTGGTATTCAATTTTAGAAAAGAAATCATTCAAATGCAAAGATTCTTCAAAGGATAAGATTATTCTTTCTCAAGTAGTAGTGAATGGATTTTCAAAAGGTTCTTCTTCTTCATTCTCATTGTGAGGTTTTTCAGGCTCAGGATTAAAAATGTCTTCCTAGATATTATGGGGAAGAAATCTCCCAAGGAGGTCTCTTCTTCTATGCATACAAAATAATATAGAATTTAAACTAACATAATGACTTCAGTGTTGAACTAGATTGACACCTTCTCAGGAAATAGTGCCAAAATGGTTAGTCAACCTACTACCTTAGTAACAAAGGATTGGACATCCTTTCACAGTGATAATATGGTTAGACAACATCATGTCTTTTACTTAAAATAGTCTACTGACTTCATTTAATTGTCAACTTAGGAGCATAAACTTGATATGGTGACTGCAAAGTATATGTTTTAGTTCTTCTTTAATTTATTACAACTAAAGTGAAGGCAATGCTGAAGGAAATCTATAATAGAAATTAAAACAACTTAACTCAAATCTTAAAGTAATGTGTAAATAGTAAACCTATCTAAGGACCTATGTTGATGGAATAGTTCACTGATTCTATTATCAATGGCTACAAGAGCAACAAAATTCTACCTTGCAAGGAAACAAACAAAGAAATGAACTTAATTCTAATGGAATAGTTCACTCACCAAGTGGGCCCTCGTGGATGAATGAACAGAAAAGATAATCAAGATAAGAGAAATAAACTTGAACCACTCATTGTATACATTCATGGTGAAATAATTACACACAACTTATCCTATTCTTCTTCCAAAATTGTACTCAAAGCTATAGCATTCATTATTTAAAGGAAACCACAACTACTTCCTAACTCTATGATCACTCCATTAATGAGGATCAATTGCATTCCCATAAAGTTTGAAAAAAATTCGTTATTAACCATGATTAAATCCTCAAGGAATGTATCAAGTTGTGGAAGCTACATTTGTGTGTTGCACCAACAGAAAGCATATAATGACTTGCTCCACTTGTGATAGTTTAGCAATTTGGTTGGCTTTGACTTTAGCACTGAAGTGTTGATCTTTAAACCACAGCAAGTACCTATAAAACATTCAATTCCCACACAACTTCAACATACATATATTTATTACATCATCAATATTAGAGAAAAGGTGCAAAGTTCAAATTATCACTCTTGCAAATCCTATGGCTATATGAGGAAAACTACCCAAGACATAGCATAAATGGGGAAACATTTATCAACATGTAACATTACTCCATTACATCATTTTTGTCCATGCTTTCAAGAAAATATAGCATATTTGAACTATCCATACTTCTATTTCATGTCTTAACATATATATATATATATATATATATATATATATATATATATATATCATATAAATAAAAGCATAAGTTCGTCAACGTAAAACCATAAAGTCATGACTATTTTTGTAAGATAATTGATTAAAAACAAAATAAAAAGAACTTAAAACAATGGCTTTCGGGAGTCCCATCGTCAGCATATAGATATTATACACCTTTGGCATTTATGTTTAAAAGGGGGAGAATTTAATATGTTTATAAAAGGAGGAGAAGATATAAGATATTGTACAAAGAAGAAAGGTATACTATACTCCAGATGTATGTACATAGGAGAGATATATGTATAGGGGAGAAATATAGTATTATGTAGATACTTGTATAGATAAGCAGGAAATATCTTTACAAAAGAAAATTTGAAAAAATAGAAAAAAAAAAAAGATTATCTTATCAAGCTATAGCTTCAGGAAGTCCAATGAAGTTGAAGACACAGAAAGATGGTAAAGAAATTTTTTGACTTACGGTTTTGAATGTTCAGATTTGTGGTTTGATAAGTGTTTTTATCACTAATGCCAAAGGGGGAGATTGTTGACATTAACGTCAATTTTTCTATCAGTGACTCAACACTTAGTCAAAATGGTTACATTGCTACCAAGCTCTACAGTTCTACCAATCTTATCATTCACTTTGTAGTATTAACCAAGTTTTTTAGATGATCTTGAGCCAAGTATTCAAAATGCACCATGTCTACCAAGCACCTAAGTTATTTTTTAGTAATTTCCAAGCTACACAGTGGTTACTGAGCTTCAAAGTTAATGTACAGTGCAAATCAAGCATAGAAAAGGCTACCGAGCTATTCAGAAGAAGTGAAGAAGATCATAGTGTTAACTAAGCTCTAGTATATTAACCAAGTTCTACTATATCTATCAAGCTTATAGTTTTAACAATGTGAATCTAGTGTTGACTAACTCATGTAGTGTCAACCGAGTGATTTAGTAGCTACCAAGTTTCTCAATATTCATTGAGTCACACAATGTTGACCGAGTTCAAGCTATTTGGAAGTGATTAGTATGGACTAAGCTTCAAGTTAGATTGAGTGCCAAAGTTTTCCAAGCATTAATAGTGGTTTTCATGTATCAGAACATCATTGATTTTGTCTTCAAAACTTGAGTTACAGTAGTTAAGTCAACTTTGTGAATTATGATGAAATTGGTATTGTAGTTGACTCTAGAAAGTTATGATTTGGATTAGTGTATATGTAATTCATAGTATCATATCCAAAAAAGTATGAGAAGTGTAATATAATGAGAAGGAATTTGAACTAAAGAAGGAAACAAGCAATATAAGGGATAGCAGAGATTTATCTATCACAGTCAGGTGATCATTGTAATACAAGGAATCTCATTCAGCAAATTAGAGTTGCAGATTAGAAATCAACCACTAGTTCATCCTAATAGGTGCACCAATCAAATTATTTAATAGGTTAGACTTAATATTCTTTTGTTAAATCTCCTAATAGAGTGCATACTTCATTGTATGTTTGTAAATCCTTTAACAAGGTCGACCTCACAGTCCTTATTGCTCATAATGGGACAAATCACCAGAAATGGTCAACAATAAGCCTTAATAGGTTAACTTTATACCATAGTACTAAATTTTTTTGGTATCATCCCCACCCTATATTTACTTTCTAATTGGAAGGTTTCTAGGTCACCATATCTTGTGTCAAAGTGTTATAAATTTTTTAATGATTTCATTCTTTATGCATGCAATTAGATAAGAATATTATGTGAAGGACTAATTGGTGAAGTAAGATAAATATTTTATAAGATTTTGATTCACCCCTCCCCTCTTAGTAACCTTGCCTACCTTATATTTCCAACATAAACAATAATAGGTATCACACATACAATATTGACACATACATGACACTAGGATTTTATGTGGAAACCCAATTTGGGATAAACTAAAAAGTAACATGCTACCACTTTTCACTCTTTTGAAGTGATCTTGGTTAAGAGCCAACCTTATTAAAGGTTGTAAAACACATTGTTAGGTGCAACCATGTTGAAGAATTTAATCACCCTGTTAGGAGTGGCTTCATTAGAGGATTTTTTATCATGCCAATACAATGTCACCTTGATTAAAGGATTTAAAAAATGTTTCTTAGGTCAACCTTTATCAAAGGAGTTTACTACCAAAATTGTTAGAAAGTAATAGCTAGGTTTGATGTATTCAGATACAACTCACTATACAAATTCAAATCTCCATTTGGCTCATTAATTGGTTCATTACCTAGACTTCATTATATTCTCCATCTCTAGTCTACTTGGAAACCCTTCAAGAAATCACACTTCACCAATCTTCTTACTTTTCCTTTGCTACTTTGTTCTTCACAAGTTCTTCACAAAAAAATTTCCAATCAACAATGAACCAACCTTAGAAAACATCCCTTATGCCTCCTTAAATAGGTAGCTTTGATCTTTGTTTGCTTAAACATCACTGTAGATCTTTGTGTTTGATCATATTCATTAAATCTGTCCATTATTTTTTACCTTTTATTCCTTTCTTGACCCTTTTAGAAACTTCTCTTTAAATCATTTCCTTTGATCACATAATAAACTCAATTTGTACATTAAATATGCTAGCTCATGAATCCTTATCATTCACATATTTTGACCAATCCAAAAACTCAACTATGTCAACCTCAAACTTAATTATTTTACTAATTGTTATTTTTATTGACACTCATACATTATTGTGTTCTTCTGCTTGGTCAACATTGTTCTATCTCTCTCACCTTTCACTGACTCAGTTGATCTTCACTGCACTCGCTCACTACAACATTTTCTCCTACAACTTTATTAGTCATAACTATCACTCGGCTGATACTATTTTCTCGAGAAACTCTTAATTTCCTTTTTCTTTTGGTTCATTGACCTTAGTTTACCAGGTCATGCTTATGTTTTTCTCTACTCTTTTATACTTCAACTCATCTATCTTCTTTGCTTGATACAATGATTAAAAAACACATTATCTTATCAAAGAATATATGATCAGGTGCCCATTTTAATTCCAACATACACTAGTACATTTTGGAAAATATGTGACTATGTGACTAAAACTTTTAGTCACCACTAAACATTTTAGTCATGTGACTAAAATTGATCACATTTCACTATTTCTTTACAATTTATAGGTATAGGTGACTAAATACGTGACTAATTTGGTCACTGGGTAAAATCACAAGATCAAACAAATAGAAATGAGTAAATAAACTACAAAATAAATCACTAAATAAGTGATTGGATAATTAGTCACTTAAACACAAACAACTACATAAACTACCAAATAAATGACTCCATAAATGACACAATAATTAGTCATTTTTACTTTCTCCAAGGTTTATTTATTAATGGATTAGGTTAATTTTATTTTTTATAACTCATTCATGACACTTGTACCATCTCTTTCTCATACTAATCATGGTTTTATAATCTTTATGTGATATCATTATGTCATTATTTTGTAACAATACTCACCCTATGTACACTCTCTATATGAATCCTTATCTCAATAAATCCTTCATGGATAATCTCTAATAACTTAGGCTTCTATCAATAAGGTTCCTAACTTATGTTCATTAAGTACCCTATCTTCACAAGTCATTAGTTCATTTAAGGACCTAGAATATTTAAGATTCATATCCAATCAATATCTCAACATATATTTGCTATCATGGTCCAAAGAATAATAACATTTACCATTCAATATTGTTCCTTTATGGATAAAGTACATTTTCTTTATTATTGGTATCTTTTCTCCTAGATCAACTAAATTAAATTGGCCTAATCTCATTATTGTATTTTTGTAAATCAGTTTCTGGATTAGATTGTGTGAAGATTTTTACCATCAACGTTTTGAATCACACTACGTGATCCATCATCAGAATGAGAGAGCAAGAGATGTCAAACAAAGTAAGTTGCAGATTTAGCCTAGACTCACCAAATAAAGGAGAACAAGAGCAAGGGAAAGCACAAACCCCAAAGCTGAACCAAATAATAATAAATATAAAAAATAAAAATAAAATAGAACAAAAGGGGTGAATGACTAAAACAAAAGGACAACACACAAGAAAAAGGACAACAAGGAAATAAAAATAAGAAGACCAAGAATATAAAAACCTACAAGAGTTATATATATATATATACTTATCCATGCATAAATGAGAAACACCTAATACCTCTAATACAAAAAATACACAAGTATTATCTTTATAATATATACTTAATATATATATGTAATAAACGTATTACATATAAATAAGCATTTATTATATTTATAAGTGAATCTATACACACACACACACACACACACACACACACACATACATGTAATATATATGTTTATATTACATATATATATATATATAAGAATGTATTATATTTATATATATATATATATATATAAAATCTACTAATCTACCAATCTAAATAACAAATAAAAATGAAATGCTAATGATAAATACTTATATAAGAAATATACCTGATACATATAGATAAGCATATATTATATCGGTAATACATATAAGTAAGCAAATATTATATTTATAATATATACTAATATATGAAAACACATATTATATATATATATATATACGTAACATATATATGTCTATATTGCATATATATAAGAATTTATTTTATATATATGGTATAGACATATATTTAAACATGATATATATATATATATATATATATATATATATATACTAAACTATAATACAAATAAATAATATGCTTGGGATATATACTAAAATGAATTAAACATATATAAGTATATGCTAAACATCTATAAAGCAAGAATAAAATAAATTAGAACAAGAATGAAATATTTAAGTAAAATATATATATATATATATATATATATATATCATAAAAATATGTTGGAATATTTAGCAAACAAGGAATACGACAAATATATATTTAATATATGTAAAGTATATATATATATATATATATATATATATATATATATATATGGAAATAAAAACCAAATGAAACAAGCGAAAATACATTACAAATATACAGGCATGTATGATATAACTGTGTATGCATGTATAGATATGTATACCTATAGATATACATACATACCTACCTGCACCTATAAGAAAAAATGCACCCAACATAGCACATAGACAAAAAAGAAAAGAACAAAAAGATAAAGATAAAGATATATATATATATATCATAAAAATATGTTGGAATATTTAGCAAACAAGGAATACGACAAATATATATTTAATATATGTAAAGTATATATATATATATGGAAAGAAAAACCAAATGAAACAAGCGAAAATACATCACAAATCTACAGGCATGTATGATATAATTGTGTATGCATGTATAGATATGTATACCTACAGATATACATACATACCTACCTACACCTATAAGAAAAAATGCACCCAACATAGCACATAGATGAAAAAGAAAAGAACAAAAAGATAAAGATAAAGATAGAAAAAGATACACAAGCCTATCTACACCAGAGACAAACCTATAAAGAAAAGCAAAAGAGAAGGTGACAACAACAAAATGAAAGTAACTATATATATATATATATAAACATACACGCACTCACATAAAAGTGTGTAAGTGTGTGCGTGTGTATGCATCAAAAATTAGGAAAACAATAAAAAAATAGAAAGGAAATAAAAACGAAGAGATACAAAAGGAAAGGAAGAACAATAAAAGGAGAGAAGCCAGCCAGGAGGGGTTGAGGACCCAACCATCATCACGATTAAGGTTGATGGGGTGGTTGTTGATTTTGATGGCTTCTTTGAGCTTTCTTTTGAAATAGTTTTCTTCATTGGAAATGATTTGCGTATTCTCCAAACATATGTGATGTTTGGTAGAAAAAGAGTGTTCGGCTAAAGCTAATTTGCACACCCTATCATGCCTGATGTCTGCCACATGCTCTTTGATTTGAGTGTGGAAGGAATAACCCGTTCCCCCTATATAGGGTGCGCCACAAGAGCATACCACCTTGTAGACCCCTGAGTTGGAATACATATCTCTGGGGTCTTTGATAGGTGGGACATGATTCTTGATCTTGGAGAGGGTTCTGAAGGCAACACGTAAACCATTTTTAGATAGGATCTTGGAAATTTTTTGGGAGATGCCTTCCACAAAAGGGAGGGAAGCATGCAAAACATGACGGGGGAGAGGCAAAGGGTTAGGATTCGAGGGGGCAAGGTGGATGGACCTAGCTTGCTTGAGGGCCCTAGCAATCTTCCTTGAAGAATAGCCATTAAGCCTAAAGACCTGGCAGAGATGGTTAAGCTCAAGGTTTAAGTGATCATCATCACAAATCCTATGGGACCTCAAAGTCAAGGTCTTAAGAATGCCCAATTTATGGCTAGGATGATGGTGGGAGGATGAGTGAATGTACAGGTCAGTATGGGTGGCCTTTCTAAACACATGATGACCAAGGGAGCCATTCAGCTTCTTGATGAGCAGAACATCAAGGAATGGTAATTGGTTGACAGACTCAAGCTCTTTGGTGAATGAAATATAAGGCGCTATGTTGTTGATGTGTTGGTGGAACTCTTCTAGTTTTTCTAACCCATGAGGCCAGCAAACATTAGTATCATCAATGTATCTTTTCCACCACTTAGGCTAAAGAGGGAATGAACGGAGGGCCACCTCTTCAAAATGCTCCATGTAAAGGTTGGAAATGATAGGGGAGAGAGGGGAGCCCATGGCCACTCCATCAACCTATTCATAGATGACCCCTTGGAAGGAGAAAAAGGTTTATCTGAGGCATAACTCAACCAAACTAGCAATCTCTGCATTGGTCTTGCTCTTAACAAGTTCAATCGAATCGAGAATAGGAACCTTGGTGAAAAGTGAGACCACGTCAAAGCTTACCAGGATATCATTGTTATCCAGATAGGTTTCCTTAATGAAATGGACAAAGTGGGTCGAGTCTTTAACAAAGGAGTCAAAATTACCTACCAACGGGGAGATTAACTTGGCTAGATGAGAAGCCAAGGGATAGGTAGGGGAGCCTATGGTGTCAACAATAGGTTTCATTATTGTATGTTATAAAATGACTAATAACATTCAAACATCCCTTACATCTATCAAATTTTATTATAACTACTCTTCTTCCTATTGATAACATCTTTAAAACTAATTTTTTGAAAATATGATAAATATTCTCTTTTTTAAGGTTTCATAAAATATAATGAAGTGTGTCTAAAATAAATAAACTATGACATTTTTATTGTGCCATAGTTTCTATTATTTAGCAAGATTGCATGCACACAATTATAAATCTATGTGAATTATGCTATAGCCAATGAAATTCCCAAGTCTACATAATTGTACAAGAACATTGTATTTCCAAAATAGAGATCTAAATTCATGTTCATTAAATTTGATAGAAATTATAACAAAATTTAATTTAAAAATTTAAAATAAAATTTATAATTTTTTTCTTCAAATATTATAAAATATCTTCTTAGCTTAAATGTTGTATATTACCCATTTATTAAATTTATAATATACATTCTCTATTTTAGTATACTTTAAAATTAGTTAGATATTACAAATTTTAGGATACCAAATTATATATAATTATAAATAAAGTATTGTAGTTGTGGAAAAAATTGTATTTAGTCGATTAGTCTATTTACTAGAGGATTATCGATTGAGAATTGTCTCGTCCAATTGAGATCTCATTTTTCAATGCTAGTTGTTGCTCAGTTTTGGAATAGTGCTCAATCAAGGATATGGTCACCATTGTCTAATGGCAACTAATTTTTCTACACCATGTTGCTTCTTAAGTATAGCATTAGCCATGGACCTACTATGCGCTCCTATTTTCGTGCCCAACTGCCAATAGAGATGCTCTACAACTTGTTATGGCTCTCTCCTACTATGGTAGATTGGCATTTATGATGGGCATTAACTACCCCCCTTTTGCTTGGTATTTGTAGGGCTTGTGCTCACTTCATATGACATCATGTGCTTTGAGGATTTCACTAAGTAAAAGAGGTATTTTCTACTCCTCTTATTGTCATCTTCCATTCTTTCTCGTTCCCCATTTTCCTTTTTCTATTGCAATTTATTTTTCTATGGTTCAAAGAAAATGTTTCTTTTTTTCTATAAATTGTGAGCTTAGTTTCTTTGTTCTAGAAGAAAAATTGAGAGTTTTTGTTTTGAAAGTTATTTGATCTCAATTTTTATTTTTGCATCTATTATTTTTGTTTGAGGCTAAATATCTCTGTCTCTTTTTAATATCTTATGATTTATTCCTAGGTCAAAGAATTACAATTTATGGGTTGTAGGAATTTATTTTATTCATGTCTAACAAACACAATTATAGTTAAAAGGGGAATAGTTGTTACGACTTTTATGTGTTTGGTCTTGCTAGAATCAATCCCTACTACTATATGGAGTTTGTCTCAAAATCTTCTACAATTTTACCCAAAATGCTTACATTAAAGCTCTTTCATTTCTTTGGTGTCTTTCACTACTCTAACTTACTCTAGATCATATTCTTTATATGCCACTAACTTAATTTATATCTTGCCACCCAATGAAAGGGATAAATCTCTTCATTAGAAGAATAAACTCTCATTCCAAACAATTCTACTATCCCAAATGCTTCTATTTTAATCCTTAGTTATGATTTTGTTCTCTTTAGCAATTTTTGCACATTATTCACAAATTATTGTCATTTATATTTTCATTAACCTATTTTATGTATTTGCATCAATGCCTCTTTAATTATGCAGATTTAATATAAATTCACTTCTCACACCATATACTTCTTCATGTTTTCCAGTGTATATATATTATCCCTCATATTCTAGAACATTTCCTACTTAATATATTCCTTTCACTTCATTTTTTTTTTCCTACAGATTTTCTTAATAGTCTTTCTTATAATTTTTTTCTTAATTCATCTGATATTCCTTTATCTTCACACACACCTCTTCTCATAACTCATTTTATTTTATACCCTTATAGAAATATGTATCTCTCTGAAAGAGATTTTTGACTAAGAAGACATGACTCTTTGTGTTTTAAACTGCTTCCCTTTTTTTTTCTTATTCATTATGTATCAAATACCTAACTCATATTGACATGATGATCTAAATGTGCATATGAATTAAATTTTAGTACATGCCAGTACCCAAAGGGTTACTATTGGCTTGATACAATTGTTTATGAATCACGTGAACAAATGATGATCCCATTATATATTACAAATTTTCTATCCTATTGGCAATTCAACTTGCAAATTTGCAGCGCCAAGTCCAACATTTCCATCCTATATATAAAACCTACTAGAGAAAGGTTTCACGAGTCCTTCATCTCATCAAAATTTCAAATATGCAATAGATATTTATCCTATGATATTTCTTATAACAACTCAATGTTGTTCACGGTTAACCATGGTTATCTCAATATCTTGTAATAACATGATGAATGAAAATATCAAGTATCCCTATAATAATATAGATCAAGCTTACTATGAACTCCATAATTCTATCCTTATTTAATAATTCTATTATAATTCCTGATCGAGAGATAGTCTTAGTGGATCATTCAAATTTGATGTTGATAATGATGTAAATACTATCCTAAATAGAATTATTTTGAATCTTGATACATGATGAGCTTTCTTTGGCCACTGATCTTAATTGAAATTTATACCTATAAATTGATCTTATGTAGATTGTAAGAGTGTTCCTTGTTATGTTCATGCTTAGAGAACAAATCAATAAACCTGATTGCCTTTTCTAAAATTATCCTATAATCTCTCTATTTAAATTTGAACTCCAAGATATCTTTTAAAATAACTCAATTACAAATTGAGAGAGTACTTTAGTGGAACATAAAAGAAACTTTTTTTTGTCATAATTTTATACATAGTAAATGGAAAAATGTATCTAAAGTTCAAGCTACTAAAACTTGAATTCACAAAAAAAATGTTAGACCCTCAATATTTCAACAATCATATATATTTGACCTCTAAATTTCAACTATAGTATGATCAATTCCAACTTCTAAAGAAAGTGTTGAGTTAGGCAACCTAAAAAGGACATCTACCTAAAAATATCATGTATATAATAATATCCTCTACTTAATAATTCCCATTCCTAGAGGATGGGAACATGATTTGTATCACATTGACAATGACTTTGTTGTTCTTGGTGAGAATATTCTTGGTTAGTTTAATCAATGGGATAACTAGTTGTCTCATTATTTATTCTACAACCATGCCCACAACACATATGCAGACTATTATCAATCTAGACATTATTATCTATGCATTGATATTATGATTTCCTTAAATTTAGATATTGTTCTTGGACATAACTAGCTCAGTTAGAGATAAGGAATTCTTCAACCCATGTCATTATATGGTTTTAATATTTATAAGTAAAATCTCAACTATTGCATATAATCAAGCAAATGTAATTTGATGTTGCTCTCTTTTTATAGCATTTTTTGGACCTCGATCCATAGTATGAGAGTCTAAAGAAGATAAAGATACAAAGGTCTATGCATATCCTTGCACCCACAACTTGTGGTGGAATTGAATCTCATTGTATAGAATATCTATAAAGCCTTTTGTGCTGAAATTTTGATTATCACTAAATATCAACATGTTTTAAGGTTTTTGTCCCTTGAATAAATTATTCTAGCATTATTCCCTTGCATAACCATAATATAATAAAACAATAAATTTATAATTTTATATTATCTTATAGTTTTTGAAGAATTTTGGGAGACTACAATAGCTATTTTGTATTATCATTCAATTGTACATTAACTTATATCAAATAGTAAACTTGACTCCTCATACATGCAAGGTACTCCCTACTCTTAGATTTCATATTGAGAAACTATGAGAATCTTTAATTCCTTTATAATGGTTAAAATCTTGCACACTTTTTGGCTGAACCAGACAACATCTTCCTAATTGTATTAATGGAACTTGGGGTCTACTCATATGAATATTTGTAGCGATTGAAAAGATGGAAACTTCAGAATAATAGATACCTAAGTTTTTGTTACTTTACTTAGGAATAGGTTAACTAATCAAAGAGGGCGGCTAAGTTGGACAAGGCTTTTCTTGGTGGAATTGCCATTTTTCTAGCACAAATTTAGTTATCTCAGACTTGCTAGTAAATTGTATTTCCCATGATTTAGGAATTGATCAAGTTTATTTATTTCAAGATTAGTAAATTAATCAACCAATACTAGTAATGAACGAGGAATGGAAAAAATGAAAGCATGAATATAAGTAGTGTAGGGAGAAAAGTGAAGCATTCAAGATTAAAATCTAAAAACCAATTTGATTCTTAGGAGTGTGATAGTTGTGCATAGTAGCTTGTGGCATTTTGAGTCAGAAACCTTGGAGTGTGCAATCAAAATATCTTGAGAATAGAAATCTCAAGGTGTGGATCAACTTTAAAGTGAGATTGGTATCATGAAATTCAAATTTGTATGTAGGGTGTGCCTTGAAATTGTATCAAACTGATACGTTTTGTTGAGATAATGGGTGTTGCACACATTGCATAATATTGTTATATTTTATTATTTTATTTTATTATGTAATATTGTGCTTAGATGGACCTACAAGATATAAAGATTCCAATAGAATATTCTTGATGAGTTGTATTGTAACATTGTGATAATATTTCATGGAATTTTTAATATTAGGGAAAAAGAATTAAATGCCCAATATTAAATGTGGGGTTAGTGGGTTAGGTAGCACATGGTTTATGTAATACCACTTAGTGGTTTTGTGGGACTTGCTACTATATAAGCAGCCACAAGGGTTTGTAGAGTAAGAGTGAGAAAGGCAAGAGTCGAGTGGGACAAGGCTTGATAGGTTAGCCAAGGGAGCATTTGTGAAGGTTGAAAGCATGGCATGGGATGTGTGGATTCATGCTTTTTCACATAGTTTTCTCGGTTGTGGCTATGGCCATGAAGGCTTCCATGGTTGTATTGCAATTGTGTTTTTTCCTGAATAATACATGGTGATGGATGCTTTTGGAGGCTAGTTTTTTACCCTTAATGAGGGTTTCCCAAGGTATATCTTGTGTCACAATTTTTTGGGTATGTTGTCTATTCTCTTACATGTGAATTTTAATTCCGTGTTTATTTTAGATCTATTATGGGTTATGTGGAAATGGTTATATTCTTTGTTGCCTAGTTTCCTTACACATTTTAGTTTGCATCTATGTTGTTCGAAGTAAATATTAAAAATACCCAAAAAAATTGTTGGAGTTTTTATGCATATATTATTTGTACATTTTCTTGAGGTTCTTATGAATTCACATGAAAAAAAATTGACCAATTTTATCTTTTATAGGAAAAAAAGTATTCCAACAACACTGGTTATTCATTGTGAATAAAATTGAGCACTTATAGGCTAGAGATAATATGCAATCACCTTGAAAGCATATTGTCATTATTTTTTGAACCTTTGAATATAAATCAAAATAGCACTTAGCTATTTGGTTCACTAGGCTAATATCCTTTCCTAAGTTAGAAATGTTGGTTTTGATGCTAATGCAGGTGCAGAGTGTTGATGCATGGATGCACAAATATTTTTATAGAAGAAGATTTTGGATATATATATATATATATATATAACCATTACACCTTGATGTTGTAAGTCTACACATTTGATATTTATGTCAAGGCACACATTTTTTTTAGCTAATATAGGATTTTTTGGATGGCTAGCTAATAGCTTCTTATCTGTCTACTTCTCTATGGCATTTCTTAGGGAATTAAAATTGGCTAAAGACAATGAATTTTAGAAAAGAGAGACTTGGAAATATCATCCATTATCATATATCTACTAAAACAATAAGTGATTATAGGTAATTTAGGACATAATCTTTAGCCATAAAGAAAGGATCTAAGTTACTAATGCATCTAGAAATAGGGTAGATGTGGGTGCAAATACATTTTGATGCTCAGAGGCATTAGATGCATCGTGGATGCTACCAAGAATCTTTCTTCCTCTTGTGGATGCACATGGGATTCTTGGGAGAGAATCCAAAGAGAGTTCATTAAACATCTAGGCACATCCTGTGAGCATCCAACCATTTTGAGCACCCAATCACTTAAGTGACTTATTAAAATATATATATAATTCTTGGTAGCATCCACGATGCATCCTAATGCCTCTGAGCATCATAACACATCTACACCCGCATCTGCCCTATTTCTAGATGCATCAGTAACTTAGATGTTTTCTTTGTGGCTAAAGATTATGTCCTGAATTATCTAAATCACTTGTTGTTTTGGTAGATATCTGATAATGGATGATATTTCCAAGCCTCTCTTTTCTACAAGTCATTGTCTTTAGCCAATTTTAATTCCCTAAAAAATGCCACAGACAAGTGGACATATAAGAAGCTATTAGCCAATTGTCCACAAAAACCTATATTAGTTAAAAAATATGTCCCTTGACATAAATACCAAATGTGAAGACTTACAACATCAAGGTGTAATGGTTATAGTGACAACATGGAGGAAATCTCATTGAAGGAGTCATCAAATATCTTATAATGATATATTGATGATTCCAAGAAATAGAGTGTTCTTATAAAATTGAGTTCCTTTCTTATGTTCCACTATTAGTAAATTTCATCTGCTAAGCTGTGGGTAAGTCATTTCATTTTATACTTTATTTTTAAGGCTTTCATCCTTCAAGGTTCATTATATTTATCCATGTTTACCAAGGTGTCGAAAGATATATGATATTATGGTATTTTAGCTATCAAATGTTTTAGTACAATTGAGAGACACTTACATCTTTTAGAGATCATCTACTTACTAAAAGTTCTACAAGCTCTCAACATGAATAAAAGGGGGGGCCCTTCAAGGAAAATAGAATTCTCTACTAATCCCTCTTCTCCATTTACATGTGCAGAAGATTCTACACTTGACCTCACACTAGTATAAAACAACCTAGCAAGGTCTATTATCTCTTGATTGGTGACCTGAAATATTATATAGAAGTATTGTGAGAGAATTGCTAGGTCACATAAATTTATAAGATTTCTATGATAAACCCCTAATAAAATTTACTATACAAGTATAGTGAGCTACATGTTATGGTGATGAGATTTAGAAATTTTCTATCAAAAATTTCTATGAATTATCTAACATATTTATGAATTGATTATGTCAATTTTTTTAGTATTTCTATTGGTGAATTGAAATAGATTGTAGAAGTCTTCCATGAGTGTTGGAAAAAATTACTAGGTACCCTATAGGTCATCCAATACCATAATCAAAAACTCACAATTAGATCCAATTTCAATCTTATTGGTATCTAGTTCATCCAAAATATATTCTTTCATCTGTATATCTCCTACTCCTCTAGATATAGCTATTACTCCTTGGACTCTCTAAACCTCATGGAGGAAATCAACATATCCTATCTAAAATAAGAATTGAAATTAGATAAGGTTGATTGTAGCTACTATAATTTCTAGGCAACAACAATTATTCCTACATAGAAAAGAAATGATATTTCACAATGACCAAAAATAATGCTCATTTTTCTTATTGATTTCTCAATCCTTTCTCACTCATCTGCTCTTTCTATTATATGATCACAAGTGAGGGCTCCAATGTAGCCTTCTCTACTAATTAAAGCTCGACAGTCCCTAGAATTAGAGACTATTATATTTTGATCTTTTATGAGGGTATTAAAACAAGATGTATAGCTACTAACACCCTAGAAATTGATGTTTTTAAAAGAGTATGAGTCTAACAAGAAGTTTGATTTAAGACCCTAAGAATTTTCATAACCTTAACCAAATTTTTGAGGAAAATTTTGAGATTAAAAATAGATATATAAATTATTTTTAATTTCTAAATCAATCCAGTAGGGCTTATTATAGTTTCTTTCTTTAAAAATAGATAAACAATCTCCTCTCATGTAGAAATATTGAGTTTTAATCCTTTAGAATAAATTCAAGAGAGCCAACTCTATGAAAAGGTGATATATAGTGATTTTATCTCAAATTTGAATTTTCATGCTTTGTATCTGATGTTCACCTCAAATCGCAGCAAATCAATGTGTTGAGTCAATTGCAAGGTTATAAGGTACTAAGAGATTTGTTATTCCTCTTAGGGTTTTTGAAAATATAATCTCTAGAATGTCAAGAAAATATTTGTAGACTACTGTGAGGAAAATTAATGATTACAAAAGCCCCAAAAATATTTATAAAATAAAAGATTTGATGTTTTTGTTTATTTATGTGCACATATTCTATCTACAATAAAACTATGAGGTTCAAACTATGGCTTTTACCATTTTTTTGGAGTGTTTAATCTTCATCTATTAGGGCTTCTTTTCCCTTATATTGGATTTCTTCCATAAATTTACAAGCCACAATATTATATTTAATTAAGGGAATTACCTTTATGTCTATTTTGTTATAGCTTAACAAACTCTAAAAAAAAAAATCACAGTCTTATACATATGACACTCTATGCTCGAGCATCCTTCCAACCTAACCTATGTGTTCTTTATATTCTAGTGATTAAAAATTTTGTATTTCCTTTTATTGGCATCTAATATTTCACAAATTGTATTTCCTTCTTCAACTTTAAATATGGGTGAAACTTCCTTTTGTCCTGTAGTTCCTTAATCATTTAATTAGAGTGATGGCTTTAATCATTTAATTAGACAAATGACCCTCATGACATTTTCTCTATAAATATTATATGAAAAAAATTTATCTAGATATTATATGAACTATCCTACTTCATTGTTTTATTTTTTGTGTTCGAGGTTGTGATATGTGCTTGTTCATTTTGGTATTTCTCATGTACTATATCAAAATCAATCCTATCATTATTTGTAAACTAAAGGCATAGCTTGTGTAGTTTTAATTTCTATAATTTTTATATCAATTGAAGGAATTAATTGTGTGACTCCAATCTCTATATTAATTGAAGACATCATTGAGTACCTTTTATTGTATGGTGGGTATAATCCTATAGTCCTCCATAGTTGATGGGAGTTTGAAAGACATTCAATCAAGAATTGGCATGAATATCCAAAAGTAATAGCAAAGATGTTGATTGAATGTCTCTTAAGGAATACATATGATATTATCTTTACTAGCCTAAATAGAAAAAGATCTACCATGTAACATTGTTGTAAGATTGATATAACATGTTAGTTCTAGAACTTTAAATTGCTATAAAATTTCTAAGTCTTGACATATCCCAGAGTGATAAAATTGCCTCTAGACATGCAATGAAGGTCATTGTGCAGATTTGGTTTATGTTAATTAGAAAAATTATATAAGCTCAAAGACATTATAATCTTTAATTTTAACTTGTCTTTTATTTTTATTTTTTATTTTTTAGGGATCTTAATTACAAAATATTGATGATTTTTTATTAATCTTCACCTTTCACCTTTCACCTTTTATTTTTAAGACAGTATAATTTTTAACTTTAGCTTTCATCTTTTATTTGTTGAGAACGGATTGATAAAAGTATGAAGATGTGTTTCAATAATTGTTTTGTCATTGATGTTAAACCTACTACTTTTTGGTAAGACAATTGCTTAGTTCATTTCAATACTATCATTTGTTTGATTGATAAAGAGGATTTGATCAAATGAGATAACAAGAGAACCTAGAGGAAAGGTTGAGTTATGGTATGAAAAGGGAGTACAAAGATTAGTTAAGATAGTGATGATATGTGTATTGTTTATCTACTTAAGGCTACAAAAGTTGGATACATTGATTAAGTCTAGAAGAACAAGTAAGAAGAATTATGTCTATCAAGCTTCACCGAGTGCATAGTAGGTGTCAAGAAAAGTTAGTGCAAACTGAGTAGAAAATTAGTTGGAGCCAATAAAATTGAAGATTGAGTATATGCTGAGTGAACATAGTGTAATTCAAGTAAAGTTTAGTTGATGCTAAGCATCAGTAAACTTTAGTGTTCACTAAGTAAACTTGTGTTGGTCAAGTGGAAGAATAGTATGGAAGCTAAGTAAAAATATATTGATGTCAAGTGACAATATTCATGTTGAATCATAGATTTAATGAACCTAAGTTGATTATTTTATTTTCTTGAATTGTGTGGAGCATGTGGAAGATAACTATGATGAGTCGGTGGCATAGAATTCAAGGTAATTCATTTAGAGGTTAATTCGAGGAAGAAGTTTCTAGAGGAACCAAATGGAAAAGTGGGTAGATTCATTGTATCCTACCTAATCCTAAAATGATCAATTTTGATTAAGCAAAAAATGATCTTAAATCTCTATTTATAGAGAGAGGTGGTTAGAAGGAAAGGTTGTCATGTGTGAGAAACTAAGGAAGACAAGGAGTCTAGGGTATTACTTCATTTATTGGATAAACATAAGAGACTACAATTGGCATGCAAACCAAGAAGGATTAAAGATCTATAATCTACAAGTGAGTTGTAATTTGTTATCAGATAAAGCCTTATTGTTACTTTCTAATCAGTCTATCAATCTAAGGTAGATCCTTTTGATTAACATTGACCTAACAATCATTTGTAAATCCTTTAACCAGGTGCCATTTCAAGTGAATGATCTAAAGTCCTCTAACAAGGCTCACTCCTAGCAAGGTGATTGAAATCCTCTAACCAGGTCACATTTAATAGTGTGTATTGTAACCTTTAATAGGGTTGGTCTTTCATAGAGCATCACTTCAGAAGAGTGAGAATTAGTAGCATATTACTGGTAGGTTTTTCCAAATTGGGTTTCTATGCATATTATTGAATCTATTATGTTTCATTTTTACATTTTTGTAAAGTTTTTATTGACCTAGGACAGTAACCTACAAAGTTTAAGACTTGTATGATCTAATGGATGCATGCACGAAAATGTTTTATGGATATGGGTCTACTAAGAATTCAAAAGTTTTATTTGTACATCTAGACCTTGGATAACTAATTCACCCCCCACCCCCCCACTTATTTATTCTAAAGAATTCCAAAAATTGGTATCAGAGCACCATAGTGTTTAAGAGGACTAGTTTGAAGGTACTAGAAGAAAAAGA
Organism: Cupressus sempervirens; assembly: GCA_028749045.1. NCBI lineage: Eukaryota > Viridiplantae > Streptophyta > Pinopsida > Cupressales > Cupressaceae > Cupressus > Cupressus sempervirens. The sequence continues at coordinate 240,715,206 of CM053790.1, forward strand.
TCAAGATGTCAAAAAGAAAGGTATCCAATCTCAATAAGAAGTCCTTCCCTACATGGAAAATCCTAATGAAGCTACACCTTGGAGGTCTTGGAGACCATGCACAATTAATCATTAGCATTGAGCATGTCAATCTTGTTGGAGCCCTAACTATTGATGATCTTTAAAAAAACACACACACATACACACAATCAAGCAATGTTGGAGATTTCCTCTGCCCTAAGTTATGATGAGTTTGATGACATCAAGGGTTGTGATTCTACAAAGAAGATGTGGGACACTCTACACACTATTTATGGAGGAGATGCAAGTGTTTTGAGATACAAATCTGAAAGTCTTAGAGGTAAGTTTGATGACATAAGGATGCAAGAAGGTGAGAACATTACTCAATATTTCTCTAGAATAAAAGATGTTGTTAATGCTATAAGAGGAGCTAATGGTATTATTGATGATTATAATATGTTAAGTAAAGTATTGAGAACATTGTTTTCCATCTATGATACTAGATTTTATACCATAAAAGAACTGAGATGTATATCAAATTCAAATCTGACACTTGAAGGTTTGGTAGGTAGGCTCACTACCTTTGAACTCTCTAATTTTGATTACTTCAAATCTAATAATGTTGAATATGCTTTCAAAGCTAAGCTATTAGTAAAGGAACCTAAAGAGAAGAAGGAAAAGGTAAAATATGTTTCTAGTGACAATGATGCAGATGAGGAGGATGTAGAATAACTTGAAGCACTACTAGCAAGGAGATTTCACAAAGGTATTAAAGGAAAACTCAAAGGTAAGTTATATATCATATGTTTTAATTGCAATGACATTGGTCATATTGTTGCTAGATGTCTAGAGAAGAAAAAAATAGAACTGGAGACAAATATAGAAGTAAAAGAGATGAACATAGAAAATATTACAAAGATAAAGGAAAGAAGTCTTGCTACATTGTAGAAGAGGAAACCAAAGATGGATCTGATGACCATGATGAGGAAGTGGTGTATGTTGCAATGAAGGATGATTCAGATGAGGATGAAGCAACTACACTAGTGTCTTATGTGAATAAGAATGATAAATGGATCAGTGATAGTGGGTGTTCACATCACATGACTAGAGATAAAAATAATTTCATTACCCTTAATTATTGTGGTGGAAATAGTGTAAGGTTTGGTAATGATGCACCTTGTCTGATAAAAGGTAAAGGATATATCAAACTCATAGAAAATATCATGTGTTAAAATTCTTATTATGTTGAAGGACTTAACTATAATTTTTTGAGTGTGTCACAAATGAATAGTTCAAGTTGCAAGGTTGGGTTTGAGAAAAAGATAGATAAGATCTATGACACTGATGGGAAACTAATTGGAAAAGGTGATTAGACTTTAGGTGATCTATTTTATCTTGATATGAATGATGGAACTTGTCTTGTTGTAGAATTTTATATTGTATGGTTATGGCACAAGAGGTTATTGTTGACATTACAGTCATGTTTGTTATTAGTGACATACACTTATTTAGATTGTAAGTATCTACCAAGTACATTGTATAGTTAATAGTGTTAACCAAGCATTTTAGTATCTACTAAGTTCTACTATTGCTACCGAGTCTAAGGGATAGTATTCAGTTTATGTCAAGTAATTACTACCAAGATATATATTAGTAGTATAAACTGAGCATCTTAGTGTATGCCAAATTTATCAGTGCAAATTGATTTGTGCAATCCTAATCAAGTTTGTGATTGATATGATGTGAGTCTAGTGTTAACTGAGCTAATCAATGTTAACCAAGTGACTCAATTTATACCAAGCTAGCAGTGATAGCATTGACCAAGCTATGTAGTGTGAATTAAGTGAATTATTTCATATGCTGAATTTTATAGTATTCACTAAGTCACCAATGTAGACTAAGTTCAAGACTACTCAGAAGTGATCAGTATGGATCGAGCTTCTACATCTACCAAGTGTATGACAATATCAAGTATTGATAGTGGATTTTGAGTATCATAACCTTACCAAGCTAGTCTTTTGAACTTGAGTTCCTACAGTTGGACCAACATTGTGGTTTTTGTGTAAACTTGTATTATGGCTGACTTTGTAATTTTTAAATTGGATTGGTATATATGTAACATATTGTATCACATCCAATATGATGGTATGAAGTAATTTAGTAACTAGAGAAGAGTAGAAGAGAAAATTACAAATATTATAGCTGTATAAGGAGCAGCAAAGATTTATCTATCATAGCAAGGTGATTACTATACTCAAAGTAATCTCATTTAACAAACCAAGTTGCAGATTTGAGATCAACAATAGCTTCATCCTAATAGGTGGATCAGTCAAATCCTTTCACAAGGTAGACCTAATAGTCTTATGTAAATCTCTTTACTGAGTGCATATTTCATTGTATGTTTGTAAATTCTTTTGCAAGCTAGACCTAGCAGTTCTTATTGCTCCTAACAGGGCAGATCATTAGAAGTGATCATTGTAAGCTTTAACAAGACAACTTTATATTGTATTACTAAAGCTTGTGAGTATCATCCCCACCCCAATTTTACTTTCTATTTGGAAGGTTTCTGGGTCATCAAATTATATGTCAAAGTGTTATATATGCTTTAATGTTTTCAATTTTGCATGCATGCAATTAGATCAAAATACACATGAAGGATTAATTACTAATCAAGGATAAAGTTCTATTTTTTACTAATTCACCCATCCCCTCTCAGTAACTTAGCCTATCATAATATTTCCAATAATTGGCATAAAATCATTATGGTTCTTAGGGAAGAAGTTTAATAGCTTGAGTAAAAATCAAAAGCTATGGAGGTATTCAGACTTGACAAGGCTATTCACAATGAGAAGCTAGATGTGGAATTGGCTATTGGAAAACTCAAGAAAGAAAAAGAGCAACTCTCTCAATCCCTAAAAAGAAGAAAATAACTTGTAATCTAGATGAATGACCAACTCTACATTGAAGAGAGAATTGAAGACATACATTCAAGCAATTCAAATGAAGTTGATGAAGCAATCAAAGAACTATTGGAAAAGAATAGTACTCTTCAAGAAGAAGTAAGAAAACTAAGAAGAGAGTAATAAATTCAATCAATAAGATTGTATGAAGTTATGGAAGAGAAAAATATGATAAAAGAAGAGATAGAAGGAAAGAATAATGAAATTTAGCACCTATCCCTTTAGCAGACAGGCCTCATTGATCGGCTCACCAATGCAAATGAAGAAATCATGAATCTAGGATCAAAGAATGAAAGCCTTTAGAATGATCTAAACACTGAAAGGTAAACCAATGAGAGGAATCATCCAAGCAAGGAGCTCAAAGGAATCAAAGACATACTTGTAGTCACTATGGTAAGATAGGTCATACATCAAACAAATGTTGGAGCAATGGAAAAAGTAAATTCAATAGAAAGTACTACAATTGCAATCAGCATGGTCATAGGGAAAATTAATGCAAAGAGAAACCTAAGTTTGAAGGAAAATGTCATAAATGTAAGAAGCATGGACATAAATCCTCAAAATGCAAAACTAAGATATTGAATCTAGTAGAATAGAATGTGAAATCTATATTTGGTAGTGACTATAAGAATTGGTATAGATGTCATTACTGTGGAGAATTTGGACACATTAAAATGAATTGTATGAAACATCACATGAGTACAAGAGACACTACCAGAAGATGTTTAATTTGTACAAAACTTGGTCATCTTGCCAAGACCTGTATGAATAATGGAAGAATTAAAGATGAATAGAAGGAAAAAGTTGATAACATCATAAAGTAGATGAGATAGCAATGGGTTCCAAAATCTTCTGAGAATATAAGTCTAAGCAATGATGAACAAGTCACTCAAGAATTGGGTGACTCCACCATTTCCACTTGATCTCTCATAGGAGAGTTGGAACTAGGATTCTAAAGAAGACATCTCACATTAGTTTCAATTAGTAGAATGAAAGATCCACATTAGCATACAAGATGCAAAGGGATCACTAAATATTCAAAAGATGTCAGTCTTTACTAAGCATGGTTGGATTACAAACCTTACCGAGTGAGGTTGGGTTATAAGATCCTGTCAAGCAAGGTTGGGAGCTACTATATGTGTTGTGTGGTTATCAAGTCATGGAAGACTTTGTCGAGCATTCAATACAAATGAAGTGGATGACAATCTATCATTTGAGTGAACAATTGTACCATACATACATGGAAAATTTTGATAAAAAGGGTAAAATCAAAGTAATTTCTCACCACAAATTTTTGAGAGCTATCTATGCAAGGTGATCTTTAGAGCATACAAGAAATTTGACTGAATTGTTATTGAAGACTTTTGTATTCTCTCAAACCTTAGCAAGTGAAGATGGCATACATAAGCAGCAAATAAAAGAAAGGTTTAGACATGTTAGTTTGAGGCGTGGAGTGGAAGGTACCAAATTTTAAGCTCAAAATTATCATTGCAGAAAGCCTAGATCTGAGTGGAGCATAGTTTCAAATTCCACCAAAGGTACTATTAATCAATGATATCCATTCACATCACATGAGGGCAAGAGACACTACCAGAAAATGTTTCATTTGTACAAAACTTGGTCATCTTGCCAAGAACTATATGAATACTAGAAGAATTAAAGATGAAAAGAAGGAAAAAGCTAATAGCATCATAAAGTAGATGAGACAGCAATGGGTTCCAAAATCTTCTAAGAATATAAGTCTAAGAAATGATGAACAAGTCACTCAAGAATTGGGTGACTCTTTTACTTGATCTCTCATAGGAGAGCTAGAACTAGGATTCTAAAGAAGACATCTCACATCAGTTCCAATTAGTAGAATGAAACATCCATATCAGCATGCAAGATGTAAAGGGATAACCAAATATTCAAAAGATGCCAGTCTTTACCAAGCATGGTTAGATTACAAACCTTACCAAGTAAGGTTGGGCTATAAGACCCTGTTGACCAAGTTCGAGAGTTACTATATGTGTTGTGTGGTTACTGAGTCATGGAAGACTCTACCGAGCATTCAATACAAGTGAATTGGATGACAATATGTCATTTGAGCCAACAATCATACCAAAAAATTATGGCAAAATTCGATAAAAAGGGAAAAATCAAAGTAATTTCTCACTGCAAATTTTTGAGAGCTATCTATGCAAGATGATCTTTAGAGAATTTAAGCAATTTGAGTGCATTGTTATTGAAGACTTTCATATTCTCTCAAACCATACCAAGTAAAGATGGAATCCACCAGTAGAAAATTAAAGAAAGGTTCAGACATGTTAGTTTGAGGCATGGAGTGGAAGGTACAAAATTTTAAGTTGAGTCCTGTCATTATAAAAACCCTAGATCTAAGAAGAGCACAAATGTAAATTCCACCAAAGGTACTATTAGTCAATGATATCCCTTCACATTTTAAATGTGTTATTCAAGATATTGGAGCATTGGAGATGGATGAATCATTGAAAGAATTATGTGTTAATGGTGTGTTAAAACTGAAACATCAACATCTTGAAACCAAATGTTAACTCACATTTTGCATATGCCACAAGAATTTCAAGTAAAATGGGTAAGATATATTTGCAGTTATGTGTACAATGGTCAACTATGGTTGGAAAAAACCTATTTTGATAACTAAGAAGAAGATCCACAGGACCACTAGTCTTCCTATGTTGACAAAAGCAAAAATGACCAAAACCCTAAGTTGGGTTGAATTGGAGAAGAAAACCTTTGCCAAGTGGATGGAAAGGGAATGAAAATACATTTCATCACTCATAAGATTTATAGCTTGAGAAGACTAAATAGCATGTCATGTGAAATAGTGGATTTGGCATATAAAGTGGTTAGGAATAATTTGTCACATGACCTTGTTGAGTTGATGCTGAATCAATTCAACAAGAACATGGAGACTATAAGAACTTCCAAGAAAAATCCATGTAAGTTCAATTTACTTTTTTCCTATTTATTTTTCTATATGCAAAAGCTCATCCCATCTAAAGGTATAGTAGTTTGGAGGAAAGATGTACCTATTCTTTATCAAATTAATGAATATATAGCTGAAATGGGAGAGAACTATGCAAGTATTATGGACAACTACTTTGATGCATTTAAAGGAAAGATGAATAAAAAATTCATGATTCCTAAAAAACTAGTTGAAGATTACAAAGATGATGGTTGTTTCATGGTTGATAGTGACAAAGTATATATTTAGGTAGTTAGACCAAGGACAGTATGGGTAAAACCTCTTGGTTATGAGGTAAACATAGCTGAAACTAAGGACATTATTGAGGCATTGATTAATGAGCCTATTGACCCTAAAGCTGCATACTATGGCACTTATGATGAGGAAAAGGCTAGAATTGAACTTGAAATCAAACTCCCTTAGGTAGTCAATGAAGGAAAGAAGCGAATTGCCAAACTGAAAACTAGTTCCACTCTTCTATTCACTAAAGGCAAAGGAGATGATATTGAAGATGAAGAAGCAGAAGATGAAGAAAAATTAGAGGATGAAGAGCCACTAAAGAAGAAAGGTAAGGTAATTATTACCAAGCCTACCAAGTCATCTACTACTGTGTTTACAAGAAGATCATCTAGGAAGAAAGCGGATAAAGAAGGAGGAGATGTAATCTTTAAGAGGCCTCCACCTAATTTTGAGGAAAGGCTAAAAGATATTGAATTAGGATCAAGTATACCAAATTTATAGGCACTAAAGTATGAAACTAGGACTACATAAGAGAATAGGTAAATAGAAGATGTGTTAATGACTAAAATAAGTAAATGGAAGTATTCTCCAAACCAACTTGCTCAATAGCTTCCAAGTGATCTAATGGAGAAGATCAAGCCAAAATTTGAGCTTGGATTTTGGTGGCATTATACTTTTCATAGTTAGGGATGTGTTGGAGATGCATTAGGGAACCCTTCCTCATGATTTAGTAGAGATTGGTCGGATTGAGTTGAAGTTTGAGCAACTTTTACCTTCCTACTAGAACTATGTTTTTTCTGGTTTTTGGGTTCCTGTTGCAAGCTATATAACTAATTATCCTTAATTAATTAGAGGCTACATACTTTAGGGATCAAAGAGGGCCTAGATTTTTATCTATAATCCAAGTCACAAGTTCTAATTCATTATAAGTTGGGATATATGCATTTCTCTTACAATATCAATTTCTGGCAGTTTACGTGACAGGTTGTTATACATGACTATAGGGATGGATGCACACTTTTCCTTGAGAAATCAGCCTTAAAAATTTAAGGGGTTTTATAGGACTAAATTAATATCTCTATTTCAAAGCACAATTTCTAATTCAATCAGAGCAAGGAGGTATCATGATTTTGCTTGGATATTAATTTCTAGACATTTATTTGTTGTTATAGGCTGACTTGTGACATTTAATTTATGTATGGGTATTTAATTTTCATTTTGGGATGACTTGTGTCTTAGATTGGTATAAGTAAGGGTCTTTTGGATTTTTTTAGTCATTCATGTTCATGGAATGATTCGTGGGATCAGCTAAAGGGCGAGTTTTTCCTGAATTTGTGGATAGAGCATCAAATGTGAGGTAGTCTACATTAGGATTGTGATGAAGTTATGAGTGCATGGATAGAGTGTTGAATGTAAGTTAGTTTTCACTTGGATCTTGGATAAATAAAAGTAGAACCAAGGCTATAGCTATGAAAAAAGGAGATTGATTGGTGAGCTTGCAAGCACAAGTTGAGATTTCCTTGGTGGTTTCTTCTAGATTGCTATTATGTTACAAATCTGGGCTACCTGGGATAGTGTTTGGGTTAGATCTTAAGGGATCTTGTAGAACTAATTTTCTAATTGCTATATTTATTTGGCCCTAACCCTAAAGGCCTTATAGCCAGGCATATTGCATGTAATCAACTATATTTTATGAACAAATCATTGTAATTTGGTATCAAATCTTGCATTGTTGCTTCATTTTTTTTACACTACATGGTTATATTGTTGGGGGCTAGGACATTGCCTTTCAGGATTCTCCTACCTTTTACTACATCAAATGGTATTAGAGCATAGTTGTTCTTGAGTGTATAGACAAATCACTGAAGCTGAGGTACTTTCCACCAAGACTTGGGTTGGAGAAGTAGATCTGAGTTGATCTTGATCTAGTGGTGGATTTTCTTTCTAGAGTCCTAGGTATCTTGGTTGTGAGGCATAAGGTCATGGTTCTAACTTAAAATTGTATAGGTCTTGTAGATGGATCATGTTGGTGCTCAAAATTGCATTCCCATTTTGAGTTTCCATTCCAAGTTTTGAGCCCTATAAATGCTTTTCTTGCCCGAGTACCCAACTATTGTATTAATGCCTAAGTGGTTTTTTTATTTTTCTAACACCCTTAATTCAACCTATATATGTGTTCTATGATTATAAAATATCATCCCAAACCAATCGGTGAAGTCCCGTTTTGAGCTAGTGTCAGTTCTGCATTTTTTGCCCAAGTGTCAAACAAGGATAGGAGGGCATGTTTTCCTTTAAATATCCTTTACCCAATTAAGATTAATTACTTACCACTCTGAGGATGTTTATTATGCATAAAAAAGGACCAATTTTCCAAGTTTCAAGTCATTTCAAGTCTGTTTAACTAGATTTTGAAACCCTCAAAGTTGGCGACTTACTGTTTTCATACATCTGCATTTTGTTCATATTTTCGGGCAGCCCTATTTGACAAGTTATAAATTTTGACCAGTTCACCAAAATTATAAAATTTCTTTTGTACCATATTCTAGGAGTTAGAGATTTTATATGCTCCAAATTTGAGCTTATGAAAAATTCGTTTGATCAGTTTTCAAACATGATTCCATTTGTAATTTTTAAGATTTCACTGGTAATTAAAAGTGCAAATTGATCGAGAGCCCTATTTGGGATGTCATATCTTTTTATCCATGATTTTTGGGACCAAATGGTTTATTCCCTACATTCTACTTTGAAAATACTACAAGTATGCCAGTTTATAAGTCTTGACGATTCCTTCTACACACTTTCCCAGGGCCTTTCCATTCGCAAAAAATACTATTTTACTGATGTTCACTATCCTAAAAATCCAGATAGCCCACTTTGCACCTTTTCCAAATGCATCTTGTGATTTTTCATGAGCCCTAATCATAGAATTATATTCTCCTTAGGACAACAATCTATTTCCCCAATTTCCAGAACCTAAAGTGCCCATGCACTTTCCATTTTTTTGACATGTTTATTTACAGGTAATTTGAAGTAGGCATATTCAAAGGTCAATATCTTTTGATTATGATATCATCATTAGCTATGATTTGGAAGTCATGTTGAATGTGTCAGAGAGCAAAAAATTCAAGAGTTTCAAAGTCTGGCCAGGTGTTTATGTCAGTTTTAAAGCCGATTATCATGCCTTCTTGTCAGTGAATCGTAGTTTAAAGAATAGTGATAAAATGAATTTTAGATGATCAATTTGTGATCAAGTTTGATTCTAGATAGTTTGAAGATCTTAGTGGATTAATTTCAAGAGTTAGTTGTTTGAAAACAAACAAAAAAATTAGTCAAACCCACTTTGGGGCCCAACTAATTCCATTAGAAGATTATGAGTTTAGTGGATTTTTACAGGTGTCTAGATGTTCAAAAAAATTCTTGATTTGTAACGAGGTAATCATCAAGTATAAGTAAATGGTTTTGACTACCCTTGAAAATTTTGGGTGGTAGCAAGATTGAGAAATTTCATACGGAATCCTCTAAGTAAGTGGGTCATTGGCTGGAAGTGTTATGCCTGGCAAGTTATTTTATGGAGGCTTTTGCATCTACCCCACAATTTAGAATGGTTTTTTTCACTTCCTTGTTATTTATGTTAAGTATAATGATGAGATGGTTTTGGTTAAGAGGAAAAGGCCAATCGTAGAGGACCAACCTAGATCTGGTGTTGAGGAATGGTGTGGATGCTACTAAAATTAAGCAAATTTTCCATCATAAGACTAGAGGACGACCTCAAGGGTGAGCCCACTATAGAAGACATTAAAGGAGGGGCCCATAAGTTTCATTGGAAGACTCCATCACATAAAATGAGATTGGATCCATGTTCTTGTGGTTAGATGCAAAGGAGACTCCCCACTCAAGTGCATGAAGCTACAGGAGGCAAGGACACCAATAGCAGGCAGAGTAGCCCATGTCCATGCATGAGAGTGCAATTTTCTCCCCTCCACACCTAGCAAAGGATGGATTTCATAAGGGAGAAAGGGACCTGTAGAAAACTTGTGGGCCACTACATGAGGTGGAGAGCCAACGTTTGCAATGATCAAACCAACACATGTTTTTAAACAAAGAGACCAAGCTATAGTTTTTGGATGAAGATGCCAGAGGAAGTGGGAACGGCCTCACATAGGCAGAGGAGGCTGTGGCTTGTATCCAATGAGTAGCTCATGCATTTGTGGGGGCCTCCACATTTTTGTAGGAGACAAAGGAAAATGGAGTCAGCACGGCAAGGCCCCCATGATATAGAGCTAAGGCAACTTCCAATACTCCAGGTCCCCATGCTAAGTGAAGAAAGAAAACCATGGCATGAAGAAAGATAGTTGCACTCCAAGAAAATGCCATCCACATGAGTAGGTAGTCTACGTCTTTTGTCCAAGGGAGCCATCTAAGTATATAGTCCATGTATGCAAGGGTCTCCATAGTATTTATATTTTTTAAGGGATAAAGATGCCCACCTCCATAGCTTGCAAGCATTCCCACTACCATAGTATTGATGGAGGTTCATCATAGGCAGTGGCATCCACTTTGTAAAGAGCAATCTGTGGCAATCAAATAGAGCATGTAGGTAGCAGTTGGACGTTTTGTCCCATATGCATGAGAGAGTGGTTTTCATTTTTTATTAAAAGCACAAGTACTCTATGTCATTGTTGTCATCAAAAGATGTGATTTCTCAAGGGTGCCCACTTTTGGTGCAAAGTGGTGCATACTGTAGCTTAAACTCAAAAAAATTTTGAAGTTACCAATTCCCATCGCATGATCGAGGGTCGATTTCCAAGGGGCTACAATGATATGATGGGCCCCTCTTTGTTGTGACATCGTGAAGCTCAAGTCCATGATGTGTGATATTACAATATCATCGTATGATCAAGAATGCCAAATTTAAAGCTTGAGATGTTACGAATTTAAGCCTATTGTATGGTTAGAGCTGTCCAATTTGAGAACTAAGATGCTACAATGGAGAGGATGAAAAAAGATTTTAATATATTAATTATCTATTAATATGATTATCATATGATCAAGAATCCCATAATATTCAAAATTTCATATGTTTCAAATGGGAGGATAAAGTGTGGCCCAACTGAGTGGTGATTATCAAATGGGAAATCGACACTAGGCATCCTTTGAGTGAAGGGAAATATAAAATCATTATAAAATCAAAATCCAAAAATGGTTTTCAATCCATGAAATTTTCAAATTGAACAAGTTGAATTGTTTTTAAAGTTTTATATAGTTTATACTATATGACTTTTTAATTTTTTCAATTTTGTATGCTCTATTCAGTTCAAGGGTCTAATTTTTAGAATGGTCTCAGGGGGGCATTTTTATCCAAAATATGTAGTGTAATATACTGTTGGAACAGATCAAGACTGAATTTTTCATTTTTGCAATCAGATTTTGAGCAATTCTCAACCAGTAGTGGCTACAAGAGGTTTTCTTATTTTGGGGGCTTCTCAATGAAATGTGCAAATTTAATGTTGCAGATGAAATTGCAATTAAATATAGACATACTTTTATCTTATTTGACTTGTCCAGCAATTTGAAGGATGAATTCAATGTTTTTGAATGTGGTTCAAGCAATTGTGTTTTTGCCAGTAGAACAAGTTGATTGCCCGAAAAAAGTAGAAGTGACATGTTAAGATTGAATTATGAAACCTCAATATAGTTTGTGATGATTTCTTGATATTTCTCTATGAGATATTTTGCAGATTATGTAGGTAAGATATATAAGATATTTTGGCTTCATTGATGATTTTAATTGCAAGTAGATGAAGAACTTCAGTTTCAACAACTTTAGATTAAAGACATTTCAAGGGGACACATGTCAAATTGACCTTCCAAATTCTAAAATATCTTCTCTCCTATATATCTTCATTTTTTGCTCTTTGTAATGGTTCTAGTTCTTGGATATTTTCATTATAGCGTAACTACTTTGTGGTTCTAGTCTAGTTGAAATCCCTTCCCTTTAATGTGATACCATTCTCTCAATGTTCTTTTGTTATGAACATTAGTATTGTATTTCTTTTGAAGCATTGTTATATTACACAGTCATTCTTTGTGTATTTTCTGAGTTTTGATATACAGATGATGTATTGGTTTCAAGAAAATTAATGCAAGAGCTTAACCTTCGTATTTTTATTCTGATTCTCATCTCCTTCTTCTATTATCTGTAATGTTTTGTGTTTGAAAAGGAAGAGTTTGAACTCAATTGCAATCCTTTCAGGTTGTGTGTCAGGAAAAACTCTCTATTGGAACAAAAGGTCCATATAAATGCTTGCTTATATTAACAGGATTGTGGGTTACACTAGAAGGATTTCATCATAAGTATGAGAGTTGTTATGAAAATTGATGTCTCTTTGGAAGTCAAATAGATAGATCATATGCCTGAATATATGAGTATACTTTAGGTATCCATCTACATGTTAAGGTTTAGTTGATTCCAAATGGATAAGGGACTGGTCAGCTTGAAGGATACAAGTTCTCTATTGTTTCATACCCAGATGATGCTAAGAGATCCAAATTATAAATTGAATATCTTTCCCTTTATATTTAAGAATTAAAAGAGTTTTTCCTCACTTGGTTTATCAGGTTCATGTGCTCTATTATTAGCTATTTCACCCATGAATGCTTGCATAAACATAGAAGATTAAGGGAGTTTATCTATTTTCTAGATTGAGTAGTATGCCTTTACACTGGTACCATATAAAGAATTTGAGGTCCACCTGCCTAGGTCTAATAGAGCCTAAAGAAGAAGAAGGAATTATCCTTATAGTTGGCCCAAGACTGTAGTCAAGTGCATCCATTTTAGGAATTTGCTAACCTTAGATGTATTGGTCTAGTTTCTTGGTTATTTTCAAAACTATTAAATCAGGAGCCAACAAAATGGTGACTCTACTGGGGAGTATTGCAATCTAAAGGTGATTCAATATAGTTACAAGAAGGGCATGTGTAAATTTTGTTATCAGCAGCAAGCTGATGCTGAAGTTTCATGACTCCTAGTGATGTTTTATCCAGGATAGTAGTAGCTTTGAAGGTTGAAGAAAGATTGTATTTTCACTAGTGATTCCATCATTAGTCAATATAGTTGAAGAGTTTTTCAAAGTGCTGTAGTGTCAAAGTTAAGAGAAAACAACATGGTTTGTTCTTTTTTTTTCAAGATTGTAAATCTACAAGAATGGTTTGATGGTCTCTGTTTTCCCTACCATTGAAAGTCTGGTTTAGATTTTGTCAAGTAACAAATCTTGTTTTATTTCTCATATGTATGAGTGGTGACTCTGTCTCTATACCAATGTATCCTAATTGATTTCATGTTTAAAATTTGAAGGAATTTCAATTGTAAGGTAGACTTGAAGCTCTTGTTATTTTCTTGGAAAATAAGTGTTTTTTAATAAGATTTAGTGTTATTGTTCCTACTATTATAACAAATATGAATGTTTGTTCAAGTGAATCACAACTGTGATTTATTAGTCCTTTTAAAGAAGGTCACGGCTCCATAATGGTTTCATAAATGGTGTGAAGAAGTTCATGTCAGCACTCGTGCCAAAATCAGTAGAGGAAAGTTTTTACATCAACATTGAAGGTATTTTACTTTTCATGATTTTCATTTTCATGAAAGATTGAATGTTAAAAGAATTAGTACCTCTATTCAATGATTTTTAGCACTAAAGAAAGAGGTGAAATGTTTTTAAGATGGATTCAGACATCAGGTATGAGGTTAGTCTGCAATTTTCTAAAAGTTTGAAAATTGTGGCTAGTAATATTGTTATGTTCAATAAGAAAATCCACAATATGATTGTTAGTATGGTCAAGGGGAAAATGGGAAGTCTTCAAGGTCTAAATGTTCAACAAGTTTATATAAAGTTTAAATCAGCAGTCAATATGATGCCTTTGCATTCTAGACCAGAAGATTCTTCCCCACCAAGTGTTTTCCAAGATGTTATAACACCTAATTCAATCAATTGGCTAGCACCTATAAGGTTACAAGAACTTTTACAAGCTGAGAGATTCATTAGGGAGATGGAAAGTGATAATGATAGTGTTTATATTATGTTTCCTAATGATGATAATACATGTTTTGAAAGTCAGGGTAGTCACAAATGTAATGAATCCATAAATAATGATAATTTGTCTTCCGAATGTGAAGAGATGGATTCAACTTTTAGTGCATCAAAGGGTTGTAACCAGAAAGAAGATGGATATGAAATTGAAAATGAGTTTAGTGATAGTGAATATGAGATTCAGGATGTTTGTAATAGCAGTAGAAGTGTTGATTGCCATGATGAGAATGAATTTTATAATGATTTTGATATTTTAGATTTTTGTTGTAATGATCCTATTGTTATGAACTCTTCATGTCATCTGGATAATAATCAGAGCCAAGAGAAGATTTGTGAGGAAGTGTTCTTGAGCCCTAATGAGATTTCAGATTTGTTGGCTCATAATTTTGAGAAATATGTAAGTACTTCAAAGGATTTTTATATTCTCCCTCGTGGTTTTTCTTCATTTAGTCAAGTCACTTCCCCAATGTTTGATGTAGAAAAAGATACAGAATTAGAAAGATCTTTATCAAACTTTGGAGGTGCATATGATAATGCCTCATATTTATTTGCACATGACAACTTGATAGATGCAGGGGATGTGTTTAAGGGAAAGTTTGCTACTGTCTCAATGTTTTCTCATGCTTTTTATTGCAATGAAATATGTTTTGATACTTTAGATGAAGAGGAAAACATTGAAAATAATGATGCTAATTCTGAGTTTCTTTTTTATCTAAAAAGTCTTGTAATGATCAGTTTGATGGTAAGTTTATGAAGTTTAATGTTCCCTCTAACAGTATGTTAGATGAACACAAGGATTGTGATCAGCATATTTTGGATCAGCATTTTCAGAATAGTTTTTCAAATTCGGTGACTAATCAATTTTTTTAGTGTGAAGAGTTTTCAGTGAATGATAAATCTGATATGATGAGTGATATGACTACAAAGAGGCATGGAACAAATTTTATGGACCCTTCACACCTGGATACACAAGGTGAGTTGCATTTTCTTGACATATGCAACTTGGTGAATGAAGTGGAATATGAATACTTTGTGTTTCTTCTTGATAGCATGCATCCATCATATATGTATGATGGTTCTAAGTTTGATTTCTATATTCAAGAGCATGTTGATATGCAATTTCATAGTGAGCAAGACAAAGAAATTGATTCAAGTTTTTATATGCACTATGAAAGTAATGATAATGGTTTTTTTCACCCAGTCTACTAATGAGAAGATCTAATGTGTATGGTGAAACTCATGTAAGTCAAAGTTTTATTTTACCTCAAGAAGGTGTTAATGAAAATCAGGTATATGATGGAGCTAGGAAGCTTTGAATGCTTTTTTGTGGCCCAGGGTCACTATCTTGTACAGTTATAATAGGTTTCATGCTTTCAATGTTGTTCGGAGAAAGTTTTTGAGTGGTCTTCTTCAGCCAAAGATCTAAATTCTTTCCAATCTTGCAAGGGGCATATCTCCCCAGATAGAGCCACTGCTGGTGCTCAAAATTGCATTCCCATTTTGAGTGTCCATTCCAAGTTTTGAGCCCTATAAATGCTTTTCTTGCCTGAGCACACGGCTGTTGTATTAATTCCTAAGTGGTTTTTTATGTTTCTAACACCCTTCATTCAGCCTATCTATGTCTTCTATGATGATAAACTATCATCCTAGACCATTCGGTGAAGTCTCATTTTGAGCTAGTGTCAGTTCTGCATTTTCTGCTCAAGTGTCAAACAACGACTAGAGGGCATGTTTTCCTTTGAATAACTTTTACTCAGTTAAAATTCATGACTTTCCACTTTTAAGATGTTTATTATGCATACCAAAGGACCTATGTTCCAAGTTTCAAGTCATTTTGAATCCATTTGACTAGGTTTCGAACCCCTCAAAGTTGGTTGTTTTCATACATCTACATTTTGTTCATATTTCCAGGTAGCCCTGTTTGACAAGTTATAACTTTTGACCATTTGACCCAAATAAGGAAATTCCTTTTGCACCATATTCTAGGGGTTAGAGATTTTATATGCTCTAGATTTGAGCTGATGATGAATCTGTTTGATCAGTTTTCAAATGCAATTCTATTTGCAATTTTTAAGATTTCACTGGTAATCAAAAGTGTAGATTGATCAAGAGCCCTATTCAGGATGTCATATCTTTGAATCCATGATCGGTGTGACCAAATGGTTTGTTCCCCTACACTCTACTTTGAAAATGCTACAAGTGTGCCAGTTTATAAGTCTTGATGAATCCATCTGCACACTTTCCTAGGGCCTTTCCCTGCACAAAAAATACTATTTTATTGATGTTCATTGTCCTACAAATCGAGATAGCCCACTTTGCACCTTTTCCAAATGTGTCTCGTGATTCATCATGAGCCTAGATTGTAGAATTATATTCTCCTCATGACAATGAACTATTACCCTAGTTTCCAGAACCTCAAGTGCCCATTTGCCCAGTTTTCAAAGCCATTTCCAAATGCACTGTCTAGTTTTCTTATATGTTTATTTGTAGGTAATTTGAAGTAGGCATATTCAGAGGTTGATATCTTTTGAATCTGATATCATCATGAGCTATGATTTGGCAAGCCTGTTGAATGTGTCAGAGAGAACAAAAGTCCATAGTTTTAGAGTCTGGCCAAGTGTTTATGTCATTTTTTAAAGCCGGTTATTAGGCCTTATTGTCATTGAATCACAGTTTGAAGAACAACTAAATAAATTTTAGATGATCAATTTATGATCAAGTTCGATTCCAGACAATTTGAAGATCTCAGTGGATCAATTCTAGGAATTAGGTGTTCAAAAACAAAACAAAAATTAGTCGGCCCAACTTTGGGGCCCTACTGATTCCATCAGAAGAGTATGAGTTTAGTGGATTTTTAAAGGTGTCTAAATGTTAAAAACATTTCTTGATTTGTAAAGAGGTAATCATCAAGTATAAATAAATGGTTTTGACTGCCCTTGAACATTTTGGGTGGCAGCAAGATTAGGAAATTTTATAAGGAATCCTCTAAGTAAGTGGGTCATTGACTGGAGGTGTTATGCCTGGCAAGTTATTTTATGGAGGCTTTTGCATCTGCCCCACAATTTAGAATGGTTTTTCACACTTCCTTTTTATTTATGTTAAGTATAATGATGAGATGGTTTTGGTTAAGAGGAAAAGGCCAATGGTAGAGGACCAACCTGGATCTAGTGTTGAGGAATGGTGTGGATGCTGGTGAAATTGAGCAAATTTTCCATCATAAGACTAGAGGATGACCTCAAGGGCAAGCCCACTATAGAATATGTTGAAGGAGGGGCCCATGGATTTCATTGGCAGCCTCCATGATGTAAAATGAGATTTCTTCCATGTTCTTATGGGCAGATGCAAAGGAGACTACCCACTCAAGTGGATGAAGCCGCAGGAGGCAGGGGCGCCAATAGAGGGAAGAGTATCCCATGTCCACGCATGAGAGTGTATTTTAATCCCCTCCACGCTTAGTGTAGGATGGACATCATAAGGGAGAAAGGGAGTTGTCACAAACTTGTGGGCCACTGCATGAGGTGGAGGGCCAACATTTGTAATGATCAAAGCAACACATGTTTTTAAACAAAGAGACCAAGCCGCAATTTATGGATGAAGACACCAGAGGAAGTGGGAATAGCCTCATGTAGGTAGGGAAGTTTGTAGCTTGTATCCAATGAGTAGCTCACACATGTGCAGGGGTCTCCACGTATTTGCAGGAGATGGAGGAAAATGGAGTCGAAAGGGCAAGGGCCCCATGACATAGAGTTGAGGTGACTTCCAATAGTCCAAGTCCCCATACTTTGTGAAGAGAGGAGACCATGGCATGAAGAAAGACAATTGCACTCCAAGAAAATGCCATCCACATCAGCAGGTAGTCTACGTCTTTTGTGCATGGGAGCCATCTAAGTATAGATTCCATGCATACAAGGGTCTCCATAGTATTTATATTTTTTTAGGGATAAAGATTCCCACATCCATAGCTTGCAAGCTTTCCCACTACCATATCATTCATGGAGGTTCATCACAAGTAGCAACATCCACTTTGCAATGAGAAATCTATGGCAATGAAACAGAGCATGCAGGCAGTGGTTGGTCGTTTTGTCCCATATGCACGAGAGAGTGGTTTTCATTGTTTTTTAAAACCACAAGTACTCTATACTATTGTGGTTTTCAAAAGACGTGCTTTCTCAAGGGTGCTCACTGCTAGTCCAAAGCAGGGCCCACCATGGCTTAAACTCAAACAAATTTCAAAGGTACCACATGGCACATTGTTAATTCCCATCGCGTGATCAGGGGTCAATTTCCAAGGGGCTACAATGATACGATGGGCCTCTCTTTGCCATGACATCATGAAGCTCGAGTCCATGATGTGCAATATTGCAATATCATTGTATGATTGGGAATGCCAAATTTAAAGCTTGAGATGTTACGAATTTAAGCCAGTCGTATGGTCGGAGGCATCCAATTTGAGCACCAAGATGTACGATGGAGAGGTTGAAAAAAGATTTTAATATATTAATTATATATTAATATGATTATCATATGATCAAGAATCCCATAATATTCAAAATTTCATATGTTTCAAATGGGCGGATAAAGTGGGGCCCACCCAAGTGACGATTATCAAATGGGAAATTGACACTTTGCATCCTTTGAGTGAGGGGAAATATAAAATGATTATAAAATCAAAATCCAAAAATGGTTTTCAATGCATGAAATTTTCAAATTGAATAATTTGAATTGTTTTTAAAGTTTTACGTAGTTTATACTACATGACTTTTTAAATTTTTCAATTTTGTATTCTCTATTCAATCTGAGGATCTAATTTTCAAAATGGTCTTAGGGGGGCATTTTTTATCTGGAATAGGTAGTGTAATATACTGTTGGAATTGGCAAAGAGTGAATTTTTCATTTTTGCAATAAAATTTTGAGCAAGTATCAACCAATAGTGGCTACAAGAGGTTTTCTTATTTTGGGGGCTTGTCAGTGAGATGTGCAAATTTAATGTTGTAGATGAAATTGAAATTAGATATAGATATAATTTCATTTTATTTGACTTCTCCAGCAATTTGAAGGATGAATTCAATGTTTTTCAAGGTGGTTGAAGCAATTGTGTTTTTGCCAGTAGAACAAGTTGATTGCTTGGCAACAGCAGAAGTGACATGTTAAGATTGAATTCTGAAACCTCAGTATAGTTTGTGATGATTTCTTGATATTTCTCCATGAGATATTTTGCAGATTATGTAGGTGAGGTATATCAGATATTTTGGCTTCATTGTTGATTTTAATTGCAGGTAGATGAGGAACTTTAGTTTCAACAACTTCAAATTGAAGACATTTCAAGGGGACACATGTCAAATTCACCTTCTAGATTCTAAAATATCTTCTCTCCTATATATCTTCCTTTTCTGCTCTTTGTAATGGTTCCAGTTCTTGGATATTTTTGTCATGCCCAAAATTTAGAGGGCGAAAACATGCCAACAATTTTTTTATTTTTTTTAAACACCACTAAGTTTGATATGTTTAGTTGCACATGTTAAAGTATAGGTATAAGGAGAACAGGTATGTGATCTCCTAACATTGTCCGGTCATTTCTATAACAGTCTCTAATCAATGAGTAAGAAGAGATCGCTAAATCTAAACATTCAATATTAAATTGATTTCGACATTTTTTCCATTATTACTTTAATTTTTAAAAAAAAATATTATTGTCATTTTCCTTCCAATAATCCCTATGAGAGCCAACTAATAAAATATTCTAATTTAATTCAATGATTTTTAAATTTAATGATATGAACTTGCATAGCTTAATACTATGTAAAATAAACAAGGCGTAAATCCAACTTAACTTAATAACCATTACTACTACTCAAATATTGAGAATTAAATAACACTAATCTTGCTTTTTAGAACAATGTGATCTCTTCTAATAAATCTCAATTATTATTTTTTTGATGCATTAAACATGTTAACTAACTTATCTTAGACAACATATTAACCAAGATGATACTAACTTTTCTAAAACGTAAGACTTTACTAAATACTAAATTAACTTTATAACCTTTCTTGACAAACTTAAAATCAAAATGTGAGGTCCACTTAGTAGATTTAGAACTCTTGTTATTATCCACTATAACAGTAGCTAATCAAAATTTTAATAACCAATATAATTGGATTCTCCAAATAATAATTTAAATAAAAGTAACTCTAATTATTTTGGAAATATCACGATCATAGAACTAACTCTCTAGAATAACACCTAGCATAAAACTAACTAAACTTTATTAATTCAACAATAAAAAAAATATCTAACCTCCAATATCTCGACTTTATTTCAAACTAGCATAATAATGTCATCATTACTCTAAGGTTAAATAATAATTTAATTAATACAACTAACTATTGATTTAGCATTTTCAAATTTATAACCAATTCAAGTTTAAATGTTTAGACGAACTATATCCAAAAATATTAACCATGCTAATTTAGAATATTCAAAGATAACTAAACTAAACTAAATCTAAATACTGATGATACTAGAGAAAAAGAAGATAGTAAAAAAAATTAACTAATCTAAACAATACAACACAACAATTACTTACAATTACGAACTAATTAGAACATAATCAAAACTAAAACTTCACCATACTAAGTAACTTATATACACTTAAACTAACTATAATTCGCATTATAACAAAGCTAAATTTCAAAATAATTATAAAGAAAACATATAACTTAAATTAATTATACAAGCTACTTAACTAAACAAGATTAAACTAACATTATCAATATATGAAAAGAAACTAAACTTAAACTAAATTTAAAACTAAAGTTTGAAACATCTAACCAAACTACACAACAACATATTATTTAATGCTTAAAATTTTTAATAAAGAAACCTACAATCCTATCCTATGTACCCACTCCCCCTATCACCCTAGGCCATGCATTCCAAGTGGCCTACGTGCTGCCCAAGTAGCCCCATGTGCTGGCCTAATCATAATAATCCCTCCCTATGTTTACTCACACCAACCAAAGGGGCATGGGGCTGTCACATTGGATTTACCCAAATTCCAAGCATTTATCAAAAGTTAGCTTGTTTCAAAAACAAAACCTTTAACCCCAATGTTCCCCTAAGACCACGTACAGCGGTAGATCTAAGGTGAAATTGACTTGGAGTAGGGATATGAAATTAATGATGATTCCCATGAAAAGATGTTTGACTTTTAAACAAAACTTGCCTTCCTTAATGAATATCAATAGGTAGAGATGGTGAAGATGTGACTTAACCTATATAAAGTAATGTATATCCCTTTTTTAAATTTAAATTAATATTTTGTTTTTTTTAAAAGAACATAAGTACCTGACACCAATTTAATGTCCATTCACCTCCCTTGAGAAAAACAATATAAATATATTTCCTTGTGGCTATTTTAAGATTTCTTCTATAACTATGAATGTGACATATGCTTTTTAAATTGTATTTGGCAACATGGTGATCTTTAAATTTTTTTTAAAAAAAATTAATATTTGTAACTGGGAAAAGGTTATTATTTTGTTGTCCATATATTTTCTAGAGAGTTTTTATACTTCTACAGGTCTTTATTAGAGTTTAACTTCATGCCTAGCTTTATTCATGGTATCCCTCAAATAGTTTAGATTGAGTTGGTATTCTTCCAACATCATATTCTACTTTATAATTTCCATTCAAGTAAACAAACTATTACAAAACCACTATCATTTTCAATAGGTCTACTTGCAAATACATTAGCATGTCCTCGGATGAAATCTATTGATCCTAAATTACCAAGAGCATCATGCTTCAAATGCATTATTGACACTCAGTTTAAATCTACTATCTACAATATGTAATTGAATCACTTAAATATTTAACCACAAGATCAGGGAATAACACCAAATTTCCAGTGCAACTAAATTATTTTCATGAAGTTGGGGAAAATAAAGATACCAAATGATAATGTTTAGTTCATTCTTTCAAGGCATAACATATTACTAATTCTTTCTTCAACAATTCCTGATTGAGTATAGGTAAGACAACATCATCACAACCAAATCCCTCCTACATGATCCTATCAAATTTACTTCATTACAATAGCAAGCACAAAAAAGGGTGGTGGAATGACCATATCTAGATTTATGCAATGGAAAGACAATTTGAAACATAAATTTCTCAAATCTTTCTCTTTCTATTAATCAACCTAGTTCAAGGCTCCATCAAGAAAGAACCAGTAAGAAAACCTAACATCCTTACCACTACAACAAGAGTTTAAAAATACATTTTTACATAATATTACAATACAATTTGAATTCTCTTCTAGGTCCCTATCAGGGGATCCCTTTCAATATCTTCGATGCATCACGGTGATCATGGAGAAGATGATAACTGACCCAGAGACAAATCAAACATAACATGAAGAACAATTCAAGCTTGCATTTCCATCCCAGTTTGCACAATAGGTTCAGCATTGAACTAGACTAGGGGCAAGGTGGATTTTCCCAATAGGAGACATCGACCACAATACCATAACATAGCCCTTTCAAATTTAAAATCTCAAGAACTTCCATTCTTCCACAAATGTCCTTTCGAGGCCAATAATATAAGGATTTTCATTCTTTCACTTCTTCAAATTTCACAATCTTGTAACATGGTATGTGATAACAAGTAGGGCCCATAACACCCTACCTTCTTTCCCTCTTCTCATCATGAAAAGATACTCTACACTATCAGGGTCCAACTAAATCCCTTCTCTCATACATGGCCACTTCTTCCCTATCCAAGGGTGAATAATGCCAAAATAACCCACAAAAACCTTTCAAAAATCAAGCAAAAAATGGAGAAACCATTCAAGAAAACATGATTCAATTCCCTCCCAAGCATTCCCAACATACATTCAAGCATTCCAATGAAAACCACAATAACATAAGCATGAACCAAGCATGAAAAACATGAGCAACATGAGCAACATGAACAAAGGAGATGAAGAAACCCTACCATCACAATAAGGTTATGGTAACATGAACAAGTTTGAGATGAGCTTTTCCTTCCTTGCCTTCAATCTTCCAAACTTCTCTCTAAAACTAGAGATTGGGTAACAACCAAAACCTCTCATAAATGCCCCTAAATATGATCCTAACTCAACGAGATATTAGGCAAACCTCAAGGTGGAGTTAAAGTCACCATCTCATGAAAGAGACACTCAATTTTCGCAATCAAGAAAAAGTGGAGTTTTTGAGTGACCATAAAAGTCAACAAAAGGGGCTAAGGGGGTAGAAAGTGTTCCCAACCCATACCCATAACCCTTTGGTACTTAGATTTCAAGATTTTAGGCTTTTAGGATTAATTGGAAACCTATCAAAAGCTAGGAATATTTTAAGACTTAATAGCAACCCTTAAAAAGAAAATTAAATGCTAATCTAGATTAGGGGTAATTAATCTCAAATACTAACTAATAAGCAAAAAGATCACTAACCTAGTCCAACTTAGATCTTTAGGTCACTCAGTTAACCCTAACTATCATGCTGGAATGCATATACAATTTATGAGCATCAAGCGACACTATAAAATCACTGTTATGAAACATTAACATTTACTAAATACAAAATGATACATTCATTCAATCCATGACACAAATAAAATAAGAACAACGGGGTTTGCATCTTTCATTAGATTTCACCCTGGTCTTCATAATTGATACATAGGGTTTAGTTTCATTTCTCCATTAGATCTCCTAACTAAAATATCCTGCACACTCATTGGACACATTAGTAGCTCAAAAAAATCGCATACCTATATTCAAAACTTATCTATATAGTTACATAAATCAAAACATGAATCTTTCATATAATTTAACTGTTTAATTCATTTATTCTCACATTTAATCATCAGTAAACACAAAATCAATATAACGTAACTTATTCATTAATTCATATTAACATACTAGAATAATCATCGTTAGGCATGCATATACCTAACATCATAACATCACCAATTTAGGAATACTGAACTATCTGAAAGCATAAACTTATTCATCGAGGTACCAAAATCAACACCCTTATCATTAGGTTAAAAAATGCCTCGTATCATCACTAGTAAAATCTTAATATTTAAATAGTCAAGATAATATAGTAGTTCTCGAATCACTGAGCATTTAAAACATGGATGAATTAACTAATCTCAATCTCATAAGGGCATTCACAACATAAAACATTACATCTTATCCATTTCAAAATCTTATAGCAGTTTTAACAAAGCATTCGTATTGATAATTACATACAAGGAGGGCCTCACAATTTTCATTATAGTGTAACTACTTTGTGGTTCTAGTCTGGTTGAAATCCTTTCCCTTTACTATGATACCATTTTCTCAGTGTTCTTCTTTTATGAACATTAGTATTGTATTTCTTTTGAAGCATCATTATATTACACAGTCATTCTTTGTATATTTTTTGAGTTTTGATATACAGATGAGGTATTGGTTTCAAGAAAATTAATGCAAGAGCTTAACCTTCTTAGTTTCATTCTGATTCTCATCTCCTTCTTCTATTATTTTTAATTTTTTTTGTTTGAAAAGGAAGAGTTTGAACTCAATTGCAATCCTTTTAGGTTGTATGCCAGGATAAACTTTTTGTTGGAACAAAGGTCCATATTAATGCTTGCTTATATTGATAGGATTGTTGGTCACACTAGAAGGATTTCATCATAAGTATGAGAGTTGTTATGAAAATTGATGTCTCTTTGCAAGTCAAATAGATAGATCATATGCTTGAATATATGAATATACTTTAGGTATCCATCTGCATGTTAAGGTTTAATTGATTCCCAATGGATAAGGGACTAGTCAACTTGAAGGATACAAGTTCTCTATTGTTGCATACCCAGATGATGTTGAGAGATCCAAATTATCAATCGAATATCTTTCCCTTTATGTTTAAGAATTAAAAGAGTTTTCCCTCGGTTTATCAGGTTCATGTGCTTTGTTATTAGCTATTTCACCCATGAATGCTTGCATAAACATAGAAGATTAACGGATTTTATCTATTTTCCAAATTCAGTAGTATGCCTTTACACTGGTACCATATAAAAAATTTGGGGTACACCTGCCTAAGTCTAAGAGCCTGAAGAAGAAGAAGGAATTATCCTTATAGTTGGCCCAAGACTGCAATTAAGTGCATCCATTATAGGAATTTTCTAACCTTAGATGTATTGGTCCAGTTTCTTGGTTATTTTCAAAACTGTTAGATCAGGAGCCAACAAAATGGTGACTCTGCTGAGGTGTATTGTAGTTTGAAGGTGATTCAATATAGTTATAAGAAAGGCATGTCTAAAGTTTGTTATCAGCAGTAAGGTCATGATGAAGTTTCATGCCTCCTAGTGATGTTTAATCTAGGATAGTAGTAGCTTTGAAGGTTGAAGAAAGCTTGTATTATCACTAGTGATTCCCTCATTAGTCAGTACAGCTAAAGAGTTTTTCAAAGTGTTGTAGTTTCAAAGTCAAGAGCAAACAACAATTTGAGGTTGTCACAAGGAGCATGGGGAGTATTTTTTGTAGAGGGTTTACAAAGATCTTGGGAGATGTCTCTGAAAGGATTGGACCTTGAGATAATTGCAAATCTTCATGATGTTGTGGAGAGGGATTTTCTAAGATGTCTACTTAGTTTAAAGCTAGTTTGGTTAATCGAACTAAGAAGGTGGTTACTTAGTTTGAAACTAGTTTGAATGATTGAGATAAGGATAGGATGAGGAAGGCATTTTGTAAAATTTTGTGTAGCTATAGTCTACCGATCTAGAAGAGAGTTGTTTGTTTGGTTAAGGGACTTGTTTGTGAGAGGAGATGGCATAGCAAGGTCAAGGTGGAGGAGGTTGGTTTCATTAATCAGTTCATGAAATATGATACAGAACTTGTAGAGTAGCTAGAGGTTTCTCCTGAAGATATTCCTAACCTTATTGATGCTAGGACAAAGGATGGTTTCCATGATTAGTTGGCTAAATCTAACATGGAAATTGCAGAGAACTTGGTCATGGATGATCTGGTTGCTATTGGTGATGAGTCATGTATTGTAGAGCATCTTACTGTGAGCAATGAGATGTTTGGTGTTGTGGTTTTGGTATGTGTTGATGGAGATCTACATATTGCTACTAATGTAGAGTATTTTGCTATTGATGTCAAGTTTTTTTCTACTAGTGTGGATTCGCTAGTTGCTGATGTGGATGAGGATTTGCTACTGAAGCATTATGTCTAGTTTGTTCTTGGGTGTGAGCAAGCTGATCGGGTTGCTGATATGTATTTGATTTTAATGTTTCAATGGATGAATCATAGATTGTGAATTTTCAAAAAAATTCTATTGACTTTGATGAAGTAGAAGTGTTTGGTAAAGATGAAGTTGATTGTAAATCTTTCTTCGGGCATCAAAGTGTGGGACACACTTTTCTATTTAACTAGGGAGTCTGATGCAGGAGCATTGAGCTTGGATTTTAGTGGATTTATGCTTTTAATGGTTAGGGATGTTTTGGAGACACATTGGGGAACCTTTCCTCATGATTGCATAGAGATTGGATGGATTGAGTTGAAGTTTGAGTAGTTTTTACCTTGCTATTGGAACTGTGTTTTTTTTGGTTTCTAGGTTCCTATTGTAGGCCATATAAATAATCATCCTTAATGATTTATAGGTTTTGCACTTAAAGGATTGAATAGGGCCTAGATTTCTATCTATGATCCAAGTCACAAGTTGTAATTCATTATCAGTTGGGAGATATGGCAATTCTCCTATAGTATCGATCTCTAGTAATTTAAGTGATAGGTTGTTGTATGTGACTTTCGGGATAGATGTAGAATTTTCCTTGGGGAATCAGCCTTTGTGCATATAAGGTGTTGTAGAGAACCTAAATTAATACCTATGATTCAAAGCTTGAATTCTAATTCAATTAGAGCTAGGAGATATCATGAATTTTTCCGAATATTGATTTCTAGACATGTATTTGTTGTTGCAAGATGGGTATTTAATTTGTGTTCTAGGCTGACTTGTGGCATAGATTGGTATATGTAGGGGTCTTATGGAGTCTTTTAGTCATTTATTTTTATCTAATGATTCATGGGAGCAGCTAAAGGGTGAGTTTTTCCTAAGTCTGTGGATAGAGCACCGAATGTGAGGCAATCTACAGCAGGATTGTGATGATGTTGTGAGTGTGTGGATAGAGCACCAAATGTGAGGTAGTTTGCACTTGATCTTGGATAAATTGGAGTAGAGCTAGGGCTGTAGTTGGAAACAAGGATATTGTTTGGTGGTCTTGTGAGTACAAGTTGAGATTTCCTTGGTGGTTTCTTTTAGATTGCTATTATTTTACAGATCTGGGCTAGTTGGGATAGTATTTGGGTCATATCTTGAGGGATCTTGTAGAACTAATTTTGAAATTGCTATTTTTATTTGGCCCTAACCTAGAATGCCTTATAGTTGGGCATATTGCATGTAATTAGTTATATTTTATGAATAAATCATTTTAATTTGGTATCAAATCTTGTGTTGTTGCTTCTTGTTGTTGTGTTTCCACTTTGTGGTTATATTGTTGGGGGCTAGGACATCTCCTTTGGGGATTCTCCTACCTTTCACTACATCAAAAACACAAGCACTTAATCAATTTTTGCAACCATCTAGCTTAGTACTTCATTGATTGAAGTAATGTGCACTTCATCTATCAAGCAACCAGCACTTTCCTCCACATCAGTTTTTGTAAATCCAATTATTTATACTATAGGTATTTCATTAATAAATGCAATATCTATAGCTAGTCCTACTATTTCTATAATTGTTTCCATTCCTGGCATCCAATTAATAAGTGCAAAGATAATTGAGACCAAGTCTCAACCGAGTACAAGTTTTTTGAGTAAAGGAAAAGAGAAGGAAGAAGACATCAATCTTGATGAGGAGATTGTAATTCTAAATTGGGACATCTCAAATCTCAATCCTAGTCAGATGCATGTTTTTGGAGAAATTCTTCAAAAGAAAGTTAAGTAATAGAGGCTTAGAGAAGAAAGGAACAAGGAATTTCAAATAATAGAAGATGCAAAGAATATCCTTACAGAGGCATTAAATATAGAGGTTGATACTTCTCAACCAATTTTGAACTAGTTAGCAGAGGTAGTCCAAAAATTCAATAATGATTTAAATGGACAAGAGAAATTGTTGTAGAGAGCTGAGAAGAAGTTTGAGAATAAAGTTTTAGAACTTATTGCTCAACAAATTTCTATCCATCAGGTAGAATTATTTACTATTCTAGGCTCACTGGAGATCTCTTGCAATAATGTATCTTCTCTATTCAGTAAACTCTGTGATATTGCGAATTTCACTAAGGAAATAAAAGATAAACTATTAAAAATTGATGAAGATTTAAAGGAAAGTGCACAACATTTGCAACTTGACTCCAGCTATAGCTTTGCCCATTACAACAAGATCAAATTCCTAACTAATATGCAGGCAAAATTTTTGAGAGAAGAGGCAAGAATAAGAGCTACATTGATAGATATACAAGACATGATTCTCCCAAACATGGATGCATTGTAGAAACACATTGCACATGCTAAAATACTCATCCATGAAAATAACTTCTTCATTGTAGACCACATGATAGAATTGTTAGCAGAAGTACAAATTACATTTCACAAATGCAAGGTGTTGCAAGAGAGTTAGGACAAGACATTGTCAATAATTTTGAAGGTGCATTCAAATTTCTTGTCACATTTTAGCATTATTGTATAATTTATATAGCATCCATCTTTCGCATTAATGTCAAAAAGGGGGAAAAGATATATATTGTAGAGAAGATGTATATTGTCTAAAGGGGACAAGATATATAGAAAAGAGGAGAAAATGTATATATCAAATGTGAAAAGATTTATAGTATACTGTATGGGGGATAATTATAATATTATTCATGTGCAAATACTCAAAGGTACATCTCTTACAAAACCAATTTTGAAAAATCTCAAAAATAGTATATCTACTAAATTAGAGACATAAGGTGATGAATAAAAGATGTTCTTGAACATTTTGAACTCAGTTTTGACTGATAAATGTTTTTGTCACTAATGCCAAAGGGGGAGATTGTTAACATTATAGTCATGTTTGTTATTAGTGGCATACACTTATTCATATTGTAAGCATCTACCAAGCAAATTGTATAGTTAACAGTGTTAACCAAGCAGTTTAGTATCTACCAATTTCTACAATTGCTACCCAGTCCAAGGGACAGTATTCAGTTTGTGCCAAGTAGTTACTACTAAGGTATTGGTTAGTAGTATAAACTGAGCATCTCAATGTATGCTAAGTCTATCAGTGAAAACTAAGTTGTGCAATGTTTACTGAGTTCATAGTTGATGTGATGTGAGTCTAGTGTTAATTGAGCTACTTAGTATTAACCAAGTGACTTAGTTTATACTAAGTTTGTAGTGATAGCATTGATTGAGCTATGTAGTGTGAATCAATTGATTCAGTTTATATGTCAAGTTTCACAGTATTTGATGAGTCACTAGCACAGACTGAGTTCAAGACTACTTGGAAGTGATTAGTATGGACTGAGCTTCTACAACTATCAAGTGAATGATGATGTCAAGCATTGATAGTGGATTTTGAGTATCAAAACCTCACTGAGCCAGTCTTTAGAACCTGAGTTCTTATAGTTGGGCCGACTTTGTGGTTTTTGTGTAAACTTGTATTGTGGCCAACTTTGTAATTTGTAAATTGGATTGGTATATATGTAACAAATTGTATCACATCCAATATGATGGTATGAAGTAATGTAGTAAGTAGAGAAGAGAAGAATATTGAATTACAAAGGCTATAGTAGTATAAGGAGCAACAAAGATTTATCTATCATAGCAAAGTGATTACTATACTTAAAGGAATTTCATTTAGTAAACCCAATTGTAGATCATAGATCGGCTACTATTTCATCTTAACAGATGGACCAATCAAATCCTTTCACAAGGTAGACTTAATAGTCTTATGTAGATCTCTTTATTGAGTGCATACTTCATTGTACATTTGTAAATCCTTTTGCAAGGTAGACCTAGTAGTCAATATTGCTCCTAGTAGGGCAGATCATCAGAAGTGATCATTGTAAGCCTTAATAGGCCAACTTTATATTGTAGTATTAAAGCTTGTGGGTATCATCCCCACCTTAGTTTTAATTTCTATTTGGAAGGTTTATGGGTCACCAAATTGTGTGTCAAAGTGTTATGTATGCTTTACTGTTTTCAATTTCTCACGTATGCAATTAGATTAGAATACACATGAAGGATTAATTGCTAATTAAGGAAAAAGTTTTATTGATTAATGATTCACCCCTTCCCTCTTAGTAACTTAGTCTATCATAACATTTCCAGTAGTTATATCAGGTTAACTTTGATAACTTAATGAGTATCAGTAACATAAAAAGAGTGAGATGTTTGTCTAAATTGAAGAAACTTAACAATATAGTTTGCAAACAATGTCAATTAGGAAAGATGACAAAACCTAGTTTTAGAAGTAAGACTCACACCTCTAAAGAAATTCTTGAGATTGTTCATACTGACTTGTATAGACCAAATAATAAGGAAAGCTACAAGGGTGAGAAGTACACTATCATTTTTGTTGATGATTGTTCTAGGATGATGTCAATTGTTCTTTTGAAATAGAAATCTAATGCTTTCCAAATGTTTAAGTAGTACTTATCTAGAGTTGAAAAGGAGATAGGCAAAAGCCTAAAATGTCTAACATCTAATAGAGGTGGCGAATTTACATCAAATGATTTTGAGATGTTATGTAATGACAGAGGAATCAAAAGGAAAACATTTTCACCTAAAACTCCTCGAAAAAATGGAATTGCTAAAAGGAGGAACAAAGATCTATAATGGATTGTGCTAGGACACTCATGATGGAGAAGAATATTGCTTTAAAATATTAGAGAGAGGTTGTAAGTATAGATTTCTATACCCTTAACTATGTGCAAGTCAAGAAAGCTACTCATCCAACACTGTTTGAATCATGGTGTGGAAACTCACCTAATGTAAAATATTTTAAGGTATTTCAAAGCAAGTGCTATATTCTTAAAGAATTTAAGAATGGTAAATTATATGCTAAAAGTGAAGAAGGTATATTCCATGGTTATTCCACAACAATTAAAGCTTATAAGTTTTTAAATGCTAACACTAACAAAGTTGTGGAAAGTGCAAATGTAAAGTTTGATGAATATATAGAGGTACATGAGGTTAAACCTATGAAGGAACCACAAGAGTAAAAATCTTTTGTATACTTTAATGAAGCTATGTCCATTTATGAAGATGTTGTAAATCAAGTTGCAAATCAACATCAACTTTTTGTGAATACTGAGTCACATACAATAAATGTTGAGCTGCATTCAGGAATTAAGCTATAGTTAGGAACCTAGTTGCAGATAGAAACTGATGCACATTCTGATTCAAAGATTAGTATACATGAAATAGATATTGAATTTCCTAATAGAGAAGTACATAGTGATTCAGAAGTTGATAGACCTAATGAGGAAGGTGGAGAAGAACCAAGATTGTCAAAGTATGTCAAAAGGAATCACCCTATTGAACAAATTATTGGAGATAGAGATGCTAGGACAATGACAAGAAATAAGTTGAGAAGTGATATATGTTTTCTAAGCATGCATGAACCTAAGATAGTGAAATATGCCTTAGAAAATGTGGATTAAATTAAAGCCATGAAAGAAGAGATTGAGAAAATTGAAAAGAAAAGGACATGGACTCTAATTCCCAAACCAAAAGATAAGAATGTGATTGGTACCAAGTGGGTGTACAAAAATAGATTAGATGAGAATGGTGAAGTCATAATAAATAAGAAAAGATTAGTATGCAAGGGGTATGCATAAGAAGAAGGAATAGACTATGGAGAAAAAATTTCCCCTATTGCAAGATTGGAAGGAGTAAGAACTTTGCTTACTCTGCATACAAAGGTTTCAAAGTTTATCAGATAGATGTGAGGTCAACATTTTTTAATGGTATATTAGAAGAAGAGGTTTGTATAGAATAGCCAAAAGGATTTGTTGATGCTAACAAAAAGAACATGGTATGTATACTATAGAAAGCTTTACATGGTTTATAGAAAGGATCAAAATCATGGTATAAAAGGCTTTACAATTATCTTGTGAAGATTGGTTTTGAGAAGACTGATGATAACAACAATCTGTACTTGAAGATAGAAAAAGGAAAAGGTATTTTACTATGTAAATTTTTTGTTGATGATATCATATTTGCAGGTCAAGATGGATTATTTAAGGAATTTACTAATGAAATGAAGAAAGAATTTGACATGTCTATCTTTGGAGAGATCAAGTTCTTTGTTGGCTTGCAAGTATATCAGATGAAATATGGTATATACATCACTCAGTCTAAGTATGTGAATGAAATATTAAAAACTTTTGGATTGGAAGATTCCAAACCAATTAACACACTTATGATGATAGGATACAAGTTGTCAAAAAATGATGATTTAGCTTATGTGAATCAAACATTGTACAAATCTATGATTGGAAAATTACAATATGTAGTACATAGTAGACCTAACATTGCATTATCTATTGGGATTGTTGCAAGATTCTTTGCTAATCCTAAGGAAAATCATTTGGTGGCTATTAAGAGAATTCTGGGATATCTAAAAGGAAGAAAAGACTATGGTCTATACTATAAGAAAAATGAAAAATTTGAGTTGAGAGCATGTATTGATGTTGATTGGGATGGAAACATTGATGAAAAAAAGAGAACTAGCGAAGGAGCATTTTTCTTAGGAAAGAGGTTGGTCACCTAGACCAGCAAGAAATAAAATTGCATATCTTAATCTACTGTTGAAACTGAATATGTGGCTACTATAGTAAATTATACAAACATTATATGGATCAAACATCTACTCAAAGGTATTAAGGAGGAAATCATTGAACCTGTGGTACTTTATTGTGATAATACAAGTGTTATAAATATATCAAAGAACCATGTGATGCATACAAAGACTAAGCACATTGAAATAAAGTATCATTGCTTGAGAGAGTTAATTCAAGATAAAGAAGTGAGGATAGGATATGTGAATACAAAAGATAAGATAGTTGATATCTTCACAAGAACTTTACCCAAGGATGCTCATGAGTATCTAAGAGGTAAACTAGGGTGACACCTGAGTGTCCTGCATCAACCAAGATGAATGACATATGTTATACATTGATGTAGTAAATCTTAGTTTAGGAGCTACCTAAAGTAATAAAAGAGATTGAATAGAAGATCAGACACAAGTTAAGTGACAGGGGGAGGAATTGAAATTGTTGACCTCTTCATGTTGAGATGACAAGTCTTTAGCATTGTTGTCAAAGAGTGAGAAATAAAGAATACCAATCAAAGTGAGAAAGAGGGAGATAGTGTACCTGATGTTTAGTGTACCTAATGTTTACTAAATAAGTGAGATATATGACCTATTAAGGAAGAAATGAATAAAGAAATACATCTACCTAGTAAGAGGGACAAAAAATTGAGAGAGATATAAGAAAAAAGTAGATAGAGATAGATACTTGAATATCAAAAAGAGGGAGTGATTAGAGAAAGTTAGAAGGAGAAGCCCTACAAGATGAAAGATGGAGTCATAAGGAAGAGTTTATTGTCTATTGATCAAAACAAAATTTTGTAGCCTATACAAAAGATGAAAGTTGATGATAGAGGGAGAGATTTCAATACATTAAATTATTTTCTTTTTGGTATTGGTCTTCCATCAATGACAAAGAGGGAGATTATGGAGAATAGATTGATATAAGTATGAGGATGTATTTCAACCATTTATTGGCCATTGATGTCAAACCTACTACTTGTTGGTAAGACAATTGCTTAGTTGATTTTAGTACTATCATTTGTTTGATTAATGAAGAGGATTTGATCAAATGAGATAACAAGAGCACCTAGAGGAAAGGTTGAGTTATGATATGAAAAAGGATTACAAAGATTAGTTAATATAGTGATGATATAGTGTATATTTATCTACTTAATCCTAAAAAGTTTGGATACACTGAGTAAGCCTAGAAGAACAAGTAAGAAGAATTGTGTCTACCAAGCTTGACCAAGTGCACAGTAGGTGTTGAGCAAAGTTAGTGCAAGCTGAGTAGAAAATCAATTGGAGCCAAGAAAAGTAAAGATTTAGTGTATGCCAAGTGAACATAGTGTAAACTAAGTAAAGTTTAGTTGATTCAAGCATCAGTAAACTTTAGTGTTCATTGTGTAAATTAGTGTTGGTTGAGTGGAAGAATAGTATGGAAGCTGAGTGATAACATATTGATGTTGAGTGGTAGTATTCATGTTAAATCATACATATGATGAATCTAAGCCAACTATTTTCTTTTCTTGAATTGTATGAAGCATGTGGAAGATAACTATGATGAGCTGGTGGCACAAAATTCAAGGCAAACCATTTTGAGGAAAATTTAAGGAAGAATTTTCTAAAGGAATCAAATAGAAAAGTGAGTAGATTTATTTTATACTACCTAATCTTACCTAACCCTAAAATGGACAATTGTGATTAAGTAGCAAAAGATCCTAAATCTCTATTTATAGAGAGAGTTGGTTAGAAGAAAAAGTTATCATATGTGAGAACCTAAGGAAGAAAAGGAGTCTAGGGTATTACTTCATTCAGTGGTCAAATAGAAGAGACTACAATTGGCATGCAAAGAAAGAAGGCTTAAGAGACTAGAAATTTTTTTTCGTTAATCCCTTGACCCTCTATGACACTGTGACTAACCTCTAACGGTTAGTCATAACATTACAATAGTTTTCCCTAACTACTATGACCATATTCTTAACCACTAGTAGTAACTACATGATTGTAACCCTTATTTCTAACTATTTCTCTCTTATTCTTATCCTTTAATAGTCTCAATTTTCATGCCATGTGGTACTTTTAAATTCAAACACTTAGTGCCAACTCGTCACAATTTCTTCTACACATCCAATAAAAATTTGTCTATGTCATTGAGAAAGCTATCTAAGGCCCACATATGCATAATCTATTCCTCAAAATCCCATTCCTTTAATACATTATGTTTGGTGAGCCTCGTTTCTTAAAAACACTTCATGTTCACTTTACACAAGGAATGTGGGATCATGTTTACATTTCCTACGCATATGAGGGAAAATGACGTTGTCTATTATTTGATTTACTTTTTTGGAAATCATCACCCTTGGTCTTAGTAATTTTTATATTAAAATATCATTAGCTTTCACAAGCTTTGTGCTCAATTTAATACATGTTACTCACCCTGCTTCCTAAGATAAAAGTGTGCTCCCCTGCAGTCAACACACATTCTCCATAATAGATGTATTAAAACTGGTAATTGGAAAATTACATGTGGATTCAATAGCCAATATGATGGAAGGCACCCAAAACAATAAATTTTTTTTTTTTTTTTTTATTAGTACATTGAGATGAATCAGTGCTCTAAACAAAATACATTAAGCTCATGTGAGGAAAATTGCAACGATGCTCATTGGATTTGACCCATCTACATAGAAACCCTATTGAAATAGATAAATAAGGATTCATCTATATTTATCAGTGATTATGACCTTCTCCTTGCATTCATGAATGGGGATACTCCTCTTACACCTATTGCAAACTAAGTCTCCTAGGTTTCTTTGATCACACCCATGCATGAAAATGAGTTGCATATTCTACACAATGGTGGTATTAGAAACACTTGGATCTACATGGGAGATAAATCCCCTCTAAGTAGTCCTTTCATTAAAACATCATCTCATGAGAAAATATTTATCAACTATTTTGAATGAAGGACCACAATTGAAAGTGAATCTCAACAAGTGTAGACCTGAGGATTTTTCTAGCATGTTTAATTAATTTTATCACAAATCTAGCTAAGGAAGTTGGGGAATAGTAAGAACAATGTATTGGTTTACTTATGTTATCAATGAGCATATTTGGAATTGAAATAAAATGGGAGCTCTATTCAAAATACATCTTGCCCCACTTTGATTATTGGTATAATGCCCCTACTTGGTACACCACATTATCTCAAAATTTTCTCTTATTAATTTCAATTCATACATTCCTTCTTAAGTCTTCACATTATTGGAACACCTTTTATGTAGGCAACATCCTTTTGGTGAGAATTTACCCTTCTGGTCTACTTATCCCTCAAAGCCTTTGGTTTTGAACCTTAGTCATGGTATCTAAAACTTACACTTTGAGGATTAGCCAATTAGAAAATCATGTATAGTTTCTTTTGGCATATAAATGATACACCTTTATAATGGTAACCAATTTATCAACCTCGTACAATTTCTATTTAGCTACCAGAAACCAAACTCCTCATCTATCTTTTCATAGTTTTCTTACTTATTAAAAAGATCCATCAAGGGATAATGTAGCATTATGACAAAGAAAGTCGGGTCACAAAGTGAGCTAGCTAAAAGAAATTGATTTCAAAACATGAACCTATGAAGAATTCTAACTGATCCAATGATTCATTTCATTTATTTGGATTCAAAATTTATCACCGACTGAACATTTAAAACACACTTTTTAAAACTTTTTTGCAAACTATCAAATATTATGCTAGGACGGTCCAAGACTGGCCTTAAAAACTAATCGAATCAAATAATTGAGCCCTAAAAACTTGCATTTGTGCTCTCTTATAGTCATACTACCAGTGTTCAAAATCTCACCTTACAACTATTTATGGGTCAAAAGATATTGATTGTTGAAGTCACTTCAAACTTCCCTGCAAGCAAACATGTTAGAAAACAATAACATACATCCAATTTTGATTTTGAAAACTGGTCAAAAGATCAGTTGGGGGTATGAAGGCATTGGTTCTTTTCTATATGGATAATATATAGGTTCATTTTTGGTTCATGATGAATAACTAGGCACATTTTGAAAATTCAAAAAATTGGCCTCTAGGAACTACAGAGCTAGAAATATTGTTTAAAATAGTGGTTTTTACAAACAAAATAGACAATGGAAAGTGTGCAAATGGATTTGTCAAAACTTGAAAAAATACATACTTGAAATATTTTTGGTCTAGAACATAGTAATATAATTATTTTGGTCCCATCTATCATGGTTTCAAAATTATGATATCCCAAACAAGACTATTGATCAATCTACACTTTTAATTACCAGTGAAACTTCAAAAATTGCATTTGGAATCATGTTTGAAAAGTAGTCAAATGGATTTTTCATAAGCTCAACATTGAAATATAGCAAGTCTCAAACCCCTAGAATTTAATGCAAAAATAATATCCTCAATGGGATCAACTCTGTCAAAGTTTTGACTTGTAAAACAAGGCTTCCCAAAATTTTGAACAATGCACATCAGCATAACAACAATGAACAACCAACTTTGACAAACACAAAACCTTCTCAAAATGATTTGAAACAACTTGAAATATTAAAAGTAAGTTCTATAATGTGCATAATAGACACTCCTAAAGTGGTGAGTTGTGATGTTTAATTAGGTGCAAGATATTCAATTGCAAACTAGGCTTCTTCTCATTGTTTGACACTTGGGAAAAAATGCAGATTTGACAAATGCTCAAAATGACTTGGAATGGAAATTTATCATCATGAAATAGATGCATGTACTAAAAAAAGGCATGGAACAACTGAAACACATCATAGGCCTCAAAATGATAGTTGGGTATATATGCATGAATAACTCTTATAGGGGTTTGATTTTAGCAAAATTTTAAAAATGGTACTCAAATTAGGCTTGCAAATTTGAGTTCCATTAGTGGCTCTATCTGGGGATGCATGTCCCTTGTGAGCATGAAAATGGTTTATATTTCTAGATTTCAAATCTCTACAAGAAGTAAGCCACTCAAAATTTCTCTTGAACAATTTTATTTAAAGTAAGAAATATACTCCTAAACTATACAAATGATGGCCTTGGGCCACTGAAGCTTCAAAAAAAATTCTTACCTCTATCATAGACCTAGCTTTAATTTCCACTTTCTTGAAGTAAGCTAAAAACATCATTCATATCAGTTTCACCAATCATATCAACAACTTCAATCGTCTCACTTGGAAAAACAAAATCTATCTCATCACTCTCATAGTACATGGCAAAACTAGAATGAACATGATCATAATGCTCACTATGAAAGGATGGATCAGAATGCTCGTAAAAATTAGAAGTGGACTAAAAATCTTCTTGATTACAAAACTCATGCATGCTACCCAACTAAAAAGAGAAGGACTCATATTCAATTTCATGAAGGAGATCACATATACCATAAACTTGAAACTCACCTTGTGCAACCAGCTGGCATTCAAATCAGAAATCAAACTTGTATTCAAAAATTTCATCCATATCAAAGTCTAAAAAAACTTCAAGGTTCTCCAATGTATCTTCACAATCAAAAAAATGATTAGCAATCTCACAAAATGCAACATCCTCATCATAATCACTATCACATTTAGAAGAAGAACAATTTGATTTCTCATGGCAGTATGATAATGTATCACCATTAAAATTAGGATTACTCAAATCTAAAAATTCAATGTGCTCTTCAAAGAGTGGGTTAATAACTGCATGTAACACTCCATTATAGACATTGTGACAATTGATGGGTTCATCATCATCAAAAGCTTTATCATATAAAGCATAGTTAAACACTTTAATCTCACTACCCATTATATTTTCACATAAACTTTCAACATATGAAGAAAAATTAGAGCTAAATGGATATTCATTTTCCATTTCATCTATCACGTGTATAATGTCCATAACCACATTCTTTTCATTATCTTGTTTAGGATAATTTGTTTACAAAGAAAGTGATTCATCCATAAACTCATCACTATATGTTGCAACGTCAACATTCAATGCAAACCCACTTACCAACTCTTCATTCTGACATTCACATTTAACTTAACAAAAAACACATTTACTTATCATTTATTTATCTTCATATCTTGGAGACAAATCACTCCCAAATTTTTCACCTTCTAACTGATTTTTATAATACAAATTTTGAAAAAAAAATTCATTTTTAGATTGGAAGAAGAACAATCCATATCTTCACTTATAGAAGAAAATTCATTTTCATTCTTCCTCTCTTATTCCCATGTCACACATGACTCATATGAGGATGCATCAACACCATACATTTCATCTCTCTCTCACTTGCATAACAAGCTTTAGCACTTTCTTCATTACAAGGCTATGATATGTATGTTGTCAGTTCTTGTTTAGCATTATTGTCAATATCATGACTAACATAATAATCACGAGTAAAAAATTTTGAAATGACTATTCCATGGATTGATATTTCTCTTTGTAAGTCATACTTAACATAGCCTAAAAGGTCAAGTACTATTGTAGCACCATGAATGTATATGTTTTCACTGGGAATAGAATTAGCCCTCTCTAAACATACATTTTGATCTAAATTTCTAACACAGTTATAAACTAAATTAGAGGTACCAATACACTAATTTGAAGCTGAGATATCAACATCAGATTCACCCTTTCTTTCAAATGCATTATACCGGAAAACATTTCTAGAAAAATGACCTCTACTCAATCTAAATTTCATATTATTTTCAATGTCCATTGTAGTCATAAAGCCTAATATAATTTCTTAGGTTCTTTATCCCTTATTAGGTAGCTCATTTTCCTATCAAATTTGTCAAAGTAAACAACTAAACACACTTCATGATCGGGTCTACAATTCTCATGGATTTCATTCAAAGTTCTTACAAATCTGATATTAAATTTAGCAACAAGTTCACCATTCTTAATATGGATCTTCAAAAATTTCCCAAAAGAATTAGATAGGCTTAATATTTTTCCAAATTGCTCCATGAAGGTTGTATGCAATTCACTCCAAGATGAAATAAAACTTGCTGGTAAAAAAGAAAACTAGTCTCTAGCATCACCTTCTAAAGATTGAACAAACAACTTCATATGCACATCCTCATGAGCAATTTCCAAATCACCCATCAAGTCACTAAATGACTGAATATGATGACTAGCTAAATAAAGATGGTCTCCACTAAACTTAGGCAAATGATTCATAATATCATATGGAACAACAGTTTGGAAACAATGAATACCATCAAAGCACAATGTAAAGTACCTCTTGGTAGAAATAGATCTGTAAACTCCATTAATGGTTTGCATACTTGGTGAAAATAAATTTGACATTCTTTATAACTTTGCAACTCATTCACCAAAATTTTTAGATTTAGAACATATAGTAGATATGTACAACTCTTTACCAAATTATTCTATATACACACTTCAACACTTTCACAAACTCATTGAAACTTACTCAAATGAAGTGTGTGAAAACACATGAAACAACTCTCATTATTTGTGCTAGAAATCACTTGGTGGAGAACATCTTTGTGCAATTTCCTTACATAGAAAGAAATGTCTCATTAAATTAAAAATGCCTGAATGTGTGGTGGTTGCAACTATTTCTCTTCTTGAAACACTTCAGATTCAAATCCCTATCAAAATTTAGTAACTCTTTCATAGCACATCACATAGTCAATGAGTCATTTGAAAACTTCTTTAGCCCTTTTTGCCAAGAAAATAGCCAAACTCCAACTCGCTTTCTTTCTATTGTTAATTGATCACAAAATCATTCGTAGCATTCACTAGAGCAAAGATTTATTACTAGATTTGTCACTTTCTCCTAATGAGAAAGAATTTATTCAACTTGAAACAAAGAACAAGCTGCTCAAATAGTACAACAGGTAAAGTACAATATCTCTCTTGGTATTCTTGGAATCTAACACTGACATGGCTGGAACATCATGGATCTTGTCTCTAAAATAAGGCACAAAGCTGAGAAACATAACTTATGACAAGATGATGAAATATGTTTCAAAATCCTTACAATAGTGAGTAATTTCTTTAAGCTTTCCCTAGTAGAGACATCATTTTCCTAGCTTCTAATTTAACATATTTTGAATAACCCAATGATAAGAATAGATACATCTAGGCTATAGCTAATTCCAATACTCAACACATCTATTCAGACAATGAGTCTAACTATGAGGCTAAACTCCTTCTTTACTTTAGGCTCTATAAGATCTAGGTGGGTGGACCTTAGATTCTATTATGTGACAAGTGAAAAAACCATAAATTAGAATTTGTATTAAGCAGATAAAAACCCCAATCCATCTATAAATATGCAATAACATAGGCAAGAAACATCTATTAACATGACCTATACACTCACAAGATAAGTGAGGGTTAACCTTTTCATCTCTACAACAAGAAAGGGAAAAGATGTTGATTATAAAATGATATCAGCATAACCCACATATGAAACAACAAGAAACATGTAGATCCTTTGACTGATCAATGCCCTATCTATTGGACATTCCCTAAATTACAACATACTTTAAGATATTAGAAATATATCATTTCACTTTGTGAAATATACATCAATGTTCAAACTAAACCTCGTACTCATCAAATCCTTCTATAAAATCTATAACCCTATCATAACATATCAAGCATTTACTTGATTCTTTGAATCAATGGATATGCATCATGACATACAATCTTAAACAAGCTACAATTGGGATTTGTGTTCTTTGTCCTCAAATCACAAAAGATTACAAACCTAAAAGATAGGAGACAAGAATCAAAATGAAACTAAGTTCATTTGTTGCCTTTGTATTCATTTTTTTGAGATAAATACATTCAAAATGCATAAAGATAACTCATAAAATCCTAAACATATCTGAACTAAAACACTATAACTTCATTGTTGTTATTCATACAAGAGATAATGTTGATTATGTGGAAGCATAGCTAGAGCTTTGCTTAATAGACTGGAACCAACCAACCCCCAAGAAAGATAAAAGAAGAGAATAAATACAAGAGGAAGAATCCCTAGATCTAATATGGAACTACCACTTTTCTACTTGAAAATCTTCCACCTTTTGTTGTAAAACATCTCTCCTCTTTCCTTTTCAAACTGCAAATTAGATCTCCATCATTTGCCTCAATAAACCAATCAAAATGTCTCCAAAAACATTTGTTCTACAAAAGACAAACCTGCTCGTAAAACTTGTGCCCAAATTCATTCCAAATGGTTTCAAAAGAAAAATAATACTTCTAGTAACTTTCTTGTCAAATTTGAAAACAACCCTCTTCACCATTTACTTAAAACTAAATCAAATCATCCAAGGTAAAAACAAAATTTCTATTGAGAATGCCCCTTCTTTTACAAGTCTGCTAATATATTTTTCTTGGATATAAATGCACATCTTTTGTCTACAAAAATGAATTCTTTGTTCTCTCCCCTTTCCAATAATATATGATACTTGGTATCTTGGACAAAAAATGTGCCCAGGGAACTCATTTGAAGTTACAGCCAAAAACTAATGAATAGGCTTTCATTTTACAAAAATTTCACCTTTTATAAAGTTTGGACATTAAAAAATACACCCAAACTTATTTAAAAGGTTTATACATTCAAACTAGATGAAAATAATAAAAAATTATTTGCAACTTTTGAATTTTTACTCCCCTTTGAATTTGAGTCAAACTTGGGTTTGACTAGCCTACCACATGTCATTACTTGATTGGCTTATCTCCATCCTCATCATCTGATCCAACTAGGCACTTGCCACCTAGGTGCCACATGGTGCATCTTGATTTTCTCATCATTCAGCCACCTCACTACAAGTGGGACCTGCAATACCACATCACTATTACACTAAGACCACCTTGCCATGTGTCAATAGGGCATAACTCTAGAAAACTTTGGTGGTTAAGCCCTTGACCCTCTATGACATTATGACTAAATGCTAGCAATTAGTCATTAGGTCATATCATTTTTCTCTTACCACTACGACCATATGCTTAACCACTAGTGGTTAGTGTATGACCGTAACCTTGATTGCTAATGGTTGTGCTCTTACGCTTAGCCTTTAATGGTCTTGGTTTGCATACCATGTGAAGGTTTGCAATTTCTCCACCTAGCGCCAACTTGTCACCATTTGTTCTACATGTCCAGTCAAAATTTGTTTATGGCATCGAGCTAGCTATCCAGGGCCCATACGCTCATGGTCTCTTCTTCAAAAGCCCATGCCTTTAAGACATTATGTTTGGTGAGCCTTTTTCTTATAAATACTTCATGTTCACTTTACACAAGGAATGTGTGATATATCGCATTTACATCTCCTATGTATGAGGGAAAATGATATTGTCGATGATTTGATTTATTTTTCTGGCAATCACCACCCTTGGTCTTGGCAATTTGTATATTAGAAGTTCATTGGCTTTCATAGGCTTTATGCTCAATTTAATACACGTTACTCACCCCTCTTCCTAAGACAAAAGTGCACTCCCCTAAGGTCAAAACACATTCTTCATAATAGACATATCAATTTTGGTAATTGGAAAATTGCATGTGACTTCAATAGCCAGTATGATGGAAGGTGCCCATAACAATCAATTTTTCTTCCTATATTTGTGAATACATTAAGAGGAATTAGTCCTCTAAACAAAAGACATTGAGCTCATGTGAGGAAAATTATAGTTTGGTGCTCATCCAATTTGACTCGTCTATGCAAATACCTTGTCAAAATGGGCAAATAAGGATACATCCATGTTTATCAATGAGTTTGACCTTCTCCTTGCATTCATGGATGGGGATACTCCTCTTACATCTATTCCAAACCAAGTCTCCTAGATTTCTTTGATCACACCCATGCACGAAAATGAGTTGCATCTTCTACATAGTGGCAGCATTAGAAACACCTGGGCCTACATGGGAGAGAAATCCCCTCTAAAAAATCATTTCTTTAAAATTTCATGTTATGAGAATATTTTTATCAACTATTTCAAATGAAGGGCCACAAATGAAAGTGAATCTAATTAAGTGCAAGCTTGAGGATTTTTTTGGCATGTCCAATTAATTCTATTGCAGATCCAACTAAGGCAATTTTGGAATAGTAAGAACAATGTATTGATTTACTAATGTTATCAATAAGCATATTTGGAATTAAAATAAAACTGAGAGCTCTATTAAAAATAAGCCTTGCCTCACTTTGATTATTGGTGTAATGCCTCTGCTTGGTATTGCCACAATATCTCAAAATTTTCTCTTATTAATTTCAATTCATACATTCCTTCAAAAGTCTTCAGAATATTGGCACACTTTTTATGCAAGAAACACCCTTTTGGTAAGAATTCACCCTTCTAGTTTACTAATCGCTCAAATGCATTGACTTTGAACCTCAATCATGGTGTCTCAAACTTACACTTTGAGGATTAGTCAATTAGAAAATAATTTAAACTTTTTTTTCATGGCATATAAATGATACATCTTTACAAAGGTAACTAATTTATAAACCCATAGAAACCAAACTCCACATCTATATTTTCATATTTTTCTTACTTATTCTAAAGATCTATCAATTTATAATGGAACATCACGACAAGAAAGTCGAGTCACAAAGTGAGCCTCTGAACAATACTCCAACTAATCCATTGATTCATTGCATTTATTTGGATTCAAAATTGACCACTGACTGAACATTTAAAACACACTTCTTTAACCTTTTTTGTAAAGTGTCAAATGTTATGCTAGGAGGGTCAAAGGCTGGC
Source organism: Cupressus sempervirens (assembly GCA_028749045.1). NCBI lineage: Eukaryota > Viridiplantae > Streptophyta > Pinopsida > Cupressales > Cupressaceae > Cupressus > Cupressus sempervirens. The sequence goes on from CM053790.1 coordinate 240,760,125, forward strand.
CTTAAAAACTAACCGAATCAAATAATCAAGCTCTGAAAAATTGCATTTTTGCTCTTTGTCATTCATACTATCAATGTTTCAAATCTTAGCTTATAATTATTTTTGGGTCAAAAGATATTGACCATCAAATTCACTTACTTCAAACTTCCCTGCAAGTAAACATGTTAGAAAATAATAAAATACATCTAGTTTTGATTTTGAAAATTTATCAAATGGTCAATTGGGGGTATGAAACTTAGGGCATTGGTTCTTTTCTATATGAAGAATATGCAAGTTCATTTTTTGTTCATGAAGAATAACAAGGCACATTTGTAAAGTTCACAAAGTTGGCCTCTAGCAATTGCAAAACTAGAAATATTCTTTAAAATAATAGTTTTTGCAAATAGAATAGACTTGGGAAAGTGTGCAAATGGAATTTTCAAAGCTTACAAACTAGCACACTTGAAGTATTTTTAGTCTAGAAAATAGTAGTGTTATCAGTTTGGTCCCATATATCACAATTTCAAAATTATAACATCCCAAATAGGGCTACTTATCAATCTGTACTTTTAATTATGAGTGAAACTTCAAAAATTATATTTGGAATCATGCTCGAAAACTAGTCAAATGAATCTTCATAAGCTAAAAATTGAAAGATATAAATTTTTTGATCCCTAGAATGTAATGCAAAAGTAATTTCCTTAATAAGGTCAACTGGGTCAAAGTTATGATTGGTCAAACAATCCTAGAATTCTAAATAATGTGCTTCAACATAACAACAATGAGCAACCAACTTGGAGGGATTCAAAACCTTGTTAAAGGAAATCAAAATGAGTTGAAAATTGAAACATTTGTTCTTTGATATGCATCCTAGACACTCCCAAAGTGGTGACTCATGAAATTTAACCAGGATTAAGATATTCAATTGCAAACTAGGCTTCATGTCATTTTTTGACACTTATGCAAAATTGTAGATTTGGAAAATGCTAAAAATAACACTTCACGAAATGACCTCAAATGGCAATTTTTCATCATTAGATAGATGCATGTACTAAAAAAAAGGTGTGGAACAACTGAAATACATCATAGACCTTGAAATGAAAGTCAGGTAAATATGCATGAATAGCTCTTATAGGGGCTTGATTTAAGTAAAATTTTCAAAATGGTACTCAAATTGGGCTTGCAAATTTGAGTCCCAGCACTATCTTCACAAAATATTTTTTTAAATAACATATCCTAGGATGAATTAACTAACATAACAACTTATTTTCAAATACAAATCCTTTAATGTTCTCAACACATCCTCAACATTATTTTGATCTCATAAAATTTGCATCCAATTTTTTCATAATACAGTAATCACATCATTATAACTTATTGAATAGAAAGAAAATAAGGTTCCTTTCTTAACCGTACTTTCCAAAAGGAATGATTAAAATTGATTAAGCATAAGAAAGTGATCAATACAGAAATTGATCATGTGATGGAGAATAGGGAGAAAGGAGGTTCAATGGTATTTCTATTTTGAGAAGTATGTGCTTAAATCCTGAAATAGATAAAAGACAAATACTAATCTCGAATCTAGAAAGTGCTATTTTCTAGTGTTGGTGTAGAGTTTAAGGGAATTCTACAATTGTTTTGGATGGAAAATGTCAAGACAGAGTAAACCCAAAATTCTTTTGTCTTTTTGAAGGGAGGTCAACCTTGATGGGGTACAATTGTACTTAGTTGACCTTGACGTGCACTACCCTAACAAAATTAATGTTCATGGATCCTGTAAGTTCGATGAAAAGGGTATTCAAATATGCTCTTCAATTTGTTGTTCCACACCTATATCTACAAGAAAAATGGTTTTTTCTATTTGGATAGGGGGTTTGCCCTGGTCAAACCCCAGTTTAGAATCAACATTGAAATGTAATTGAAATTGCAATATATGTAAACAAAGTAAATGAAATAACTCACCTTGCTTATATTGAAATCCTTGTGGAGGATTCGAATCCTTGAATCCACAAGTATGGATGCTCAAAATGTATTTAGAAATGTATGTAGGATGTCTCAAATTAATGGCATTAGATCTTCAACACCAATCCTAAATGTATCTTTGCATAGGAAAAGGCTTGGATGAATATGGATGGAGAAATCTTCAATAAGAGGGCTCTATAGAGATTGAATCCTTCAATGGTGAACAATGGATCTCCTCGATGAATTGGATGCTTGAACACTTTAATGCTTGAATTATTGATAGATAATAGATCTTCACTTCATAGTAGGTGGATGCACTTCATAAAAGGTAGATAATAACTTTTCTCATAGAAATTGGATAGATTGTAGATGTCAAAATGAGGGAAGAAGGCTTCTTTATATAGAGATCTAGGGCACTAACTCATAGAGAAGGCCAATATAGGAGCATTAAATCCTATTTAACCTTAACCCCTAGAAGTAGACCTAGATTAAATTAAATTTAAGAGTCTACCATTCTGAAACCCAAAATAGATGACCCAAAAGTGGGAAAAGGAACTTTACAAAGCTCGAGATCCCAAAAATTTTAGAAATTAAAAAATGAACTTGGGGTCAGGTACGAGGTCAACCTTGCCCTAGGTTAGGGTCAAGTTCATACTTGACCTAGGTCAAGATTAGGTCAACCTTGACCTAAAAGGTCATCCTTGACCTAGAAGTCAAAGTACTTAGTTTCACAAAGCAAGTTGTTAGAAATAGGTTGCAAATAGAGAGAGAGAGAGAGAGAGAGAGAGAGAGAGAACCAGAATAGGGGGAAAATAGCTAGATCCATAAAAACACCCATTCAAGACACTTGACATGACCCTAGACCACTTACTCGAAGGGCTAAACACTCTTAACATAGAAGTGCTTCCATTTTAAGATGATACATTTAGCCCCCACTTTAGCAAGAGTATGGACTCAATCCAAACTCTTAGTAAAGTAGATCATAATGAAAATATTTAAACTTATTAAAATTAAAGAGACAGAGAGATCCTCAAGCCCCCAGAGACTTAGTCTTTGTCAACTCTAAGATCACAATAAGAGAGACATCTCTAGAAAAAGAGAAAAAGAAAAGGAGTGTGATTATCTCACCCAATGAAAAATTATGTCTCATTGTGAGCCACACAAGAAAATTGTGCAACTAGAAAGATGGAATTGAACTACCTAATGAATGTGGCTACTCACTAGTTGACCCATCAAGGATTCACCCTCAAAAATATTCAATTGTACGAGTAAAACAAAAAGGAAAAAGAGATCCAATCTTAAGGGCATGTTTGACCTTAAGAAGTCAAAAAAAATTGAAACCAAAGGGATCAAGAGATCCTAAAATATAAATCCATGCTTTAAGGATTAGTCATTAATCTAAAAAGGGAGAAAAAGTATCTTGAAAAATAATATATATGTTTTGAAAAGTGTGTGTGTACAATAAGTAAGTAGAGTGTATGCCCCCATGTTAAATTCATTGCTAACACTTTAACAGGAGCAATGGCTTTGACAGAAACATAAACAACTCTATTGGTTACATTTCAACTACAAGATACCCCAAAACAAAGACAAATCAAGGGAAATAGTACATAAACATATAGAGAACATGGAAGGGATCTACATACTATAGGGTCAGTATGATCGTTAGATAATATATATATGATATTATTGAAAATGAATTGACAGCAGCATTCCCCAAAGAAAGTAGAACTACAATCATAAAGGAGGAAAGATCACATAAGAAATATGAAGGAGAATCTTTTTGGACAAAGACCTAGTGACCAAAAGAATTAGTGTTACCAAGTCATTGATCCAACTAGATTACACAAGGAAACATGTACAAACAATAGAATAGGTACAACATAACATGAAAGAACATATGGAAGAATAGAAATAATATAGATGAAGAATACAATAGGTTTGATTCCTTTATTACCTTGCACTGAAAGAGAAACAAAGATTGTATAAAAGAATCTAACAACATTTAGCAAACACATCACAGGAGAAATACAATACACTAGACAAACACACAACAAACACTACCATGAAGGACTAGCCAATCAAGCACACCACCTACTCTCTCCATCTAATTTTATATCATTTATGGGAGATGGGTAAGTTGCAAGAGGGACTATATCCAACACAGTAGGAATGATAGCTAGTTCTAAACAAGAATCCTCTTGAGAATCACAACGTTCAATACTAGGTGTAAGTGTTAATTGTGAGAAAACAATATTAGGTAAATCAATGTCAATGTTAATCGTTTCATATTCATCATTAACATCATCAACATCAGCAAGAGTATCTTCTTCATCTAAATTAAAAAAAATAGGATCTAATATATGAATAGAATCATTAGATCATGCAGCTTAACATCATTACTAGCAACAACTTCTTCTAACTAATCATGCATAATTGTATCCAAATAAGGTAAATATTTTTGAATAACCAAATTATGAGCTTTAGCTTGAGCATGAAGCTTCTTATGGCATTCATTAGTAGATCAATTATGTTTTTCCTTACTTGAAATTTGTTGAGAACTAGGAGGAACAATTATAGGATCCTTTATAGCTTCTATAGGAGGATTAATAGAATTATCAGGAGATTGACAAGCAATAAGAGGAGCTTGATTAATAGATGTAGAAGCCATAGATAAAGGAGGTATGGAAGGTGTAGGAAAAAGACCACGATTAAGATCCATAAGAGGTAAACCTAACTCGAAAATCTTATGATTCTTATAGACTTGATATGAATAGAAAAAATGATTAGGTTGAAAAGCTCATGAATTAGGTAATGAATGCCAAAAGAAGTCAATGGTAGTAGAATCTTTGGGCCTAGAGGTATGATATAAACTATGATTAATTATCTTCACTTCATCATCATAAACAAACTTAAGACATTTATGAATAGGTGAAGCAACAACATACATGGCATTTAACCATGGTAAACTAAGATTAACTTGAAACTAGTCAGAAGTATGAACAACAACAAGGTGGTGTTCACAATCTTTCCACAAAGTTCAACTAGTAAATCAATAGAACCAAATGATGGATGAAGAAAACAATTACAATTTTGAATCCATACATCTAATTTATCATAAAAATCATGTTGGAAACATTTCATAAAAAGATTTTCTTCTATGACAACATTGAGTAAGGAAGTAGGATCAACAAGATAACCATGAGTGGGTATCTCAACAATCTTAGCATAAATATAAAGGGGACCATCATGAGCTTTAATAGTCTAAAAATCATCAAAGGTAATCAAAAGTTCTCGATGTCATTTTTTCTTAGTTTGTTGTCAAGGATTAGTTTGAGGCTTCAATTTTGGATTAGGTTTAAATTGAGGTGGAGCTAAAACTTGAGATTTGAATCAAGAGCATCCTTGGTGCAAGGGCAATCTTGCATCACCCAAAAATATTTTATTTTTAGTTTTTTCTATTTTAATAAGGACTAGTAGACAGGGTGGTTACTATTTATGGGAACTTGCTATTTTTAGTAAGTTTTTTATATGAGCTCAAAATATTTCCATTTTCTATAGGAAGGTTCATTTTATAGATATAAGCCTACAAAAAAAATCTTATTGCTCTAGCTTAAGTACCAGAGAAGTTATTACGGATTTTTGGTGGAAAAATTTGTAGAAAAATCTTCAGGCTCACCATTGGAGGCCTTAGTTTTCCTAGATGAGGTCCAAAAACTCGATGGAAGGGTGCTAGTGCAATTTTGATCTGTAGATCGAGAGTTGGCATTTCAAAAAATTGGTTATAATAGCCAATCAGAGCAATGGTTTGTGAGTTATGGCCTTCCAAAGTTGGGCTAACCAAAATTTCTAAAATAATTGTCAAAAATGTATTTGGTCAACTCTATATGTTTTGTTAGGGTCTATTGGTCCTAGGTATTAAGTATGAACATCTAGAACCTTCCCAGACAGCATAAAATGACCTATTTAAGAAAGGCCCAAACATTGTCTAGAACAACTCTAGTGGATAGTTCGGAGCTTGTCTTGCAAATTATTGTACTAAAGGCACCCATGTGGGTTAGCATATTGTATTTATGAATTTTTTAATTCTACACTTGTGGTGCAAATAAGAAGTCCATATTTTGTCTCTCATTTTCTATTGCTTATATGTTTCTATTATGAGTTTATGGTATTAAGGGGAGTCCCCTGCATTAAGTGGTTTCAGAGCTAGAGTTCTTGAGTGTGTGGGAAGATCACTTATTGTGAGGTAATTTGCACTAGGACTATGGTTTGGGCTTAGTGCATAGATAGATCACCAATTGTGAGGTAGTTTGCACTAGGGTTTTAGTGGAAGCACAAAATTGCCTCCACGAAGAGAGCATGGTGGAAGAGTTGTAGGTGTTACACCTGAGGGTTTCTAAGCCCTCTAAAGGAAAATGCAAGCATTGGAAGAACAAATGTGAAGAGGAATAAATCTTCCTAAAAGAGATGAAAGTGAGGATGAGGATGAAGTAGAAGAAAATGGTGAAGCAGAGGCAGTTCTAAATCTAGAGGAAGAGAGGCTTTTTAGTGCCATCTCCAAGATTGGAAAAAGACCTAAGTTTGAGATTCCCACATTTTTGGGAAATCTTAACCTACAGGAGCTGATCGATTGAATAAATGAACTAGAGGAGTACTTTGAGTATGAAGATATTGAGGATCTAGATAAAGTCAAGTTTGTGAAGGCAAAACTGAAGGGACATGCAAAGATCTAGTGGAAAAAGGTTCAGTTGGAGCAAAATAGAAAGGGAAAGGACACAATCACTAGATGGGATCAGATGATAGCTAAAATGAAGCAACAATTCATTCTTATGGATTATGAACTTGATCTATGGAAGAAGATGCAAGTGATAAAGCGAGTGAGAAAATCTGTTCAAGATTATACCAAAGAGTTCTCTTGAGTTCTCATTAGAACCGACCATGTAGAAGCTAATAACAAGAAAGTCACCCATTATCTTAATGGGTTAAGGAAAAGAATTTAGAATGAGATGAGTCTAGTTTGAATGAATAGTATTGAGGAGGCATACTATTTTTCCCTAAGAGTTGAGGAGAAATTGAGCAAGAAGGTTAACAATAAGAATAATGGAAGAGGTTGTGGTGGAAGATTTGGTGGATGATCTTATGGAGGTTGTAATTATGATCAGAAGAACAAGGATGAAGCTAGAAGTAGCAATCAAAACCAAAGGGGAAATAATTCCAAATCATTTCCATGATCAAAACAATAGAGATCAAAGAGGAAGAGGTAGAGGACAAGGATCTAGAAGAGGAGGTTTCCATGGGAAATGTTTTCACTGTGGAGAAGAAGGGCATAGAGCATTTGAATGTACCATATGCCAAGGAATGACAGATCAAAGAATTGAAGCCCTGGCTAAAGTTGCACATGTTGATGAAGATGCCAAATCCTCAAATTCAAAAGATGCTGAAAGAGAAGTCTTGGTTAATATAAGAGTCCTGCTAAGTGGTGAGAATGAACCTAATCAAAGAAGGAGTTTGTTTTGCACAAGGTGCAAATTTGAAGATGAGTTTTGTGATGTGATAATTGATGGTGGAAGTATTGACAATCTAGTGTCAGAAATCATGGTCACCAAGTTGAAGCTAAAGAGACAAAAACACCTACATCCATATTGTATTTATTGGGTGCAAGATGACCATGAGGTTATGGTCAATGAGCAGTGCTTAGTGAAGTTCAAGATTGGAAGCTACAAGGATGAGGTACTATGTGATATCATACCTATGGACATATGTCATATGTTTTTGAGTAGGCCAAGGAAATTTGACAAGCATGTTGTACATGATGGGAAAGCAAATACCTACACTCTAACTAAGGATGGAGTGAAACATAAGTAGAAGTCGTTGAAGGATAAAGAAGAAAAGGTATGTAGTGCTACCAAAATATGTTTTGTTGATAGAAAAGAATTTTGAAAATAATTTCTTAAAGGTATGAAACATGAGCATATGTGTTTTGCTATAATTCCTAAAGATAGTAAAGAAGAAGTAGAGGAGGTAACTGCAGAAGTTGCAGATATGTTGGAAGACTTTTCTAATATTGTATCAGATAATGTACCTAATGGATTTCCCCCAATGAGGAAGATCAATCATTAGATGGATTTGGTTCTAGAAGAAAGTTTTCCAAACAAGGTAGCACATAGAATGACACCAGCAAAAAGTGAAGAGTTAAACAAGCAAGTTCATGAGTTGTTGCAGAAGGGGTTGATTCAAGAGAGTTTGAGTCCATGTGTTATACTAGCAGTATTAGCAACAAATAAGAATGGGGAATAGAGGATGTGCATAGATTCTTTTGCTATCAACAAGATCACTATCAAGTATAGATTTCCTTTGCTAAGGATGGATGATATTATGGATTGTTTGAGCAGAGCTCAGCATTTCACAAAGATAGATCTGAAGAGTGGGTACCATCAAATTCGTATCAGAGAAGGTGATGAGTGGAAGACTACTTTCAAGACAAAGGAAGGACTATATGAGTGGTTAGTCATGTCTTTTGGGCTAACCAATGCATTGAGCGCTTTCATGAGGCTCATGAATGAGGTATTGAAGGAGTTTTTTAGTAAGTTTGTCATTGTTTACCTAGATGATATATTGATCTTTAGTAAGACACTAGAGGATTATTTGATTCATATTTGCAAGGTGTTTGATAAGTTTACGAAAGAAAAGTTATTGATATAACTAAAGAAGTGCATTTTTGTAAAGAAAGAGTTGGTCTATCTAGGATTTATAGCCATAGGAGAAGGTCTGAAAATGGACATAGAGAAAGCGAAAGCTATCTTGAATGGGATACTCTAAGGAGTGCGATAGAGGTCAGATCTTTTCATGGACTGGCTACCTTATATATAAAGTTTATAAGAAGTTTTAATATTATTTGTGGACCCTTGACTAAAATAATGAGAGGAGGTAGGAAAGAGTTTAAGTGGATTGTAGGAGCAAATAAGAGTTTTAATCTATTGAAACAAAAATTTACTAAGCAAACTTATTTAGCACTTGCTAATTTTAACAAGCTGTTTCAAGTAGATTGTGATGCTAGTGGTATTGCAATAGGATTTGTCTTGAGCCAAGAAGGTAGACCTATTGCTTAGTTCAATGAGAAGTTGAATGATGCAAAAAGAAAATATTATTGTTTATGATCAGAAATTTTATGCTATAGTTCAAGCATTGAAGAAGTGGAGACACTATCTTCTTGCCAAGGAGTTTGTTTTGTATACTAATCATCAAGCTTTGCAACATTTGAATAGTAAAGCTAAATTAAACCAAAGGAATTTAAAGTCAGTTGACTTTTTGTAGAGTTATACATTTGTTTTGAAACACAGGAGTGGGAAGTCTAACAAAGTTGTAGATGCTCTTAGTACAAGACAACTTTTTCTGATAGAAATGTAAATAGAGGTTTTTGGGTTCAAGGAACTTAGTACATTGTATCTAGATGATCCTGATTTTGGTGAAGCATGGAAGGCATGTATAGAACCTATTACACTTGATAGGACAAAGTGGTTGGATTTTGTGATCCAGGATAATATGTTGTTCAAAGGAAGTTAGTTGTGCATTCCCAGAAGTCCAATGAGAGAGAACCTAATCAAGGAGAAATGTAGCAGAGGATTGGTTGGACATTTTTGTAGAGATTAAACTATAGCTTTAGTTGCTAAAAAATTACTATTGGCCATAGTTACAGAAAGATGTGATGAAGTTTGTACAAAGTTGTTGAGTATGTCAGATGGTGAAAGGAGTGAAGCAGAATACAAGGTTGTATCAACCATCACCTATACCAGAGAAGCTATGGGAGGATCTTAGCATGGATTTTGTTCTTGGATTATTAAGGATACAACATGGGTATGATTCTATTTTTGTGGTGGTTTACAGGGTTTTCAAAGATGGCACATTTTCTTCCTTGCAAGAAGACTAGTGATGTTGTTCATGTGTTAGAGTTATTTTTCAGAGAAGTGGTGAGATTACATGGTCTACCAAAGAGTGTAGTTCTAGATCGAGATACCAAATTTTTTGGGTATTTCTAGCATACATTGTGGAAGAAGTTGAAGACGTATTTGAAGTTCAATTTGTCACATCATCCACAAACTAATGGATAGACAGAAGCTATGAATCACAATTTGTGAAACTTGCTGAGATGCTTGGTTGGAGATAAACCAAAAGAATGGGATATGATTTTACCATAGGTAGAATTTACATATAATAATTCTATCAATAGGAGTACTGGTAAATCACCATTCCAGATTGTATATAGGAGTAGTCCCAAAAATGCTTCCTAATTGAGGCAGTTGGATAAAGGAGAGATAAGTAGTGCTGAAATAGAAGATTTTGTTGAACATTTGAAGAACATCCATGAGGAGGTGAGGAAGGACATCATAAAGATAAATATGTAGTATAAGGCTAAGAAAGATGTGAAAAGGAGGTACAAGGAATTTTAGATTGGAGATGATGTCATGGTTCATTTGAGAAAGAAGCATTTTCTAGTGGGTACATATAATAAGCTGAAGATGAAGAAGTTTGGCCCGTGCAAGATAGTGAAAAGGCATGATTCTGGAAATGCTTATGAAATGGAGTTGCTTGCTAAATTGAATATTTCACCAGTATTTAATATTTTAGATTAGACAAAGTACTATGCAGAAGGTGATGGAGATGCACTTGCAAACATGCAGTGGAGTATTCCAGCAGCTAGTTTAGCTACAAAGGAGATTGAGGAGATACTAGACAATCCTGTTGGAAAAAGTACTAGAAAAAGAACTTATGAGGAATATCTGGTCAAATGAAAAGGGAGACTAGTAGAGTATTAATCATGGCTAGCAAGGGATGAGGTTAACCATCTTGGTTTTCCTCTAAACACCTAAGACATGACAGGGTCACTTCTCAAATTACCCTAGGTGTCTGATGCAGGAGCATCCTAGGTGTAAGGGCAATCATGCATCACCCAAAAATATTTTATTTTCAATCTTTTCTATTTTAATAAGGACTAGTAGATAGGGTGGTTACTATTTATGGGAACTTGTTATTTTTAGTAAGTTTTTCATATGAGCTCAAAATGTTCTCATTTTCTATAGGAAGGTTCATTTTAGAGATATAACCCTACCATAAAAATATTTTTGCTCCAGCTCAAGTATTAGAGAAGTTATTGCAGATTTTTTATGGACAAATTTACAAAAAAATATTTAGGCTCATCATTGGAGGCCTTCAAGTTCCTGAATGAGGTCCAAAAACTCGATAGAAGGGCACTATCATGGTTTTGAGCCTATAGATCAGGAGCTAGCATTTCCAAAAAGTGGTTATAATTGCCAATTAGAGCAACGGTTCATGAGTTATGGCCTCCCAAAGTTGGGCTACTTGAAATTTCTAAAATAATTGTCAAAAATGTATTTGGATGACTCTATATGTTTTGTTAGGGTCTATTAGCCCCATCTATTAAGTTTGAGCATCTAGAACCTTTCTAGGTGGCATAAAATTGCCTATTTAAGAAAGGCCTAAATATTGTGTAGAATAGCTTTGGGGGATAGTTCACAGCTTGTCTTGCAAATTATTGTATTGAAGGTGCCCATTTGGGTTAGCATGTTGTATTTATGAATTTTATAATTCCACATTTGCGGTGCAAATAAGAAGTCCATATTTTGTCTCACATTTTCTATTGCTTCTATGTTTTTGTTATGAGTTTATGGTATTAAGGGGAGTCCCTTGCATTAAGATTGAAGTAGATGTTGAGACTAAGGTGGAGATACTAATTGAACCATATACTCCACTTATTAACAATGTGATCAAGATCATCCATCTTCAAATCATACACAATATCCATAGAAGATGGTTGAGCACTATTATAAGTATTATGTGTAGGTAAAGGATTCATATAGATTTGCAGATTTTGATTAGGAGGAGAAATAGATTTATTCCCACTACCATCAAAATTATCAAAATACAAAGCATTAGAATCAATTAAGTCTTGAACCTTATGTTTTAAAGAATAACATTTCTTAGTATCATGACCATTCTGATGATGATATTGACAAAAATTTGTATGATCAAAAGATTTAGTTGTCATTGTAGCAGGTAAAAGATGTCAAATTGGAGGTAAAGTAATCATATTAGCTATTAAAAACCTATTCATAATAGAATGTGAAGATTTAGATAGGGGAGTAAATGTATGATTCAACAAAAAAGTAGTGGATGTAGAAGTGGCATTGTGAGATACAATATCAACTTGATCAACAACTACATTTGCTCTTTTATTTATCTTGACATAGTTGTTGAATTGTTTAACTTTAATTGGATTAAGAATAGCATTACTTTTATCAACAAGAATAGGAACCATTCGAGTGGTGCTCTAAAATTGACTCGCTTGTAATTAATAATGATGAAGCATTGCACAAATTTGTTAAAAAGAAGTAAATTCAGTAAGCATAATCTTATCTCTAATATCCTTTTGCAAATTTTAAATAAGCATACATTGAATATCAATATTAGGAATGGGATAGGAAATCTGAGCATGCAAATGCTTAAATCTACAAATAAATCTAGTCAATTTTTCCTTAGAATTTTTTTTACAATGCATCAAATCAGTCAAAGACACTTACAAGCCAATTTTGTTTTGAAATTGTTGAATAAAAGTATTAGCAAGTTGATGAAATGAATGAATAGAATAAGGAGTCAAAGAAAAAAACCGTTGTAAGGCCTTGTCACAAAAAGTTCAGCCAAATAACTTAGCTAGAATCCTATGATCTTGAGCATAATCTCTATAGAGGATTTGAAATGTTTTTACATGATGAATAGGGTCTCCCTTACCATTATAATTCTCAAGATTAGGCATATTGGCTTGATAAGGAATGGGAGTATGAATAATATCCTGAGACAAAGGAGTTTCCATGGCACATGCAAGGATGCTAAACTTGTTTTGAGTTAAAGATGCAAGTTCTTCTTGTAAAGATGACACAGTTTGAACCAAACTGGTAATTGCAGAATTATTAGAAGAAATAGTTGAACTGGCAATATTAGAAACACTAGGTAAAGTGTAAGAAGTAGTAGGAATGGAAGACACAAGTGGAGAAACACTAGGAACTACAATTGGTAGAGGAGTAGAATATTTAAAAGGAACAGTATGATAAGAAGGTTTTGATGAGGAAAGGGACACAGGAGGAACACTCATAGAGATAGAGGGAACCATCATAGTCACCAAGGAAGAAGTGTAAATAGGAACACTAGGAAGAGGAACAAAAGAAGGTCCTACACTAGTGATAGGAAGAAACAACCCTAAATCTTGAGCTTCTTGAGATAAAGGTTTAATATTGGAATGCACAAGGTGAGTAACACCATGAAAAAGATTAACACCTTGGTCACTACCATGAAGAATTTTATTAAGAGCCTCAATAGCTTGAATAGAATCTTGATTATGATTTTCTTCAAGAAGCCAATTACCCATTTGATCAAGTCTACTTGAAAGTTTTTGGACTTGTTCAGAAGGAACTCTTAAAGCATCATTCTCATCATGAGATGGGTGAGAATATTTTTTCTCCATAATAGGATTAGAATCAGCAATAATCAAATTCTCATCTAGAATCCTAAGGAAAGGAGAAGAAGACTTGGGCTCAAAGATACCCATAAGTCTATGACTATATCTAACCCTAAGATAAGAAGTAGGACTAGAAGTAATAAATCTCATAAACCAATGCAATGTAAATGAACTAAACTAAGAAAATATAAAGCATAAATATTTTTATATTTTGAAAGAAATTTTACAAAAAAAAATTATTTTTTTAAATTTTAAAATGCAAGAGCGTAAACTAAATCTAATCTTAATACAAGAAAAGACCTAACAAATATGGAATGAAATATAACACCATAAATCACAATAGGGCATCTAATTCCACAAAACAAAAGAGGGTAAGCATGTTGGATTCACCAAAATGAATAGAAAGAAAATAAGGTTTCCTTTCTTAACCCTAATTTCCAAAAGGAATGATCCAAATTGATTAAGTACAAGAAAGTGATCAATGCTAAAATGGATCATGTGATGGAGCGTAAGGAGAAATAAGGTTCAATGATCTTTCTATTTTGAAAAATTTGTGCTTAATCCTGAAATAGATAAAAGACAAATACTAACCTTGAATCTAGAAAGTGTTGTTTTCTAATGTCTATGTACAGTTTCAAGGAATTTTGCAACTTGTTCTAGACTGGAAATGTTGAAATGGAGAAAACCCAGAAATCTTTTTTCTTTTTGAAGGGAGGTCGACCTTGACCCTGATAGCGAGGCATAATCTTACCCTAGGGCACAATTGTACCTCAAAAAGTTGACCTTAACCTGCACTACTCTAACAAAATTTATGTTCGTAGATTCTACAAGTTTGACAAAAAGGGTATTCAAATATGCTCTTCAATTCATTGTTCCACACCTATATCTACAAGAAAAGAAAAAAATTGTTTGGATAGGGGGTTTGCCTTGGTCAAACCCCGGTTTAGAATCAACCTTGAAATTTGATTGAAATTGAAATATATGGAAACAAAGTAAATGAAACAATTCACCTTGCTTATATTGAAATCCTTGTGGAGGATTCAAGTGCTTGAATCCACATGTACAGATGCTCCACAATTATGTAGAAATGTATGTAGGATGTCTCAATGGAATTGGATCTTTAACAACAATCCTGAATGTATCTTTGCATTATAAAAAAAAAAAATTGGATGAATATGGATAGAGAGATCTTTAATAAGAGGTCTCCATAGAGATTGAATCCTTCAATGGCTAACAATGGATCTCCTTGATGAATTGGATGCTTGAACACTAGAATGCTTGAATGTTTGATAGATAGTAGATCTTCACTTCATAGTAGGTGGATGCACTTCATAAAAGGTAAAAATAATTTTTCTCATAGAAATTGGATAGATTGTAGATGTCAAAATGAGGGAAGAAGGCTTCCTTATATAGAGATCTAGGGCACTAACTCCTACAGAAGGCCAATATAGGAGCGTTAAATCATATTTAATCTTAACCCCTAGAAGTAGACCTAGATTAAATGTAATTAAAGAGTTTACCACTCTAAAACGTGAAATAGCTGACCTAAAAGCAGGAAAAGAAACTTTATGAAGCTTGAGATCCCAAAACTTTTAGAAATTAAAAAATGAACCCGAGGTCAAGGACAAAGTCGACCTTGCCCTAGGTTAGGATCAAGGTCATCCTTGACCTAGGTCAAGGTCGAGGTTGACCTTGACCTAAAAGGTCAGCCTTGAACTAGAAATCAAAGTATTTATTTTTACAAAGCAAGTTGTCAAAAATAGGTTGAAAATAGAGAGAAGCTGAACATTGAGAAAATAGCTAGAGCCATGCAAAGACCCATTCAAGGTGCTTGGCATGACCCTAGACCACTTACTTGGAGGGCTAAACACTCTTAACACAAAAGTGCTTCCTATGTGCTAAAATGTTGACACACTTCTATGAGTCATTATATCCAAGATTGATCAAGAATGAGATCCCAAATGATGACTCATAGCTCTCTATTCATGGAGTGCAAGGTTTTTTAATGAAGGCCCTCAGTTTGACCTAGTTTGTGCCCATCCAAGTACACCATAAAATGAGAGATTCAAAGATCAAAATATGCATGCAAATGAAGATGCAAGCTAATCTAAATGATCACAATGCAAAGCAATACAAGAAAGGAAATCTAATCTATGAAAGCAAATATGACTCTAAGTTGATATGAAAATGAAAGGATGAAACATGATGATAGAAGCCATGGATGCATGAGAGAAGAAGACAAGAAAAGATAAGTTACGATAAAGCTCCAATGTCCAAACCCTAAGGCTCAAACTTCTTCTCCAAAATCACTCTCCAAACCTACAACATAACAATACTATAGCAACTAAAATTTATCCAAATGACAAGGAGGGGCCTCCTTATAAAGGAAAGTGTGGAGATGGGAGGCTTCTCATAAGAGCAATGTGGAATAAATCCATAAAAAGGAAAGTAAGAGGAAAAAGCTCATCACTTAGAGAATGTGCAAAAAAAAAGAATCTTTATAATATTTTATATGATTTATTTCCTTTTTTCATCAAAAAGAGAGCTTTAAGTGAGGATTTATTCATTTAACTAAAAGAGGGATTTTCTTTCAATTAAATAAGATAAGATTATTTAACTAAAAGGGAGATTATAATTAAATATGATAAAACTATTTAATTAAAATAGAGATTTTCTTTTAATTAAACAAGATTATTTTATTTATTTAAAAGGATGTTTTCTTTTAATTAAATAAGATAGATTTATTTAATAAAAAGAGAGATTTTAATTAAATAAGATAAAACTATTTAATTAAAAGAGGGGTTTTCTTTTAATTAAATAAGATAAGATTATTTAATAAAAAGAGAGATTTTAATTAAATAAGATAAAATTAGTTTATTAAAAGAGAGATTTTCTTTTAATTAAAAAAGATTATTTTATTTATTTAAAATAGATGTTTTCTTTCAATTAAATAAGATTATTGATGAAATGATCAAACCTTAAGAAATATTAAAATAATTAAATTAATTGAATTTTGATCAAGGAAAATGTTTTGAATTAATTGAATAAAATATTGTGATGCATTGATTCAGGAAATTGATGAATTGAAGAATTGAGGCCCATAGTCTAGGCGACCATTTTAGGGTGCATACACTTCTATTTTAAGATGATACGCTTATATGACACTTACAACCAAGGAAAACATTTTCCTTTATAGCAAGTAATAAACAACTATTTGAGTCAGCCTTGAGGTTCCCTAGTTTACAATGAATAATATAGGACCTCAACAAGATATTACATTACATATTGCAATACAGTTACAACCTCCCAAAATAATATAATCAAAAGTAGGCTTCCAAGGAAAATCCCACACATTTTCCTTCAGAAATATTCACAGAATCATCACTACCATCTTCTTCCTTGAACATATCTCCATGAACTTTTGATAATTTGCATTCATAATACACTTTGTTCTCTATCTTGAATGAATTTGTTTTTCTCCAATTTTCTATTGTTGAAATTTTCATATTAAAGAGAGTTTTGAGATAAATATAAAAATCATACTTTTCCAGAATTTCCTAAATTTCAATGTGAATTTCCTACTGGTTGCTTAGATCTAGATTTCTCGACACAAATTTTAGCAACATGATTCTGTTGTTCACTTCTCACATAGTTTCCCAAATAATACATGAATAAGATTATATTTTCAAATGCAAACCAAAATTATTCTAGAGATATCATCCTACAAATTTAAACAAATAAACTCTAGCAACATGAGAGACATGAGGTAGATAGATTTTCCAAAATAATTTTCATAGAGAGATTCTCAAGCCCTACCTCAATTTGACAACTAAAATTTTGGATAATTTGGTGAACACATGCAATCCAAATATTCCTAATCATTTGATAATTCTTTAACTTCCATTCTCAAATTGCTCTCCCAAAGTCTATGTCCTCAAATGACCAAACAAAATCTCTAATAAAGATTATAAACTCTACTTACAATTTTTAACCTCTAATTTTAATAATCGTCATTAACTTTATTAAATAAGAAATAATTTAATTTATTCAATCTTCTTATGGACACTTAATTCATTTTTAAAATTAAATATGTTTTAATTTACTTTTCTCCCCTTAATTATTTATGCAAAGTACTTCTAAAATGTAATTTATTATTTTAATCAATGATAATAATTAAAGCTCATTGTTTAAATGCAGTTACAATTTATTTATTATTAATTGAATAATTACTATTAAAAAATATTAAGTCTTTAACCTTTTAATATTTTAATTCTCTTTATCCAATTTTCAAAATTAAATCTTTAAAATTGAAGTACATATTTAATTAATTTTTTAATTAATTAAATATCATCATATTTTTAATATTTTATTTTTTTAAATAATATTTAATAATTCTAATATCATAAGATTAATCCAAACATCATAATTAAATCATTTATCAAGTAAACCACATAACCAAATTCACTTAAAGGCAATATAAGCACGACCAACCAAAACCAAAATCAAACAACACATGCAAAGATAAATTCATAGTTTTAAAAAGGGTAGGAAGTAAAATACATGTCCTCCTTCTCAGAACAAGTAATCAGGCTATGACTAGGATTGAACCTGAACATTACCTTTCCATTTTTATCATTGAGTTATTGCAATAGCACATACTTATCCTGGCAATTCAAGGAAGTCAATGTCCAATACATGTAAACTTGTATAAAATACAAGCATGTTCATGTGCATAGCTATGTAAGATAAAAAGATAGTGAAAGGGAGTGGTGCATCATGTAGATCTCGACTAGTGGGTGACTATGACTCCATCCCTCAACCATATCTAACACTTGAAACAAAAATGTAAAATAGACACACACACACATACCATACACATGCAAGTATGAGGTAAGTATAAAAGTAAATCTTGAATATGTGTGTGTGTGTGTGTGTGTGTGTGTGTGTGTATAACTTCATATTCAATGAAAATCCCATCATCATGAGGACATAATAAACATCTTTCAAAGACACATCATATGACATCATCATGAAAGTAATTGCATTAACTAACTAAGAGAAAATAGAGCATCATCATTACAAGTAAGCAATCATTAGTACTTGTCATAATCAATTACTCAATATATCAAAGTATTGCTTTTCAAATATCAATTAAGGGCTAACACATTTCATGATAGAGTCATATAGGACTTTAGTAATGAATTTTACAATGATAATAAAGGGACAAGTATTACATCCTCCTCTCCTTGAAATAGGCTTACTCTTGGAAGTCGGCTATTACTACTAAGTTAACTAAAAGCCAAATGTACTACCCACAAGTAATACTAAGGGTCAAATAGAAAATTAAAAGGATCAAAATTATTAAATAAACATATCCAACCACTAAGAGAAATATAGTTCTAGTATAAACATAAATTGAATATCACATTGACCAACATACATCTTGAAACAATTTCTTAAATGTGTTTCAATTAAAATTAATAAACATCACAAAAGGCATTCAAAGTTTAATATTAAATTTGAATAAAAATTTGATAATCTCAAGAAATCCTAATTAATACAATATTTACCAAATCATTATTAATGTAGCACTCATGCAACTATGTGATCAAAATATTTTTCCTTTCTACATGAAATCATCATGCAATCTCACAATGTCCTTCCTTACATATATTATCAGAGGTACTTAATGAACATGATAGAAATAATACTTGTCACATAATAGGGCCAATAATACTAAACATTTATATAGTCATCATATATTTCAAAAATAAAACGCAAGCAAGTGAAGATCAAGTTCAACAAAAAATAGAAAGAACATTGTATAGTGATTTTCAATTGTAAATCAGGTGTGACTAATGTCACAAATAGATAGCAAAAAGAAAGTAAGGTAACTAATACAAGCATAAAAAATTTAAAAAAATTGATCTTATCCCACTCACAACATGAATGAATCATCAATAACCATAAAAAGGATTTTCATAAGAACATATTTCACATAACAAGATGACTAATAGTAGTCATGCTCTAGGGAGTAATTGCTTCACAACATCTAGGGATCTAGTAAATCGGATGTGTTAGAGATGAACCTTAATCAAAATGAATAGATATACCATTAATGATTGTTACAAATATATTTCATGTCATTCCATGCATTTATGATCCCTACTTACAAAAAATCATGCAATATTTATTACAATGCTTAATAAGACTCAATCGATACACATATTTCTAAGCATTAACTAGAAATCAATGTCACATACCAAGTGTAAAAGTGACAAGGTATATCATAGTAACTAAACAAGAAACCTCCAAGTAAGGTATAAAATAAAAAAGATAAAATATATAGTTACAAAGAAGAGTTTGAAATTCCAAGTGTTATGAATCAAAGTTTTATTGCTTCTGATTTTATATTCTCAATTGTTTGGTCTAAGTTCTCAATTGATAAGTCGTGTTATTTAAAACTTTTTGCAAGTTTAGCTATTTTTTAATTGATGTCACACAATATTCCCAGAGTTCCTAGTGTTGAAACTTGCACTCTGATACCAGATGTGATGCCTCACTTGGGAACCCAAGAGAAATTAATTTACTATATCACAATGTTTACTTAACCATTTTTTTCTTTTGAATTTTGCACAACATCAAAGTAACAATGTGAAAGTAATATGGACATACACATTAATTACACATAGGCCATTACAACACAAATTTCATTCCTTAGGATTTCCTTCATGTTGAGTCATGTTTAAGAAGTTTTATTAATAATTTTAAGTTTTAAGTACAATGTCCATAATCATAATGAATAAACAAATATATGATCTCATACACACATACATAAGAACAATTGATAGTAAAAAGTACATCCAAATAACATCATCCAATACACATGTCACAAGGCATGCAATAGTAAATACAAGTACATCAAAATACTATATAACATCCCTAGGATCTTAAAATACAAGATACATAATAAACATAAATATAACATTTGAATAGAAATCTCATAGATAAAAATAAAAATGATAATGATACAACTGCATTAGTGAACATCTAACATCTACCATTCTGAGAGGGACCCAAATGGTAAAAATTCACCACCTCCCAATCATGTGGTCACCTAATCAGGCTCCCACTCCCATTATAGAAAAGAGATAATGTACAATCCTATAATATTTTTTGCTCCCTTCTTAGTATTAGATGGGTCCAATAGTGCTTCCCTTGTATTGTATTTTCTATATGTTTGTTTAGATTTCTTTAAATGAACTTTATTTCTCTATTGGCATAAGGTGATAAGGGAATCAAAATATCATATCATTCTTCTATTTCTATCTCACTTCTTACATATGTTATTTTACACTATATTGTACATGTCCTAGTGTTCATAATTGTATCCTTGTGTTGTCTACTTTGGTTTGCAACATGGTAGTGTCAATTATATTTTATCTCCATGATGGTAGTCCAAAAAGACTTATCTTCATAACTCTTACATGTATTTCTTCCACTGTGTTGTAATTTTGCTTCTATTGGGGAGTGATGATAATTTATACTAGATTTAATATATACATGTTATCATATAATCATAATGATCCCAAAGGTAGTAGATTCCTTTGTGCTCTTTATATATGCTATTTGCTTATTTCCCTTGATTTTTCCTCCCTTAGGGGAGTCTCATAGTGGAAATGACTCTTAGTGGATGTACGTATACTCTATTAAAGTCATTTCTCTTGTTAAAGTGATAGAAATGACTTTACTATGGGGGCATATGCTCTTCTCATTCTATTTTCAATGGAGTAGTAAATATAGATTTTGAGTATGGCTTAAAGTACTTTAGATTTTGATGTTTGGCATGCTTCCTAAGTTATCCTTGAATCTATTCATTATTACTTCATCCCATATCATTTTCACATATCTTGTGAATCCATTTATAGATTGTGCACAATCCAAAAGAATGTATTCTCCATGTACACCTTCAATTTGAGAAGTGAGCATCCTTGATATTGAGTCTCTCTCTCCTTTGAACATACATATGCTAAATATCATATATGGGTAATGCTTGCAAGCTTGCCAAAACTTGTATATGGTTATCACATCCAGAAATATATGTTAAATATTATATATGGGTAATGCATAGGAATTTGTTAAATCTAATGTATAGGTAACTCATTCAAGCACAACATGCTAAGTACCATACACAGGTAATACATTTTTATTTTTATTTTTCTATAATTCACAATGAGATTTAAATTTCCCACTAGAGAATTAATCACACACCTTCTCTCTTTGCTTCTTTCATTCATTTATTTCTCTCTTATTATGATCTTGTAAATAGAAAAGACTGGACTTGATGGATTCTTTGTCTCCTTGATCATCATAAGATTACCTTATGTCTTGTGCTCTACTTCACTAGATTTTAGATTGATTCCATGCTCTCGCTAAAGTGGAGAGTAAATATACCATCTTAGATTGGAAGAACTTCAATTTAATGATGGTTTAGAACCTATTTAGTGTGATTTCATTATCTCCTTCCATATCTCCTCCTTTATTACCCTTTCTTCTCATTTCTTCTTGGTGGAATTGGGGTAAGACCTAATCCATCCTCTTTAATGCTCCTATTCACATGGTGTAAATCTTGAGGTAGGATCTTACCACCTAGGTCCTCCCTTTCCTTTATCCAATCATTTGAAGTCTATTTTCTACACAAAAATGGTCATATCTCATAATCTGTACCTAATGTTTAGGATCCAAGACCTATTTTGGGACTCCAAAGGGTTTTTGTTCTTGGGTACTAGGAATGTAGTACATCCCCTCCCTATTAGGGATATAGTGCATCCTTTCTAGAAAAATTAGGGATACATTGCACCCCTACTTGGGCCCTATCTTGGGTCCCCTTCTCATATACTAAGTCAACATTTGTGGTGCATGATTTGAGGTATGGAAGATTTTAGGAGAAATTTAATTCTAATCCCTTTATAAACCTATAAATTTGGTCCATTTTTAATCCATAATAAATCCATAACGCATATGTACAAGTACTATCAAGCATTCATGTGCACTAGAACTCAAGTTCTTAAGTATTCAAGTTTTCAAACATTCTTTAAGGCAATCCCTTCTTTGAAGATGAAGGATTCAAGCATAAGGGAAATTGAAGGAGTTTATCTTCAAGATCTCCCTAAATTAATTCAAGGTCATTTCTTTCATATTCTACATCCATTCATCTGCATGCCTAATCCAAGCCAATTGGTAAAGAGCGCTCATTGCATTAAATTTGAGATATCTAGCTATTATAAGGTAAACTTATATATTTACTTTACATTTTTGTAATTAAATTATTTCAATTCAAAGTTATTTCATAAATTGGGGTTTAACTAAGGGACCCCCCCCCTCCCCTCCCCCCCAATCCTCCCCCCCCCCAACAAACAAAAACCTTTTTTATTGTAAGTGTTAGTTCTTGGAGCAGTGAATAGGTTACAAATTTGGATACCCTTTTTCACATTTGTCAAAACTACAAAATTGGAATCAAGATCAGACACAGTTGATCAAGGACACACTACTCCCTTGCTTTAGAAGAAAGTTTCCATTGCACAAAAGTTGACATTTCGATATCATTGAATGATTTTTGGGTTTTGTAGATCTAGCATTTTTAGGCCCGGATCTAGTGTTGTTTGTTTATTTTGAGTCATAAAACATGTAGAAAATCATATCCAAAAGTGAGTCTTCTAATTAACTTCTTTATTTCAGCGTATCTATTTATTGTATCTTATGCCTTAATTTCAGTTTTTTTCTTTCATTACAATTGGTTTTTTCAAGGACTTTTACATCTTTTTTGTTATTCTACTCACTAGATTATAATTTACATTAGTGATTAAGAATTGAGATTGAAAGGATCAATTTCCTTGACTCCTTCTTTAAGTTGTGTAAGTGTCATTATGTGATGAAGTTAGGCTTACCTTCTTTGATTCACATGTCCCCCTTAACACAAGGAAAACATCATGGATGCATGATAAGATAGGTGAAAATACAAGTGATGGGAAATAGGGCCAATTCTCTCTAGGATCTCAAAAGGTCCAGCAAAATGTGGTGCTAACTTAGAGCCTTTCCTATAATGGATGGGCTCTTATGTAGATGAAATCTCAAAAATACTTAGTTGCCAATAGAAAATTGATGATCCATCCTATGGGAATTTGCATACTTCTCATGTTGAACCTAAGCAGTAACTAAATTCTCTTTAATATGAACAACCTATTGCTCCATATCTTGAAGCATCTCAAGACCCAAAACTAGTAGGTCCTCTAATCAATCCCAACTTAAAGGGGTATGACAAGGTCTATTATACAAGGTCAAAAAATATTACATGCCAAAAGAACTATGGTACTTATTACTATAGGAAAACTTAACCAAATAAAAATACTCCTCCCACTTTTCTTTCTGATCCATTGTGCACATACAAAGCATGTCCTCGAGAAATTGATTCACCCGATCGATCAATCTATCTATCTTTATGTGATAAGAACTAAAATTGATTTGTCCACCAAAAGCATGCCAAAGAGATATCCACGAAGCTAAAATAAACATTAGATCTCTATTTGAAATGATCTTACAAGGAATCCCATGCAACTAAACAGTAACCTCAAAGAAAACATGAGCTAATGAAGTAGTAGTATATGATTCTCTCATGGGTGAAAAGTGAACTACTCTAGATGAATTATCCATTATCTCCATAATAGAATCATGACAATGCAATGACATAGAAAACCCCATTATAAAATCAATAGATATAGTATCCCATGTCTACTTAAGAATGGCATGTGGCTACAAAAGACCCACATGATGTTGATGCTCTTCCTTCACTCTTTGGTATTCAAGGCATCAAGTAATAAAATCGGCAACATTGTGCCTCATCCCTTCCCAAAAGTATAACTATCTAAGGTAGATATGCATCATATTGATGCTAGGATGTGTAGAATATGGAGCATGAATATTTCCTACCACTAGCACATAAATTCACTCCAAGTGTTGCAATATTCTATTAGACTCTAAGGAAAAACTTGCAAACTACCCCTGAAAGGTACAACTATACTCAATCTCTACTCAAACCTCTTGGAACCAATTGTCACTACAAAAATTATCCAATCTATAACTAAGAAAATTCACTTCCAATGAAAAAATTGATATATTGTGCCTTCTCCTGCTCAAGGCATCTATGAAAATGTTATCCTTTCCTTTAATGTAATAAACATCAACATCATGCTCACACAATAACTCCATCCAATGATGTTGTTGTGCATTAATTTTTGGTTTAGTAAAGATATACTATAAGCTACGAAGATCTCTATGCAACTCATATATGTAACCTAGAAGAAAATGTCTTCAGTCCACAAGTGCATGCACAACTTCCACTAACTCAAAATCATGAGCTAGGTGGTTCATCTCATAGTCCTTGAACTTCCTACACTGATGAGGGAACAACCCAAGACAAAATGAACACAATAGGAAAAGGAAATTTTATTATCAACTATGATATGCTATTACATTCAATTTAGAAAAAATAGACTCAACTACATGTCCTATAGGCTTGCAATGCTATTAGATTTTGGAGAAAAACCCTTCTCACAGTACATTCTCCCAAACTCTACAAAAAATCCCTTTCCAATGCAAGAAATGACCCTAAGTAGCCCAAATTAGGTTTAGGGTTAGGAATACATTATATAATATGTCATTTGGCATCTACCGCCAAAGCAAAAGGTTTTGAAAGACATGTCAAAAGTTAGTACAAAATTAGAAGAATCTAGAAATGGTAGCCCAACTTCTGGGAGGCATAACTTTATATCTAGGACTCCTAATACTATGTATATATATATATATATATATATATATATATATATATATATATATAAGGACTCTTGAGAAAATAAACCCTTTTTTATAGACCAAAGACTTGATAAAACTCAACCAACACCTTGAAGCAAAAAAACATCATCATTTATCATGGTGTCACACAAAATGATACTCTAGACACAACAAAAACTCCTAGAAACATCCCTTTGTACACTCCATAGACTTAAATATCCCTCCCCAATAGGCCCAAATTTCATTGTGACTAGCATATAAAGAAATAAAGATAAGAAATGGAGGGCTACACGTTGAACCCAACCTCCCTAAAATGCCTTCATTATCATATTTACTCACACCTAATAAATGTTACAAAATCTTACCATTAAGGCTTGTTCTTTATGTAAAACTTTTATCTACATTAATTGTTGGGATGTGGTTGATTAGCCACATTTCCTCTACTTTATATTAGTATAATAACTTTCATAAGTCCATTGAAAACACATGCTCTTCCTTGGAAGAATATCATCCTAGCAAAAGGAGGTCCCACCTTCTTCAATATGTCCTATTGTTGACATCCATCCATAAGATCTCTCTACCCTACATTCATATGTAATGACTGAAATTCGCATATCCCATTTGTAGGTTTGTCTTCCAATATTTAACTTCCTGCACATATTTTTTCATTAAGCTAACTTTAATATAATTTAACAATTTTGTTTATTTCATTCCTATGATAGACTTACCATTTAAATAGTCTCTTAAAAAGTATTGCTAAAATATTTGACTTTTTTCATACTCATTCAGGATTAATTGTTGAGATTAAAATAACTAGATAATAAAAATCTATAATTACATTTACTTATTTTTCATATATCATAGACATTAAAAGAAAATAAAATTATTATTTACTTATTTTTCATTTAAAATGTTATATACAAATTTATTTTATTAAATAACTAAATATGTCAATGGTCCCTTGGTCTATTGGTGAAGTTAAATGACTCACAAAGAACTCACTAGGAATCAAGTCTTGTTGAAGGATGAGGCCAGGATAGTTTGTGGATGACCTATTTTTGAACTAGCACATATCTTGAGGTGCTCAAAAACTCTAACCCAAAAAGTCAATAGTTTAAACTATGAGAGTTGGAATCTCTATTTGGCCCAAATGGGTATCCATAAATACAAACACATTAAACATAAACTAACACTAAGCATATTTTTGGGTGATACATGATTGCCCTTACACTAGATGCTCTTGCATTGGACACCTAGGGTAAATTGAAAAGTAACCCTATCACTTTATAGCTATTAAAGGAAAACCTAAATGGGAAACCTTTGTCTTGGATAACCAGGTTGAATCTTCCAATGGTTATCCTTTCCACTTCACTAGGTACTCCTCATACTACATGTTTTTGGTGCTTTGACCTACATGACTATCTAGAATTTCTTCAATCTCCTCCTTCTTAGAAGTAGGAATGGGACATGGCTCTAGCATCCACTCCTTGTCTATACCATCATCATGATATGATTTTGAGTATACAATATTGAAAATATGAGAAATATGGATCCCATCTAGAAACTCCCCTTCATTTGCATTTCTTGAATCATGTTTCTTCAAAATTTTGTAGGGACCCAATTTCTTCATCTTTAGCTTGTTGTAGGTGCCTACTGGAAATTGTTCCTCAAGTAAACCATAACCATATCCCCAACTTGGAACTCCTTATGTCTCCTCTTTTGATCTTCTCTAATCTTATACTATAGGTTCATCCTGGTAATATGTGCACACACCTCCTCATGTAGAATCTTGACAGGTTTAGCAAAGTCTTTTGCCTTGGCACTAGTCCTCTCTCCTTGCTTCATCTTCCTTAAATCTAGTGTAGTCCTTGGACTACTCCCATATACAATTTGGAATGGTGATCTACTAGTACTCTTACTCACAGAATTATTGTAAGCTAATTCTTCTTGTGGTAGAATCAAATCGCATCCCTTGGGCTTATCTCCTACTAAACACCTCAGCAAATTGCCTAGACTTTTAGTCACCACTTATGTTTGTCCATCAATATGTGGATGATGTGCAAAATTGAACTTCAATTTTATCTTCAACTTCTTCCACAAAGTCCTCTAGAAATATCCAACAAATTTAGTATCTCTTTCAGAAACAATACTTTTTTGGGAGACCATGTAGCCTCACCACCTCTCTAGAAAAAAAAATCTACAATATGCACTACATCAATACTTTTTGGGAGACCATGTAGCCTCGCCACCTCTCTGGAAAAAAAAATCTACAATATGCACTACATCATGAGTCTTTTGGGATGGAATGAAATGTTCCATCTTGGAGAACCTATCAACCACCACAAATACCAAGTCATTACCCCTCTGTGTCCCCAGTAATCTAAGAAGAAAATCCATACTTATGTATCATGGATCATGGATCATGGATCATGTAATGATCCATACTGCCCTTAAACAACATACCATCATGGATCATATAATCTAGCCATGTAGTCCTGAGTAGAGTTATAAGTTCTTTACAAGCCTTCCAAGCCTCTACAAAGTTAGGATCCTCGGGCTACAAATTCTTGAGTTCATCAAACCCAACCACTTTGACCTACATTCTAGTCAACAACAATTGTCTCCTACATAAGGCATTTGTAACTCTATTAGACCTACCACTTCTATGTTTCAATACAAATGTATAGCTTTGCATGAACTCTAACCATTTCAAATGTCTCTAATTCAATTTACCTTGGCTATTTAGGTATTGTATTCCTTGATGATCAGTATATAAGACAAATTCTTTTGGCAACAAATAATGCCTCCATTTCTTTAAGGCCTAAACTATTGCATACAACTCCTATTCATAAACAAAATACTTATTCTTTGCATCATTCAATTTTTCACTAAAATAGGCAATCAGCTTACCTTCTTGGCTCGACAAAACACCAATAGCACTACCACTAGAATTGCAATCCACCTGGAACACTTTGTTATCATCAAGAAGTTCCAACATAGGTTAATATGTTAACTTCTTCTTCAAAAACTCAAAACTCCTCATAGCTCATGTAGTCCACCTAAACTCTTTTCTATCCCCTCTCATTATTTCAATTAGGGGTGCACATATACTACTAAAATTCTTAATGAAATTTCTATAAAGACTAGACAAACCATGGAATTGTTGGGATTAAAAATAGAGTAACTAAGAGGGGGGTGAATCAATTACTCACAAAAATTAATCCACAGATCCCTTAGATGTCTTAAAGATCTAGTTACTGCTGATACTCGGTAAAAAAATGTTGTAACTTGGTAAATTAGATTATTACTTATCTTCAAGCATTCATGCATGTAACTAAAAACAAAGTGAACACAAGAGACATCAGATTTAATGTGGAAACCCAATATGGGAAAAATCACCAAGTAACTAGTCACCAATTTTTCACTCTTCTAAAGTGAGCCCTATTAAGAGCCAACCCTGTTAAAGGTTACAATACACATTTTTAGGTGTAACCATGTTAGAGGATTTAATCACCCTATTAGGAGTGGCCTTGCTAGAGGTCTTTAGAAAAATTCAACTAAACTGTTACCTTGTTAGAGGATTTACAAAATGGCTATTAAACCAACTCTATTAAGAGATTTGGAATCACTACTACAATGGTTAGAAAGCAACAATGAATTAACCTAAACAAGATGCAACTGAATTTCTAGTTACAGGTCTCTGTTCATCATCATTAGATCCTCCTTGATCAAATATGGCTTTGTTGCTCCTCAATGGTCTCTGATCATCCTTCAAATTCGCTTCCACAATAATCAATCTTCATATTACATTAATTCCACATACATACATTTAGAATTTGTGACTTGACCTCTTACTTATACCATTCAGATTGTCAAGTTGGACCATTTACATGTTACATTTACCAATAAACCATATGTCAGTTGGCTACAGATATTACTCTGAACAAATAAACATTATTTCATAAAATAGTGAAATCTTTTATTGGCCAACCCTAGTCGGTAAATATTGCTTCCAAAAATTTCCTGAGTTAACCTTCTTGACTCGGTTAACATTGCAATATCTATAAAATCCTTTGGCTACTGAGTTTATTCGATAAGAACTGAATTCCTTCATGAGAGCTTAGTAAGAGCTACTTCTGCCACATTTCTTTTGATGACCGAGTGAGCTTGGTAAGAACTGCTTCTTCCAAATTACCTTTGATGACTGAGTGAGCTCGGTAAGAACTACTTCTTCCAAATTACCTTTGATGACCGAGTGAGCTCGGTAAGAACTGCTTCTTTGCTTTCTTGACCTTCTAAACTCGATAGACACTATCCTTTGCCTTGCTGACCTTCTGAGCTTGGTAGACTCTATCCTTTGTCTAGCTAACCTTCTGAGCTTGGTAGACACTATCCTTTGTCTAGCTAACCTTCTGAGCTTGGTAGACACTATCCTTTGTCTAGCTAACCTTCTGAGCTCATTAGCACAATCTGATGACTGATATGATATTTGTGTGATATCAAAGACAACACACAATTGAACAATTGTATCCACACAATTGAACAATTGTATCCAACAATCTCCCTCTTTGGCATTGATGGCAACACAACATGTCATAGCATAATGAAATTTGTAAACAAGTCTTTTACTAATAGAATACTTTACTTTCTTTCTTCAAATATAGAAAACTCCCTCTTTCATAATAATCTCTCCTTTTTAGACAACTCTTACTATTTTGCAAGCAAATTTTAGAAAAATATGATAGTAGTATATTCTCCCTCTTTGACAACACATGCCAAAGACAACTCAAAATAGCTAAATAGCATTGTACCTGATGTATTGATTCATATGCAATGTCTTCATTAGTTTGCTAAATCAATTGATAGATCTTCAATTCTGTTCCTATTGATGCATCACTAAAACTGTATTTTAGTGAGCTTCAAATAGGGGAATGAACCCTAACTTACCTCTTAGATACAAGAATGCATCCTTAGGTAAAGGCTTTGTGAATATGTTAGCAATTTTTTTCTTTGTATGCACATATTCCAATCTTATTTCCTTTTCTTGCACCAATTCTCTAACAAAGTGATATTTTATGGCAATATGCTTGGTTTTTGAATGCATCATTGGATTCTTGGAGATATTAATTGCACTTGTGTTATCACAAAACATAACAACTGGTTCTTTGATTTCTTTCTTAATACCTTTCAATAATTGTTTCAACCACACAATGTTTGAGCAATTTACTGCTACTACAACATATTCAGCCTCTATTGTGGATTGAGATGTACAATTCTGCTTTTTGCTTGTCCAAGAAACCAATTTCTAAGAAAGAAAGCTCCTCCACTTGTGTTCTTTCTATCATCAATATTTCTTGCCCAATCTACATGAGTGAACACCTTTAAATCCAGTTTTCCTCCAAGTTTATACCATAATCCATAATCTTTAGTTCCTTTTAAGTATCTCATGATCCTTTGGATTGCCATCATGTGATTTTCTTTTGATTTTGCTGAGAATCTTGCTACAATTCCTATTGCAAGGGCAATGTCTGCTCTTGTGTGCACTACATATTGCAACTTTCCAATCATAGATCTATACAATGTCTGATCCACTTCCTTTGATTCATCATCCTTGGTAAGTTTTAATCCAGTACACATAGGAGTCCCAATTGGTTTACAGTCTTCCATCCCAAACTTTTTCAGTATCTCCTTGATGTATTTAGATTGAGTGATGTAGATGCCATTCTTATTCTGCTAAATTTGAAGACCAACAAAGATTTTGATTTCACCAAACATTGACATTTCAAATTCCTTATTCATTTGTTCTAAAAATTCTTTGTAGAGATCATCATTTCCTATGAACAAAGTATCATCTAAAAATATTTCTACCAAAACCATCTTATTATCTAGTATGTCCTTTATGTAAAAACTACTATTATAATTAGTTCTTTGAAAACCAATCTGAATAAGATAGTTATGCAATCTCTCATACCATGCTCTAGGGGCTTGTTTCAGACCATATAATGCTTTATGCAATTTGCAAACCATGTCCTTCTTGTCTAGATCAACAAAATCTTTAGGCTGCTCAATGTAAACCTCTTCCTCCAATATGCTATTGAGAAATGTTGACTTGACATCCATCTGATAAGCTTTGTATCTTTTGAATGTAGCATATGAAAGTAAGGTTTTGACACCTTCCAATCTTGCAACAGGAGCAAAAGTTTCTCCATAGTCTACACCTTCTTCTTGTGAATATCCTTTGCATACCAGTCTAGCTTTGTTCCTGGATACCTTACCATCTTCATTTAGTTTTTTTTTGAATACCCACTTTTTTCCAATCACATTCTTATCTTTGGGTCTAGGTACAAGAGTCCATGTTTTGTTTTTCTCTATTTGTTCTATCTCTTCATTCATAGCTTCAATCCAACTTTCATTGTCTAGTGCATCTTTAACATTTTTAGGTTCAAAATCAGCAAGTAAACAAGTGCCTTTCAACTTACTTCTTCTTATTGTTCCTTTTGATTTATCACCAATGATCTGATCTGGTGCATGATGCTTTTTGACATACTTGGCTAACACGGGCTCCTTGGCTTTTGAATGACTTGCATTGTTATCCATCTGTGTCTCAACTTCTAGTTTTGATTCCGATTTCTTGGGCTCAGTAGATACTAACTCGATAGCTTCTATTTGCAACTTGGGTTCTTGCAACTCAGTAGATGCTGACTCAGTTTGAACTTTTTGTGACTAGGTTAATGAAGACTCTGGAGTTGAGGATTCTTGAATAATAGGTATACTTGGCATTGTTTCAGGTTCAATGTAAACAAATTTTATGTAGTCTTTAGGTTCCTTTTTTCTTTCTTCTTTTGTTCTTTTTGCAAACTCATCAACTTTCACATATGCAGTTTCTATGACTTTGTGAGTAGATAAGTTCAAACATCTATATGCTTTGCTTTTGCAAGAGTATCTTAAAAATATTCCTTCATCACTTTTTACATCAAATTTATCTTTTCTAGATTCTTTCAAAATGTAACATTTGCTTCCAAATACTTTTAGATAACTTACATTGGGTTTGTAGCCATACCACAACTCATAGGATGTTTTGAATGAGTCCTTTTTCAGCTGTACTCGGTTCAAGGTATGAATTGCAGTGTTGATAGCTTCTTCCCAGTATTTGATATAAATGTCTTTCTTAATCATTAAAGTTCTTGCACAATCCATTACAAATCTATTTCTTCTTTCTGCTATTCCATTTTGTTTAGGAGTTCTAGGTGCTAACACCTATCTTTTGATTCCCCTTTCTATGCAAAAGTTATTAAACTCATGTGAAATGAATTCACCACCTCTCTTAGATATTAACCATTTCAGTCTTTTGCATGTTTCCTTTTCTACTCTAGCCAAATACCATTTGAACTTTTAAAATACTTCTAATTTCTCTCTTAGGTACATGACAGTCATCATTCTTAAATAATCATCAACAAATAGAATGAAGAATTTTTCACCCGTATAACTTTCAATGCCAATAGGTCCACACAAATCAGTGTGCACAATTTATAGAACTTCTTCATTTTGATAGTTCTTTCTCTTAAAACTAGTCTTTCCCATTTTACCAATTTGGCAATTCTTGCATAGACCAACTTCAGGTTTCTTTATGTAAGGAATACCTCTTACTTTCCTAAATTTACTGATGTTTATTAAGTTGTCAAAGTTTACATGACACAACCTCCTATGCCATAACCAACTTTCTTCAATTTAAGAAATGAAACATGAACATTCACAAGTTCAAGATAAAATAAATTACCTTTTGTTTGAGTGCCTGATCCAATCAGCTTTCCTTTGCCATCCAGCAATCTTGTTTTTCCATGCATAAATTCTACTTTGAATCCATTATTGAGTAGTTGTGCCACACTCAACAAATTATTCCTTAGTCCTTATACCCTTTATGCATTATCACATACAATTTCCTTGGTTAGTGAGATTCTTCCTTTTCCTCTTATACAACAAGGTTCATTGTTACCAAATCTTACACTTCCACCATCATACTCTGCAAAATATTCAAATTTAGTTTTATCACTAGTCATGTGATGAGAACAATCACTATCTATGATGCATGTATCATTTCTACTCATATGAGAAATGAGTGCCATTTTCTCATCATTATTAGATTCATCTTTCATTGCAATATAGACAATTTCATCTTCTTCTTCATCATTAGAATCATTAGAATCTTTAGCCATAAAACATGTTTTCTTACCTTTATCCTTGAATGATTTGAAATCGTTCTTGCCATTGTACTTGTGACCTTTCTTCTTATCTTTGTTCTACTTATTTGGGCACCTAGTAGTAATATGTCCAATTTCTTCACAAGAAAAGCAGATTAGAGGAACCTTACCTTTGTATTTCCCTTTGCCTCTTGAATATTTTCTTGCTAGTAGAGCTTCAACCACTTCAAGATCAATGTCTGAACTTTGTTCTAATTCTTCATCACTGTCTAATTGTGGATCTTTCATCTTTTTCCCTTTTTCTTTGAGTGAAAGCTTGGCTTCAAATGTTGATTCAACATTTTTGGCAGCTAGAACATAATTGTCATAGTTGTCTAGCTCAAATGTAGTCAATCTTCCAACTATGGCCTCTAAATTTATTTTATGATTTGCCTCACATCTCCTTTCTTGAATTGCAGAGACTTTGATTGCATAAATGGGAAGTAGAGTTCTAAGAACTTTACTTATAACTGTCTCCTCACTGATATCTCCTCCAGATGCTTTGATTGCACTAACACATGCTTTAACTCTTTCAACATACTTTGCAATATTTTCATCCTCTCTCATCCTCATTTGATCAAATTTCCCTCTTAAACTTTCTTCTTTGGCTCTTCTCACATTATCATCACCTCCATAAATTTCTTTTAGCTTGTTCCGCATTTCAAAGGTAGTTTTGCAATCCTTGATGTCATCAAATTCTTCATAACTCAGAGCAGATGCTATATCTATCATCATGTTATTGTGAGTCTTCTTTTCAAAAATATCATTGAGAGATAATGTACCATAAGGTTCCTCATATTTTTCACCAAGGTACTTTATCCTTGTATCACTAATAGAAGCTAGATGAAGCCTCATCAATCCTTGCCATGCTAAGAAGTTGTCCCTGTTAAGTCTTGAAATTTCCCTTTTGTAAGACATCTTGATCTTTAGCTTAGATCCTTGAAATATTTTCATATAAGCACCAATAACTCTGATACCAATTGTTGGGATTAAAGATAGAGTAACTAAGAGGGGGATGTATCAGTTACTCACAAAAATTAATCCATAGATCCCTTAGATATCTTAAAGTTCTAGTTACTGCTGATACTCGGTAAACAAATGTTGTAACTTGGTAAATTAGATTATTACTTATCTTCAAGCATTCATGCATGTAACTGAAAACAAAGTGAACACAAGAGACACCAGATTTAACGTGGAAACCCAATATGGGAAAAACCACCAAGTAACTAGTCACCAATTTTTCACTCTTCTAAAGTGAGCCCTGTTAGGAGCCAACCCTATTAAAGGTTACAATACACACTGTTAGGTGTGACCCTATTAGAGGATTTAATCACCCTATAAGGAGTGGCCTTGCTAGAGGTCTTTAGAATAATTCAACTGAACTGTTACCTTGTTAGAGGATTTACAAAATGGCTGTTAAACTAACTTTGTTAAGAGATTTGGAATCACTGATACAATGGTTAGAAAGCAACAATGAATTAACCTGAACAAGATGCAACTAAATTTTCTGGTTATAGGTCTTTGTTCAGCATCATTAGATCTTCCTTGACCAAATATGGCTCTACTGCTCCTCGATGATCTCTAATCATCTTTCAAATTTTCTTCCACAATAATTAATCTTCATATTACATTAATTCCACATACATACATTTAGAATTCATGACTTGACCTCTTACTTATACCATTCAGATTGTCAAGTCAGCCCATTTACATGTTACATTTACCAATAAACCATACATCAGTCGGCTATAGATATTACTATGAACAAATAAATGTTATTTCATAAAATAGTGAAATCCTTTACTAGCTGACCCTACTCGGTAAATATTGCTTCCAAAAATTACTTGAGTTAACCTTCTTGACTCGGTTAACATTGCAATATCTGTAAAATCCTTTGGCTACCGAGTTTATTTGGTAAGAACTAAATTCCTTCATGAGAGCTCAGTAAGAGCTACTTCTACCACTTTTTTTTGATGACCGAGTGAGCTCAATAAGAACTGCTTCTTCCAAATTACCTTTGATGATCGAGTGATCTGATGAATGGATCTAGACTAATTGCAGTATTGAATGCTTAAATAAAATCAAATTTTAGCGAAAGTCTTATTACATGCATACATAAATGAAATTATGCATCAAAACTTAAGAATTTAAGGTAAAATAAACAGAATTGAGAGAGAAGAAGATAGAGAGTGCAAAAAAAGTTTGATTTCAGAGTTTGCCACAAATGTGACTACGTCTCTGGGTCGGCTCCAATAAAGTATGACTGATCCGATTATTCTCCAAAATCAATTACAAATGCACCAAGACTTATTCCCTTAAACACATTAGCATAACATGCCCTCGACATGCAGAATAGTTTTCAAAAATCTCTTAAACATTCTCCTGTTCTCACCACCTGAATGCCTTTCCAAAGCCTAATACCCCCATTTTATACATTAAATTTAGCCAAAAATGGGCTAAAACAATTAACAACATAATCCCCTATTTTGATTACATATTTTCGAATTTGCCCCTTTTACCATTATTTTGTTATGATCTCATACCAAAATTAAGGGTTTGTTTTCAAAAAATACCCTTATTTAGATAAGATTGGGCGGATCTGTTATGAATAGATAACAACTCTTCCCCTAATATTACATGTACTATAAATAGCTGATTGGTTGGCCTTAATTTTAGGAGGCCAATGGTTAGGAGTTCAACTCCCATTATCTCATTCTTTTAATTCAAATTAAATAACCATTTTAATTTTAATTTGAATGTTTTCCCTCTCTTTATGATTTTGTGATGTCATGATGACATCATCAAAATCCATACTTTTACCTGAATTTGAAACCATCATAACTTTTACATCCAATCTCCGTTCTTGATGAAATGAATGCCATTGGAAAGCTTTTGACGAGCTCTTTCATTTGAAAAATACTTTTGAGATGATTACTTTTTCACCCTTTTATGGCCTCTAGTCCTGATTTGACCAAACTTTGACCAAGCATAACTTGCACGAACAGAATCCTTTTCACTCCATTCAAGTTGTGTTGGAATCAGGATGCTGAGATCTTTTTGATGGTGCAAAAAATTGGAGATTTAAAGACACTTCAATTTTCACTGAAAATATCCACCGGATCAAGCCTACCCACTGAAGACCTTTTGGACCTCCAAAAGTGACATTTACTCTGACATTAAGTAAGGACTTAGCCTCCCCACTTGTCCTGTATCATCTATACATCTGAATACCTAGCTCACAAGCACAATGAAGACTGCAACAACATTGTTGATCATAAACATTATTCTATCACTTCCATAAGCATCTACATCAATTGTCGTAGCCACTAACCAACAAACATTGACTAGCATCAAGCTAAACAATAATGCAAAAATGAAAGAGAATAAATCAACAACATATCGATCCTTCACAACAGGAACATTTTTACCCAAGGAACCATCAACTCTTTCATTCATCATTCCCTCATGTTGTACTCTAGGTGCATCCTGCAACATCTGACCCTGGTTAGCTACTCCAAGTTCAAGTGTTGAACCACCTATACTTATAGACATAAGAGTTAACTCTTTACTTGCATTAATTACCCTCTTTAACTGCCCTGTGTTTGCAAAAGAACGATCAGCCTTAATCCTGTGAGAATGTACAATATACTGAATGCCATCTTTAAACAAGTGATAATGATTCTTCTCCCTATAGAAAATTTCTTTTCTGTCATAAAGATAAGGGCTACCAAGCACTATCCCACATATATCTAGTGGAACCACATCAAATTGTACTTCATCCACAAATTTACTAGTGATTGTGAATCTTAAGGTGCATTGGCTTGTTACTTGCAACTTATCATTTTCACAAATCCAACCTAGTGGATAAGGTTTCTTATGTACTGTAGTTTTCAATCCCAAGTTTCTTATAGTATTTTTAGAAATCAAGTTCACTTGAGAACCACTATCTATGAGTGCATCAATTTTAGTGTTCTTAGCAACAACCCTTAAATGAAATAGCTCATTCCTTTTCTTATCTTTAGAAAAATCATTTACTGTAGAAGTAGAAGCACAACTAGCAATAGAAACACTGGAAATAGGAGCTTTACCTTTCAAACCCATAGCTATTATCTTAGTCTCATCATCTGAATCTGAACCAAGATCCATAACAACATTTGTGGCTTTCTCCTTACCTTTCTATTTCTGATTACGTCTTTGAGCCCACTTAGGCTTCAGTTCAGGATCCAACTACCAATAATGCTCTTCATCATGACCCTTCCTGTCACAATGAGTGCAAGAAAGTTTATCATCCTTCTTGATTATAGTTGTCTTCTTTCCTTTCCTTGTCTCTACAACTTTAGAAGATTTCTTTACAGAGTTATCATCATCAAACTTATCAATAAAAGATCCTTTACCCCTTAACTCTAAGTGTGTAGCTTGAACAGACACTTCATCCAAATTACAAGGGTTCAATACCAAAATAGAATGTCTAAGGTAGGAATGTAGACCCCCTATGTACTTGAACAACGTATCCTGGGTGTACAAAGGAACATTCAAAGCAATAGCCCTTTTCCTAAATTCATGGGTGTACTCTTGGACAGTTTGATCTTTCCCTTGCCTAAACATTTGTCAGTCCATCATTAACTATTGCATATGTCCGAGGGGATAAAACTACTTCTTAAGAGCATTAACAAACCCTGCCCAAGTTAAACTGACTTTACCATGTTGTGAAACGTCTGCCTTAGTCTTACTCTCCTACCAGGTTAAAGCTATACCCCCTAACCTAAGAGTAGCTAATTGAATCCTATCAACATCATCTAATAGGTTCTGGACTCTACAGTAGACTTCTACTTGTTGAATCCAATCATCCAATTTTTCAGCATTAAGTTCACCAAAATACTTAGGTAAGTCAAATTTTACATCCAGTTTGATCTTAGGCTTATATCCACCCTTAAACAGATTAGAAGTAGAATAAGGAGAAGATGGAGAAGAAGGAGAAGAGGGAGGAGAAGAAGAAGAGGGTGGATCTGGTTTCTTGTCACCATCTCCATGATGTTTCCCTTTCTTGTCTTCATGTTCTTTCTGCTCTTGTCTCTCCTGAAAAAGAATGTCCACCTTAGCCTTCATCTCGAGGAATGCTCTTCAACTTTCCTGCTCACTGATCTCATTAGGAACCTCCATTCCAAAAATAGACATCGTTGGAAAAGTTCTTTGCTTCTCGATCTCAGGATCAAATTCTTCAAGCTTGCCTTCACCCTTCTAAATCCTAGACCTCGTTAGCATTCAAAAAAACAACTACAATAATAGTCAACTGGGCTCTAATACCACTTGATCTGATGAATAGATATAGACTAATTTCAGTATTGAATGCTTAAATAAAATCAAATTTTAGCGAAAGTCTTATTACATGCATACATAAATGAAATTATGCATCAAAACTTAAGAATTTAAGGTAAAATAAACAGAATTGAGAGAGAAGAAGATAGAGAGTGCAAACAAAGTTTGATTTTGGAGTTCGCCACAAATGTGACTACGTCTCCGGGTTGGCTCCAATAGAGTATGACCGATCTGATTATTCTCCAAAATCAATTACAAATGCACCAAGACTTATTCCCTTAAACACATCAGAATAACATGCCCTCGACGTGCAGAATAGTCTTCAAAAATCTCTTAAACATTCTCTTGTTCTCACCACCTAAATGCCTTTCCAAATCCTAATACCCCCATTTTATACATCAAATTTAGCCAAAAATGGGCTAAAACAATTAACAACATAATCTCCTATTTTGATTACATATTTTCGAATTTGCCCCTTTTACCATTATTTTGTTATGATCTCATACCAAAATTAAGAGTTTTTTTTCAACAAATACCCTTATTTAGATAAGATTGGGCGGATCCGTTATGAATAGATAACAACTCGTCCCCTAATATTACATGTACTATAAATAGCCCATTGGTTGGCCTTAATTTTAGGAGGCCAATGGTTAGGAGTTCAACTCCCATTATCTCATTCTTTTAATTCGAATTAAATAACCATTTTAATTTTAATTTGAATGTTTTCCCTCTCTTTATGATTTTGTGATGTCATGGTGACATCATCAAAATCCATACTTTTACATGAATTTGAAACCATCATAACTTTTACATCCAATCTCTGTTCTTGATGAAATGAATGCCATTGGAAAGCTTTTGACGAGCTCTTTCATTTGAAATCCATGGTCAAATACTTTTGAGATGATTACTTTTTCACCCTTTTAGGCCTCTAGTTTCGATTTGACCAAGATTTGACCAAACATAACTTGCACGAACAGAATCCTTTTCACTCCATTTAAGTTGCATTGGAATCAGGATGCTGAGATCTTTCTGATGGTGCAAAAAATTGGAGATTTAAAGACACTTCAATTTTCACTGAAAATATCCACCGGATCATCGAGTGAGCTTGGTAAGAATTGCTTCTTCCAAATTACCTTTGATGACTGAGTGAGCTCGGTAAGAACTGCTTCTTCCAAATTACCTTTGATGACCAAGTGAGCTCGGTAAGAACTGCTTCTTTGCTTTGCTGACCTTCTAAACTTGGTAGACACTATCCTTTGCCTTGTTAACCTTTTGAGCTTGGTAGACTCTATCCTTTGTCTTGCTGACCTTCTGAGCTCGGTAGACACTATCCTTTGTCTAGCTGACCTTCTGAGCTCAGTAGACACTATCCTTTGTCTGATATGATATTTGTGTGACATCAAAGACAACACACAATTGAACAATTGTATCCAATAGGAATGACCTCACCTTAGTGGAAGACCTTGGAGTAGGCCATTCCAAGATGACCTTCACCTTCTTTGGGTCTATTTTGAGACCTTCAATTGATACAAAGAACTCTAAATAGACTAATTTCTTTTTGAGAAAGCTACACTCCTTGAAATTTATCGACAATTTATCTTCCCTCAACCTTTCAAGTACACCACTAATATGCAACAAATGTTCATCCAAAGACTTACTAAAAATCAAAATATCATTCAAATAGACAATAACAAATTTTCCCAAAAAATTATTTATATCTCATTCATAAGTCACATTAAGGTACTTGATGCATTGGTCAGTCCAAAGGGCATGACTAACCACTCATATAGACCCTCCTTGGTCCTAAATGTGGTCTTAAACTCTAATATTTGTATGTAGTGATAACCACTCTTAAGATCTATCTTTGTGAAGTATTGAGCTCCACTCAAGTAGTCCATAAGATGATCCATCCTTGGAAAATGAAAATGGTACTTGATGGTTATCTTGTTTATAGCCCAAGAGTTTGTACACATCCTCAAATCTACATCCTTCTTTGGTGCTATTACTATAGGTACTGCACATGGACTCGATCTATCTAGAATTAGACCTTTCCTCAATAGTTGTTGAACTTTTTTGTTCAACTCCTTAGTCTTAGTAGGAGTCATCCTGTGAGCAACCTTGTTAGGCAAGCTAGCTCTAGGGACTAAATCTATTTGATGACTGATTTTCCTTACTAGAGGAAACCCTTTTGGGACATTATCAAATATGACATCTCCATACTCACTTAATAAACCTAAAAATTCAACTGGATCTTCAACTTAACACATATGCTAATGTTTCATGCTATCCAAAAAATTTCTTACATCAAAAATACATACCCTAGCACTACTGCATATTTTTACCCTCCTTTATCAAGGGCTTAAACTTGTGATGAACTCCATCCTTCATCAAAGAATATGTATTTGCAAAACCATCATGTATAGCATGCCTATCAAACTACCATGGTCTTACCAACAACAAATGGGATGCATCCATCATGATGATGTCACAAAGAACCTCATCATGATAAGTCCCAATCTTGAACTTTCCCAAACATTGTTTGCTAACCAAGACCTTATGATCATCCTGCACCTAGGCAATCTAGTATGGATGGGGGTGTTTCTCCCTCTTTATCTTTATCTTTGAGACCATCTCCTATGACACCAATTTTTTAGTGCTCCCACCATCAATAATCACATCATATAATTTACCCTCACACTTGTACCTAGTACAAAACAAACTTCACCTTTGTCTAGGTTCAATCAAACCCTTTCATTAACTAGAACTTCTCCTCTTTTTGCATCCTCCAAATGCAATGACCTAGCATCATCATCCACATGAATAACCCTCGCTTGACCATTATCTCTCCTATCTATCCTTCCTTGGT
Source organism: Cupressus sempervirens (assembly GCA_028749045.1). Classification (NCBI taxonomy): domain Eukaryota; kingdom Viridiplantae; phylum Streptophyta; class Pinopsida; order Cupressales; family Cupressaceae; genus Cupressus; species Cupressus sempervirens. The sequence continues at coordinate 240,801,859 of CM053790.1, forward strand.
GTTGAGATCACTCATAAGAATGATGACCTTCTTCATTGCAATGAAATAGGTACCACAGAAGACTCCTCTTTCCAAATCTTGTCCACATCCTCTACCTCTTCCTCTTTGGTCTCCAAATTTTTGATCAAAGGAGTAGTTGAAACCCTCATTTTAGACTCCAAATGACCTACCACCACCCCTTTCTCCTTGACCACACCCTCTTTTCCTACCATCAAACTTTTTGTTTAGTTTCTTTGCAACTCACAAGGCAAACTAGTGTGCCTCTTCAATGCTAGTCATTCTAACCAAACTTAGCTCCTATTGAATGTTAGGTCTTAACCCATTAAGGTAATAGGATACCTTCTCCTTTTTTGCTTCTACATGCCCTATCCTAATAAGGAATTGATAAAAGTCCTCTATGTATTCCTAGATAAATTTTCCCAATTCCTTTAACCCTTACATCTTGTTGAACAAATCAAGCTTGTAGTCAATAGGAATGAACAACTTCTTTAGTTTCTCCACCATACGATCCCATCTTGTGATTTTCTCCTTCCCTCTTCTATTCCTTTCTAACTGAATCTCTTGCCACTAAATTTTGGTATGGCCTTTCAGTCTGGCCTTTTCAAATGTAACCCTATGAAGCTCCTCAATATCCTAATGATCAAAATATTCTTCCAGCTCATTGATCTAATCAATCAACTCATTTGGGTTGAGATTTCCTGAAAGCATGTTGACCTCAAGTTTAGATCTTTTTCCTAGCTTGAAAATGGCCCTAAAAGTATTCTCCTCTACTTGGTTTAGGACTTCTCCTTTTTCTTCCCCTTCATGCACAACATTTCCTTCTTCTTCATTTTCATTATCGCTTTCACTCCTTATAGCAAGATTCATCCCTCTACAATTTTCCTCTTGTAATGCCTAAACTTGCCTCTAGAGGACTCTAACCTTAGGGGGAACACCTTTTTCCCTTACACCACACTCTCTTCATGGAGGCATCTTATTACTATCGTAAAACCCACAACCACACAATCCTATTGCAAAGTAGCTCACAATCGACACTCTATCTATAGACTTAGAAAATCTCACTCTGATCCAATTGATGAGGGCACAACCAAAAAAAAAAAGAACACAAATGGAAAAGGATAATTGTATTATCAACTATGATATTCTATTACATTTATTTTAGCCAAAATAGACTCAAATACATGCCCTATAGGCTTACAATGTTATCAAATTATGGAGATAAACCATTGTCATAGTACCTTCTCCCAAACTTTGAAAAAAATGCCTTTACAATAAAAGAAATGACCTTAAGTAACCTAAATTAGGTTTAGGGTTAGGAATACATTTTATAATATACCATTTAGCATCTACCACCAAAGCATAAGGTTCTAGAAGATACATCATAAGTCAATGCAAAATTAGAAGAATCTAGAAATGGTAGTCCAACTTCTGGGAGGCATAACTTTTGATCCAAAACTCTGATTGACAAACTGTTTACAATTTTAGAAATCTCTCCAAGTGCTCTATAGCACTATGGACAAGATTTCTTTGTTTCCTATTTTGCATGCCCATACGAGGTCATTTAGTACCTCAAATCTGACTTTGAAACATTCTTAGGGGGTCTCCAAGCAACTTAAAGTTGTAATAACTTTCAAACCATAAAGCCTTTTCACCTAAATTTATTTTTGGATGCTTTAAATTAAAATTACAATTATCCCTCCAACTTTCAGCCTCTAATGTATCATGACTATGGCTCAATTACAAAATAACTTATTTTCTACATTGTCACATATCCCAAGGTGCTCAAAAATACTAACCCAAAAAACCAATAGTGGAACTATGAGAGTTTGAATCTCTATTTGGCCCAAATGGGTATCCAAAAATACAAACACATTAAATAAAAACTAGCACTAAGTATACTTTTGGGTGATACAAGATTGCCCTTACACCACTGGATGCTCATGCATCATATACTCATATGTAATCACATGCATCAACACTGCCCCGCACCCTCTAACAATATATCTATGCACAAAATGAACTCACCTTTAGGATTAGGCACTACAAGGATAGCTACAGTGGTCAATCACTCTTTCAAAGTCTCAAAATGTTCTCACATTGCTCCATCCAAAGGTACTTCTTCCATTTCCTCTAAAGAGAAGTGATAGGATGATCCACATGAGATAAATCCTTCACAAATTGATGATAGAAACCTACCGATCTCATGAAGCTACAAACCTTGACAACATTAGTGGGTGTTATCTAATTTATGATAGCCCAAATCTTAGTAGGATCTAATGCAATACCATCAGTTATAGTGATGTGTCTCAAATACTTCACCTTAGGGGGGAAGAACTCACACTTTTTCACGTTTCCATATAATTGATGCTCACATAAACACTATAATACCTGGCACAAATGGACCTCATGTTCCTCCATATTCTTAGGATAGATCAATATGTCATCAAAAAATACAAGGAGAAATCAATCGAGGTATGTGGGGAATGCCCTATTCATCAAACTCATGAAAATTATTGATGGTGTATTGGTCTACTCAAAAGGTATGTAACCATGAACTCATAATGCCCATAGTGTGTACAAAACTTTTTTTGATGAATATCAACCTCATGGATATGAAGCTGATGGTATCCTGACTTTAGATTAATCTTGAACACTCTTGATCCCTTTATCTGGTCAAATATGTCATCCATTCTCAACAAAAGATATCAATGCCAACTTATTCAACTATTAGTAGTAAATTCATAAATGCAAAGAACTATCCTTATTCTTAACAAAGATGACTAATGAACCCTATGCATATATGGTGGGATAGATATGGCCCTTTTCCATAAACTTGTCTAACAACAATCCAAGCTCACTAAACTCTTGATTATATGGAAAGGTGCTTGATAAATAGGCTCTACTCCTCGAATAAGATCAATATAGAAATCAATGTTGTGCTACAATGAAATACTAGGTATCTCATCTAGAAACACATCAACATACTTATCATAAATCAATAGTTTTTTCTCCCATCAAAATTTCCCATCAAATCTACACCTTTTTGAAAAAAAATTACATTTTCTTTAAGAAGACTCTCTCCTCAACTAATAAATATATAATTTATTTTATTTTATATGATTTACTATTTCTTTTCCTTTTTAAAGTAGCATCTTCTCAAATGTTAAAATGCCTACGTATAATATTTTGAAATTATAACATATTATAACTAATCAAAATAGTATGAAATTTATATGTTGATGACCCTAACACCAAGATATATAAAGTGTATTTTTAAGTTTTGAATAAAAATGAGTTTTGATGGAGAAATGTGCTTTGGCCATAATAGGTTTGGATGACCTTTATTGTGACACAAATTTATACATTTACCCCCAAATAAAGTGATGAGTCAAAAGTAATTTATCATGATTATAGCTCAAGTACAATATCATTTCGAACCTCATCTTATATTGTTCCACTATCATGCTTCCATATCTTATATCATGGGACTCATCTTCTCGACCCTCTCTATACTAATAATATATAAACTTATATTTGAATCTATCCTTTAATATGTCCCATGTGAGATCTTCTAGGATAAAATAGAGCTTCTACTCCTCTGTATTTCACCAAATTAAAGCATGATCTCCTAGGTTTATAATTGCACAACATGATCTTAGGTTGATTGGATAAGGATGCAAAGAAAAGAAATACCCTAGGTCCAAAAACCAAGCTTTGATCTTAATACCACCTCCATTTCCAACAAAGAAAGGTGGTTGAAACTATTGAAGGTATCACATCTTGTCTAGCTAGATGGTTTTCTCATTACCCTCAAATCTATGTCTCATGTGGGCCCTTCTAGCACTAGAAGATATGTGAGATTTTTCATACTTTCCTCTATCCTCTTTGTGCTTAGACATATGGGAGTATCCACCCTATAATCCCTCTAGTTGTGAACCACCATGTTGATGTCCCTTAATACAAGTTCCTAATCAAGCTATGAGCTCCTATAGCACCAATGCCTCAATTCTCCCTTGTCTCTCCACTTCTTCTTGAAGCTCTTCTTCATAATATTCCTTACATTTCTCTTCTTTGTGATCACTCTAGCGATTAATCTATTTGCCACAACCTCTTCCACATCCATGTGTAGGAGGAATCATTTAAGGGAAAACTAGACATGGGTTAGAATATCACAAAAGAACATCCAAATATATCACAATCACAAACCATTTTATAACAAGTATCATTATACAAAATAAAATTAATATCTTAATACCATAATGAGAGCATAATACAAAGATCCCAATGTTTGAACATTGGTTGTAATATCAAATGTAATGCCCCACCCAAAGATCCTTGGAAATAAGGATAAACATATTTTTTGTTAAGAAATACATAATAAAATGCATACAATAATCAAAAAATCACATTGGAAGACATAAATAAACAACCAATGAACTCCAAGAATTCGCTACTCATCAATGTGTACTTTTCATCTAGGTAAATTAACTAAACAAAATCCATCCCATTAAACATATTAAAAATAGAAGCAATGGTCATATTAGAGCCCAAATACAATTTCCTAAATGATTAAGGCATACAAGTTCATTTATGAGGCTAAAATACAACAATAATGAGTTGTCACAACAATCAAACCCAAAATGTGTAATAGGCAATCTATTCTAGATTAAGGAGAAGAAACTCCCAGAAGGGTATCCAAAACACCAAATTGCACCCTCTAAACAAGTAAATTCTCATTGTTTGAGATATGATAATTCTCTATCAACATCATATGATAAAACTCCAAAAGGCATGTGGTAAATTGGTAAATATCACCTAATACTTTTCCTTCTATCACATAGTAAAACTTTGAAAGAGGTGAGATGAATTCCAATGTCATACCATAGAAGGTTGTACTACATGCCATAAAACTCTTAAGTATGTATCATGAAATGTACACTATCATTTCATCATGTGACTTTTTTCTCATAAGGGGTACAACCAAGTACCTAGATTGAAGAAAACAAGCTAATCTAAATAATAACATAAATTAAATCTCTACATTAGGCAATACCAAATGCACACATCTTGAGAAGATAGACACTTGATAGAATAAATACATCAAAATTATATAATGAGTACATCTAACATAGATTTTTCCTTAGATACAATTATACTCTACCATGGTGTAAATATAACATTAAGTAAATGTGTAAACCACAAGTAACATACATCAAGATGGGATCAAAGAATCCAAGTGACCATCAAGATCCAATCCTAAAGCTGGAAGAAGATTGTCCCTATACTCCAATCTCTAATAGTGGTATAGGAAGAAATGCCTCTCAACCACATAGAATCCTTAGGCCCACCCAACCATGCTCATGGATATAGCAACCCGACCACAATTACATATGAAAAAAGTAACTAGTGATATAACACATGCCAAATTGTACAAGACACAACAACTCAATATTCATGAAAATAATGCAATTTATCAAGTCACTAACCAGACACATTATAGGATAACTATGTAGGGACTCTAGTGGAGTGTCATTACTTTTCTTGAGTAGGCCAAGTATCATCGATTCTTCATTCTAACTCCCATAGGAGGTTAGACTCAAAAGTATCTTTGTTCCAAGTCTAGAGGCCATGTACTATGTCTTCCTTCCAACTCCCTTAAGAGACCAAATGTACACTTTTGTTCCAACTCCCTCGAGAGGCCAAGTTTTGAATAATCTTATATTTCATTAAGTTCTACTACCCAAATATTTATTTTGGTTATCACTTATTAGACATCTCCACATTTTCTTGTTGTCCACTTGTGGATTGAGGTAATCATGAGAACCCACTCCATACCTCTACACTACATACCCATTCTTATTACATGATAAGTGCTTGTAGGCAATGCAAGTTCCCAACCAAACCCCCAAATGAGCAAACACAAATATAGGAGTCCAGGCCTTACAAGATCCCACCATAGGCATGTGCATGTACTCATGGATTAGCACAACCAACTTAATAAAATAATCAATAAAAACTAACTACAAGGGTTTGATATGAGAAATGCAACAAAAACACCCAAGTACAAATAACTCACTCAATTAGGCATCTCATTAAGAGTACAGATTTAACATGAATCCTAATGTCCAAAAAGTAAAACTATGAAAAGAATTACAACATAGAAAATAATAAATTTCTAATATTCAAATACATGCCACAAAACTCTTTCTAAATATAGGTGACACACAAAATGAGACAACAAGAAAAATACCCAAAAATAAAAATTTCCAAAATTTGATGAAATAAAAAGCCTACCTATAAAATGATGTCAAATATCTAAAAATCTAATACAATTTGAGTTACAAGCTCACACACAAAATCTAATAGGATAACTCTACCAAAACTTAAAAATTAAATACATAAAAGCATAAAATATTCATTCCCATCTAATTAGGTTGAATTAAAGCATGGAAATAGAGGGGAACATTGTTTCTTAGCCTCCAGCCATTTAGCAACTAAAAATAGATATGAAAACAAACTAAAACAAAAGAATTGAGAAATCCCTATCTCACAGAAATTGCTCAAAATTGGGGATTGCAAACAAAAAATAGATACATTTTTGGAAGTGATGAAATGCTTTACAAAGGAGGAGATTCCCCTATAAATCCAATAAGTCTACCCTTACAATGGTCTAGCAAGCCAAACTCTCAAAATGAACAAATCTCACAAATGGCTAAAGAGGGTTTCAGAGGAATTTCTCCAAAAGTAACAAAGTGAGAAGTCAGAATTAAAATTCATTTTTTCCAATATAAACACTTTTATAAGAGTGACTTATAAATTATATTATTAAATAACCTAATAATCTAATTGGCCAATGTTCCCAAATAAATGAGGCAATACCAAGTAATTAGAATTTTTCAACTATGAAAAATTATCCTAAGTTAAAATAAATTAAATAAATTAGAAAATTCCCTCCAAATCAATTAAATGAGCATTTTAATTAACATTTTCTATGACCACTAAAAAACCCTTAATGCATAAACATGTTGACGAGTCCAATCACATAATGTATTATGAATCCAGATTTACCAATGCTAGATGGTTAATAATAAAAAATAGACATATATGTTGCCCTTATAGGGATGAAATTGGCTCAACTTGAATGGTCAAAGTCGTTATCTTCTGGTGCCACTATCAAGAATGTAGGTACACACTCAAATTCTAAACTCAAGGTGAATGTACATGCTACATGTCTAGTAAACAAGTGAACATCAAGTGCAGATGCTCAATATATAATAGTTGAAGCACCCAAAGACACATAATCATGTGAAGGAGATTGGGGCACCATGTAGATCTCACAAGCAAGTGGTTATGACTCCATTCCCACTTCATACAGGCACCAATGGGCAATCTAATCATAATTGTGGTGCAGTACAACATAAAAGAATATAATCATATAATAAAACATTTAATTTAAATTATTCAAATAATCATTATTAATTTTTTAGCATATATTTACTAAAGGTAAGAGACATAAATCCACTTATTGTGATGGCACTCTACTCTACGCTATTACATTCAAAATCATAAATTAGTAGGAAGAATAATCTCTAGCAAGTGAAACAAAGAAAAGTATTTTCTGCTACCAAATATGCAAACACAAGCAGCATTACAAAACCTTTTCTACCATGCTCTAATCAATTCGATGTCTTAAACAAAATTATGACAGAATTCCTTGCATCATACCGAGACATAACAAAAGGGAAGAATGGGTCTTGTGCCTTAGGTGAAATGGTGGGGCTTCTTGCATGTAGTGCCTACAACTAAGGTTCATGTCTCTATAGGGTTGCTCTCTACTATGGTTCTTAATAGAGAGTTTTTGACTTTGAATCTTGGTAAAATAGTGGGTCTTATTGCCTGTAGTGCTTACAACCAAGGGTTGATGAACATAATTGGCTTCAGTCTATTACCCCAAAGTTTCAAGCATGTTCCTTTAGTGAAATGGTGGGGCATCTTTCTTGTAGTGCCTACAACCAAGGTTCAAATCTCCACAGGGTCACTCCCTATTATGGTTCTTAATTGATAGTTGTTGACTTTGACCCTTGGTGAAATAGTGGGGCTTCTTACCTGTAGTGCTTACAACTAAGGGTTAAACAGAATTATTGGCTTCAACCTATTACTCAAATTTTAGGCAAGATCCTACAGCACAACAGTAAATTGTGAGCTTCTTATTTAGGAGGTCTTGGGTTTGAATCTACTCGATCTTAATAAATAACAATAATAATAATAATTAATTAGAACACATAATAATAATTAATCTTGGCTTTGACCTCTTATTGATAAAAAAAAAGGGGGAAGAATGATATATTCACAAGAAAAAACATTTCATTCACCAAAGAAAAACTAGATCAAGAACCTAAGAAAATTCCACCTTCTACAACCATTAAATTCTCAAACTGAAAAGATATCTACCCTATTCAAAAAATCAAAGTTAGTATAAGTCAGAACCAAAATGGGATGAAAACATAAGAATAAATGAAATTCTTTTCTAAAACAAAATAGAAAGCAAAAAGGATTAATCTTGAGCAAAATAAAATTTTGCCCATATATTGTCATAATTAGTTTGAAATTCTTACATCTATTCAAAATCTTTAAATCGTCAAGCTTTATACAAAACAAACACATGGAGAAAGAAAAAGGCACAAATAATACAATTGGTATAAATTCCTATGTAAATAAAAATCTTGAGAATCCATTAAATGCACATTCAATAAAAATTGGATGGAAATGGGTAAATAATAAAAAGAGAAGAAAATCTTATCGCCAATATCAAAGGCCAAAAAATAGAATAGTTTTAGGAATGAAGGTAAAAAGATGACAATGGAAAAAAAACATAGAAACAAATAAGAAGAGGTTAAATAAAACAAATCTCTTAGGCAATATCAATCCCTTCTTAGAAAACCAATGGTTCAAATGAAAATCTCTCAGGATGTTTGTAATTTGGAACAATTCATTTCCAAGTAAATCTACATTGGTAAATTGGATAAAGGCAAGTTGTGAGGGTCAAGTAAGTATCTTATGACTCTCATATTTTCTAGTTTTATTAGAATGTAATATCAAGCAAATTAAAGAGACTCTCCTTTTGGACTCATATTATTTCCTTAATTGTTATAGTCTTAGTTTTGGTAATTGGTCTCCTAAAGTTGATAAAGATCACATAAGTAGGATGAAAAAACCAGCTTGGATAATAAAAAATAATATTCCAGCATAACTTATTCATTGTCAATTATTTAAAAGAATTGGTAATTCTATAAGTGAGTTTCTAGGTCTAGATTCAAGTTTCTCTAGTTCTAACAATATCAAAATCTTAGGTAATATGTCTTCTAATTTGTGAGCTTTAGATTCACTAAAAATGATAATTAATAGGTCAATCTATAATGTCCACCCTAAATTATATCAAAGTCAAATTCAAGAAATAATGTTCTTTGATTATGAATCTAGACATAATGACTTCAATTTTTTATTCAATTATTAGTCCAACTTTAGGATTTAGGAATCACTTTTAGAATGGTAATAAGAAAACATAGCTAGGAGATATAAGGAATGTTGAACCTCAATGATTAGTTAATCCAATGAATTTAGAAAGGCGCCTCAATAGTATGTTCCTATTGCCAAATTTAGATATCTAAGAAGGAGAAATAGTTGAGACAATAGATCATTTAAGTTAGGATATCAATTTAGATCAAAAGTATTTAGGTAATAATGATTAAAATAAGGATAGATATTCAGTAAAATTCAGAAGTATTTAGGATGATGAACTAAATATTTTAAAAGAACAAAGGAAGGTTTTGGTGGAAAAGAATAAATGTTTTATAGAAAATGTTGGACTAGTAGATAAGATAAAGATGTTGGAGCAATATGAAAAATGTACACACACACACACACACACACACACACACACATATATAAGATATAAGAGAGAATATAAGAACACATAGAAAACTACTTACAAATATAATGTTGATTCATAATAACATATGTAATCATCTCATTCTATAGGAAGAGGCTCATAATCCACATACAATCATGAAGGATCATTCTTTGGATAATGAGATTAAGCTAAATTTTAATACACCCCCCAAAGGAGGAAATATTTCTATAATCCAAAAGGTAGAAGAACTTAGAATTATAAATAATAATAATCTTATGAAAGAGACTTTGATTCAATCCCGAAAAAATTAGAAGCATAGAGAAAATATGTTGGTTTTACAAAATTGAGTTGAAAAAAGTAATTCACAATTAAATTTTATGCCTAGTAGGGTTAAGGTATTCACAACACCACAATAACATTCATCAAAAAACTTAATAGATAAAGAGAAGACATAAATAAGACTTTTAATCTTATCATTAACACAATAGATCTATTATAACATGATTCAGAAGGAAGGAAATCTAGAGAAAAGTTTAGAAAAGGTAAGGAAAGAAATGAAAAGAAAAAAAAGTGAATAGGTCAAAGAAGAGAAAACAATCTCTAGCTAAAATACAATAAAAGGGTAAAGTAGTCAAAGAAAATACTAAAGAAATTAGAAACAAAAATTGTCAAAAATCATAGGCTTTAGAAAGGCAGATCGAGAAACTAGATATTATTTTGGAAAAGGTTAAATCAATCAAAGAATCAAAAGTTGTATAAGTTTTGGAAAATTCCTAATAAAGGTAGACATCCTTTTGAGGAAGATATTAGATCTATTAGAAATTTAGATATGGAAGGGGAAAATGAGCTTAATTCTATTTTTAAATTAGATAATGAAGCCTATGAGATCATATTGGATCATAATAAGTTAGTAAATAATATACTTACAGATAACTTTCAAAGTGTACCCTTTCATTACCCTTCTCTAGATAGGATTAAGGCCAATTTATCAATCAAAGGGTTAGATGAACAAACTAAATCTTCTAATATCAACTGAGCCATATCTGTAATGAATATTAAATTTAATGCTAATATATCAAATGACCAAGGTATGTTAGATAAACTAAAAAGGTTGTAAAATTTAATCTAGATTCTAGTTCAAAATCCTTATTGCATAAAGTAAATAATATAGATGTTTCTAAGGATTATGAATCAGATTCAGAAGATGGTGAAACTATAGAAACAATAAAGGAAAAAAAATGGTTAGTCAAAAAAATCATGGAAATGGATATAGAAGAAAATGCAGATGAGGACCAAGAGGATAATATAGAAAATCAGAAGTCTAAAAAGATTAGGGGTAATTATGTCTTAATTTCAAACAAAAATACTGTAGAATCGTCTGAGCAAGAGAAGTTAATTCAGATATCTTCATAGAGAATTTTATAATTGATAGTGATCAACAAAATATAGAATCTTTAGTTTCTCATAAAAATATGGAAATAGGATCAAAAACTTGTAATTATATCCCCATAGAGGTTGAAATGTTCTTAAGGGAATTTGATCTATCAAATCAAGATGAGCTTCTAGATAATTGGAATATGGAGAACTTAGAAAGGGAGAAAGGAAGTAAAAACCAATATTGGGAAGAGTTTGGGATCATGGATTTAGAAATATTCTTGCAAGATAAGGATAATATAAATAAATTTAATAATTAACTTGATGAATTTATAATCAAAATATGGAGGAGGAAAATGCAGGTATAGGTAATATAATTATGAAAGAATTAGAAAAGGAATCCTTAGATAAAAAGGAAGTTGAAGCTATTACTCAAATTGTGGAGAATGCAAGTAATAATCTAGAAAACCTTGGTATCAAAGAAAATATACAAGTTATAGTACATCCAAATTGTGGAAAGCTAGGTAGGAAAAGAGAAAGAAAATCCTTAGTTGATCTTAGAGTAGCGACAAGTCTCATTGATAACTAGAAGAAGATAAAGAGTATTTTGAATGATGGGAAGAGGAAGTGTCTTCGCTCTAATCCATGTAGTTAACTACTCAGACAATTAGGGGCTTAAATGCCCTTAATAAAAAATGTTTACTTAAACATAATTTAACATTATTTGAATATAATATAGTTGTAATCCAAGAGACTAAACTTAATAAAGAAGAGGGAGTTAAAATTAGAGAAAAATTAAGTCTTGGTAAAATGGAATTGGTTGATTCATTTGGGGCCTCTAGGGGGTTAAGTATTATTTGGGACCATGGGAGGATAAACTTTTCTCCACTTATTTCCAAAAGAAATTTTGGTGCGCGAGCACCTAACCAAACATCTAGGCACACCTTGGTTGAAAGAAAAGACAAAGGATCAATGGCATCCCTAAAGGTGGATTGGAATGTATTGAAGCCTCTGTTGGCTATATGTAATGAACAACTTAATGTAAACATGAAAAGTCCTAAAGAACCTGATAAGGGATTTAGGAACAAAAAATAATATAAGGATGGACAATAGTGAAAAAAAGAGATTTAGTTTGGTTAGAGGAATCAAATAGGTCCTACAAGGGTCTTAGAATAATCTTTAAGTGGTCGAAAGCCATAAAATAAGAAATAAAACAATTTAATAAGGTTTTAAATTTAAATTTTGAATCCTAATGGCTATATACTAGATTAGGAGGGAAAACCAATATTTGAGTTTTTAAACCTTTTTTATGGATTCCAACCAATGAAATATGGTTAGGGAAGTTGTTTTATGTCCTATATATCCTGGTAAATGCATAGGATCAGCAAGGAAGAGCATTGGTACAGATTTACTAGCAAATGTATGGATTTGGCCATTTGAATGCAATAAAACTCCATTTTTGAGCATTTTGCATTGTTTCTTTTGATTGGATTGGTTTCTTATTTTTGTAGTTATGTTTTTAACCTTTTGGTATGATATCTAATCCATTTCTAGTGCATTAAGACAAGTAGGTTTTCATTTTACCAAAAGTGTTGATTGCAAGCAACTTTGCAACAATTTGTGCATGTTTTGGGCACTTAGGAAGCATTTGGTCATTCCATGGATATGGGAATCTAATTCCCATGGAATGAACATATATTATAATGTAAAATAATTCTAAGAATTATTGGGTAGGATTTTGCATGGTTGGAGGCCTCTAATGGGATTTTGGTGGTTGTAGGTGCATGAAATACATGCCTAAGGTATAGCAGCATGAGATCTATCCATTGGATGGCACTATTTTATGGTATATATGCTCTAAAAATATCATATAAATGGTGAATAAACCTTCAATTGATTGATATTTTCATGGGAAGTCATACATTAAGAAAGCCCTAGGTTTGAGGGTTTGTAAGAGGCCAAATTGAGGTTTTCTTATTTGCAGAGGTTGGGGAATCAAATTGACTTTATTTTCCTTTGATTGGTTTCATTTTTGAAGACTTTTTAAATTTTTAAGATTTGGAAGTACAAGATGCATGTACTTTCTTTGTAAAATCACCTTATTTTATGCTTAAAAAGGATGCCTAGTTTGGGGATCTGGTTGTTGGTCCAAAATAACCTATACTAAGTGTGAGATATGTTAAAGAAGGATGAAATGGGTATCTAAAAACCTATTTTATTTGATAAGTCCTTTGGAAATTTTGGGAGAAAAATTAACATCTTTCTCATTGGAGACCTAGTGGGGGGCAATTAGGCCTACTAGGCAATTTTGAGGAATTTGAGTGCTAGGATTGGGTTAATGGTCTGAAACTACTTTAAACCTCTTGAATCCATCTTAGATAGGTGAGATACATCCACCATAGCCACTAGAAGGATTTTGGAGTTGTAGAAAGGATAGTTGTTGTATTGTGCATTTGGGGAACGTTGTCTTTCTCTTGCACCTTTTCACATTGTGAACTTTGTTGGACCCCATGACACTTGTCCATTATATAAATTGGTATCAAAGCCTAAGAGAATCCTGGGTTGAATGAAAGAGAGAATTATTGGGTTCATTGGTGTATTTGATCCTTGTTGAAGCCTTAGAGTGTCCCTTACCTTTTGAGCATTCCTAGTGGGTCTTGGTACTTGAGATGTCAGAAGAAGAATATGAGGGGAGTCCTTAGTATTTCATTAATGTTGAACTTGAAAATCTTGTGAAGGAAAAAATGACATAGAATAGGAGGATAAGAGAAAACCTTGAACAAGAACGAAGGGAAAAGCTTGAGAAGGAAAAGGAGATGAAATCCTTGATTGGTAGACTAAACATACTAGAAAAGAGAGGAAAAGAAGATAGGAAGAGGAAGATAACTTTGAATAATAGGGAGAAGAAGATGTCCTTTTGAGATCAGAAGTATAGTTAGATCCTGAGAAGGAAAGGATGGCTAGGTTTGTAAAAGCCATAAGGAGTGGAGATGCAAAAGGAAGATCAAGCTTACCTTTATAGTATACAAGTAAGATGGATGATGAAGAACTCATTGACTAGTTCAGTGCTATGAAGAACTACTTTGAGTTTGATAACATAGAGGAAAAAGAGAAAGTAAGGATTTATAAGACTAGACTAAAAGGGCATGCCTTACTTTGGTGGGATTGTATACAAGTAAAGAGGTAGAAGAATAGTAGACCCAAGATTACTTCTTGGTATACTATGATGGACAAAATGAAGGAAAAAATTTTACCTAGTGACTACAAGGTACAGAAGTACAAGAAAATGAAAAGTCTTAGGCAAAGAGACATAGATGTACAAAGGTATACTAAAGAATTCCATAAGTTGGATACCAAAGTGGGTCGTGAAGAGGATGTAGAAGAGAAAATGGCAAGATACTTGGGGGGCTTAGATTCAACATCGAAGATGAATTAAGTCATATAACCCCTAGATCTATTGAGGAATGTTACAAGTTCACCATAAGGGTTGAACAAAAGTTAAAAGAGAAGAGACAAGAATAGTGTTGGTAGAGGAAATGAGAAAAAGGTAGAGGAGGCAAATCTATTGATGAGAAGGAAAAATACGTTGAGGATAAAAGCAAGAATGATGATATAAGATAAAGAGAAAGTGGTAGATCTGGTTATGGCAGAGGCAGTGGTGCATTTACTAGTAAGTGCTTTAATTGTGGAGGAATTGGGCATCAATCCTATAGGTGTCCTGAGAAGGAGGTTGATCACAAGAAGGTAGAGAAGAGAGTTCACTTGGCACAAGGAAGGGAAGAAGAATGGGAAGACCAAGGCAAAGCTATAGAAATTAGACCATACATAGAAGGAGAATCCTTGATGTTGAGAAGAATGCAGTAGAAAAAGATGGCTCGAATATCCATCTTTAGAAAAAATTTGTGAAATTCATGGTAAGGCTTGTAAAATGATCATTGATTCTAGATCATTTGATGATCTGGTTTCTTATGAGATGGTAAAAAAACTAAAATTTCAAAGGTTTCCCATTGAGAGACCATATAGGGCTTTATGGGTAAGTGATGAGAAAAACATTATTGTTAGAGAGCAAGCATTTGTTGATTTTTCAATAGGATCATATATTGATAGAGTTCTTTGTGATGTGATTCCTATGACATGTCATATTATTCTTGGAAAGCCATGGCAAGCCTCTAGGGATACAATACACTGTGGATTGGCAAATGTGTACCTTGTGCATAAGGATGGTCTAAAATTTTTCCTTAACCCTTTACCAAGTGATAATGATGATGGAGGAAGGATTGTATTTGTTGGTGAGAAGAAGTGTATCACCTTAGAAGATCAAACAACAAATGGTGCTGATCTAAAACACAAGACTTCCTTGCTAATGATGAAGAGTCATGTTGTTGATCATAAAGGTTCTTATTTGTAGTAGATTGTGTGTGAAAAGAAGATATTAATTGGTTCTCTTTGGTTTCCTATGGTGACAATCATCAATGATGATGGTGGAATGTCCATGAAGGGAAGAGATAAGGGTCTTTTGGATCCTCAAATGAGAGAGGTAGGGAAGATTGAGAGGGAAAATGATAAATGTCCTAAATATGATGTTTTTGTTGATTCTAACAATTTGTATGTATGAAGTACATGTGGCACAAGTGGAGGATTTTTGAAGAAGAGTTGCAGACATCCATCTAGGAGAATGGGTGGCTAGAAGACAACTCCCCTTCACTCTTGTGGAAAGATTCTTTTTCAAGGTGGGGTGTATGGTGTAGGAGCAACTAGGCAAACATCTAGGCACACCTTGGTTGCAAGAAAATACAAAGGATAAATGGCATCCCTAAAGGTGGATTGGAATGTATTGAAGCCTATAATGGCTACATGTAATGAACAATTTAATGTAAACATGAAAAGTCCTAAAGATCATGATAAGGGATTTAGGCACACAAAATGATGTAAGGGTGGCCAATAGTGCCAACAGGGGATCTAGGTTAGTTGGAGGAATAAAATAGGTCCTAGGGAGGTCTTAGAACAAGCCTTAAGTGGTATAAAGCCATAAGGTAATAAATAAAACAATTTAATAAGGTTTTAAATTCAAATTTTAAATCCTAATTATTATATACTAGATTAGGAGGGAAAGCCAATATTTGAGTGTTTTAACCTTTGTTATGGATCCCAAACAATGGAATATTGTTGTGGAATTTTTTTTATGTCTTATATAGCCTATTGAAGGTATAGGATCAGCAAGGAAGAGCATTGGTACAGATTTACTAGCAAATGTATGGATTTGGCCATTTGAATGCAATAAAACTGCATTTTTGAGCATTTTGTATTGTTTCTTTTGATTTGATTGGTTTCTTATTGCTATAATTATTTTTTGAACCTTTTGGCATGATATCTAATCCATTTTTTTTGCACTAAGACAAGTAGGTTTTCATTTTACCAAAAGTGATGATTGCAAGCAACTTTTGCAACAATTTGTGCAAGTTATGGGTACTTAGGAAGTATTTGGTAATGCCATAGATGTAGGAATCTGATTCCCATGGAATAAACGTATATTATAATGTAAATAATCATTATAACAATGATTGGGTAGGATTTTGCATGATTGGAGGCCTCTAATGGATTTTTGGTGGTTGTAGGTGCATGAAATGCATGCCTAACGTATAACAAAAGGAGATATATCCATTGGAGGGCACTATTTTATGGCATATGTAGTCTACACATGTCATATGCATGGTGAATAAACCTTCAATTGATTGATATTGGCTTGGGAAGTCATATATTAAGAAAGCCCTAGGTTTGAGGGTTTGTAAGAGGCCAAATTGGGGGTTTCTTATTTGTAGAGGTTGGGGAGTCCAAAATACTTGATTTTAATTTTATTGGCTTCATTTTAGAGGACTATTGAAATTTTGAAGCTTTGGAAGTACAGGAAGCATGTACTTTCTTTGTAAAATCACCCTATTTTATGCCTAAAAAGGGTGCCAAGTTTGGGGATCTAGTTGTTGGTCCAAAACAACCTATACTAAGTTTGAGATATGTTAAACAAGGCTTAAATAGGTATTTGAAAACCTATTTTATTTGATAATTCCATTGGAAAAGTTGGGAGAAAGCTTAACATCTTTCTTGTTGGAGACCTAGTTGGAACAATTAGGCCTACTAGGCAATTTTGAGGAATTTGAGTGTTTGGATTGGGTTAAGGGTCTAAAACCACTTGAAAACTCTTGAATACATTTTATATAGGTGAGATACATCCACCATAGCCATTGGGAATTTTTTGGAGTTGTAGAAAGGATAGTTGTTGTTTTGTGGGTTTGGGGAACCTTGCCTTTCCCTTGCACCTTTTCACATTATGAACTTGGTTGGGCCCCTTCACACTTGTCCATTGCATCAAATTGGATGGAGAGGATTGTTAATTATTTTTTAAATGAAACTCAATTCCTCCTAATCAATGCATATGCTCCAATTCCAACATCAAATAAGGAAGAAGTTTGGAATGAAATTAGTGGTTTTTAAGAATTTAATTCACTAGAAAACATTTTGATTGGGAGTGATTTTAATGCTATCTTAGATTCTACTGAAAGAATAGATAGTATAACAACTATATCCCAAGTTATGTCAAATTTCATTGAATATTTTGCCAAAGAAAATCTTATAGATATTCCAACAACTAATGGTATTTTCGCATGGAATAATAAAGGAGTTGTGTTATGTAACATAGCAGAAAGACTAGATAGATTTAATTTCAAGGGTAATTCAATTTCTTTTAATCATCCATTTTCTTTAGTCACCCTCCCTAATGTAGGTACTAATCATTTCCTGGTCAAGTTAGAAATAGGGGATCCACATAGAACTTCAAGAAATCATTTTAAGTGTGTGATTTATAGATAAAGAATTTCTTTAATACAATGGTGGTCTGAAGAAAAATTTGAAGGATCAAAAATATTTTGTTTTATATCAAAACTAAAATCATTAAAAGGAAAAATTAATAAATGGAATAAAGAATGTACTTTAATGACATTTTAAAAGATAAACTAGAGATTGAAGAAGAATTTAAAAATATCAATGCAGAAATTATCAAGGTAGGAATGGATCATGAGAAATTTATTAAAGAAAAAGAACTTTGGGCAAAACAAGAATTAATCCTAGCTAAAGAAGAAATATTATGGAAATAAAAATAAAGGGAAACTTGGTTGTTAGAAGGTGATAGGAACACAAAAAAAATTCACAATAGTACTATCAATAGAAGGAATATAAACATAATAGTAAAAATTAAGGATCATGTATGCAGGGTAACTAAAAATCCAAATGAGATAGCAAAAAAAAATTTAAATACTATATTGATATTCTTAATAATTTTGAATCATCTAACTTAATAGCACAAAAAAAGGTGTTACCTAAGATAATGAATACAAAAAACAATAAAATCTTAAATAAGAAATTTGCCAAAGAAGAAATTAAAGAGGTCATTTTCCAACTTAATCCTAAAAAATATCCAAGTCTAGATGGTATTCAATTTTTTTTCTTTCAAAAATGTTGGGACATCTTAGGAAATGATCTTTGGGAAGTAGTTGAGGCAACTAGAAATTTTGGAATTTTAGTGTCTGAAATTAACAATACTTTCTTAGCCTTAATCCCAAAGAAGTCTGAATATGAAGACTGGGGAGTTTTTAGGCTCGTAGCTTTAGAGGAGTAATTTTTTGTACCCCTTAAAAAGTGGCAATATAAAACATATTAATTTTGACCAATGATATGGTAAATAAATTAGTTTTAAAAAATATTAAAAATGAAGAATTACATAATTTAACTTTTGTAGAACTATGTTTATTTCAAAAAAAAATCATAATAAGTTGTTGTAATTGGTCAATACTAATTATCTAATGGAGTACACAATAATGCAATAATATTGCCTTATGGAAAGTACTAAAAAAATATTAATTTGAATGCAAATAGGAAAATAAAATAAAATATTTTTTACATATAGATATTCTTTTTTTTTTAAATCAATTTACCCTTAAATTAATACTTTAGCCATTTAAAGTCATTCATTTTTTTACTAACATGTTGGCATGCCCAAAATTTGGACAACAAAATCTCTCTCTCTCTCTCTCTCTCTCTCTCTCTCTCTCTCTCTCTCTCTCTCTCTCTCTCTCTCTCTCTCTCTCTCTCTCTCTCTCTCTCTCTCTCTACTATTTAATTATCGAAACATTTTATGAATACTTAACAAAACAATAACAACTTATGCTACAAAATTGAATTCACTTATGATCATATTCAAGGGAATATTACAGTATAACATATTCATATTGTTGCAAAGGCCTTATCACAATTTGATCTCTACGAATCATAATTACATAGATGAGATCTAAATCTGATCTTTTATAGAATTAAAATATTACCATCATAATTTTCTCACAATGAATCATAATTACATAATGAAGATCTACATCTAATCTTTTGTAACACATGACTTTTACAATGTTTAATTGAATCATCTTCAAATCTCCAACAATAAAATAGAAACCTCCAAATATTTTCTTCAACACACATCCACATGAAACCTATAGAAGACAACATTGAAAACCATGGAGAGCTCACCTCCCAGCCTAGGTCTCTATGAGACCACCCTTGAGATAGGAGAACCAAGACCAACTAGGTAACAATCAAACACCACCACTTACATAACAATTACATGATACAACATTTAACACCTATTATAGCTTACACAATAGGTTATCATAACTACCAAAGAATGGGTGAAGGCATTCCTAACCAAGAGGAGAAGCCACATACAAGAAATACCATTTTCCTTCTCGAGGCATATAAATCAATATCAAAATAATTTTCCTTCACAAGGCATATAAATCAACATCCAAAATACTATTTGTCTTCACAAGGCATGCAAAACCCCTTATCACCCCTAAATGTAATACAATGTATTGGCACATGTAGTCCATACTACATGTTTTATCCCTCTTCTGCATAAGGAAGAGACTCTACACTCAAAGAAAGTCCCAACTAACTTCTTCACCCGAAGGTCACTACTTCCCTCCCAAGGGTGAGTGATGTCCTTCCACACCCATGAACAAACCCGCAAGATAATACAAGAAAATAAGCTCAAAAACATCATTTCCCAACCCATATAAGTACAACACAATAATACAAAATAAAATTCATGAAACACATGAACAAGATCTTTCATTACACAATTTAGAACATACATGGAAAGGGTAATTAACCTAGATCCAAAGCTATGGAAAATGACCCAATTTGAGAAGAGTTATCCTTCCTTCCTTAATACCAATTCCAAAACTCAAAAAACTCCTTCTCCAAATTCAAATTTCCTTTCTAATAGGATAAGAGAACCCATGGATGAGACACTCACCTTTCACTCCACCTAAGAATCCACTCTTTGAAGATAAGGTGAATTCCATCTGGACTCCTACTAACTAAAGATAAGGTGCAATCCACCTAGACTCCTACTAACTGAAGATAAGGTGAACTCTACCTAGATTTCTACTAACTCAAGATAAGGTGATCTCCACCTAAGTCCCATATTATAAGGTGATCTAATCATACTAATGGGATCTCATATGAAATTTTTGACATTTCCACAAAGTGACACTTTAGGTGAGTCATAAGTGAGGTAAGAGTGATAAACTAACCTAAAACTAGCCCCCAACCCATAGCACTACTATTGGGTTCATTAAATCTAGCCTAGACAACCCCACAAGGGTCACTTTTAACCCCTCAAAAGTTCACCTAAAGTTAACCTGTGAGTTCTACATGATTAGAACCCACTTGTGGCTTGACATTCAAGTGGTTTATTTAAAATATGATCCTAGGTTAGGTTACTCATGCCAAACCCTAAGTGGACATGTCATCGCCACATAAACAAAGTACAAGTGTCAAGTGACACCACACAAAATATACACATCATAATTACACATGGCATGTCCAAACACACAATAACTAATTACTCTACTAAAAACCACTCATATTATCTTTACAAATAAAACACTAAACAACAAGGATAAGATCTATTCATTAGATCTAACATGGGCATTATCAATTAATACAAAGGTTTACTCTTGGTTCTCCAATTTACCATGGTTATTTCTTGCACACTCAAACCACATTATTAGTAGCCCAAGATAATAAAATTGCATACATATATAAACCAAATTGCATAATCAATCGACTAAATAAAACATAACATGATTGCATAATTTCCATAAAATAATATGTACATCAATTCAAATTAGATATATTCAATGGGATCTCTTATCCTATGACATATTTTATTAGATATTATGATTTCTTTCAATTCTATATTACATATGCACAAATCTACTATTTTCTTTTAATGATAAAAAAATAAATTGTTCTTTATTTCTTAATTTGATAGATATTTTTTAGTTATGTCAAACTATAACAATTTTTTTACATAAATTGATCAAATAAGTTATAAAATTAGTGAAATATAAAAATGAAGTGAGAAACATACATATATAAAATTTCTATCTTATAAGAAACAGAATCAATACCTAATAATGAAAATTTAATTTTTCTCTTTTTTTTAAAATTAGAAATTAAATTATTAAAAAGTAAGATTAAAATTTAGTGTTATCATTATATTTATATTTCAATTTGTTCTTAATGTTAGATATAAAATTAGAGTTAGAATTAAGATTAAAAATTATACATCTTATAATTGTGCATTATATTTAAGAAATATAAATTATTTGATAATACTTTATTTGAAGAAATAATTAATTTTATTTTCCACATTATATAAGTTTTGAAAATAGTGAGAAGAGAGGATCAATACCTCAAATTACTTTGCTCCTTTGGAGGATCTGCAAATGGAGAGGGAGGAGAACACGATAGGAGGATTTGGCGGAAATATACCATCCAAAATATTTTTGGTTTCCAACTTGGATAAATAGCTTGCAGTGTTCAACTCCACTAAATACGTGCATCATAATCAGAATCCTCCTCGCTTTGGAAAAGAGGGCTTCACTCACACTTAGCAACTCAATACTTCATCACATTTATTGATCTACCCTTCTTCATTTTCATCCCCTTCATACATTCCTCCTCATTGCAAAGTAATTGATCTTCTGCATCCAAACCCTAAATCCCTCCATCTCCCATCAGTAGCTACCAAAGACACAGTTCTCATCATCAACGATCAAGACAGTGAAGAGAAATGGGAAGAATGTCAAGAAGTAGGCATCTTCACCTATTGGAATGGTTCCATAGCTGACATGCATAAATTGATCAACTGGTTTGAGGAGTTTTGTGGCACCTAGGTATGTATTTCAAAAATTTTGGATAGAATTCTCTTTTTTCAGTGCTATGATGAATTAGTTAAAAAGGATTTTCTTAGGGCATCAAACTATATGTTTAGAGGTCATGTTATTTACTTCGTTGATTGGATTCCTAACTACAATGAAGGTGATCTAGATTTTACAATTCCATCCTAGTTTGTTGTTAATTCTCTACCTCCAGAATTAAAGCATATTACCATTTTAAAAAGGATTGGATATGGCATTTGAGAAAAGCAATAATGTTAGACTTCTAATCAATTGTCAAATTAACAAGTCCAAAAACAAGAATCTAAAAATCATCACAAATAGATCCAAATATGATTTAAGTATGAGGGAAAAAATTTGGATATCATCAGACTTGATGATGAAAGAAGGTAGTCTTTCGACATGATTTCAAAAACATCAGATCTTAGCAGATCATTTCCTCAAATCAGAAGAAGACATTTCAAGATGCTTTGTGAAGATCAGGTTGTAGGGGACTACTTCATAAGAATTGGTTTAGAATCAACTAATATGAAAGATCACAACACATGGCAAAAGGAGAGGTGCCATCAAGATAGGTCAAACAAATCAGAAATCAAGGAAGATGGGTATACTTAAGTTGATACAAACTTCCTCAAAATCAGTGGCAAACCTTATCAAGAGATTGCTATTAGAGACAAGAATAAAACCTCTGAAACCTCCAATAAACCTAGGTTGCAAAGCATGATTGTGGATAACAAGAAACGAAGAAAGAAAGAGAAGAAAAGTAAAAGAAGGAAGTGCAAAGACAAAAAAAGATTAGAAATCTCAGGAATAGGGATCTTTGGTTATGAGAGAGAATCTCCCAGGACTATCTCAGCCAGTCAAAAGAAAGGTGTAGAAGATAAGCTTTATTAAACATGCAAAGATATAGCTCTGAAAGTGACCCCAGGCCCCCATCAAGTAGATTTTATAGAAGTTAATCAAGAAGGAAAATTAGTGGAGCTTGAGAATCTCATGCTGTTTACTTCTAGGAAAGTAAACAAAGAGGAAGAGGCACAAGAGGAAATAGCCATGCAAGAACCTAATCATCCCAGGTTGTCTAATAGCAACCTGAATACTCCTGTCAAAAATAACAAGTTCTGGCAAACTCTAGTTGCGGCAGGTAGTTCTCCATTCACACCTATGAGTAGGAACTAGGATAAGGAAAGGGATAATGAGCAAGTAAATAGTCTAACAATTAAAGAACTTCAAGAAATTTTCAATAAGGATCACCATTTGGATCCAACAACTATTGAACCAGACATGGCAGAAGCAGAAGATGTCAATCTTGATTAGCTCACTGAAGAACTAGTTCAAGTTTTTAGTGAAGATAGAATTGACAAAACTTCGACAGCTTAGACAGAAGAACTCATTTAGAGGATCCTCAAATTAGTTGGTAATAATTACACCTATGAAGATCTCAGAAGAGACATTAAATATAGAACTAGAGGACATTTATGTGAATCAATCACAGTTGGCAATCTCTGATCCTTTCATATGGCAAAGCTGTAGTGGTAACCTTGAGGACAGTAAATTGGGCCATGTCTCAGAGTTTGATAAACAAGCTGGCCTATCTAATTAGAATAATTTAGAAGCTAATTTTAAGGAACATGAATGGACTCCAATAGAGAAGATTGATATAGTCCAAGAGACGGAAGCTAACCTTGATCAGCTAGGTATCTATATGTCTCAAGAAGGGATCAAATCCCTTAGTTGTGGCAAAGTAAAGGGCAAAAGAGGAAGAAAATCATTAAGGGAGCTTAGGGAAGCAGATGGTCTTAGCAAGGAATAGTAGAAGATAGATCAAATTTTTAACAATGGGAAGGGGAAGTGCCTTCTCGATCAGGTATGAAGATCACTACTTGGAATGCTAGGGGTCTAAATGCCCCTAGCAAAAAGAGGTTATTAAAACATAACCTCAAAGCTTTTAACTCTAATATTTTTTTAATTCAAGAAACTAAATTAAATATAGTAGAAGTAGTTAAATTAAATAGGATGCTAGGTATGTGGTATTTTTTGTTTCAAGAATCTTTAGGGGCTTTTGGGGGTTTAGATATCCTCTAGGACCTGAGGAAGGTCAGTATTAGCATAATTCAATGTACCAACAATTGGATTAGTGGCAATGTCCAAAGTTTAAAATCAGACCTTAAATTCACAATCATTAATGTGTATAGCCCAATTAACGATCTTGACAAAAAACTTGTTTGGAATGACATTGGTCAATTTATGAATAAAAATAATAACAATCTTTTTTTACTAGGAGGTGATTTTAACACAATCTTAGATATCAAGGAAAAGGTAGGAGGCATTCAAATTTTATCAAAGGCATCTAAAGAATTTAAAGAGTGGTGCACATGCCATAATTTGATTGACACCCCAACCAATATTGGCACTTACACATGGAACAATAGGAGAAAAGACTTCACTTATATTGCAGAAAAACTTGATAGTTTTATGATAAAAGGAGATCTGGATGTAAATAATATGAACATTTAGTCTTCTATTATGCCTATAGCAAGGTCTGAACACTTCTCGGTTAGATTCAAATTTTTGAAACTCTCAAACTAGCTAGGAATCCATTTAAGTGCGAAAAAATGTGGTTCTTAAACCCTAACTTCATCAATAATAGTAATTTATGGTGCGCTCAGGATAGTTGTGAAGGCTCTAAAGTGTTTGTCTTTGTCAACAAATTGAGAATGCTTAAAGAACATATCCTTAGGTGGAACAAAGAGCATCTCAATAAGATTTTCAAAGAAAAACTAGATATAGAAAATCAATTAAAACATCTAAATTCTGATGTAATTAGCAAGGGAATGGACAATAAAAGTTATCTTTTAGAAAAAGAATTATTAGCTAGACAAGAAGACATCCTCTCCAAAGAAGAGATGTTCTAGAGACAAAAATCCTAGGAAAGATGGCTAACGAAAGGGGATCATAACACAAAAAAATCACACAACTCCACGTTATATAATAGAGCCAAGAGCAGAATTATGAGTGTTATAAATCAACAAGGTGTTCTAATTGATAAACCAAGAGAAATAGTAGATACCTTTGCTAAACACTTCCAGAACTTATTGAATAACCATGAGGGTTCTAATAGAATAGCACAGAAAAATCTACTGAAAGTCATACCTAAAGTGGTATCTCAAGGAGACAATAAAAATCTAAACAAACCAATCACCTTAGAAGAAGTCAAGAAGGTGATATTTGATATGAACCCAGATAAATCCCCAGGCCCAAATGGATTCCAAGCATTCTTCTTCCAAAAATGTTGGGACATCATAGGTGTTGATCTATGGAAAGTAATTGAAGCATCCAAAAATGTAGGCTCTCTTCTTTCAGAACTCAACCACTCATTTATCACATTGATTCCAAAAAAGTTAGACCCTGAATCCCCAAGTGATTTCAGACCGATTGCCTTATACAACATAGTGTAAAATGTTTTTTCCAAGGTACTAGCTAACAGACTCAAAGAGATCCTTCCTAAAATTGTCTTGGAAGAACAAACTAGTTTCATATCGAGCAGATCTATCCTTGATGGAATCATAACCATTCAAGAAACCATTCATTTTGCATGCTCGAATAAAGAAGCTTGTATGTTCATGAAACTAGACATCCAAAAAGCGTATGATATGGTTGACTAGAGGTTCCTTTCTAAGACTTTAGAAGCCTTTGGGTTTTCCCATCAGTGGATTAATCTCATTTTTAAATTTATATCTACCCCTAAAATTTCTATTCTTATCAATGGAACACCATAAGACTTTTTAAATATTTCTAAAGGTATCCGTCAAGGAGACTTGCTATCCCCTTCCCTTTTCATTATCATGGAAGAAGCCTTTGGGAGAGTAGTGACAGAAGCATATAACAAACAAAGGATCTTAGGTATTATTGTCACCAAAAATCTGCCTAACATAACCCACCAACAATTTGTTGATGACACTATTCTGCTTCGCAAATGCTTAGTTTCAGAAGCACACTCTCTTGAAGGCATCATAAATATGTATATGGAAGCTTCGAGATAGAAGGTTAATGAAAAAAAATCTGAAATTTTCTTCATTAATACTAAGCCAAATTTGGAGCAGCAAATATGCACAGTAATTGGTTTTAAGAAAGGAGCCTTTCCTTGCAAATATCTTGGTATTGCCCTAGAAAAAGGGACAAGATCTAGTAAGGTTTGGGAAAATACTTTAGATAAATTGGATTCCAAGCTCTACAATTGGAAGGATAGATGGCTATCTAAGGCCAGAAAATGCACCAAGATCTAAGCTATTTTATCAGCTATTCCAACTTTCCCTCTATCATGCCTCTTTCTTTCTAAGAAAAATCTCCAAAAGTTTGAGTCCAAAATGTGAAATTTTCTTTGGAGGGATCAAGAAGAGGATAAAAAACTAGCCGTCATCAAATGGGATAGCATTTATAAACCTAAAGATTTAGGTGGCCTAGGAATCAAGAACCTTTAGTGGCAAAATTGAAACTCATTTGGTGCCTTTATATTGAAAGAAATAGTAAATGGGAAAGATTCTTTATAAGAAATATCTTAATGCAAATGATCTGCTCTCAATTTTTAGAGTAATCAATCCACCTAAAGGGTCAAAAGGTTGGAATTTCATGTTAAGATGTTGTAAGTTGATCTATAGTTTTCTAACCTGGGATGTGGGCATGGGTGATGAAGCCCTTTTTTGGGAAGACTCCTAGGATGGCAAACCTCCTCTCTCTCTCAACAATACCAATCTGGACCTCAAAAATAGGTTGTCTATTTTATGGGGTAACAAAGTCAAGGACTACAAGACTTTGGTAGAGATAGATGGATCCCCTAAATGGACATGGAAATCTCTGGATGGTTTGGGTTTTGATGTTGAGTTGATCAAAAAATTTAAGATATTAGAAGGTAGAAAACTTAAGCAATCTGATAAGAAAGACACTCTAATTTGGGTAGCTTCCAATGATGGGAAATATAATGTCAAGAATGGATACAAGGCCATTGTAGAAGCTCACAAACTGGATATGGTGTATATCCTTTTAAAGTTGTGTTGAGATTTTGCTTGTCTCCCAAAGTTGGTTTCTTCCTATGGTTAGTGGTTCAAAATAGGATTCTAACCATGAATAGATTACACATTCTCAAAATTCAGGGTCCTTCTAGGTGTGTTCTCTACAAACTTAGTTCCGAAGACTTGGACCATCTCCTGTTCAATTTTCCATATTCCCAAAGTTGTTGGGAGTGGCTCAGGAGGATGTTGGGTTGGTCTACTCCCTTCCAAAAATCTTTGTCATACCTGCTTAAAGGTTGGCCCGCAACTTTGGTAAAGGGTTTCTACAGCAAGCTGTGGAGTGTCTCTCCTTTGATCTTAGTTTGGGAAATATGGAAGGAAAGGAACTGTCACATTTTTTGAAATATGGAATTCAACCCTAAAGATCTTATTTCCAAAATTGAAGCTAGTATTGTTGAAACCACCAACTCTCATTTAAGGAATGTGCACTTGGAGGAAGGTTTCTTCTCAAGTTGGGATGGGCTTAATAAAAAACTATGGTCTAACTTGATCAATACTGCCCTATTCTATAAAAAGAATAATAAAGAGGCTAGGAAAAACTGTAGTTGGAAATTGCCACCCATTGGTTGGGTTAAGTTAAATTTGACAGAGCTGCTTGTGGTAACCTGGGTATAGCTAGTATCAGATGTATCATAAATAATGATGTTGGGTGTTGGATAGCTAAAAAAGCCATGTCTATCAATCCTACCTCCAACAACCTAGCAAAACTTGAAGCTCTTTATCAAGGCATTCTTCTATGTATCAAGCTAAAATTTACCAAAGTCATCATCGAAGAAGACTCCCAAATAATCCTAAATGCTATCAGAAAATGGTCCACCCCTAATTGGGTTCTCAATTCCCAACTAGAGGGGGTCCTAGCTTTAATAGATGAGCTAGAAGATTATAGGATTTTTCATATCTATAGGGAAGGTAATCAACTTGTAGACTGGCTAGCAAATTCAGGAGCAGATGGAATCAATTCATTGATATTCAATGATGGCTTCTCTCTATCCCTCTAATTTTGTGGTCTCTCTCTATTTTTATTTTTATTTCTATTTTTATTTTCCTTTTTTTAATTTCCCTTTACTTTATGATTTATATGATTAATATATAGTTAGTTAGATCCATATCTTTGACATGTTCCCTCCTTTTACATTCGGCTGGTAGCCTAAGTTTCAACTTCTCCCATGTTTACTATTTTCCTCATTTGGCTACCCACATTAGCATGAGCATTATAAGTATATAAGTATACTTGACTCTATCATTAAATTGAATGCCATAGTGTTTTGGCACTTTGGAGTACTGAGTAATCATGCCCTTTCTACAAGATCTTCGTGTGGCATGGTACTATGCTATTAAATGCTAACATATGATCTATACCTTGTGAAATCATGCCTATGATATCCATGATTGCATCTAGAAATTTCCAACTAATATTTCTTAGTGTATACTCCAGTTTCCCTCATTCCCATTCTTGCTGATAGCTATGGATTCAAACATTTATCTGTTTCATGCAATGGAGAGTTGAACTATGGCATTCTGTGGGGCAGTGAAACCAAAGAGGTGGAATCGACTTCTGTATCCTATGGATGATATGTCTCAAATCACAATTAGTTGAGCATTGGGGGAAGGAGTTTTTGATTATCAATACACATGGTGAACTAATAGTGATATCATTGGGTCTTTCATAGGATGCCTGGTAAGGGCCAAAGTGGAGGCTGGTGATATTATTAGGTTGTGTTGTGATCTTTTTGTCCCAACCTAGAGAAAGTTCTTGAAACAAGTGGTATACAGCATTGATAGCAAGTTTAGGATCCCCTTACTAGAGAAATACATGAATTTTCCCCCGAGTCATCCAGATTTAGCAACTATCTATCACCACCCTTCCCTAGTTATACACGAGGGCTTTGCATTCCATCATGAGTGGCCTAAAATTGAGGTCAGTCTGCACTTTCTTCTTAGGTGGCACAGAATCATTGTAGATGAGAACAAAGATTAGCTTCTCAACTACCTCCAAATCTTCAATGCATATATTTAGCCAGGGGTCACTTTCGACAATCTCAAGGCCCTGGACTTCTGTACCCCTAATGTAGAATAAAATAGCAGAGCAAAGGTTGATTTTGAGTTTCCACCCAACTACTATGTGGAGCAGCCCAACAACATCCTTGAAGTGATCATGGTCTACTAGAAGAAAGGAAGAACCTGGTGTGATCTAGGGGAGCTTGCTCTATTTAGGGTTAGTATTATAGGGTTGTATAGTTAAGCCACCTAGATGGTGATTTTGTTAGTATTATAAAGTCTTTGTGACATGATCAGATCTTATCTATAAATCCTAAGTATGAGATTTTGTTTTACCTTTTAAAAACTTAAGACTCTATCATATGTATATTTGTGTTTAATATCATATAGTATTTGGTACTTTAGACTATGCTTTGTTTCTATTGCATGTATTCTAATTCTTCACATAAAATATATATCAACGTAACTATGTTTGACTATAAATTTGGTTGGATGGTTTTCTTAAGCAGGGTTTTGGAAATGGTGCGATAATCCATATATTTCTTTATGTACTTGTTTGCTTAATTCTTAGTCAAATTAGCTAAGGCTTTTCTCAATATGAGGATTCATTTTCGACCCAAGGAGGTCTTGTATTGTTAAATTGCTCCCCCTCCTCTTATGGTCATTATATTATGGGGTGTAGATATGCTTGAGTGTTTCATAGTAAAGCCCTTGATGCCAGGATCTACCGAGGGATTATTACATTCTCATTTTAGAATGATGTATCTTTCAAGCATTTCCCTGCCTCGTCATCAAATCACTTTGCCATACATAGTCTAGTATAGTCTTTTAATCTTGTTTTGGTTTAGCTTTTCATTTTTTCTCTATAGACAGAGTATCGGTTTACCTTGTTCAAGAAGTAATAAAGATTAAATTGCTTATAATTTGGTGTTCTATAATTTAATTATGGAGTAGAGTTGCTACTCTGTTCTGGAATGTATGATTATTTTCATAGTCTTAATTTATCTTTATTAATTTTAGGGCATGAACTGATTCATCTACTTAGAATCTTGTTTTCTTCTTTCAACATGTAATGTGAGAGATATATATGATTAAGCTCTCCCCTGTACCTCGAGGGTCATGAGGGCTACAAGCTATGATGACCTTGCCATTATCTCATTCTCTAATAAAGACTTAGATTTGCCCCTGTTTTAGCAACTTCTAATAAGGACTCTGGTTATTTTATTTATGACATAGTTGTATTAATAATTTATGTCTTCCTTCTTATGGTCATGAAGCTCTTTGGCGTTTAACTGGGTACATGGATTAGTTCTAGATAGTAAGACTCTTCGCAATTTTCTTTTTCTCTATCTGTTAGTGATGCTTTATTACTAATCTAATTAGTGATCTTTTCTTCAATTTTTTGTTCTTTTAGGATCCCAAACCTTCAGATAAAATTTGCATGTTTATCTCTCAGTATTGATTGACTAGGAAAGTTTCATTCTAAGTTGCAATTATTTTAGTTATTGTCTCTTTTTTAGTATATTCCTTGTTCTATTTGGCTTTTAGTAGGATATTAAATGTTGCTCCTATTTTGTTTTAAGGTACTAACTTATGAAATATGATATTATACTTTATCTCAAATAGGTAACTAATCCCCTCCAGATTTAAAGCTGGTGGGTAAATTATATGTTGGCTTTTTGCTCTTCTCTATTGATTGCTCAAATATAATTAGGAAGATGGGAGAATGGCATGAGCAGGATATCTACAGGTATAAGTTATTAATGTATTGATAAATAAGACTCGATCTCTATTTCTCTTCAGGGGTATGCCCCTATTCCAAATGTAAATTACTTTAAATTATCTTGTAATGTCTTTATTGGGGTATGCCCCTTTTAAAATGTAATAATATAGGACATGTGTCCTGGGTTAGACTAGAGGTTTTCTTCTTTGTTCTTTCCTGCCAATGCCTATTTAAATGGAGATAAGCTATTGTAATTCTTTATTAAATTAATAAAATTAATCAAGAGCTTGTTCATTTACCGATCAAAAATTAAAAAATTAAAAAAATACTTTATTTGAAGAAATAAATTTATTTTTTATTTGTTATATATTATACAATGTGAAAATTATAATTTTCTTTGTTCTTTATTTCTAATATTTTGATAGATGTTTTCTTTAATTATGTAAAAATATTTTAAAAAATTGTAACTACTTTATTTTAAAAAAAATTTAAAAATATAAATTATAAAAAAAGTCAGAAAAAAAATAGATTCTCTTTTCCTTTTCCTATTGTAAGTAATTTCTTTGCAAAAGTGGAAACATTTTCCTGGGAGAATTGTAAGACAATTATTACTATTTTTTTATAAATAGGCATTTCTTTCCTTCTCCCTTGGTTTGTAAACTAATGTTGCTATATTTTGAAATCCATAAATTCTATTAGATACTCACCACTATTAAATTCAAAAAAATCATACAAGACAATCTGAAAATTTATATGTAGATATAAAAGAAAATTTAAATAAAATATTCAAAATGATTCTATATGAATAAATATGAAAAAAGTAAGAATTTGATCATAATTAGAAAGTTTTCTCTATATTACCACTCTTAGCACATTATAACAAGTCAAGCACTTAGGTGTCAACTAAAACTTCTCCAAGGGTTTGGAATTATAATCCATAAACCCAAATACATGGTAAAATATATGTCCAAATAATTACACTTTGAAGAAGATGGCAACTAACATATACTACAAAAAACCAAATCGTAGTTGAACTCCATTCAACAAAGAAGATAAGATTGGAAAAACTTATGTACGAATTTGAAGGTAAGCACCTTTGAATATTTTAAATGTTCAGACCAAGTCTAACCACTCCTGCACTAAGGTGGAATGCATATACATACATACATAAATACATACATACATACATACATACATATATATATCTATATATATATATACATATACATATATACATATACATATACATATATACACATATACACATATATACATATATATATATATACATATATATATATATATCTATATATATGTATATATGTATGTGTATATATATATGTATATCTATATATATATATATGTATATATGTATACATATATATATATATATATATGTATATATGTATACATATATATATATGTATATATATATACATATACATACATATGTATATATATGTATATGTATATAGATATACATACATATACATACATATATATACATATATATACATATGTATATATATATGTATATATAGATATGTATGTATATATGTATATATAGATATGTATGTATATATATATGTATATGTATGTATATATATATGTATATGTATATAGATATATATATATACATATACATATATATATATACATACATATCTATATATACATATATATACATATATATATGTATATGTATGTATATCTATATATATATACATATACATATATATATGTATGTATATCTATATATATATATACATATACATATACATATAAATATATACATATATATGTATATCTATATATAGATATACATATACATATATACATATATACATATACATAGATATATGCATATATGTATGTATATGTATATATGTATATACATATATACATATACATACACATGCATATATGTGTATGTGTGTGTATATATATATGTATATACACACACACATATACATATATGCATGTATATGTATATGTGTATGTATATATACATATATACATATACATACATATATGTATGTATATGTATGTATGTGTATATGTATATACACATACATACATATACATACATATATGTATGTATATGTATATATGTATATATGTATATACACATACATACATACATGTATGTATGTATATATAATATACATACATACATGTATGTATGTATATATAATATACATACATACATGTATGTATGTATGTATATATACATATATATACATACATATATGTGTATATATATACATACATACATGTATATATACATATATATATACATACATACATGTATGTATGTATGTATATATACATATACATACATATATGTATATATGTATATATGTATATATGTATGTATACATACATGTATGTATGTATATATATACATATATACATATACATATATATATGTATGTATATGTATGTATATGTATGTATATGTATATATGTATATATGTATACATGTGTGTGTGTGTGTCTGTGAGAAAAGATTGAAAGAAAAGGGAAACAAAGAACTCTTCTCAATTTATAGTGATCAATGCCAATGAGAGGAGGAATGATTGTTAGTGTGTGGACAACTACAAGATGACTACTGCGTAATTTTGAATGAAAGAAAACCGCAAAGAATATGTTATTCTTCTTAATGGTAAAGATTTTGTCGTTCAAATTTACTCAACTACTGCCTAATACACAACAAATAAAACCATGAGAAATCATTTATTCTTCTCAATGGTAAAGATTTTAGATTGCCTTGCTATCTTCCAATGAATTAAAAAATTGTAATCATACATTTTGGAGAAAATTTATTCTTCTTAATGGTAAAGATTTCAGAAAGAACTTGGTCTGTGTAGAACAAATTTCCCGAATAGTTACATCAAGAAAAACTATGTTGAACTATATTATATTAAATTATGGAATGTCACAAGAAAAAATAATGTTTGCAAATATAGATCCTAAAAATCAAATGTGGTTGCAAAGATTCAATGGCTCAAACTAATGGTAGAATACCACAAAATTTTGAGTGATTATGGAGTAGGTTAAGGAATGGTTATGACATGCATAATGAATAATAATTTGAGATTAATGACCCAAAAAGTTGTAAAAAGTATTTGCAAATAGATAATTATTATTTAATGTAATTTTTAATAATGTAACTTTTAATAATAATAAAAAATTAAGCATATTTTAATTTTTTTTACAAATTTGAAGTCTCCTTATGAGACTGAAGAGCCTCTCAACTAATTAAGATACATTCTAATGTATTTTTAATTATATTTTACAATGTTAAATTATATTGTTATATTTAAATTATAATACTCATTTATAGTATGTATAAATTAAAGTTTAATATAACAAATATTTTAGAATATCAATTATCATAAATTATAAAATTGTTCAAATAATAATTATTATATAGATTGTAACAAAAACTACCAAACACGCAAGGAATGTAAATGGGAAGCCCCACCATTAGGATGGACAAAACTAAATTTCAATAGAGCATCAAAAGGAAATTCAGGCATAGTAGGAATAGGATGCATCCTACATGAGGACAATGGAAACTGGATAGTTAAAAGATCAAAATCCATTGCTAAAGCAACTACAACATAGTAGAATTATAAGCCCTCAAAAAAGGACTGAAGCTTAGCAAAGACTAAAACATCATAAAACTCATCATAGAAGGAGACTCACAAATCGTCATTAATGCATTAAGGAAAAGGTTTGCCCCAAACTGGTAAATCAATTCTAAACTAGTAATAGTATTACCCCTATTGGATTCACTCGATGAAATAAAATTCCATCATATTTTTCGAGAAGGTAATAGTGAAGTAGATCTATTAGCTAATAACAAAGTGGTAGGTATAGATTCCACAATTGCTCCCTAAACTTTTTTTGTCATTCATATGATTTCCTATAGAACAATTTGTGCTCTTTTTCATTGATATCTTTGAATACTGATAGTCTTTGGTAAAAATAATAACACCTATTCTAAATTTGCATTGAATAATATATAAATGGGATTTAGACAACCTGGAATCAAATTCTAAATCTACATCACTATCTATTTAGAATTATGCCCAAGAACAAAAATTCCATTAAAAAAAGCTAATTTGATAAAAAAAAAATATTACAAAGCTCATTCTAAAATTTGCATTTTTAAAGTAGGTCCTTAACTAATCCTGGTATCATTGTAATTAAATCACAATAAACTTATTATGGCTATTGATTTTCTTATTGTTGGTTACTCATTCCCCTCACTCGTCATGTATTCTACTTTGCCCTAATGATCTCCTATTAATATTTTTTAGACTTTTCCTTAGCTTCATCTGACTATATTCTCACGGTTATTGAGTCACCTATAGATCAACTCTACCTTTAAAATTAGAGAAATTTCATCTCTTTGAAAATCACAGTTGATTCCTATATATCACATATAGCCACAAATGTAATAGAAACATGCAAGTAGCCCAGGATCTTCAAGTGGATCAGCTAATAGTGAATACTATTTCGTTAGATTACTAAGACTACATCACCTCATTAACTAAAAATGACAACACCATAGAGATAACTAACTGCGAAAAAGAAACCTATTACATAAGCATACCAATGTTTCTAAGTAACATTATATATTTGGGATTTCTAACCTTGCTAACAAATTAAGTGAGTTTGAAGTTTATGACAGCAATCTAGAAAGTTAATATCATATCACTCAAATAATGGTGTGTCAAAAGACTCTTGTTTCTAACCTTCATTTATATTATCTTGCTACATGCTAGCAAAGAAGCTTGCTGATACATTGAAAGCTATATATGATCAAACTTCTTATTTTATTTCATCTCATTTCCATGTAACATGGGGTATGCCCCTTTTAATATGTAAGATTGTATAGGACGAAAGTCCTAGGCAAGACTGGAGGTTTTCTTCTTCATTCTTTCCTACAAATGCCAATTTGAATGAAATAAATACAATGTAACTCTTTTTGTGATATCTAAAATCAAATGGCTTCGGCCTTTTACCGATCAAAAAAACATTTTATATATATAGGTTTATTGAATATAAGTATATGTTTATATTTTAATGGTAAAAATGTATTACTACTAAAAAAAACAATATAGAGAAGTAATAAATATCAAAAGTTTAAAACAAAACAAACAATATAATTGTATTA
The DNA here is from genome assembly GCA_028749045.1 of Cupressus sempervirens. Lineage (NCBI taxonomy): Eukaryota > Viridiplantae > Streptophyta > Pinopsida > Cupressales > Cupressaceae > Cupressus > Cupressus sempervirens. The sequence goes on from CM053790.1 coordinate 240,838,409, forward strand.
ATTGTAAAGAAGTGAATGGATTTTCTGTCTACAAAAAACATTACTCATGAACTAAAATTGGATTCAAACTTTTATTTGGTCTATAATTCAAACATGAATAATTTAAGATGGTCCTAACCTTTAATCCTAATAGCGTAGTTAGGTAACAATTCAAAGTGTAAAGAAAATTCCCAATAATAAATCCACTTTTATGGGATGTTATGTATGTGTTCTAATTATTTTTAAATAAATATTTACCTTAGACTACTATGATAAACTAATTTATTTATTCTATGCATTAATAGTATTAAAATAACAATTTAATTGAATTCCATGATAGGGAGTCCATGGTCTAGTTGTTTGGGAATTCTAAGCACCTATTTGTATCAACTTAAAGAAACTTATTTGACTTGGTGCTAAACTAGTTACCAAGTATATAGATTGATGTCACTAAGGATAAGTATAGAGGTCTGATTATAGAGTGGCATAGCAATGCATGTCTTCAACATTAAAATAAGTGTCTAATTTCTAGCAAAAAATTGGTCACAAAAGCATGCACTATGGAGGAGCCTCCAAAAAGTGGGATCTTATAACACAAAACCAATAGAACCAATAGTATTTGCAATAAATAAATTCTATAATATATAAAATTAATTAAAAATATATTAAAACATTACAATTTATGAAAAAATAGTTAGTGTTGTTGATGCAAAACAATATAACTATTAGGCTAATTGTAGAAAAGTGAATGCAATAGTATATTGCCTAGGGAAAATACAACTAATAAAACTCCTTACACTATCATCAAAACTTTGGCTAACTTTTTACAATTCAAAAATAAATAATCCTAACTTATGTTTAGCACAAGACAAAAATTGTACAAATAGTTTGTAAGTAGTCGTCACATTAGACTTTTAAAGAAAAAAATATTGGATTATGATGCAGATAATTGTTATAGATAGAGGAAAATTTTCTAACAAAACTCATTATCCATAAGAGAAATTAGAAGTTTCTTTGGAAAATCATTATTATCAATGGGAAATAAATAGAACTACTATTAAAATTAAAACTTTGGAGGAGTAATTTTGTGTATCCCTTAAAAGGAGGAATATAAGACATGTATTGGTTTTGACCAATGATATGGTAGATAAATCAGTTTTAAAATTAAAAAAAGTAAGAATTATATAATTTAACTTTTGTAGAACTATGTTTATTTCAAAAAAAATTATAATAAATTGTTCTGATTGGTCAATACTAATTATCCAATATAACACAAATCAATACAATAATATTTCCTTATGGAAAGTACTAATAATGTCACATTGAATGACAAGGACTAAAGATGTGTTAAATTGATTAGGTGAGGATTAATGATCTGTGACAATAACAAACCTTGTCAATGCTATAAGATGAATCATGATTAATTGATATGATTGGTTGAAAGTGATTTGAAATTATGATTTTGTATTTTTTTGAAAGGATTCAAAGATGATCAAACAATGCTCAAAAAGACTGTGAAACATTCATAAATTGATTTGAATGATGATCAAGTTGGCCAGAATGATTAAAGTTAGTAAATGAGAAAAGATGAAATATTAGTGTCTGTTAATGATGCAATTGTAGGCATGAACTATTATTTAGCATCTATAGGTTTATCTTAGACCTTGGGCTTGGGTACTAAGATTGGACTAAGGATCTTGTCACACAAATGTGTGAGTGCCAATAAGATTGTTGAGTGTCTAGAAACCTTGTATGCTTATTGAACAACCAAGAAACTTGTGATAAGTGAGTTTTTTCACCTACCTAATAAGAAAGTGGGTTTAAGTCCTAGTTTTCACCTAACTTGTTTGACTTTGCATCACTTTGGCCTAGTGTAGACTCGCATGCCTTATCCTACCTCCATTTTTTATAGTTGTATCAACCTATATACATCATTATTGAACCTCTTTTAAACATGTAGTGGACAAAAATGAGGTTCCATAAAAGTGTAGGGTGGTTCTAGTGGTTTCCTACCCTAGCTTCTAGTTGGCATTATAATTCTTATACAATATCTTCCCCTCTATTAAGGATTAGGATGACATGCAAGAATTTAAATCATGAATTTAATATCATGGAATATCTTGGGTCTCACAAACCTTACTAGGAAGTATTTCATACATGATACTTAACAAAATATCCTATCATAGATGCTCTTTTATTTTTAAAAGATTGAAATTGTCACTTTAATGCTTCTTGTTGCATATCATGTTATGTGGCAAGTGGCTTGGTTTTTGCCTCAGAACATGAAGCTAACCAAGGAGGTGTAATCACCCTCATTTTTCCATGATTACAATGTTCTATTGTGCCCCATGGGTAGGATCCCACCCAGTGGATAGTTTGGGTTCTTGTGTCAATTGATAATCACTCTGTTGGGATCATTAACATTTATGCTCCTAATGATGTTGTGAAAATATATAATTTTTGAAAGTGGATCGTTGATTTACTAAGACCAAATTCTTAGGTTTTTTGTAGTGATATTAATATGTTCAAGGTGGTCTCAAAGAAAGAAGGGTTTGTGTCCTTTGGTTGGACAACTTGAGAGAGAGAACAAATCATGGTTTTACATGTGTAATACTTTGGGTCTTTTTTATTTAAATACCAATAACCATTATACTCAAGGTATCAAACATACTTAGAGTAATTATAAAGATAATAATGACATGAAATCTCAAAAAACTTGATCATGCCATGACTACAATTCAAAAAAAAATTCTCTTTAGAGCTATTGATTTTATCTCTCCTTGATGTGGCCTTGTCAAACAACTATCCAGTAAAGTTCAACATTCAATAGAATATTGGGTCATGTATGACCATCCAAGACTCAATTTTTTTGAACACTTATTTTCTAAATCATATACCTATAATGACTTTCATTCAAAGGATTTAGAACTTTGAAAGTTTCCCCACTCAATTTATTTGCATCCACAGTACGCAACTTTTTAATGTATCACTAACATCTTATGAGGAAAACATTGTGGACTTGCATCCTGTTACAAAAATCCTTACTACCAATCTCTTCTATCCCGACTTATAGGTTAGAATTGTGCAACTCTTCTACCAAAAGTAAATTATTTATAATTATGTTGTCTGTAGTTCCCAAATCAAGGACATCCTTCACTTTCTTAAAGTGGGGGATCATTCATCCAAATAAGTCTTCTTTTCTCTTTGAGCACATCACTCCTCATCAAGAAATAATCACATCAAGGAAGGGCAAATGATTATCTTATAAGTAAATCCTCCTAAGTGAGATATAGCTTTGAGGAAATGTCTAGCTATTGCTCCATCTCAACTCTTTGAGACTCAAAATGTTGTTTGTAACCAAATTGTCACCCTTGAAGACATCAAGAAATAATTTTGTCCATGGTTATTGACATGGCCCCTAGTTTTGATGCCTTTTCCTAGTGATCTTTATAGAGCTCTATGAACTTGTGTTGGTTTCAACCTCCATAGAGCCTATCTAGAAGCTCTTCATTTTCAATCTCTTAGTTACAATAATAACAAAAGAAATATCATTTTCACACCTATAATATAGGGGAGCATGGGGATATTTTTAATTCATGACCAATTTAGAATTTTGAAGTTATGGTTGCATAGATCTAGCTAGGAATTGAAAAATAATACCACCAATATAAAAAGAATAGAAGAAAATAGGGCTACATAAAATAAAATTTCTAATGCTTACATCATGTACTATAATTAAAAAAACAGATTTAAAATGTGAATAATTTTTATGAGTGAAATTATGAAGGAAAAAAAAGGTATATTTTAAGAGGCATAAAGAGTTAATTAGCAATCCTCCTTAGTTATCTTATACAAAAGAAAATCATGCAACATATACTTCAAGAACTCATGAAAAATAAAATATCATGTAGATGCATGATTATGACAAGTTCCAAAATTAACCAGAAAAGAACTACATTTAGCCACTACTAATTATAAAGGTGGTTGAATGCACTAACATCTGATTACCTTGCTTAATGTCTCTTATTGGAGCATTTCCAAAGTGCTAGCTCTAAAGATCCATCTTTGGCTTTTAAAAATTGTTTGTCTTGAGTAGACTAGCTTCATTATAGATAGAGATTTTTTCGATAATATCATTATTGTGTGGAAAGGTGGGGAATGAGCTACTCCCTCCAAGAAAAATCTCATTCTTCTCAAAATTGACTTCATTAAAGACTTTGACCAAATTGAGTGGCCTTTCATCCTTGCTATGATTACATCTCTAGGATTCAATTTTTATTTCATCTAGTCTATACAAATTCTTTTTGGGGAGGATTTGACCTTTATCACTATCAATTATTGTTGATCCTTTTCTTTTGGATTATTTGATATATTCACCAAGTTTTCCTTTCGGTACCTTCTTTGCATGCACACACTGCTAAAAGCTATGGTTACCTTCTAGTTGTTATTATTTTAGTGGGACAAGTTAGGGGTCTTAGCTTGTCTATGACCATTTCATAGATGATTCATTTCTCACCCTTATTAAATATGATCACAATATTTTGAAGACACTTTAGTGTCTCAATACTTTTTGTTTGGCTTCTAGGGTGACGATTAAATGACACTAAACCAAGTGTCACAAGAAATCCTTTCTCTTGGATCTACTCTAGATCCTTTGATGTGGGTGGAAATAGATTTAGATAGGGAAATATTTTAATTATTTAGCATCCTTTTTGTCTTCTAGGCCTCTTTGGATTTTTAGAATATGGTAATTCCTACACTTGGGAAGAAGTTATCTTACTAAATTACTAAGTAGCTTTTATTGTCTAGTAAATTCTATATTTGTTCAAAAATTAGTGTTTCCACTTGTGTATTACTCATCATGATAGGCTCCTTCAAAAGGTTCTTATAACAAGGTTCAAAAACTTCTCACATTTTTTTATGGGCCTAACTACCCCACCATCATGGTTTTGACTAGATTTCTTAGGAGCACATTAAGGACTCAAACTTCTTTTCAAGTAAAAATAGGGTCTTTCCTTGTGAGCAAAGTGGTTCATTTGAGCCATTATTAACAAAAAATCTTGTGTTATACCCGTCTCTTTCTATCATTGTAAAGTTCATTGCTAAAATCCTATATGACTCTTTCGTGGAATCTATTAGCCCTTAATTGATATTTGAAATGCAATACTTTGATATGTTAAGTAATTGATTATGTCAAGTAGAAATGATTTCCTACTTGCAATGATGATGCTTTAATTGATCTTAGTTAGTTAATGAAATTACTTCATGATGATGTCAAATGATGTGTCTTTGAAAGATATTTATTATATCCTCATGATGGTGAGATATTAATGTTAGAATGTGATGTTATTTATATTTAGTATTACTATTATACTTACCACATACTTTCATGTGTATGGTGTGTGTGTCCATTTTATATTTCTATTTGATGTTCCTCATATGGTTGAGGGAGATATTTGTATTCACCTACTAGTCAAGGTCTACATGATGTACCACTAGTCTTTGTCATTGTTTATTTAGCTTAGATATATATGCACATGCTCATGCTCAACTTTTATATATGTTTTCAAGTACTAGGCATTGACTTCCTTGAATTGTTAGGATAGGTGTGCCCTATCACAATAATTCAATGGTAAGAAGGGGGGGGTCATGTTCAAGTCCAATCTTAGCCTTAGCCTAATTACTTGTCTTGAGAAGGAGGACATGTATTTGCTAGCCCCATATAATAATGTTTTCAATGTATGTAAAAGTCATATTAGTTGTTATGTTGTCATTGATGTCAAGCCTTAGTTGGTTAGACATTATGCTAATTCAGTAGAGTGGACCATAGTGTTTGGTTGATGAAGAGGATTTAAAGAAAGTATAATGATGATTAGAGTGTTGATAACTGTATGGTATTCAATGGGCATTTGAATGAGTTAGACTTTGATAATATAATATTGGTTTAATTGTTTTATGTGATTTGATTAAGTGTTGAGATCATATAGAAGCAAGATAGTTTCATCAATGAATGAAGAATCACAATATTAACTAAGCTATTATAGTTTTCACCAAGCACCTAATGAATAAGTAAAGAAAGTGTAGTGTCAACTAAACAATTCAATGTTAACCGAGTCTTGTGTTGATCGAGTAAGATGTAATATTAAAACCAAGCATGAAAAGGAAGAACAATTTAAGAAAATATTTAATTTAAGGTTGACATTTGATGAAAATAAAGATTGTTTGAGAAGTTTCAAAGATAAGGATGAAGTTAGTTGTGAGATAAATGGTTGGAGAAATTCAAAGAAGATTCAATGAAGGAGATTTAGCAATTGGAAATATAGCACAAAGTTTAAGGTGGAAGTATATAACTGAGTATCTAGATTCAATGAATATGAACTTCATGAAGATTTGTCAATTATGATTAAGTATCAAAACATGGAAGATCTTAATATTGTTGTTGATGTTACCAATGATGCAAATGTTGAAGAAGTTGAAGAAGTAAAGGAAAACCAAGCATAACTACATTGTGAACATCAAACAAGTGAAGTATTAAGTTGATGTGTAAAGTGAGGGAATCAGTCGAAAATGGATTAGAAGTTGAAAGAGGAAAGAGATTGAGCAAGACAAAGATCTAAACAAGCAAGGTAGTGTTAAAACCTAAAAGATCATTTCACTGTTACTCTCTAATCATTGTAGTAGAAAAATATCTTAAAAAGTGGACCTAACAGTCTTTTGAAATCCTATATGGTGGCATTCTATTGAACGTATTGGATGTCCTTTAGAGCAGACCAGTCTTTAGAAATTGTCAAGGAGTGAACAGGGTCTTGATGATCTTTGGTGAAAATCCTCTAACAAGGTCACAGTAACAATGAGTATGTAACCTTTAACAAGGTTGGCTCCTAAAAAAACTCACTTTAAAAGAGTAAAGTATTTTTGGGTTATTAGTTACTAGGTGGTTTTTCCCTTTATAGGGTTTCCACGTTAAATACTTGTGTCAAATTTGTGTGGATGCTTATTATGTTGCAAGTTTATTTCATATTTACTGATAATTGTTGCAACTTGGTATAAGCTAAAAGATAACTCTAACACTCAGTATATTAAGTTGATAGTTTAATGCAAAGTTTATATTAGTTATTATTTTGATGTTGGATCTAGCTATCGAGCTTATGATTTGAAAGATTAAAGTATTTGAGTTGGTAAAAAAAATTGTAAGGCTTGTAGGATAACTGATTATAACTAATTCACCCCCTTCTGAGTTATCTAACTACATTTGAATGTCTACCCTTTTGAAAATCATGAGTTTAACTTTGCATGTGTTGTTTAATTTTGATTTTGGTTGGTCATGTTTATGTTGTCTTTATGTGAATTTGGCTTTGTGATTTAACTGGTAAATGATGCTTGGATTAACCTTATGATATTCAGATTATTAAATATTATTTGGTTAAAAAAGAAACTATTAAAAATATGATGATATTTAATTAATTATAAAATTAATTAAATATGTGCTTCAATTTTAAAGATTTAATTTAAAAGTCTAATTTGGAAAATTGTATAAAGAGAATTAAAATATTAAAAGGTTAAAGACTTGATATTGTTTTATGGTAATTATTTAATTAATAATGAATAAGTTAGAGTTGCATGTATATAATGGGCTTTAATTATTATTATTGATTAAAATAATAAATTACACTTTAAAAGTGTTTTGCATAAATAATTAAGTGGAGAAAAGTAATTAAAAAATATATTAAGTGTGCATAAGAAGAATAAACGAATTAAAGTATTTATTATTTAATAAAGTTCATGACTTTTATTAGGGTCAGGACTCTTTATTAAGGGTTTTCTTTGGTCATTTGGGGATATAGGAGTTTTGGGAGAGCAATTTGGGAATTGAAGTTAAAGAATCATTGAAGGATTAAGAATATTTAGATTGCATGTGTTCACCAGATTGTTTAGAATTTTAGTTATCAGATTAAGGTAGGGTTTAAGAATCCCTCTATAAAAATTATTTTGGAAAATCTGTCTACCTCGTGCTTATCACTTTGCTAGAATTTATTTGTTAGAATTTATAAGATGATATCTCTGGAATAATTCTTATTTGCATTTGAAAATAAAATTTAATTCATGTATTATTTGGGAAACTATGTGAGAAGTGAACAGTAGAATCATGCTACTAAAATTTGTATTGGAAAATCTAGATCTGAGCAAACAGTAGGAAATTCATATTGAATTTAGAGAAATTGGAAAATTATGTTTTTTATATTTATCTCAAAACCATTTTTAATATGAGAATTTCAACAATAGAAAATTGGAAAAAAAAACAAATTCATTCAAGATAGTTAACAAAGTGTATTATGCTTGCCTATTTTCAAAAGATCATAGGCATGTGAAAACATTAATTCTATGCTAATTTTTATTTAAAAATATGTATAGTTTAATTCTTGATTCATTAAAAACATATTTTTATTACTATTAATTATTAATTTTAGAAAGTAAAAAATTATGAAGATTTTTTTTAAATAATATTATTTATTTCAAAGATTAAATAAATAAATACTACATATTTTCTTATAAGTGGATTTTTCATATTAATATTTTTAAAATTATTGGTTGGATATCACTTATTATATATTTATTAATACAAATAGAGTTATAAGTTAATAAATATATATTTGTGATTTAGTTATATTTTAAGAGAAGTTATAGTGGAGTTCATTCTATAATCATCTAGTTATTAATATTTAATATTATGAGAGAAATTATAAATAATTTAATTATAATTATAATTTCAAAGTTGGATTATTTGTAGTTGCATTATGAATTAAATGAACAGTAAATATTAATATTGGACTAAATAGAAGTCAAATTAATATTTGAAAAATGAAATTGATTTAATCTAACAATTTATAGTTATATTTTTAATTAAGTCATTTATGATTTAAGATTATTTAAATTAATAATATGATAATATTACATGACATTTTATATGCATAAAGATATTTGTTATTTAAATACTTATTCATTTAAATAAGTATATTAGGCTAACAATTTATGTAAACATGTATATTCTTACTTTATTGCTAAACATGTCCTTGTGGCTCAATCTAAACATAGGAAATGATATAATTAAACCATATGACTAAAAATTATGTGTTTCTTATGTTTTGTTTAAAGTCTCGTGATATTTATTTTATGATGGTTTTATGTGGCTTGTATAGTTTGTCAAACTAGGATGTGCACTAGATGTTTTTGAGATTTCTTTTATGATTATTTGACTAGATGTCATGATGTATTTTATTATCAAATTGAGATTTATGTTGATGAACATTTGTGATGACCTGAGTCTTTAGAACCAATGCATTTCGAGTTGTCTGTTACAGAACTGAACCTAATTATTAGTGTTTTTATGGTATGTAATACAAATATGATACGAGTTTTGGGAAGGTAGTCTAGGTGCATCCTATGGGAGTGACTTCCAATGGGGGTAAGGGCCCAAAGTGGCTACTATGGTAGATCATTGTAAGTTGTGTAATAAGTGATAATATAGTTAAAATATTCAGGCATGCATTGCCCATGTCTTAAGTGCTTGTATAGACTAAGGATGGGAATGTGATGATACCCAGTGAGAGGTATACCTAGTTTCCTTGTTTTAATGAGAGAGAATTTTGGTTCCACATGTGTCACATTGAGGGTCTGGGGTCCATAATGATTAGTCTATGGTAACACAACGCTTGAGGGTCTGGGGTCTACTAAGAGACTAGTCATGAGCAACTCAAGTAGTTTGACCATGTAATGACACTCCCTAGTATGTATCTTGAGTATCCTTCATGGTTTTTATATTTTCCTCTAGTGGTGTACTTGTTAGATGTATTTATTGTGAGTTGATACTCATTGTTGGATCATATTTACTATGGGTACTAGACTTTTATTAATGATAATTATTTCTTTATTTGTTATTATTCTTTTGACACTTGGCATTTGATTTGGAAGTGGTTTCCCTTCAGTGTTTTGTTTCTTTATTTTTTATATTTGATTTGGACATGGTATCTTATTATTACTATTAACTTTGGTATATGGTGATTTTGGTATTGGATGATAGTCTTTTTTACTTTGGTTATCTTTTTTTTATCAATAGTTGTGTACCCTTGAGATAGATTTTGGCTATTGAGATTCCTTTCCTAGGGTTAATCTTATGATTCGATATTCATATGTGGATCATACATTATCTCTCTTGTATGGTGGAAGTGGGATCCTGATTAGGTGACCACATGGTCGAGAGGTAGTGACTTCTCACCATTTATACCTGATGCAGGAGCATCTTGCATTGGAAAATTATTGGAAAAAAAAAAAAAATTTGAAAAAGAAAAAAAGGCAAAAAAAAAAAAAAAAAAATTGGAGGAGAGAGAAAAGCGACGAAAATTAGAGGAGAAATAATAAAAAATAAAAAAGAGAAAAGAAAGGAAAAGAGGATTTTTATTTTCGAGGTGCATAGGTGGCATAAATAGAAAAAAAAAAAAAAATAGTTGTCATTACATTAATCGAGGTGTGTAGGTGGCATCTTAGAAGCTTGTGGAAAGTTTCTTAAATCTTGCATTTAATATTTGTTGTGATCCATAAAGGAAATGTAATTTTCTAATTGGGCCACATGGTGGTGCTTAGTTGTAATTCTAGAAGGTTATGGAAGTTCTAGAAGGTTGTGGATAAGTCATGCATAGGGTGGTAAGTGCTTATTTAAGCAAGGCATATGAGCATTTCTAATCAAGCTCAAGGAGTAGCTTGAGGAGTGGAAGCTCAAGGAGAAGTTTGAGAAGTAGAAACTAGAAGGTGTGAAGACTTCAAGGTGTGAAAACTCTAAAGGTGTAGCTCTTCAAGTAGAAGTTATTGGTGAAGCTCTTGGTGTAAAGACTCTTATTTAGGATTTCTTTTATGTTGAAGAAGTCATATCATCTTGTGGGTGTTGTAAGTATTTTTCAAGTATAATAAAATTATTTGTGAAGCATTTTTTTTTCTTGGTCTCTATATTGTTGCATTTTTGGTTGTGAGTTCGTACGGGTGGTGTTGGCCCGTCATCAGTGGTATCAGAGCAGGAGTTCTTGAGTGTACAAGCAGATCGCCAAAGCTGAGGCAGTTTGTACCAGGACCTTGGTTGGGCAAAGTTTATCAAAGCTTGTGGATTGCAGATCTGTTGTCCTAGACTTGTGATGTGGTTCCTTATTGTTCGTGCGAGGTGGCAGGTTGCGATCTGACTTACAAACAATTTGGTTGTCACAAGGAGCATGGGAAGGATTTGTTGCAGAGGGTTTACGAAGATCTTGGGAGATGGCTCCAAGAGGATTGGACCCTAAGATGATTGCAAAAATCCATGATATAGTGGAGAGGAATTTTTCTAAGATGTTTTCTCGGTTGGATGCTAAAGCTAAGAAGGTCAAGGTGGAAGAGGATGGTTTTGCTAATCAGTTTGTGGAGCCTGATGCAGAACCTGCAGAGCAACTAGAGGTTGTTGCTGAAGATATTCCTAATGTTATTGATGTTGGGATCGAGGTTGGTTTTCATGATCAATTGGTTGAATTTGACATGGAGATTATGGAGCACTTGGAGGTGGATGATCCAGTTGTTGGAGGTGAGTTATGTATTGCAGAGCATCTTGTTGTGAGCAATGAGGTTGTTGGTGTTGAGAGTTTGGCATGTATTGATGGAGATCTACATGTTGGTGCTGATATGGAGTTTGTTGTTGCTAATGCGGGGTTTGTTGCTGCTGGTGTGGATTCACTAGTTGTTGATGTGAATGGGAGTTTGCTAATGAAGCATTATGTTCAGTTTGTTCCTGGGAATGAGCATGTTGATTGGATGGTTGAGATTCTAGTGTTTGATAGAGTAATGCAGATGTGGAGGATTTGCATGGTGGTTTTGTTGTCCCTATTGAGGTGGAAGCCTTTGGTGAAGATGAAGATGGTTGTAGATTTTCTTTTTGGCGTCCAAGTGTGGGACACACTTTTCTATCTACTGGGGGAGTCTGATGCAGGAGCATCTTGCATTGGAAAATTATTGGAAAAAAAAAAAAAAAAATTCTAGAGGAGAGAGAAAAGTGACGAAAATTAGAGGAGAAATAATAAAAAATAAAAAAGAGAAAAGAAAGGAAAAGAGGATTTTTATTTTCGAGGTGCATAGGTGGCATAAATAGAAAAAAATAGTTGTCATTACATTAATCGAGGTGTGTAGGTGGCATCTTAGAAGCTTGTGGAAAGTTTCTTAAATCTTGCATTTAATATTTGTTGTGATCCATAAAGGAAATGTAATTTTCTAATTGGGCCACATGGTGGTGCTTAGTTGTAATTCTAGAAGGTTATGGAAGTTTTAGAAGGTTGTGGATATTGTGTAGGAGGAATTCTAGAAGGTTGTGGATAAGTCACGCATAGGGTGGTAAGTGCCTATTTAAGCAAGGCATATGAGCATTTCTAATCAAGCTCAAGGAGTAGCTTGAGGAGTGGAAGCTCAAGGAGAAGTTTGAGAAGTAGAAGCTAGAAGGCGTGAAGACTTCAAGGTGTGAAAACTCTAAAGGTGTAGCTCTTCAAGTAGAAGTTATTGGTGAAGCTCTTGGTGTGAAGACTCTTATTTAGGATTTCTCTTATGTTGAAGAAGTCATATCATCTTGTGGGTGTTGTAAGTATTTTTCAAGTATAATAAAATTATTTGTGAAACATTTTTTTTTCTTGGTCTCTATATTGTTGCATTTTTTGTTGTGAGTTCGTACGGGTGGTGTTGGCCCGTCATCAATACCCCTCTTAGACTGGGAGATGTTGGATATTGGATGATGTAGTTGTATCATTATCATTCTTAGTTTTATGTTGAATATTTCTATTCAGGTGTTGTATCTATGTGTATTATGTATCTTGTACTTGAGATCCTATGGGATGTTGTATAGTATTTTGATGTACTTGTATTTATTATTGCATGCCCTGCGACATGGGCAATGGATGATGTTATTTGAATGTACTTTTTCCTAGTAATTATTCTTATGTATGTGTATATGAGATTATATATTTATTTATTCATTTTATGGTTATGTACATTGTACTTAAGACTTAAACTTATTAATAAAACTTCTTAAATGTGACTCAACATGAAAGAACTCATGAGGAATGTAAACATGACTCAATGCAAAGGAACTCTCAAGGAATGAAATATGTATTGTAATGGTTTATGTGTAATTGATGTGCATGTTTATATTGCTTCCACATTGTTACTTTGATGTTGTGTAAACTTTAGAAGAAAAAAATTGTTGAGTAAACACTGCAATGTATTAGGTTAATTTCTCTTGGGTTCTCGAGCAGAGCACTACAGCTTTGAAAATTCTCCTTGACCATTGCATTTGTTTAGGATATCAAGCGAATAGGCCTTCCTATAAGGGGATTGGCTTTCAAAGTCTTATTATTATAAAATATGGAGTGCACATTCTATTGAAAATAGATTGATATATGTATGACAAATGTGTTTCAATCATTGTTTTGTCACCAATGTCAAACTTGCTACTTGTGGGTAAGACGATTGCTTATATGATTTAAGTATTATCATTTGTTTGATTGATAAAGAGGATTTGATCTAATGAAGTAACAATGGCACCTAGAGGAAAGGTTGAGTTATGATATGTAAAGAAGTACAAGAATCAATTAAGACAATGATATTATAGTGCATTGATAATCTACTTAAGGTTGCAAATGTTGGTTGCATTGAGTAAGGTTAGAAGAACAAGTTAAATGAAGTTTGTCTACCAAGCTTGATCAAGTGGATAGTGTTGGCATTATGTTGCATTTGTCATTAGTGACAACACTTATTTAATTATGAATGATTACCAAGCTCGTCACTCAATCTACAATTTACACTAAGCATTCAATGGTTGCTAAGTAAGTTCTTCAGTTAAGAAGTTCACACCGAGCATTCCTAAAGCTACTGAGTGAGTGTGCAGTTTAGCAATGTTTACCGAGCTTACAGTGTTCACTGAGCACATAGTGGTCACTGAGATTCACAGTGTCTACCGAGTCATCAGTTTGTGTGATGTGAAGCCAGTGTCTACCAAGTGATGGATGTATAGTGTTTACTGAGTGAAGCAAGGTAAATGAAAGATTCAGTATCTACCAAGTAACACTATATCTACCGAGTCTCCAATGGTTACCAAGTTCAAAGCTACATTGTGTGATTAGTATGGACCGAGCTTCTACTTCTACTGAGTGCATGATGATGCTGAGTAATGCAGTGGATATCAAGTATCAAAAGGTCACCAAGTCAGCTATTCAGAACCTGAGTTTCTACTATTTGGCCGACTCAATAATATTTTGTTTACTTGTGTTTTAGCCAACCTTGTAATTGTAAATGTTGGAATGGTATATATGTAATGAATTGTATCATTTGCAATGTATGAAAAATGTATCAAGGAATGGATATGTAATGATTTGAGAAGAGTGAATGTGAATTAGTAGCAGAGTAGAGTATTCAACAAGGTCTACAAGGAGTAGTAAAGTTTTATCAATCACAAGAGGTGATCTATACTTCAAGGATCTAATCAACAATCACATTGTAAGTCAGATCTACTGTTTCATCTTGACAGGTGAATCAATTTTTTAAATCCTTTAGCAAGGTAGACTTAACAGTCTGTGTTTGAATCTCCTAACAGAGTGCATAATTCATTGTATGTTTGTAAAACCTCTAACAAGGTGGATCTAGCAGTCCAAATTGCTCTTAACAAGGCAAATCATCAGAAGTGGTCAATGTAAGCCCTAGCAGGCCAACTTTATACTACAGTAGTGAAGTTTTGTGGGTATCATCCCCACCCCAGTTTTACTTTCTATTTGAAAGGTTTCTGGATCACCAAAATACTGTGTTCATGTGTTATGAATGTTTATCTTTTTCATGCATATAGTAGATTAGATGAATGAATGGTGAATGATTTATATTGTTAAGTACTAAATTGACTTAAAATTTTTGAGGTTACTAATTCTTGACTATTTCCAACAATTGGTATTAGAGCTTTGTGGTTCTTAGGATAAAGTTTGACAGCTTGAGAAAAGATTAAGGACAATAGGGATATTTAGACTTGACAAAGCTATTGATAATGAGAAGCTAGATTTGGAGATGTCCATAGCCCAACTCAAGGAAGAAAATGAGCATCTTTCCCAATCCCTAAAAAGAAGGAAGGAACTTGCAAGACAAATGAATGACCATTAGTATGTTGAAGAAAAGATTGAAGATTTTTTTCCCTTCAAATGGTTCAGATGAAGCAAATGAGGCAATCAAGGAACTCCTAGAAAAGAATGGCTCTTTGCAAGAAGAGGTAAGAAAATTGAAAAGAGAACAAGAAATTTAGTCAATAAGAATGTGTAAAATTTTGGAACAAAGGAATAAGGAAATTGAAGACTTAGAGGAAAGAAACAATGCAAATCAAAATCAATCCCTTCAGCAAGAAAGTCTTATCAATCAGCTCTCCAATGCAAATGAGGAAATCATGCATTTGAGATCTGAAAATGAAAGTTTAAGGAATGATTTAATCACTAAAAGACAAATCAATGAAAGATTGAAAGTTGATCTAATCTCTGAAAAACAACTCAATGAAAGGATGATGAAATCTCAAGCAGACATGGATCAATTGAATTAGCAAAGTGAGCAGAATCTTTATAGGCAAAAAGGTAAAGCAAGACTTGGATACAAAGAAGAAGGTGAATCTTCCAAGCAAGGTGCCCAAAGGAATCAAAGACCTACTTGCAATTACTATGGTAAGTTAGGTCATACATCAAACAAAATTTGGAGCAATGGAAAGGAAAAATTCAATGGAAAATGATACAATTGCAATCAACATGGTCATAAAGCTAATGAATGCAAGGAGAAACCAAAATTTAAAGGTAAATGCCACAAATGCAAGAAATAAGGTCACAAGGCATCTGAATGCAGATCCAAACCATTCAATCCAGCTGAACAAATTATCAAGGCAATATTTGGTTGGGACTATAATACTTAGTGTAGATGTCACTATTGTGGAGAATATGGACACATTGGCATAGACTATATAAGGCATCACTTGAGAAAGAGGGATATAATAGTAAGATGTTATACATGCACTGAACTTGGTCATATAGCTAAAAACTACATAAATATAGGAAGAGTTGAAGACGAAAAGAAAGTTAAAGTTGATAACATTAGGAAGTAGATGAGATAGCAGTGGATTCCTAAATCTACCAAGCAAAAAAATTCAAATGATGGCCATGTCACTCAAGAAGTTGGTGACTCCACCATTTCCAATTAGATTCATGAAGGAGGAACCGGAACTATATCTTCAAGCTATATTTTGAGCAATTCGAAATGAAAGAAAGCAGAAGATCTAAATCAGTATTTCAGATATAGAGGGATCACATGAAACCAAGTCATACCGAGCAAGGTTAGTCATAGACTTAACTGAGCTAGGTCAGGAGTAATGAAAGTTTTGTTTAGTTGTCGAGTCACAAGCTTCTACCGAGCAAGTGAGTGGATGATAGTCTTTCACGCACTACATCATTATGGTACCTAGCATTTAATGGTGAATTTTCATCAAAAAGGGCATATTTTGACTTCATTTTTCACCATAACTTCAGAATTCACAGAGCAGAGCAATTCCTGGTGCATCCAAGCTATTTCGAGAAAATTTGCAACAAAGAATTTGTTCAAAAATTTCCTCTCATTTACCAAGCAGCCATGGCATCCGAGAGTAGCAGTAGTAGTAAGACAAAAAGAGGATCTGAGATGTTGGTTAAGGGTGTGGAGTGGAACATGCCAAATTTCAAGCTAGTACCAGTAGTTGCAAAGTCACTGGACCCTAATGGAGCTCAATCTCAAATTCTGCCCAAGGTACTTCTGATTAATGATATTTGCACTCATTTTAAGTGTTTTGTTCAAGAGATTGGAACCCTAGAGATGGATAGTGCCCTAGAAGAGATGTGTGTTGATGGTTCATTGAAACCCAAGCATAAGCACCTAGAAACCAAAGGATTAACATATTTTGCATATGCCAAGGAGCTTTCAGATTAAGTGGACTAGGTACATTCTCAGTCGTGTGCATAATGGATAATTATGGTTAGAATAGCATGTATTGATCATAAAGAAAATGATTCATAAGATTATGAGTCTCCCAATGCTGAGCAAAGCCAAAACTACCAAAACCCTAGGTCAGGATGAACTCTAGAAGAAAACCCTAGCCGAGTGGGATGGTAAAGGTTTGAAGATTAGCATTGTTTCTAACATTGAATTAAGGTTTGGCATCCACGTCATTGCTCACAAAATTTATAGCTCTACTTGTTTGAATAGTGTGTCGTGTGAAGCAGTGGATTTGACATATAAAGTTGTGAAGAAAAATATGGAATTTGATTTGTCAGAGTTCTTGTTGAAGAAATTGAACAAAAACATGGATAGTATTAGGAAATCTAAGAACAACCCCTACAAATTTGGTTCGTTGTTAACATGTCTTTTCTTCTATGTTCAAAAGTTTTTCCCATCTAAAGGTTCAGTAGTATGGAGAAAAGATGTTCCTATTTTGTATCAGATAAATGACTTCATTGCAAAAATGGCTATAAAATTTGGTAGCATTATGGACAATTACTTTAAAGATTTCAAGGAGAAGATGAACAACAAGTTCAGGATTCCTCCTAAGCTTGTTGAGGATTACAAAGATGATGTATGTTTTATGGTTGACTATGATAGAGTATATATTCAGGCAGTCAAGCCCCGAGTTACATGGGTGAAACCTCTTCCATATGAGGTTAATATTGATGAAACTAGAGACATCATAGAAGCCCTGATAAATGAACATTTAGATATAAAGCTACCAGTTTTTGGTACATATGATGAGGCAAAAGCTAGAATTGAGCTTGAAATCAAGCTACCCTATGCAATAAGCCAAGGAAAGAGGAAAATAGCCAAGTTGAAAACTACTAGTAGCCCTCTTATGTTTACAGAAGGAAAAGGAGAGGATAATGAAGAAGAAGAAGAAGAATAGGAATCTGAGAAGAAGGTAGAGCCAGCAAAGAAGAAGGGCAGGGTAATCATTACCAAGCCACCAAAGGACTCCACGGTTGTATTCACAAGAAGATCAAAGAAGAAAGGTGGGATTGAAGTTGTACTTAGCAAGCCCCTACTTACCTTCCAAGAAATGTTGAAAAAGATGGAAGAAGGAGCAGGCATCACAAACTTCAAAGCATTAAAGTTTGAAACAAGAATAGATGCTGAGAAGATGCAAATTTAGGAGTTAGTGCTCAATAAAATGGGGAAATGGAAATATTCCCTAGATTAGATTACTCCATAGATTTCAAAAGAATTGTTGGCAAGATTGCAACCAAGGTGGGAATTAGCTATATAGACAACAAAAGACATATATGAACAATCTTTGAGGAAGTTATTGCCCAATCTCACATATGCAAAAGTAAAGGCAGCAATGAGAAACAATGAAGGTAAAATGATGATTAGATTCCATACATGTTTGATTTTGATCAAAGACATTGAGCATGTTGTTATAGATTCAACAAACATGTCCAAGAACATCTATCATCTGTACAAGCCCAGTGAAGACCTAGAGGAAATCAAGGATGATGATGATGATAGTGATGATGAAGAAGATAACACTCCATGTGTCACTTTTGATGTTGAGTGTTAGAGTAAATAATTAATTATTTATGTATTCTATTTACTTAAGCTTACTTAGGTTAATGCATTTATTTAATATTTAGTATTTAATGTATGTAGTGATGAGTTGTTGACAACACGGGAGTTTGTTCCTGTCTAGCATGTTCTACCTTTTTGTGGAAGAGTGCTTGGTTGTCAACCTTATCTTCTACCACCTTCCGGCTTGTTCTACAAGCTTCCTTGAAGCCTTTATAAGCGGTCTCTCTCTCATTGTAAACATAACACATTCTCATTATAAATACATATTTTCTTGTGTTTTCATATTTTCTCTCTCATGTCCATTTAGAGTTTTTCCCTTACTCCACGCTCTTCTCTCATTGACTTCTCTTTGATAGTTTTTTGCATGCAGGTGATCTTGGGCATCTTTGGAGTTGGATTTCATCAACTCCAACATGGTATTAGAGCCTCCCTGCCGCTGCTTGGTTGAAGGATATTTGAAGCCGTGATTTAGAGTCACAAACCCTAGTTTGTTTGTGCATTTTTTTTCAAATCAAGGGAACATCAAATTTTTGGAGTACTTTGGGCCCAAAAAGACATCATTGGATTTAGAAGGTGTTTTTCAGCTAGGATCCATATAAAATTTGTCAATTTTGGAGATAGGGCTCTAGGAGGCAAAAATAATTTAGTCGAAGAAGATTTCGTATGGTCGTATAGACACAGGGTCAAATTTTAAAAAAAAAATATAATATAGACGGGCACCACTGTGAGGCTGCCACTGCACCACCTGTGCGTGGCCCATAGCGGCCGCAATAGGTAGTGTCACCCTGCGCTCCACCACAATTGGCATCTATGCCAGTTCCTACCACTCTGCTCCGTCGATCAACCTCCTGTCCTGCGTGGCGTTATTTGCATAGTCAGCACAACATTTGTATCCTAGTTAGTAGTTGTGGGGTGACATGTGGCACAGGTGCCATGTGGTACTTTTCCATGTGGACTCTTCCATGTCACCTACCACGTCACCCTTCTTGCCACATGGCTTCTTTTTTTGCGATGACGAGCCACAAGTTGTTAAATTTAGTCCAATGCAATGCTGACGTCAGTATCATGTCAACACTGCATCATGTGCCCCTTGCAACTCTCCTAGGTCATTTTGGACCTACCTTCAATTTTTTGGCCATAACTTGAGCATACAGAGGTATTTTTATGATCCAAAAGAAGTGCCAGAAAGCTGGTTCCAAGATGGAGATATTGGTGTAGGTATTTTTAAGTTTTGATGTATTTTTATTGCCCATTTTTTCAATTGAAGTCCAAAGTTTTATTTTTGACTCTAGCTTGCATATCTTTTGTGTCTGATGTCAATTTTTTGAAAATTTTATATTTTTGGAAAGCTGGTTTTGTCACCTTTTCAGAAATGTAGTCCTTTTCCTTAGATTTTGTCCCATGCTCTTTCTATCATACTTTTTACATTTTTTTCTCTATGGTGGATATCTTGGGTGTTTTAGGTCCGAGGATCATTTTCCTGGCATGGTTTCTTTTGTTTTGGGCTGTCCTTTCTTTTGTATTAGCTTGTTTTTGGTTTTGATCATTGTAGCTATCATTTTGAAGCACTTTTATATATCGCACTGAGATAAAGTGCCACTGTTGCATTTCAAGGGTCATGAACGTTGTTTTTGAGTCAGTTGTACATGCACTATTTTTATAAAGCACCTTGGGGGGATAGTTGTTTTCTATTTTAGGCATTCTCCCTTTGTCAAGTGAGTGTCCCTTCCATGACATTAGCCCCATGCAACGTCAGTGTGATCGTGTCTTTATAGGTGTTTGTACCTCTTCCTCTCTCATTGTTCTTGGTTCGTCTATAGGAGATTTTTGGCCCACCTTCTCAGTTGCCCATCATCTCACCCTGTCTGCATTTAGGGGGGGTGATTTTCTTATTCTAATGCATCTGTGGTTCAATGGTTCGATAGTGTGAACTATGTATTCAGTGGTTGATCCTATATACAAGGCAATTGCAATGGCTGGCTACCTATACATTTTGGTGAGATGGATCATCTACCACATAGACATGCTCGATTCGTGCATTCTTCTTCCATGGAGGTTCTTTAGATCAGAAATTTTCTTTCAGATGGTAGATTTGCAGCTTTTTCATACTTTAGTGATGCTCTTCATGACCACTCCTTGTTCCTATTTTACGGGACATTTCCCTTATTGGAGGCTTCTTCAGTCCTTCACTAGGTTTTTACCTCTTTTTGGGAGAGGGTTTTTCCCACATGGTTTTCTCTCTTTCCCCATTTTCAAAAGTTGTATCTGTAGTGCCTACCCCTAGGTCGCATTTTGCTATCATTGTTCAGCTCTTTTAGGGCTAGTTTTACGTTGATGGTTAGCAACATTGTTTTGAGACTATCAGATATTGTGCTATGGATTCAGTTAATATATGATGAGATAACTTGGTACTTTATGGTTGCATGATGATTATTCAGTGATTTCAGTTATTGATGATGATTAGTTAGATGATTTATTATCATATGTGTTTTCTTATGGATACTCACCCCATACTTGCATGTGTATGGTGTGCATGTTTGTTCTTATGTATGGCATGTCTGATGTGGTTAAAGAAGGGAGTCGTAGTCATGTGCTAGTTGGGATCTACACAATGCACCACTTCTTGCCATTGCCTATTTAGTTTAGTATAAATTGTGCTTGTACATGTGTGGATTTTATGCAAGTTGCAGGTACCGGGTATCGACTTCTCTGAATTGTTAGGATGAGCATACCCTATCAAATTATCTCAATGGTAAGAGAGGGGAGATAAATTCTCAAGTCCAAATCCCAACCCTTTAAGCCATTTGTTCTAATTGGAAATTAGGAGAAGTATCTGAGTTGAGTACCCTCTGAATGCGTCGGATGACATAATTCGTGATATTAACACTTGGTTTGATTTTGTATGTATTTTGGCTATAATGGATTTTCGTATTTTACCTTGTGAGTCTTTGGAGTATTTTCTATTAATTAAGCCTAATTAAAATATTTAATTAACAGTTTAATTAAATGAAAAATTATTATGATATTTTAATATTTATTTTATTTAATTAATTGGGAAATTAATTAAATAAAATAATTAAATTTGAAGATAAAAGTTATAATTTTAAAGTTGGAATGTGATAATATTTATTTAAGTTAATAAATGTTTTATCAATTAAGTTTCGAAAATGAATTTAAAAGTGGAAAAGATATTAAAATTATTAAAAGATTCTAGATTTCATGTGATTAAAATATAAATATATTAAGCTAAAAACAAGTGGAATTATTAAAGTTAATGCATGAGATTTAATAAATTAATTAATTAAATTGGAAAGAGTAAAGTAAATATTATATTAATTAATGTGCATTATTTTAATGTTTGCTCACATAGGAGTTTGCAAATTCTCGAGAGTTTTCATGTAGAAAACATAGGAGTTTGCACTCTAAGAATGCACAAGTTGTCTACACTTAGGAGTTAGCATATTATTTGAGCACATGGTGTCTACAACCTTATGACTCATCTAGAAGGTTGGAGAAGACTCATGCTTGGTTGTCATGCTTATCTTCTAGTTCTTTCTAGACACATTCTAGATGCATCTTAGAGGCCTTTAAATAGAGGCTTTCCTAGTGTGTTTGGACAAGCTTCAAAACTTACATGCATTTGAGAAGCTCATATGCTTCTACATGCTCATATGTTTCTATATGCTCCTATGCTTCTTCAAGCACTTCTAGTCACTTGGAGGTTTTTGGTTGGCTTGGATCTTGGAAGAATTATGAATGTTGGAGAAGGAAGGGATTTTTCTATGGACTTCTGAGGCATGGCAAATTAGCATCAGTGTCCAGGTGCACTCGTGATTTTTGCATATTCTATTTGCACTCTTTCTCTTCATGTCTTCTTCATGACTGTTATATGTGTCTGAATATTCTCTGTGATTGAATCTGCAATTTGAAATTGGAATCTAGATATGTATGTTATTTGGTTGCAAAGAAAACATTAGAAAACCCTAGTTTCAATTTAAGAAAAAAAATTAGTTCTAAAGCGGGTTTAGGTTCGAATTAGAATCAAATTGAGAAATAGATTTAAAAAGATTTTCAAAATTTACAGTCAAACCTATTAGAAAAATTAATGGATAAATTTAGAGAACAATTACCATTTAGGTGAGATTCTTAATTCATCGAAATGAAAAGCCCTTCTTGTGTAGAAGTAAATATATGTTCTCTTTTTATTTATATACATATGAAATTTGCATACATACATACACACACACACACACACACATATATATATATATATAATTGCAATAATGCTTGATAAATTACGTTATATATATATATATATATATATATATATATATATATATATATATATATATATATATATATATATATATATATATATATATATATATATACATGTATGTATACATACATATGTATATATACATACATATGTATATATATATATGTATATATGTATACATGTATGTATACATACATGTATACATATATACATATATATATATACACATATACGTATATACATATATATATACATATATACATATATGTATATACTTGTTTAAAATCGCAATAGAGATTTATAAATTTCAGAATCACATGAAAATGTTATTTGAAAATTCATTTTTAAAAATATATATATATATATATCATATAAAGTGTTGGGGGGGCAGGGATCTCACCCCACCTGACCCCCTTTTTCCTTACAGCGGCACTGCGCAGTCATAGTGTACCTACGACGCGACAGGGTCGTACAGCTCATAAAGCTCGACAGCAAATTTTAAATCGCTTACAAATATTGCCCCTCTTTATTATATTGTAAATTTTAATTTGTTATTAGTTTATTATTATAGTTATTAAAAAAGTTTAATATTATTTTAATTAGAATTAATAATATTGTTATTAAGGATTTTGGTAATAGGAATTAATTAATTATTAATTGGTAATGTAAATGAACATTGAAATTAATTTTAAATTAATGATGGATATCATTTAATAATGTTTAATTATATTTAGAAATCTAATTTATATTGGGTTGAGAATCTTATTTATTTATTTAATAATCAATTATTATTTTAATAGATGATTACTTTTCAATCGTAATATGAATTGGAATATAGTTGACTTTTAATATTAATTATTTAATGTACATTAAATATTATTTAATATATATTAAATAATTAAGAGATGGTAATTTTATATTATGTTAATAATAGTTGTCTAATGAAGATGATTTTAAATTAAGAGACTTTAATGATAATGGATTAAGATTTAATTAACAAGGAGTCATTGTTATAACATTGCTACAATTTGAATTATTATTAATGCGTTATGTATTAATGAATAAACTATTGATATACCTTAATGGTAGGTTTTCGAGATCGATTAATAATAGTTTTGATGAATGTTTTTTGGGTCTAACAAACTATTAATAAATAATAGTATAAATGGCTTAAATCTAGTGGAGAATAATTAATGATTGAAGTTTTGTAAAAGATATTAATTTTTGGATTTGGAGTATAGTTGATTTTTAATTATTAATCAATTGATATTCATTGAGTTATTAGACATGATATTAATAATTAAGTTATGCGATAGAGTCTTAATTTGAAATGATTATCGATAATATGGATTTGTTAAGGAAATATTAGTATTCATTGAAGAATGACGAAGGTGGTCATTATAGATTTATTAATAAGATTTCCAATATAACTTGTTATTAAATAATAACGAGTCATTATTGAACTATTAATATTAGAGAATTGGATTATGGTTGGCCTTTAACTTACATATTATGGCTAGTTATTAATTGGGTCGTTGATATGGATATGTAATTATTAACTAAATTAATTAATTAGAGTTAATTTAATTTAATTAATAATTAAGTTATGTAATAAAGTTTTAATTGATATGCTAATATTGATTCCTCTAGCGAAGTTGTGAAGTATTTACATCAAAGTTGATAAGTCTTACTCTAATGGCTTGGATAATGACCTTAGATATTTTAATGGTTGTCATTGATGATTTAGTTATTATAGTGATTAAAATTAAAAGGCTTTAAATTTTAGTAATATTTAATTGGAATAATAAAAGTCATGTATTGTGTACCTATGTTAATTGATCATTTTAATAAAGTTATAATCTTCTTATTCGAAGATTGATAATTGGCTCTCTTATAATTTAACGAATAATGATCCTTTGTTTATGTTGAAAAGTTGAAGTAACATTAAGGAAGAGTTATTCAATTAGTAACATTGATCATAGCAAAATAAAGAAAATGATTTAATTAAGGGTCAATGAAGATTAGTTTAGTGAGTAAATATTTATACTTCAGTTATTCTTAGAATGTAATTTTAAAATAATGGATGAATAATACTATCGAGGGAACAAACGGGTTGACTTGTAGGTCAAATGATTAATCCTTTACACTTGAAGTATACTTGCAAACAGAAACTGAAACCTCTACACTTAATTCAACTATGTGATTTTAGTAAACCAAAACATGTGTTTGCATTGTGTTTTATCTATGCTTCTTGTTTTGGATTTTTGGGTTCACTAGTGTTGACCAGTTATAGGACGTCTACCAGAGGCTCAGGGGTTTATGAGATGTGATGGCATGTTGATTTTATTTGATCTCAATCTTTCTAAACCCAACCATGGTTATGTGATGGTATGCTCTATGAGATGTTTGTGTTTACTGAGTATTATTGCTCAGCAGTCTTCATGTGTGAAGCTGAGATGTATGTGTATCTGAGACATCTGACCTAATCATTTTGAGTCATCGATCAGTTATCCTTGGATTATTTTCTAGTCGCCTGATGGGACTGAAATGTTGATTTATTTCTTGATGATGTCATGTTGTGACATGTTTTGACTCAACCATTTTGGAGTCTTTGATCAGTATGATTTTGAGATATATGTTGGTTATTGAGAATCAATGGATACCTTTGATTATCAGTGATACCTTCAGTTGCCAATAGAGAACTGTTGTGGTCATGATTATTTATGGATGCTTTTCAGATGCTCATGGAGATTTGATGCTTTTATTGTGGATATTTGTTGTTCATATTATGGATTATCTTTTGGTATTTATTTCCAGTCACTTGTATAGGACTGGGGAGATTTTATGATTCCATGAGCTTAGGGTAGGTTATCTACTTGTAGTGTCGGGAAGTGGCTTGCAATGGGGGTCGGGGCCCTAAGTGGCTACCAGGGTAACTCATTGTAAGTTGTTTTAATAATACACTAAATGGGGATTAAATGAACCTAAAAAGATAATTGTTTTGTTCTCACCCATGCCTCGAGTGCTAGTACAGACTAGGATGAGAGTAGAGAGAACGCTTGGTTGCAACCTTGCATTTCATAGTATGCCTTGTCAGTATGAGAGGATACTAATGGCCGCATAAGGATCAGTAGGGACCTGTGGAGTTGTAAGCTAACTACCAGGGTAACTTCTACATGATATATGCGATGACACTTGCCCGCTTGCATAGTAGGTTTCCTACATGTCATTCTGTGCCTCTGGGATTAGATGTCAGTTTTGTGATTGGAACCTTTGAGTTAGTATACTTTTAGGATTCTTGGACTTAGAGAGTATTTTTATGCTTTGTGATTTGATAGCCTATTTGGGACTTGAGATTATCTCCTTAGCATGGTGGGAGTGGACCATTTAGGTTCCACACGGTCAAGTGGTAGTGTTTTTCCACTCTTATCATTCGAGATCCATCAGGGACACCATGGCTGATGCATTCTTTGTTGGCATCTATCTTCATGGATTATGATGGTGGACATGTATCCTCACATTGATGATTTGCATATGTTAGATGATGTTATCTTATGCTTTACTTTGCATGTTAGATTACTTTCTGCATATGATGTAGTATGATTTAGGAGTGACATTTCTACTATATTAATACCGATGATCTCTTCGGTGACTTGGGATGTTACACATGGAGGGATGGCTAGGATCCATGATGGTCTAATGATGCTATTTACAGTTGGGAGGAATTGTGCACTTAGTTATTAATGTTTGTGATATGTGGTTATCTTTTATGATGGATGTTTATATCTTTATGATGATGATGTATCATGTATGATTTGTGGTTTTATTTATGTTATTGCATCATGGATTAGAGTTAGTATGATGATGTAGTTTATTTATACGAATGTATATTCTTTTATGCCTTTCATATCCTGTGACATGTACAGTGGATGATTGAGCAATCTAAAATGTAATTACAAAAAGGGACACTTGTATGTTGTTTAAGAACATTGGATGTATCATTGCTAAGGATGTGATGTTAGATGAATAGTTAATTTAGATGTGATACAACGTTAAGGGATTCATGAAGAATGTAACCTGTTATGTATGTATATTATGTTTACTTTCGATTGTATTGTTACTATTGCTTCCGCAAATGTTATGAATGGTTTTACTTTCATGTTTTTAAAAAAAAAAAAAAAATGCTACCAAACTTAGTGAAACTTTAGGTTAATTCTTTGGATTCTCTGGCAGGGCATTACAGTATCTCTTTGCATTGTATATGGGTACCTAACATGGCCTTTTTGCCAGGACCCATTCTACATTTTTTAGTTTTGTGAGCTTAAGGCATTTCCCTAAGTTGCACTTAAGGGGGGGTGTTAAAGTAAATAATTATTTATTTATTTATTATTTATTCTATTTACTTAAGCTTACTTAGGTTAATGCATTTATTTAATATTTGGTATTTATTGCATGTAGTGATGAGTTGTTGACAACACGAGAGTTTGTTCCCTTCTAGCATGTTCCACCTTTTTGTGGAAGAGTGCTTGGTTGTTAACCTTATCTTCTACCACCTTCTAGCTTGTTCTACAAGCTTCCTTGAGGCCTTTATAAGTGGTCTCTCTCTCTCATTGTAAATATAACACATTCTCATTGTAAATACATATTTTCTTGTGTTTGCATATTTTTTCTCTCATGTCTGTTTAGGGTTTTTCCCTTGCTCCACACTCTTCTCTCCTTGGCTTCTCTTTGATAGGTTTTCGCATGTAGGTGATCTTGGGAGTCTTCGGAGTTGGATTTCATCAACTCCAACATTGAGAACTATCAGGCATTAAAGGTTTATGATGAAGAGAAAGAAGAAGAAGTTAAAGAGGAAGACAATGAAGAAGATGAATAAAGTGATCCAGTAAGAATTGCAGCACAAGTCATTGCCTCTCTTCCTCATTCTCCACCTAAAACTGTGACATCATCAGGGTTGGAGATAGCTTTAGCAAGTATGATTGCAACCACCTCAGATATATCATTTGCACAATCACTATTTTCTTCCTCACAACTCCAGGTATCTACAAGGGAAGTGTCTACCACTTTATCTATTGAGCTGCAACCCTCTTCATCAGCTCTTGAGTCAACATCATCAACAATATGTTCTAAATCTAGTTCTACAATTTTGACAACTTCTTCAGCAACATGTACAGTAAGTTTACCATCCTATTCTATAATTTTGTCTACTACAACTTTGATAGTACCAGTTTCTATTCCAGTTAGTTCTTCTGTTGTAAGTACTCCAATTTGTGCTCCACCTATTGTTACTTCATTTTTGGGTAGCACATCAATTTTGGACACAGTTAGCACTTCTTTCAGTTTTCCTTCAATTGGACCCATTCAATTTTTTACTACAAGTCCAACTATTTCTACTATTGTTTCCATTTCTAAGTCCAATGAAGTAAGCTTCGAAGTAAAACCAAGGACTCCTCTAAAACTTCTACTTATTGGTAAGGAAATTAATGAAGACATTGATTTGGACAAGGAAATTGTAATTCCCAAGTTGGATTTGGACACTACCATAGCTGATGAAATGATATTGGTCAGTTAACTTTTAGAGCAAAAGGCAAGGTAGAAGCAGCTTAGAGCTGAAAGAGATAGAGAACTTGCAATAATTAAAAATGTCAAGAACATAATAACAGAGGCTATAGGTGTTGATGTAGACTCATCTCAACACATTTTGTTACAATTGGAAGAAGCTGTAAATAAGTTCAATGAAGATACTTCTGGTCAAGAGAAGTTAATAGAGAAGGCAGAGAAAAAGTTTGATAACTAGGTGCTTAAGCACATTTCTATAAACTAGGTAGAACTATCTACAATTTTGATCAATCTTGAACATTCTTTTTCCAATGTAACATCACTTTTTGCTAAATTGTGTGTTGTTACCAAGTTTACTAAGGAAATAAATGAAAAACTCAATAAGACTGATGCAGATATGAAGGCAAGTGCTCAAAGGTTACAGCTTTACCCTAGTTCAAGCTTAGCTCATCACATCAAGGTGAGATTTTTGTCAGAAATGCAAGTAGAATTGCTAAGCAAGGAAGCTAGGATCAAGTCCACACTGATTGATATACAAAACATGATCCTTCCAGTTATAGACACAATGCAGAGACATATTGCATATTCAAAAACATTGGTCTAGGATAATAATTTTTCTAGAGCAGATCATATGATTGAACTTTTTGTAGAAGTTCAAGTGGCACTCTCCACCTACAAGATTTTACAAGATAACTAGGATAAGACATTGGCTATTATTCTCAAGGTACACTCCGAATTTATCTCACATTTTTTTGTCTCTATTTGAATGTATTGCATATACTCTTTGGCATTATTGTCAAAAAGGGAGAGTAAGAGATGATAAGAGACTTGTGGAGATATTATGGGATAAAATAGCTTGATATTTGTACAGAATAAAAGGAAGAGAAAGACTATGTATATATTATGTCATATGTATAGGGGAGATATGTGAAATATGTATATACAGTAGCTTTACAAAGATCAATTTTGAAAAATCAAAAATCAATATGTCAGTGTACATAAGGCTCATAAGTGGTTTTGTCACTAATGCCAAAGGGGGAGATTGTTGGCATTATGTTGTATTTGTCATTAGTGACAACACTTATTCAATTCTGAATGATTACCGAGTTCATCACTCAGTCTATAGTTTACACCAAGCATTCAATGGTTGCTAAGTAAGTTTTTCAATTAAGCAGTTCACACTGAGCATTCTTGAAGCTACTAAGTGAGTATGCAGTTCAGCAATGTTTACTGAGCTTACAATTTTCACCGAGTAGGTAGTGGTCACTGAGCTTCACAGTGTCTATCGAGTCATCAATTTGTGTGGCATAAAGCCAATGTCTACCGAGTGATGGATGTATAGTGTTTACTGAGTGAAGCAAGGTAAACGAAGGATTTAGTATCTACCAAGTAACACTATATCTACTGAGTCTCCAATGGTTACCAAGTTCAAAGCTACATTGTGTCATTAGTATGGACTGAGCTTCTACTTCTACTGAGTGCATGACGATGTCGAGTAATGCAATGGATGCTGAGTATCAAAAGGTCACCAAGTCAGCTATTCAAAACCTGAGTTTCTACTATTTGGTTGACTTAATAATATTTTGTTTACTTTTGTTTTAGCCAACCTTGTAATTGTAAATATTGGAATGGTATATATGTAATGAACTGTATCATTTGCAATTTATGAAAAATGTATCAAGGAATGGATATATAATGATTTGAGAAGAGTGAATGCGAATCAGTAGCAAAGTAGAGTATTCAGCAAGGTCTACAAGGAGCAGTAAAGTTTTATTAATCACAAGAGGTGATCTATACTTC
Source organism: Cupressus sempervirens (assembly GCA_028749045.1). Taxonomy (NCBI): domain Eukaryota; kingdom Viridiplantae; phylum Streptophyta; class Pinopsida; order Cupressales; family Cupressaceae; genus Cupressus; species Cupressus sempervirens. The sequence continues at coordinate 240,868,680 of CM053790.1, forward strand.
AAGGATCTAATTAAGTCAGATCTACTATCTTGATAGGTGAATTAGTTTTTTAAATCCTTTAGTAGGGTAGACTTAACAGTCTTTGTTTAAATCTCCTAATAGAGTGCATACTTCATTGTATGTTTGTAAAACCTCTAACAAGGTGGATCTAGCAATCCAAATTGCTCTTAACATGGTAGATCATCAGAAGTGGTCAATGTAAGCCCTAATAGGCCAACTTTATACTGTAGTAGTGAAGTTTTGTGGGTATCATCCCCACCCCAGTTTTACTTTCTATTTGGAAGGTTTCTTGGTCACCAAAATATTGTGTTAATGTGTTATGAATGTTTATCTTTTTCATGCATGCAGTAGATTAGATGAATGAATGGTGAATGATTTATATTGTTAAGTGTTGAATTGACTTAAACTTTTTGAGGTTATTGATCCACCCCTCCTCTCTCTATAACCTAGCTAGTCTTGATTATTTCCAACAAATAGTAGGTGCTGAGAAAATTTAGTGCAAGCCGAGTAGAAAATCAGTTGGAGCCAAGAAAAGTCAATTTTAGTGTAAGCCAAGTAAAGTTTAGTTGATGTTGAGAACTAGTAAACTTTAGTTCATGTCAATTGTTTTGATAGTGAATGTCGAGCAATGCAGTATGTGCCAAGCATCAGAAGCTGGTTAATGTCGAGTGTCAACATTATGAGAAAAATTGAGAATTTGATGAATCTAAGCCGACAAGTTTATTTTTTTGGATTGTGTGAATTGTGTGGAAGATAACTTTGATGAGCTAGTGGCCCAAAATTCAAGATAAACTATTTTGAGGTAAATTCAAAGAGGATTGAAAGAGAAGTTTCTTGAAGGGAATAAAATGAAATGAGGGGTGGATTCATTGAATTCTACCTATCTAACCTAACCCTAAAATGGGCGATGGAGGATGAATAACAAAATATCTTGATTCTCTATTTATAGAGATGGTTGGTCAAAAGCAAGAGTTGATGTGTGAGAACCTAAGGAAGACAAGGAGTCTAGGGTATTTACTTCATTCAATGACCTAAGAGAAGAGTCTACAAGGAAAGAAAAGCAAGAAGGCTTAAGGGTATGGATGCTTGAAGGTTGAACAAGCTATCAGAGCTGAAGAATGTGAAAGCCAAGCAGAATGGAGGACTGAAATAGAGATCTGTAATCTACAAATGAAGTTGTAAGTTGTTATCAAATCAAGTCTTACTGTTATTCTCTAATCATTGTATTAGTCTAGGGTAAATCATTTGGATTAAGGTTGACCTGACAATCATTTGTAAATCCTTTAATCAGGTGACATTCTAAGTGAATGATCTAAAGTAATCTAACAAAGCTCACTCCTAATAGGGTGATTAAAATCCTCTAACCAGGTCACATTTAACAATGTGCATTGTAACCTTTAATAGGGTTTGTCTTTCACAGGGCATCACTTCAGAAGAGTGAGAATGGGTAGCATGTTACTAATGGTTTTTTCCAAATTGGTTTTCCATGTTAAATCATTGTGTCAAATGTGTTATTGAATTTTTTATGTTTCATTTTTACATTTCTACAAATTGATTTGACAGTAATCTACAAGTTTAAGTGATTGCATAATATAATGGATGCATGCATGATGCAAATGTTTTATGGGTTCACTAAGTTGTGATAAGTTTTAATTGTACATCTAGACCTTGGATAACTAATTCACCCCGCTCTCAGTTATTCTAAATAATTCCAACAATTGGTATCAGAGCTATCTACTTAAGAGGACTAGTTTAAAGGTACTAGAAGCATAAAGATCAAGATGTCAAAAAGAGAAGTAACCAAACTTAATAGAGATAAATTTCTTGCATGAAAAAGTTTGATGAAGCTACACCTAGGAGGTCTTGGAGATCATACACAATCTACCATTACTATTGAGCATGTTGATCATGTTGGAGCCTTAACTGCTGAAGATCTAAAAAAGAAGAAAGAACACATCCAGACAATATTGGATATTGCCTCTACCCTAAGCTATGATAATTTTGATGATATCAAGGGTTGTGATAGTGAAAAGAAAATTTGAGATGCTCTACACACTATCTATGGAGGTGACAAAAATGTTTTAAGAGCCAATGATGAAAGTCTTAGATGTAAGTTTGATGATATGAGAATGCAAGAAGGTGAGAATATTGCTAAATATTTTTCTAGGAGAAAAGATGTTGTTAATGCAATAAGAGGAGCTATTGGTAAAATAGATGATGATACTGCACTAAGAAAAATTTTGAGAACATTGTTGCCCATCTATGCTATTAGAGTTTCTACAATACAAGAATTATGATGTATACTAGGGAATGATCTAACTCTTGAAAGTTTGGTAGGTAGGCTCACTGCTTTTGAGCTATCTAATTTTGATAATTACAAATCTAAAAATATTGAATCTACTTTCAAAGCTAAGCTATCAATGCAGAAATTTGATGAAAAGAAGAAGAAGAAAAAGAGAAAATATGTGTCTAGTGATAGTGATACAAATGAGGAAGATGTAGATCAACCTGAAGCACTACTGGCAATGAGATTTAATAAAGGCAAGTTTAAAGGTAAGTTACCTATCATGTGTTTCAATTGCAATGAGGTTGGTCATATTGCTACTAGATGCTCGTAGAAGAAGAATTATAGACGTGGTGAAAAGTACAAAAGTAGAAGAGATGAAGACAATAAAGAATACAAAGACACATGCAAGAAGTCTTGTTACATTGCTAAATAGGAAACAAAAGATGGATCTAAAGATCATGATGATGAAGTGGCGTATGTTGCAATGAATGATGAATCTAATGAAGATGAGACAACTACACTTGTGTCTTGTGTGAACAAGAATGATAAATTGATCATTGACAGTGGGTTTTCACATCACATGACTAGAGATAAAAGTAAGTTCATTACCTTGATTTGTTATGATGGAAATAGTGTAAGGTTTAGTAATGATGCACCATGTCTGATAAAAGAAAAAGGTTCTATCAAGCTCACAAAAAAGATTTTATGTGACAATACTTATTATGTTGAAGGACTTAACTATAACTTGTTGAGTGTGTCACAACTAAATAATTTGGGTTGTAAGGTTGAGTTTGAGAACAAAATTGCTAAGATATATGATACTAATGGAAAACTAATTGGAAAAGGTGATCAAACTAGAGGTAATCTATTCTACCTTGGTATAGAGGGTGCTACTTGTTTAGTTGTAGAGTTGGATGATGTGTGGCTATGGCACAAGAGGTTATGTCATGTTAATTTATATAACTTGGTTAGTATTAGTAACATGAGAAGAGTCAGAGGTTTTCCTAAGTTGAAAAAGACTAACAATATAAATTGCAAACAATGTTAGTTAGGAAAAATGACAAAGTCAAGTTTTATGAGTAAGACTCATACCTCTAAAGGAATATTAGAGATTGTTCATACTGACTTGTGTGGACCAATTGAAGTGCAAAGCTACAAAGGAGATAAGTACATTATGTTTCCTATTGATGATTATTTTAGAATGATGACAGTTATGTTTCTGAAACAGAAATTGAATGCTTTCCAAATGTTTAAGTGTTACTTAGTAAGAGTTGAGAAAGAAATAGGTAAAAATCTAAAATGTTTGAGATTTGACAAAGGAGAAGAATTTACATCAAATGAGTTTGAGATGTTCTGTAATGACAGATGAATCAAAAGACAAACATTTTCTCCTAGAACCTCTCCACAAAATGGAATTGCTAAAAGGAGGAATAGGTTTGTAATAGATTGTACAAGGACACTCATGATAGAGAAAAATGTTGCTTTGAAATATTAGAGAGAAGCTGTAAGTATAACTATCTATACCTTGAATCGTGTACAAGTCAAGAAAGCTACTCATTCAACACCTTTGAACTATTGTATGGATACTCACCTAATGTTAAATATTTTAAGGTATTTGGAAGCAAGTGTTATATTTTTAAAGATCTTAGAAATGGTAAACAAGATGCAAAAAGTGAAGAAGGTATTTTTTGGTTATTCTACAAGAAGTAAAGCTTATAAGTGTTTAAATACTAACACTAACAAAGTTGTGGAAAGTGAAAATGTGAAATTTGATGAATATACAAAAGTATATGAGGCTAAACCTATGAAGGAACTAGAAGAATACAAATCATTTGTATACTTTTATGAAGGTATGCCTACTGAAGAAGATGTTGTAAATTGTGTTCTGAACCAAAACAAGTTTCAGTGACTACCGAGTCACATACTATGAATGCTAAGTTGCATTCAAGAATCAAGCTACATTCAAGTGTCGAGTTATAGAATGAAGTTGACACACATTCTAATTTTGAGATTAGTGTACATGAAAGAGATGTTGAACTACCTGACAGAGAGGTACATAATGATTCAAAAGTTGAGAGACCAAGTGAAGAAAACATAACATCCAAGATTGTCTAAATATGTTAATAGACATCATCTTGTTGTACAAATCATTAGTGATAAAGATGATAGACAAATGGCAAGGAACAAATTGAAAAATGATACATGTTTGCTAAGCATGCAAGAACTCAAAATAGTGAAAGATGCCTTAGAAGATGTGGACTACAGTAAAGCCATGAAAGAAGAGATTGAACAAATTGATAAAAATAAGACATGGACTCTAGTTCCTTGTCTAGAAGACAAAAATGTGATTGGTACCAAATGGGTAGATAGAAAAAAGTTAGATGAAAATGGTGAAGTCACAAGGAATAAGGCAAGAGTAGTCTATAAAGGATATGCACAAGAAGAAGGGATAGACTATGGAGAAACATTCACTCTTGTTGCAAGATTAGAAGGAGTAAGAACTCTGCTTGCTTACTCTGTATGCAAAAGTTTCAAAGTTTATCAAATGAATGTTAAGTATGCATTTCTAAATGGTATATTGGAGGAAGAGATTTATATAGAATAGCTAGAAGGATTTTTTGATGCTAAAAAAAAATTATGGTATGTAGACTAGACAAAGCTCTTTATGGTTTGAAGTAAGCACCAAGAGCATGGTATGAGAGACTTCCTAATTATCTTGTGAAGATTGAATTTGACAGGACTGATGACAACAACATTCTATACTTGAAGACAAGAAAGACAAAGGTATTTTGTTATTGAATTTTTTTTTGATGATATCATATTTGGAGGTCAAGATACTTATGTAATTCTTTTGCAAAAGAAATGAAACAAGAATTTGAGATGTCTATGTTTGGAGAGATCAAGTTCTTTATGGGTTTGCAAGTACATTAGATGAAATATGGTATATACATTAGTTAGTCAAAATATGTGAAAGAGATACTAAAAACTTTTGGATTGGAAGATTCTAAGCCAGTGAGTATACCTATGGTGACATGACATAAATTGTCAAAAAATGATGATTCGGTTGAGGTGATTCAAACACTATACAAGTCTATGATTGGTAAATTATAATATGTAGTACATACTAGACTTGATATTGCATTATTTGTAGGGATAGTTGTAAGATTCTCTGCTAATCCCAAAGAGAATCACTTGATAGTAGTAAAGAGAATAATGAGATGTCTAAAAGGAATAGAGTATGGTCTATACTACAAGAAAAATGAGAAATTTGAATTGAGAACCCATATTGATGCTAATTGGGCTCAAAATATTGATGACAGAAAGAGCACTAGTGGAGGAGCATTTTTCTTAGGCAAAAGGCTAGTTACATGGACTAGCAAGAAACATAACTACATTTCTCAATCTATTGATGAATTTGAATATGTTGCTGCTACGTACAATGAATTGTACAAACATTGTATGGATCAAACATCTACTCAAAGGTATGAAGGAGGAAATCATTGAACCTATGATACTTTATTGTGATAATACAAGTGCTATAAATATATCAAAGAATCCTATGATGCATACAAAGATTAAGCATATTGCAATCAAGTATCATTACTTAAGAGAATTAGTTCAAGATAAAGAGGTGAAGATGAAATATGTCAACACCAAAGAACAATTTGCTGATATCTTTACAAAAACATTACCTAAGGATGCTCATGAGTATTTAAGAGGTAAACTAGGGGTGATACCCCTATCAAAAGCTATCTAAGAAACATGAGGAGTGTCTTGCATCAAACAAGTTGATTGACATATGTTACACATTGATGTAGTGGATCTTACTTTAGGAGCTGCCTAAAGTAATCAAAGAGCTGAAACCAAAAATCAGTCACAAGAAAAGTTACAGAGGGAGAAACTAAAAATATTCATATCTGCATATTAAGATGACATGTGTTTGGCATTGTTGTCAAAGAGGGAGAATTAAACAAAGAGGGAGATAAAGGATTTGAAATAAGAGATAAAGGAATTGAAATACTCAGAAGGACAAAATGCACAAGTGGGAGATATAAGAAGTGATCAAGAGGGAGTCATAAGGATGTGTTGATTGTTTGTTGATTAGAACAACATTTTGTAACCTATTCAGAATATGAAAGTTGCTAATAGAGGGAGAGATTTCAATACAAGAAATTATTTTCTTTTTGGTATTTTGTTGCTCTTACTAATTAAGTCTGGTCAGTTTGGTTTTCCTATAATGAGCCTTGCTCAAACTAACCACAATTTGCCCTAATGTGTTGCTTGTAATTTTGTCAAAAAAATCATGTGCAACCTTGTAACTTGCTGATCTGAGTGCATAAATGTTTTCCCAATGATATCCAAGGTATTTAAAATTTGCAAAGGAGTCCTATGATATTTAGACAAGGTCCTAGATGCAATGCAGATTTCTTTTTGTATTTTGAAATGCAATAGATGTAGTATCATGACCTAAATGTGCAGCTACAACTTATAGTCATTATATCAAACAGTTGACATACATCCTCAAATTTAAAATTCAATGCTCAAAATAACAAGTGATAACTTCCAACTATTGATATGGTATTGAGAATGCAATCTTCTAACAATAATGTCAATGCCAATGCCAAGACTCTTGGCTTATAACTCATATAATAATTACAAATAGATCTGATACAAATGTTCACCTACAATAGCTACCATGAAATGCATATAAATTATCATTAAGACTGTATAAATCAAAAGGAACCTGGAACATGAAGTTGCCTTGAAGTTGTGATGAATTAGCAAGCAATATCTTGAATGATAATGACCTCTTGATGTCGAAACAATCCTCAGACCTAACCACCCTTGTTCTGATATAAATTAATTTCTATAAAATAATTCTCAGCTTTATGCCCTCCAAAATGCATCCAACTTCATCTTCTAACCCTCTCATGAAGTGTGCCCAGGGTAGAAGAGAGGATCAAACCAAGTTAAGGGAGTTACAAGCAAATCATGGCCTCCATTATGACTGTGATTTTTTGATGTTTGAATTATCAGACTTTCCCTATGCAATCTTCCCTTTATGACCTAGAATCAAGAAGAATTTGTTGCCAAATGAGGAGCTAACAATATACCCTTCAAAGAATCATCATCTCCACATTGTCCCATGGAAAATTAAATGAATATGTTGCTCCTCTATGCCAAATCGAATCTCCTATATGCCGGCCCTAATAAATGTAATAAAATCAGACCGATATCAAATTATAATGAAATCTCCAACTCCAAGCTTCATCAGTGGAAGCTCAAGCTTCTCTAATTAATGGCTCTAATTGAAACTCCAAACCAACAAAAGAACTTGGCCCTTGGCCACCAATTAAGCACAAGTGAAAGGACTGAAATATCCTTCCCACAGCTACAATAATTCAGGTGATATTTAACACCCTCAAAATTGTTATCAATGGGAGTTTTCATTCCCAAAGACAAATTGATTATCTGCAGACCACTTGGCTCCACAAATACTCAAGAAGAAATCATCAATCATCAACATCCAATTTGCCTGGTGAGAATGAAGCCTAGGATGCCTAATTATTCTTTTTTCTCCACTTTCTCCAGAAACTTCTCCAAAATGGGGACATTACAGTTCGCCCCTCCTGAAATTGCTTGTCCTTAAGCAATTCACCACCTGGATCCCACAAGAAGAATTGTGTAATGTCCCTGTCATCACCAAACAATTCCTACAACATTTGCTCAAACCATCTATCATTCTGTTGTACCAACTCAATACCATCACCAAGTGCCACAAAAGTATAGACCTCAAGTGGAAGCAAGCCAAGAGACTAATCATCCTTGCCTCCAAACTTCACACAAGATAAACGTTCATCCCAACTTTTCAACACATGCCCTCTTGAATTGTGCATCGTGAATAGGTCATGTACATGAGAATAAAAAATGAAGTTGTAAGCATTCCTCACCATGTACGCCTCTGAAATATCCTTTATGAGCCTTGTTTGCAATCTCGATGCACTAGTAGGACCACAAATACTATCAACAATGCTCATCTCAAGAATGGAATCAAGAGAGCTATCATCATCCAAGCCATAGAGTGGATTATCATATGACCAAGTGGCTTCCACTTTGAAAAATGGATTGAGAATCATCTCAAGTTTCTCCTGAATCACTTTCTTCTTTCTCTTACTATCCAACCCTTTGATAGAATGCAAGCCTCCATCCGTAATACCCCTTAATGCATGCCTCCTACCATCAACCTCAAAATGCATTTCCATATTAGGTACATTGAGGGTAAATACTCCCAAGTCTTGGAACCACTTCATTCCCAAAACTATGTCCATCTCTCCCATGTTGACCACATAAAAATCTGAATGTAACTCATAGTTGTTCAATCTCAAGGTTAGATTAGCAACCTTTCTGGTGCATGTGAGAGTATATCCATCTACTACTCGAACTCTGAATCCATCAAAATCCTTAACCTGAAATCTACACCGAGCTACAAAATCTCCATTAATAAAGTTATGTGTCGCACTAGTATCAAGCATAGCAATGAAATGTTGTCCATCAACTGCCCCCCTAAACCTGAATGTAGTCACATCCTAAACATTGTCAATATATGCCATGGGAGCAGAAGTCTCCTCACCCTAATTAAGTTCTGAAGCAACCTACTGATCAACTTCATCAAAATCAGAGTCCTCAAAATATGCCCACACGAAATGGTTCGCCTTGCCCTTAGGCCGCAAAGGGAAATCATGATCCTTGTTGTAAGGCTCCTTGCACCAATAGCATAATTTCTTCTTCCTCAACTCTTCTTGTGTCTCCTCATCCATCATAGGTGTTGATTTATTTTTCTTGTCTGATTGTTGGAAAATCTCATTGCTTGTTGAAGGGATTTCCTTATGCAAGCTCTTGCTCTTTGGTACTGCAAACTCCATACTCCTAGCCTTCTTTATCGCCTCCTAAAGAGTAGGAGGATCAAAGGCTTTTATCCATCCTCTCATAGGCTCCAATAAGCCCTCCATGAATAACACTACCAGTCATCTCTTTGAGATGTTGGAAACCATCACTAATAATCTTTGAAATTCTCCAATGTAACTCTCCAACCTCCCAACTTGCTTGAGTTGAGCCAACTCTCTGAAGTATGATTTTGGGTCTTTCTTGTCAAAGTGTTCCACCAATCTATCCACAAAATCGTGATAAGATGTGATCTAATTATGCTACAAAGTAACTAACCCATGATATCACCATTCATGCTCTGCACCGTCCAAATGCAAAGTAGCATACTTGATGGCTTCCTCTTTTGTCATGGGTCAAAGAGCTAAGAAAGTATCCAACTTATAAATCCATGACTATGCAGTAGTTTTGCCACTTCCATCAAACATAGGTAATGTAAGCTTATTAGTAGCCTGCTTGAGATCCTTATTCTGATTCCGAGGTCTCCTCTCCTGTCGAGACCTATAGTAGTCCATCCTCATTTGTACAAAATGATCAAAATGCATGAGCTCTAGAGCTCCTGGTGTCAATCATTGCCATTCATCATGAGAAACCATATATACATCAACAAAGGTAGGCTACTCAACATCTTCAACATTCTCTTCTACTACACGTTCTTCTCTCAAGAAGGTGGGTCGTGTAGGTCTATCTACAATTCTGGAAAGAGTTCTATGAACTCTAGGTGATCTCATTGCACTCTTGTTATCCCCTTGCTCCTGATTTCGTCTGTCCTGTGTGTTCATGCACTCAACCATGGTGGTGAGTGCCTATAAAGCCTCAATCATCCGGTCTTGTCTTGTAACCATTGCCCTAAAAAAATTTCTTGTTTCCTAATCCTCATTCCTATTGTCTCTTGGTGGGCTATGCTCTTGCCTATCACCTATGGTGTTTGGCTACCTATCAAAATCTTGTTCCCTATCAAACCAAGCTCGCCTGCGAGTGTAAAATATGTGAGAGCCAACCCCAAGTGGCTGCATGTGATTGCTAAACCCTTAGGATGGTAGGATTTAGCTCTGATACCACTATAATGAGCCTTGTTCAAACTGACCACAATTTGCCCTAATTTGTTGCTTGTAATTTTGTCAAACAAATCATGTGCAACCCTGTAACTTGCTGGATTGAGTGCATACATGTTTTCCCAATGATATCCAAGGTATTTACTATTTGCAAAGGAGTCCTATGATGTTTAGACAAGGTCCTAGATGCAATGCAGATTTCTTTTTGTATTTTGAAATGCAATAGATGTAGTATCATGACTTAAATGTGTAGCTACAACTTATAGTCATTATATCAAACAATTGACATACATCCTCATATTTAACATTCAATGCTCAAAACAACAAGTGATAACTTCCAACTATTGATATGGTATTGAGAATGCAATCTTCTAACAATGATGTCAATGCCAATGCCAATGCCAAGACTCTTGGCTTACAACTCATATAATAATTACAAACAGATTTGATACAAATGTTCGCCTACAACAGCTACCATGAAATGCATCTAAATTATCATTAAGCTTGTATAAATCAAAAGGAACCTGGAACATGAAGTTGCCTTGAAGCTGTGATGAATTAGCAAGCAATATCTTGAATGATAATGACCTCTTGATGCCAAAACAATCCTCAAACCCAACCGCCCTTGTTCTGATATAAATTAATTACTATAAAATAATTCCCAGCTTCTATGCCCTCCAAAATGCATCCAACTTCATCTTCTAACCCTCTTATGAAGTGTGCCTAGGGTAGAAGAGAGAATCGAACCAAGTTGAGGAAGTTACAAGCAAATCATGGCCTCCATTATGACTATAATTTTCTGATGTTTGAATTATCAAACTTTCCCTATGCAATTTGCCCTTTATGACCTAGAATCAAGAAGAATTTGCTGCCAAATGAGGAGCTAACAATATACCCTTAAAAGAATCGTCATCTCCACATTGTCCCATACAAAATTAAATAAATATGTTGCTCCTCTATGCCAAATCGAATCTCCTATATGCCAGCCCTAATGACTGTAATAAAATCAGACCAATATCAGATTATAATGAAATCTCCAGCTCCAAGCTTCATCAATGGAAGCTCAAGCTTCTCCAATTAATGACTCCAATTGAAACTCCAAACTAGCAAAAGAACTTGGCCCTTGGCCAACAATTAAGCACAAGTGAAAGGACTGAAATATCCTTCCCACAGTTGCAGTAATTCGGGTGATATTTCACACCCTCAAAATTGCTATCAATGGGAATTTTCATTCCCAAAGACAAATTGATTATCTACAAACCACTTGGCTCCACAAATACTCAAGAAGAAATCTCCAATCATCAACATCCAATTTGTCTGGTGAGAATGAAGCCCAGGATGCCTATTTATTCTTTTTTCTCCACTTTCTCAACTTCTCCAAAACGGGGACATTACATTGCCATCAATGCCAAAGAGGGAGATTGTTGAAAACATATTGATATAACTATGATAAATGTGTTTGAATCATTGTTTTGCCACTGATGTTGAACCTGCTACTTTTTGGTGAGACAATTGCTTATATGATTTAAGTACTATCATTTGTTTGATTGATGAAGAGGATTTGATCAAATGAGGTAAGAATATCACCTAGAGGAAAGGTTGAGTTATGATATGTAAAGGAGTACAAGAATTAGTTAAGACAATGATATTATAGCAAATTGATAATCTACTTAAGGTTGTAAAGGTTGGTTACATTGAGTAAGGTTAGAATAACAAATTAAACAAAGTTTGTTGACCAAGCTTGACCAAGTGGATAGTAGGTGTCGAGTAAAGTTAGTGCAAGCCGAGTAGAAAATCAGTTGGAGCCAAGAAAAATCAATATTAGTATAAGTCGAGTAAAGTTTAGTTGATGCCAAGCACTAGTAAACTTTAGTTTGTGTTGACTATTTTCATAGTGGATTTTGAGCAATGCAGTATGTGTTGAGCATCAAAAGGTAGTTAATGTCAAGTGTCAACATTATGAGAAAAATTGAGAATTCAATGAATCTAAGCCTACAAGTTTGTTTTCTTAGATTGTGTGAACTATGTGAAAGATAAGTTTGATGAGCTGGTGGCACAAAATTCAAGATAAACCATTTTGAGGTGAATTCAAAGAGGATTGAAGGAGAAGTTTCTTGAAGGGAATGGAATAAAATGAGGGGTAGATTCATTGAATTTTACCTAATCTAACCTAACCCTGAAATGGATGATGGTGGATGAATGACAAAATATCTTAATTCTCTATTTATAGAGATGGCTAGTCAGAAGCAAGAGTTGATGTACGAGAACCTAAGGAAGACAAGGAGTATAAGGCATTTGCTTCATTCAGTGACCTAAGAGAAGAGTATGCATTGACAAGCAAAGCAAGAAGGCTTAAGGGTATGGATTCTTGAAGGTTGAACAAGCTATCAGAGATGAAGAGTGTGAAAGCCAAATAGAATGGAGGACTAAAACAAAGATCTATAATGTGCAAATGAAGTTGTAAGTTGTTATCAGATCAAGCCTTACTGTTACTCTCTAATCATTATATTAGTTTAGGGTAAATCTTTTAGATTAAGGTTGACCTAACAGTCATTTGTAAATCCTTTAACCGAGTGACATTCCAAGTGAATGATCTAAAGTCCTCTAACAAGGTTCACTCCTAACAGGGTGATTGAAATCCTTTAACCAGAGCACATTTAACAGTGTGCATTGTAACTTTTAACAAGGTTGGCCTTTCACAGAGCATCACTTTAGAAGAGTGAGAATGGGTAGCATGTTACTAGTGGGTTTTTTCCAATTGGGTTTCCACATTAAATCATTATATCAAACATGTTATTGAGTCTGTTATGTTTCATGTTTACATTTCTGCAAATTGATTTGAGTAACCTACAAGTTTAAGTGATTGCATAATCTAATGGATGCATGCATGATGAAAATGTTTTATGGGTTCACTAAGTTGTGAAAAGTTTTAATTGTACATCTGGACCTTGGATAACTCATTCAACCCCCTCTCAGTTATTCTAAAGAATTCCAACACATTCAATGAACTTTTGTAGCCAAAAGCATTTGTCATGCTTGAGAATTTGTCAACTCTTGGCTCCATTAGGATGGATTTGGATTCAAGTATGATTTTTTTTTTCAACCAACATAATATTTGATTGTAGTTTCTCATTCAGATTCAAGGGATTCCTTTAGATTATATCCCTAGGGTTTGTGCTCTTCACTTTAACAAGTGTGGTATTCACACTCCTAGGGAATGTTCTTTAGAGCTATTATGAATATTTGCTCTTGGGAAGATATGCAAGCCCAATTTTTGCCTGATCTAGCTAGATTGATAAAAATTTGACTATCATATTGGTTTTCCTTTGAGTATGCTTCACAAGTTTGACATTTGTATAATCAAGCCATGATGGAAGGACTAGTCCAACCCTTCCTTCTATAACTACAAGCCCAAGCTAAGGTATCATTCGCTTGTGTCATATTTGCTTATGGTTCCAACCTTGAATCTTCAGCGATACTTGCAGTCTTCTTAGATCGTTTGGTGTCACAACTTCCATACTATTTGATCAACCATTGTTGAGCCTAAACTGACTTGTTTTGCTTGGTGTATTATTTTCCATGGCTTGTTGTTGGGCTCTCACATTTGACACTTGGGGGATCCTGATCCCCATTGGTCATTTTGTGGGCAACCAGAAGCCTTCACAAACCTCTGTTGGTTCTATTCTTGGGCTTGACATTGTGGAATTAGATTCATGATTTCGTTCAACCTTTTTAGCTTGAACCCTTCTTTAGCAAATGACTCTTTTGAGGGATTTCCCTTGGATTCCCTTCAAATTTACATAGATATAACATGATTTTAGGATGGAAATCCTCTTCACATTTGGAACACTTGTTTTGTTTTCTCACAACTAATGACTATAATAGTTGGCAATGCTCTTCTAAGTGGCTCCTACGATTGGTGCTAGCAATCTTGCCTTGTAGGAAGGAGTGAGAGAAAATAAATGAAGAGGTTGCAGTTGAAGAAGGGTTGTCCCTTCGAGACGACAACCCTAGTCCCATTGGTGTATAAGGTCCCAAGGTTGATCGAGATCCTTCTCCACCACCTAGGGCCATTGTGTTAGTATGATGTTTTTTATTTCTAGACATTCCTAATATATGGTAACTTACTTGGTAAGGGTGATTCCATATCCCACTACTTTTTTTTATAGATAGCATATACATTTTTAAAAATCAATAAAAATGGCTATTCAAATAAAATAAAATAAAACTCACGTGGCAAAAGGATGGTAAAACTTGCCTCTCCATATTTTTACTATTCAAAGGACCCGGGTGAAGTTATCTCCCAACCCAGTCATCTGTGGGCAACGTCTATACAGCCACGAAAATGCACTTCCATACGAAGGAGAGTACTTAGTTAATTTTTTAAAAAGTTAGAAAAAGCAATGTAAAGGAAGTGCATTTTCGTGGCTGTATAGCCACGGGCTCATCGGTGACCATCGTAAATGAACTTCAGAATTCCTGCCTTTCTAGAAAACAACAGGCGGCGGAAGGAGATCGGTAACCAAAACGTGTTTTATACAACAAAGGTGCAACTTCCTCCTCCTACCGGCGCCAGAGGTGACCAGGTCAGCAGGCCACCATACCTACTCCTTGCAGTACAGTTTGATTATTAGTACTCGTACTACTCATGAAATCGATGACTGTCCTTTAACCGACTGAATCGGTGTATAATAAGCCCATAGCCCAACATATTTGGCCCGGGCCTAACAAGGTAAGTCATCGGGAGAATCAATCCACGCTATCTATTTTTCTTAATTTAAACGAGAGGAGAAAATTGGGTCCCCCATGTGCAGGGTAGCCCTGCAAATGCAACGCAGTTGGCCGGGGATGCATACAGATCAAGCTGAAGATGCTTGCCATTGAAATATTTGAAACGCTCAGACGAATTCATTATATATAACTTCTTTTCCAGCTGAATTCAGTCAGGAATTGTTCAAAATTGAAGGTCTGATCGGAAATTTGTACACCAATATCGATATTATCCATACATTTTGTTATTAATTTTACAGAAATGGCCCCCGGTGCGAGGGACCTGCAGCTGACAGGCGTTTTGAAAGACAATGGCTTTGATGAGTCTATTGACTTAGAAGCGGCCCCCCTCTTGGGATCTTCTTCTTCAGATGGGGAATTGGAGAATTCAAAGGGTTTGGAGAACGCCAAGCGATTGGAGAACTTGGAGGTGAATGTAACTGGCATGACCTGTGCTGCTTGTTCTAGTTCTGTGGAGAAAGCTCTGTTGAATTTGAATGGGGTTATTAGGGCTTCTGTGGCTCTGCTTCAGAATAGGGCCGATGTTACCTTTGATCCCTCCAAAGTTAAGGTATGTTCTTGATCATCCCAAATTTGGTTTTAAATAAAATGCATCTGACTAGTCTGCTAAATTGATGAATAACGAAATTTGAACGACTCGTATACCATAGCTTGATCAAAAGATTGAAATCCAAGGGGCACAAAATTTGTATGATGTATAGGAAGTCCAGAGTTTTCTTCTATTCAAGGGCAAATATTCAGGTTTGATTAGAAGATCGAAATTTAGGGGTTAGAAATTTGAACACTATCGAGGTGAACTGCAAATTGCTTTTGTTTCTAAAGACGGGGAAGTGGGGGATAATGAGAGTGAAATCTAACGCGTACCAATGTTGAACAGCCAATGTAAGTAGAGCACTCAAGTACCTTTTTCCAAAGGGCTTGTATTCAGGTTTCGTCAAGACATCAACATCTAAGGTTTGCAATATTTGGACAAAGTATATATGGGTAAAAACCCATTGTTTCTAATGTGGGGTTGACACTTAGGTAGTTGTCTGCACGGATAGTACCTTCGAAAGCTACTTCAAATTTTGTGGCCAAAGGGTATTATCTAATTCAGCAAGAGTCTTACAAAATTATTTAGATCCCCATTGGTCACATAAATCAATTAAGCAGAAGCACTACCGTGAAAAACCGATTCAGTGTTCAGAAAAAGTCTGGCTATGGGTTATCCATGATCCTGATTTGAATCAGTTCTTGTGTTTTATATATGAAAACATATTCTAGCTCTTTATCTTTGGAAACATGGTTCATTTGTGGAAACTTAATATAAAGAAGAAAATCAATGTTTACAAAACATGTCGCTTTAGATTTGTTGTGACCTTTTGGCTGGCGCCGATATGTATAAATTTGTATCATCCTTTTTACTGAAACATATTTCGTCTTTTTATGTTGAAAAAGGTAGCTGTGGAAAACAGAACTTTACATACGTGATTCTTTAAAACGTTGAAGATTATTGCAGGATTTGACAGTTATGGAAAACTGGGCTCATTAGTCTACTGTCATTTAATTTTTGGGTTAAAATCTAGCACTAAGCTAGTTAATTTTTGATTTCAGTAATTCAAAAAAGGTATTGTTTTTTTCAAGAGGGGTTAAATGCTTTGATCCAGAGCTATGAACTGTTGAGGCCACAAATAGGGGACCTCATCCCAATGAGATTCAAGTTTCTAACCTTGATGACAAGAACAACAACACAACAACTTAACCATCACAGCATGCCACTACTGGGGCGAAAAAGGTATTCTTGAGGCGTAAAAAAGGTATTCTTGAGATGCATTTGAGGTACCATATTTTTCAAGATCAAATTCAGTCGGTAAATGTGCTAGACATCAAATGCTGACAATTTTAAAGAAATTTCATGCCCTATTTTATTTACAGAGACCTTTTACATTAGTTGAAAGTTCTTAAAAATAACAATTAGAAATGTTCATTTCTCTATATTTTCTTTTATATCAAAATAAGGTGATGTGAATTTTGCCTATTTATATCTGGCAAAATATAATGATAAGTTTTGTTGGAATTTCTTCTCCGACAATTTCTCCATTTTCAAATTTTGTCTTCGCAAAGTTCAAATACAGATCATATATTTAGGTGAGCACTAAATTGTCAAACCAGAATCAGGTGTGGTATAGTTAGGTGGGTACGGTATGAAAGTACATCAATTTTTTGGCCTGGGTACATTTTGGATACAGCTATACAAAAAGTAAAACATTAATAAAACTTAAATATGTACATATTTGCAGCATAAAAACAGAAATTGAGTTCAGAATAACTCATATCATGCATATTTTAAGACAATCTATCATAAATAGTAGAAATTTGATACAGTATACTTATTCAATGTTGATTTGTCAAACTCAAATGTTTTGATAGATGTTCATTGTTCAATATGAAAACAATTATAATACATTTGGTAATCAGTCTCTCCTGACTGAATCTTATTGTGTATTTGTTAAACAAGACATGGTATTCTTTTAACCCTGTTACTTGTTAAACAAAACAGAAGAGAAAATGATTGCCAGTTTGGGATTTAGGGAGTGGCTTTGATTGTCAAAATCAAACAAGATGCATGGAAATTGTTGCCTGCTGGTGGAATTGCTCTGGGGACTAGAGTTGCCTTGCCGTCCCATTTTGATATGCTTATGCCTGCCCTGTAGGCTTATGAATGATTTTAAATATATTTGTGTATTAAAAGTTGTCTCCTTAATGAATTCACATATGAATCGAGCCCTACTCTGGTTCTGAATCAAATTTGTGCCCGAATACACCTAGGTTTTTGGTCAATTCAGTAAGATAGGACTGTAAACAGAAGGTTTTATGTACTGTCAGTTTCAGCATAGTTTTTGATAAAGAGATTTCACAATTTTCTTCAACATTTCATTTGTTTCGTATTGCATCAAGTTCCAACTATTCTGGATATGTGGTTAGATGTTAATAAGTGGTTGACATAGTTCAGATGCTCTAAATTGTTTGATGTGGATGTACTTCTATCAGGACTCTTTATCACCATTTGTCTTGATAAATTTTCTTTTCTGGGCTCTTCTAACATCAAAACATTCAAAGCCCCTGTTAGCTATATTTGTTTAAGAGTATGTGACTCTAATTAAAAGTAAATTCCTACAGACTACATATTAAATCTGAAAAGTGATAGGTCATGTGAAATCTTAATATTTCAAATCTAAACTAAAGCTATGAAAATATGATTTGATTCCTTACAATGTTGTCCATTATTTTGCTTGTGATTTTTGGAGCTAAGGGGTTGTAGACTCGCAAAGAGTGATCATTACTTACTACTTAACCTGATGCATCTCAATTTATTTAGATTGCTACCACAAAGATGTAAATTTCATTTTCACCAAGTAAAATTTGAGACAAAAATGAACAGAATAGAACAAGCTAGGTCTTGATAAGTAGGAGATATTTTTCACAACAAGTCAAATTGTGATATTGCTATCAGGATTTAACTGTGTAGTTTTTGAGTCAAACTCATTGACCCATATATCATGAGTAGTGATTCGCACATGAATCCATCTCTCATGAGAATAAATGGAACAGTTAGCACTCATTGAATCTAGGTGATGCTCACAGAGGTGAAGCACTGGGACTTCCCGAGAGGTCACCCATCCCAGTACTACTCCAGTTTGAGCGCGCTTAACTAGGGAGTTCCCTCCATGGTTAAACTCACTCTGCTTGCAACCCCATATGCAAAACCTTCACCAAGTGTTGTGCCTAATGAACCATTCACTAGAAAGCCCCTTAAGCTCATCAATTGATAAGTAGGAGATATTTTCCACAGCAAGTCAAATTGTGATATTGCTATTAGGATTTAACTATGTAGTTTTTGAGTCAAACTCATTGACCCATATATCATGAGTAGTGATTCACACATGAATCCATCTCTCATGAGAAAAAATGGAACAAATAGCACTCATTAGATCTAGGTGATGCTCACAGAGGTGAAGCACTGGGACTTCCTGGGAGGTCACCCATCCCAGTACTACTCCAGCTTGAGCGTGCTTAACGAGGGAGTTCCTTCCATGGTTAAACCCCCTCTGCCTGCAACCCCATATGCAAAACCTTCACCAACCCCATATGCAAAACCTTCACCAAGTGTTGTGCCTTATGAACCATTTACTAGAAAGCCCCTTAAGCTCATCAATTGATAAGTAGGAGATATTTTCCACAGCAAGTCAAATTGTGATATTGCTATCAGGGTTTAACTGTGTAGTTTTTGAGTCAAACTCATTGACCCATATATCATGAGTAATAATTCACACGTGAATCCACCTATCATGAGAATAAATGGAACAATTAGCACTCATTGGGTCTAGGTAATGCTCATAGAGGTGAAGCACCGAGACTTTTCGAGAGGTCGCCCATCCTAGTACTACTCTAGCTTGAGTGCGCTTAACTAGGGAGTTCCCTCCATGGTTAAACCTCCTCTGTTTGCAACACCATATGCAAAACTTTCACCAAGTGTTGTGCCTCATGAATCATTCACTAGAAAGCCCCTTAATCTCATCAATTGATAAGTATGAGATATTTTCCACAGCAAGTCAAATTGTGATATTGCTATTAGGATTCAACTGTGTAGTTTTTGAGTCAAACTCATTGGCCCATATATCTTGAGTAATTCATACATGAATCCGTCTCTCATGAGAATAAATGGAACAATTAACACTCATTGGATCTAGGTGATGCTCACAGAGGTGAAGCACTAGGACTTCCCAGGAGGTCATCCATCCCAGTACTACTCCATCTTGAGCGTGCTTAACGAGGGAGTCCCCTCCATGGTTAAATCCACTCTGCTTGCAACCCCATATGCAAAACCTTTACCAAGTGTTGTGCCTTATGAACCATTCACTAGAAAGCCCCTTAAGCTCATCAATTGATAAGTAGGAGATATTTTCCACAGCAAGTCAAATTGTGATATTGCTATCAGGATTTAATTGTGTAGTCTTTGAGTCAAACTCATTGACCCATAAGCTCAGGCTTCCCATTGCCAAATAAGTCATTTACTAGTATGTAAATGGAAGATGGTGATAAGGCAATCTAGTAGGGAAGAGATAACAATGTTACTTATCCCCTCATTCATGTCAACTTTTTAAAATTAAATAAATCAGCGCCCTTTGATAAGGTGGGTGTAGTATTTTGTTATTAGAGGCTTGAGCAATCTATGAAGGCAGGTCATCCATCAACTAACTTTCAGAGTTTCCACATTGTTTTGCTTTATACTTAACGTGCTTGAAGCTTACTGTATCTAAATTGTCATTGATCCCCAAGGCCTCATATACTTCCATACATTGGACAAGTCCTCTGAATATGCCCATTGCTTCAGCATTATGGCAAAATCTCGGAGTGGTTGCCCATCCCATTCTCTAAATCCTTTGCTACAATCTGCTCGACTTGTTTTGTCACTAATAGACCTATCACAGTTCGGTATAATTGTTGCCCAAGTTTTCTTCCATCTGACCATAGGCATAAAGACCTTCTTTTCACACATCCCATCAGCAGAGCGTCTTTGTTTTTGTTCTTTTTTTTGGAGAGCTGCAACTGACTTTTTGAATAGATCTAAGACTAGATTGTAATATAAGAATAATATTGAACTTTCCTGTACCTATATCATTGACAGATATATAGCCAATTCCAAATAGGTAAGTGGAGCAAAATAAAATTACAAGGGTTAAGGCAAGGGACTGACTGATTAGCCATGAGTGTGTGGTCATCTGCTCACTTCATGACATACTTGGAAGATTTTTTCTCCAATTGATGGCAAATTTTGGATATTGAATTAAAAAGAAGATAGGAGGATTACAATGAAGGGAGGATTTGAAATTTTCCAGAGCAAAAGATAATGCTTAACAAATGACTCTGAATTGTAACCTGAGTGCCTAGTTTTGATGGTGGACATATGGTGAGCATGATCTTACCAGCATACCTACCAAGATAGAAGCATAGCTTTTTACACGGTAGGATGATGTGTTTAGGTACACAACATATCCCTGCTGAAAAGTCTTGTGCCAAGAGTGCTCTTGCCAGGGATTGCTATATGGGTAATGTGTAAGACCTTTCACAAAGTGTATTTAAGATCCAACTTGTATTATAATATGTCATGTCTGTAAAAGCTTAGATGAACTAGTTACTATATCATGTTGGAAAACTGTAGTAAAAAATGAGCAAGCATTTGGGCCTGTTAGGTTTCCATCTGGCCATATTGGATATCTACCCTCTTCAATGCTGTAATTTGTATTTGTACAACTTAGGTGCTCTTCCGAGGTTTAGGAGACTGCAAGAGCAGTTTGAATGCTTCCTTTGATTATTGATTGAATCTCACAAATTATTGCATAAACACTTTCTAAAAGGAGCTATATACTAAGGCTTAGGGTTCGTGATTACTTTCACCATGTATTTTATACTAGTTTTTGCATATCGATACATAATTTAGAATGCTAATAAGCTTTATCCTAATAACTATATAAAATAAGATATAGATTTTTGTGCCTTTTTTGAACATATCTTGTATCTTTTATTCATCAATGACAATTTGCTTGGATGAAACCATAGTTGGAAAGCTCTCACTTGGAAACATCTTGCCAAGCACCCAAAAAAAATGGGGAAAAAGTCTGCCAGTTTTTCAAAAAAAACTCGGGAACCTAAAAAACTGCTTAAATTGAGTTAAAAATGCAATTTTTGGCAAAATTCAATGAGAAGATGCATCTAATGAGTTAATTAAAGAGAACACAAAAGAAACAAGTAGAGTATATATATATATATATATATATATATATATAGTGGGTAAAAAATCACATTCTCATGTGGACTGCTGATGGCAGGAAGCAAAATAGTTTTTCAAAAAATCTCGAGAACCTAAAAAACCGCTTAAATTTAGTTAAAAATACATGTTTGCAAAATTCAATGAGGAGATGCGTCTAATGAGTTAATTAAAGAGAACACAAAAGAAACAAGCAAAAGTTTAGATATATATAAATGCACAGTGGGTACAAAATCACATTCTCATGCGGACTGTTGATGGCAGGAAGCAAAATAGTAAATAGCTTGTGTCAAACTATAGGTAAATACATCATTACAATCACATCTTCCTCTTCCCAGCTCTACTAGCATATTGTAAATCTTAATCTTATATAATACATATAGGCTTTTTGCCTTTTGTTTTTAACCAAAAAAAAAATAAAAAATATTAATTATTATTATACTTTTTTAAAGAGTTTTTCTGAAAAATTCATCGAGTTTTTTGCAAAAATTTGGCTATAATCTGCAATTAATCACCAAAAACTCGGTGATTAGTAGGAACTTGCCGATTACTCGGTGATCATGACAACTATGGGTGAAGCCCAAGCAAATCCTAGGCAAAACTGAAATCCATAAGTTACACCATTTGTGGTCACCTTTAGTATAGATTAGTCATCCTAATAATTTTATAAGGTAAGATATAGAGTTTTGTGCCATTTCCAGCATATCTTTTATTCATCAATGACAATTTGCTCAGTTGAAATCCATGCAAATCTTAGGCAAAACTGAAATTCATAAGTTACGCTATTCGCGGTTGCCTTTAGTATATAGATTAGTCCTTATCGGCCCTTATAGACTTGAGGCATTTGTCTTCCGTATTTTAAGGATTTGATGATTCTTCTTTGAGTCGAGTATTTAAGCAAGCATAATCTATGGTATATTGAGCCTTTGTTGATTTGGCTCAGTCAAATTTGCTGTATAACAGAAGACTTATATCCACTTAATTTGCTAACAGTTCGGTGTGCAGTTGAATACAATTGTTTGACATGTGCATTTTGACTACAATATTTCATTATTATTTTGACTTGCAGGAAGAAGCCATTAAAGAGGCCATTGAGGATGCTGGTTTTGAAGCAGAGATTATCCCTAAGATTTCTACTTTTTCTAAAGGTCAGGGACTTGTAACAGGCCAGTTCAGAATAGGTGGAATGACTTGTGCAGCATGTGTTAACTCAGTTGAGGGGATATTGAGAAATTTACCAGGTGTGACACGAGCAGTTGTTGCATTGGCCACTTCATTGGGTGAGGTTGAATATGATCCAAATCAAATAGAAAAGGCAGTGATAATCACAGCAATTGAAGATGCTGGGTTTGAAGCGGAGCTAATTCATAGTGGGCAACAAGATAAATCGTCAATTGGGATTGCTGGTATGTTTACTGAACATGATGCCAAATATGTTGAAGGCATTCTTGGAAGTTTGAAAGGAGTCAGGATGTTCGTGGTTGACTTAATGCTTTCAAAAGTAGATGTTCTCTTCGACCCAGAAGTGATAGGTTTGAGATCCATTGTAGATGCCATTGAGAGTGAATGCAATGGTCGTTTTAAAGTAATATTAAATGGCGCTTACTCTGCTTACTCTCCAAGTCATATAAATGAATCCTCACATATGTTGCGGCTATTCACTTCCAGCATATCTTTTAGTGTAAGTCCATTTCTACATGTTTATTATGTTAACGTGGTGTCTTATCGATAATGATTTATTAGCTGTTTTTAGGTTTCATCCTCTTGCTTTTGTTTTTGAATATAGATCTGCTTTTGCTTAGGGAATGTACTGGTATTTTACAGGTTCCTGTTGTTTTTATAGGAGTGGTCTGCCCTCATATACCATTCATGTATAGTTTGCTACTTCTACGTTGTGGTCCCTTTTTAATGGGAGATTGGTTAAAGTGGGCATTGGTAACCCCTGTTCAGTTTGTTATTGGCAAGCGATTTTATGTTGCAGCCTACAGAGCACTGAGAAATGGTTCAGCAAATATGGATGTATTAGTTGCACTTGGCACATCAGCTGCTTACTTTTATTCTGTCTGTGCCCTCCTTTATGGTGCTGTTAGTGGCTACTGGACAGCAACCTACTTTGAAACAAGTGCTATGCTTATTACTTTTGTTTTGTTGGGAAAGTATTTGGAAGTTGTTGCAAAAGGGAAAACATCAGATGCAATCAAGAAGCTCTTAGAACTTGCGCCAACCACTGCTTTGCTGCTAATCAAAGATTCAGGTTTGTGTTCATCTTTTATCTAATGGTGTTGCCTTGTAAATGTGTGATATACCATTTTTGCTGTTTCTTTAGTGATGCTGAGTGTGTATGGGCTACACTGGTAAGCTTGTATTGTTAACAATGCTTTATCACACTTTTGCATGGGGTGCTTTTCTATCTTGCTGTATGCTTTACAAAGGATCTATTTCAATGGGTTGGATTATGTGATCTAATAAGTCTTTACATTATGAAAGAATTTTATAATTGAGTTTGCAAAAACATCATATATTTATGATATGAATCCGTGTTACAGATAGCAAGATCGTTGGAGAAAGAGAGATTGATGCGCAATTGATTCAACGAGGTGATACACTGAAAGTGCATCCAGGGTCACAGGTACCATCTGATGGAACTGTAATATGGGGTTCCAGCCATATCAATGAGAGCATGATTACTGGTGAGTCTACCCCTGCTTCGAAGGAGGTAGGAGACATAGTCATAGGAGGCACAATGAACATAAATGGAGCTCTTCACATTGAAGCTACAAGAATAGGCTCAGACACTGTCTTGTCACAGATTGTCCATCTGGTTGAGACAGCTCAAATGGCTAAAGCACCAATTCAAAAATTTGCTGATTATGTGAGGTCTTCTTAACACATTTACTTGGAATTGTGTAATTTTCTGCTGCATGCAAGTCACAAACTCTATATTGATCTTTTGACAAATGAAAGTAGTCTCGATAAACACTTAAAAAGAGTCAGATTAACAAGGCTAAAACTTTCTATTAGTGTCAAGCCTCTGACGTATGAGCTAAAACTGATTTATATTTGCAGGTTGCCAGTGTCTTTGTTCCAGTTGTTGTTACACTAGCATTTGTGACATGGTTGGGCTGGTAGGGTTTTCTATATCCATTCTTAACATGTAACTCTATTTTGGAAAATATTACCTGTGCTTTTATGTTATGGAGAGTTTGCACTTGATGGAAAAGAAACACATGATTTGTTGTTGATTTTATTACCTGCTCTCTGTAGGTATCTTGCTGGAGCTCTTGGTACTTATCCAGAAGAATGGCTACCTCCCAGAACTGATCATTTCGTTTTTGCTCTGATGTTTTCTATCTCTGTGCTGGTCATTGCCTGCCCATGCGCTTTGGGGTTAGCTACTCCAACAGCTGTTATGGTGGCAACCGGTGTTGGAGCCACTAATGGAGTCCTTATCAAAGGAGGTGATGCTTTGGAACGTGCACAAAAAATAAGATGTGTTATATTTGATAAAACGGGTACCCTCACAGAGGGTAAGCCCTCTGTTACTGCTGCTAAAGTTCTATCTGATATGGAACTAGGAGAATTTCTGAGAATAGTTGCTTCTGCAGAGGTTGGTATCAAGTAGGATTAAACTGAGTTGAAGATCTGAGATAATATTTCTCTTGTACATCAATAAGATTTTGAGTCATTTATATTTATGTTAATCTTGCTGGAATACTTGTATTAACCAGGCAAGCAGTGAGCACCCATTAGCAAGAGCAGTAGTCAACTATGCGTATCATTTTCATTTTTTCGGTGAGCCACCCAAGGATAATGATATGCGAGCTCTTAAAACCAAAAATACTAGCTGGTTATCAACAGTCGTAAATTTCACATCCCTACCTGGAAAAGGGGTGAAATGCTCAATAGATGGGAAAGAAATTCTGGTATAATATGTTGTCTTACTTTCCGTCCTTGTTATAATTGTACAGAAACTGCTCTCTAATCTCCATTCTACATTCCTAACCAAACTCATTTCGATAGGTTGGCAACAGGAAGTTGATTTTGGAGAACGGAGTGTCAATACCTCCAACAGCAGAGGATTATTTAGTGGGCATGGAAAAACTTGCACGAACAGGAATATTGGTTGTCATTGATAAGACATTAGTAGGAATCTTGGCTGTTTCGGATCCACTCAAACGAGAGGCAGCTGTTGTCATAGAAGGCCTAAAGAAAATGGGTATTCATCCCATCATGGTTACAGGAGATAACTGGACAACAGCTCGAGCTGTTGCCAAAGAGGTAGGAGTTATGCGTTGCATTTATTTGGTGTCATATCTTTTATTAAGAACTTTGATAGAATATGATATTAAGAAACATCTCATTGGTGTAAAATGTTCTTTTTCTAAAACATTGTTATGCTGCTTTTTGATTTGCATGATAAAACTGGTATCATTTAAAATTTTAATATGAAACACCCACTCTTGAACAAGCTATCCCAAGTTTCTGTTCCCTAACCTTTTCAATTTGACAATGCTTTCCGCCCATTCATTTTATTAAGTTAAAGCAACTTGGCTGGTTCAGCACATATGAACCAAACACTGACAGTAGCTGTAGGATCTACCAAACCCCATACTGTGCAGGTCTTCTCTAATTGAAATCCCTGGCATAGGCCCAGTCCAACTCATGGTTTAAGTGTCATTTGTGCCCTGTTCTCCCTTTTAAATAGAGGATCTTGCTAACTTCCCTTGCGGGGTAAAGAGTAGGGCCTATTCTGTACCTATGCTTTTTTCATATGTACATGATATGGTACAATAAGGTAGACCATCTTGTGGAAAGATCCATCTAAATATTCTCAATGCCAGGTGATTGATTTGTCACTCTATGTCCATTCTGAACACCCAACATCCATTCTCAATTCACTATCTCTGGAGAAGCGACCCACATAGATGGTAGGGCCCTCTGCACCTAAATCAATGTCAGAAGCATATGTAGGAGGAGAAGGCAACCATCAAATAATAAATTGACAGTGGTTTCCTGTAATAATTTAGTATTGTTCAGATTCCAGCTACTCCTGACAATTTACAAATACTAAATATATTTAAAATGGAAAAAACTGAGTAATTTATGTGAATTAAAACTAAACTAAATTTATTTAGTTTTCTCTGATTTTTTCTTTTCATCATATTGGCAGTTGGGTATAGAGGATGTCAAGGCTGAAGTGATGCCGGCTGGCAAAGCTGAGACAGTTTGCTCTCTTCAGAAGAATGGCACTGTTGTTGCCATGGTTGGGGATGGGATAAATGATTCACCTGCATTAGCAGCTGCAGATGTTGGGATGGCAATTGGAGCTGGAACAGACATTGCAATTGAAGCTGCAGATTATGTGTTGATGAGGAATAGTTTAGAAGATGTTATTACTGCAATCGATTTGTCCAGGAAAACTTTTGCAAGGATCAAGCTGAATTATGTTTTTGCAATGGGTTACAATCTGATTGCAATTCCACTGGCGGCTGGACTCTTCTTCCCTTTTCTCAAGATCAGGTTACCACCATGGGTGGCAGGGGCTGCCATGGCTCTTTCCTCTGTTAGTGTTGTTTGCTCATCTTTGCTATTACGAAGGTATAGACGACCTCGATTGACTGAGATTTTGGATATTATAATTCAATAGATTCCTCAAACAAAATGTACAAATTCTTGTGACGTGTACAATATTCATTTGCTTTAGCCTTTTATCAATAAATCTTATTGGTGAAAGCTGCATTGTCACCATTGTGCCCCCCATATGGATATTGATTTTGTACTCCAATTAAACTTGGATGAAATATAGATGTTTTGGGATTCCGATGTACAGTTATGCTGTTTTATGGTATGGGAGCATAACCTTGTCACGCATCCGAATAGATGGTTTGGGAGAATAAAGGATGATTATCCTATTTGCGATCTGGGTAGTTTGTCAAGATCATTTGCCTGATGCAATTTCTTGCAATGATTACAAACTCTTATGGTAGGAAGCTTGATGTCTACAAGTGCGAATGCACATTTTATGCCTCATCAAACATGGAAAAACTTCAAAAGTCAGTGTACCTCTGTCAACACAAGTTTATATTTATATGTTGAGTTAATCTGGCTTTCCATTGTCTGGTAAAAGTCAATGAGAGTATGCTCAAAACCGGCTCCAACATGTTAACCTAGAAAGCATTGTCAAACACTTGATACACTAAACATTGTCTATCAAGAATATGCCAGTTTTTTTATCATCTTTTCATAGAGCGCCGGGTTTGCAACATTGCTGAGTCCTTCCTGGGTCATTTTGATTGAAATTGACAGATTCTGCATTTCTGACATCCATGCCAGTAAACTGCATAATTCTTGGTTAGTGCTTTCCCAAACATCAACTCCATTGATATATGCCTTGCATGAGAGAAATAGTTTTACCAATTAACTTGTGTCCAGGTTTCTAGCCGCATTTTGTCATATTAGATTTGTACTGTTCATTTCAAATATCACCACCTGCTTTTTCGAGAAGCAGAGAGATTACTTTAATCGGTTATAGTCTTGGAAAGAGAGATTGTAAGAACTTAAGTGGGATCCAATTTTGATTAGTGCTGAAGGACTCGAAAAAGAAGAGGCAAGGTGGTGAGGATAACAATTCCTAATAGCGAAATTTGTTATGTAAAAAATATTACAGGACATTACAACTCTTATTTATGTGATGGAGGAAAGAACTTAGAACCAGGGTTCCATTTATACCGTCTAAAATGCTGTTCGTGAGAAGATACCAGGGCAATCTATTCATTTTACTTGTCGAGGGTAATCTGGTACGATTGAGAAACCGTGTGTCCAGTGATATAAATGATCAAAGAGACTGAGGTCAAATTTTTATTGCCATTGTGCAAATGCAATATAACATAATTATTATGCTTGAAATGTCATGTAATGATTAAAATGGTAAGAGATAAAAAACATTTTGCATCAGATATGACATCGTGTGCATATGCCGGTATGAAGTGATTCAGACACTGTTCAGTTAACATAAACATAATCTTGTTCGCTTGATGGTTTTGTTCTTGAGAGTTCTTTCTAATATTTATAGCGATCGAAGTTTTAACTTTAATTTGTTCCAAGTTATCAAATAATTTCTAAAAGGATTAAAGCCATGCAAATTCTCTGTAGTTCAAGGCATGCCTGCATCCTTGAACATTCGTTTTAGAAGCACTGATTCCTCGATTTCTGTAAGGTTGAATTTGGGCAGGTACGATCTCTTAGGGGTTTTCTATTGGCAATTTTTTTGTCAATTGGCAAATAATTTGTATTGATAAATTTGAAATTGGGGAATACTTTCCAAATTGTAGGTTGTCTTAACCTCATGTGTCTATCCATCTGCTGTAGTGTAATTTGTCTTTAAATTAAGGAGTTCTCGTGTCATTTTTTGATGATGTCAAAATGATAATTTGGTAGTTGTTTCTACTTTTGTGGAGCAGCCATTCTCTATATTTTAAAAAATATACTTTGGAATAGAGGGCAGTTGGAATAAGCAGCTGGTATTTATTGAGAAAAGAGAAAAGACATGGTTCAGCAAGTAATTTTCCCTTTCTTTTATTGTCTCTCATTTTTCACAATTTTTTAATCTACAATTAGGATTTCAATTAAAAATTTGATTTTGGAGGCCTAAAATAAAATCATAGGGCCACCAACTATAAGAATAGTTGTTAAAGATGTTGATTCATTCCTACCAGCCAAAAATAAGTATAACAACCACATGATTGAACTGCCCTAAATTGTTTAAAATTTGGAAATCATTGAACCAATCTATTTCAATTTGCCACAAAATTAATTCTAGAAGACATGTAATTCATATTTCTATCACTAATTTGCCACAAAGTTAATTCTAGAAGACATGTAATTCATATTTCTATCACTAACACTGGATTTTTCCAATGTTGTAATTGATATTTTTTTTAGAATGCATCACCCACAAATTTACCAATATCATAAAAAATCACATTCCATTAAAAACATTTAGTGTTTTTGAGAATTCAGTTTTGCTATTAATAATTATATCTATACATCTTTTTTTTAAAGAATCCATTAAATTTAAAGTGATTTTTTAAATTGAGAGGTAAACTTCTTAGTAAGAGTGGTGATATTGGTATGAGACACCCTCCAATACTATATGCTTTAGACTTGGAACAATGAGCCCATGAGGTTACAAATGAGGGATTTATCCACCACTAACAACACTACCATTTAGCCAAAAAAATGTTGGAAGAACAGTTAGCATATATCTTCATATAAACAATCAATTTTCTGATTTATTTTTACACATTTTGTTTCTGAGCTCTTGATTTGGATCATAGCCAAATTATAACCACAAGTATTGCTATATTATCAAGCGGAAGTATTAAGATAAGTGATGTAATCACCTAAATTTGGTCTAGCAAACTGTGCCCCCATTTTGAGATAATTAAATTGAATTCAATGTTAAAATTGATTATGCATATAAATGAACTTTGCATAATTAAATCTTCAAATCAAATCATATCCTATGGATATATCATTTCCTAACATATTTAATTAAAAAAAAAACTTATCTTTTAGTTAAGTAAAGTCTCCACTTGTGTACACACAATTATAATTTCTAAAATAAATAAATAAAAGAAATTAACTAAAAGGAATTGCACATCTTTTAGAAGTTTTTAATATCTATAGCACACAAATGAAGAATGGAAAGATCTCCAAAACATCCTTTGGTAAATTACCTAAAGAAATAACATACACCCCTTTAGTAAATTACCTAAAGATCTATTGACACATTTTAAAGTCTATAATCTAGATTAATTTAATTTCACTCTAATATTACTCACCTTAAATCTTATTTAACTATATTGAAAATGACACTAATACTTAAAGATTCTATTGACATATTTTTAAAACTAAGAATCATTTTTCTTTAATTGCTACTTTTAAAAGAATCATTTTTCTTTAATTGCCACTTTTTAAAAAATCAAACTTTGATAAAAATAAAAATAAAAATTTCAATTATTTAAACTTGGTCTATCTGGGATATATATTTTAAATCAATTTCTCTTAAGCAATTATATTTATATTGATCACTTTTATACTTTAAAGTAAAGGGTCATGATGTTACATTATTACTCTTAAAATAATTAATTTCATTTAATTAAACTTTTACACTAAAGTACTTAATCATGTTAGGTCTACTATTCTAAATTCATTAATAAGATTATACTCAACATCTCAAATATCATATTCAAGACGTTGCAACAATAGTGTTAAGCACTTGAATTAAATGTTATTTACCATGCTTATATTTTATCTATGAACCAAACACTAGCATTATGACATTGAAAAAATGTTATTTACTATACTTGTATTTTATCTATGAACCAAACACTAGCATTATGACCTTGAAATAATAATAATAATAGAAATATATAACATTTCAAAATTAATCACACTTTAATAGTTTCTTTATTCTTTATTTTCTAACTAGTATGCAAATGAAGTAAATAGTAGTATAGATATCTTAAATAAATATATCTAAAGAAATGATGCTATAGATATCCACTACAAAATAATTATAATTTATTTTACTACATCTAAAATTATTTATAATATTTCCTTTATCTCCATTTATTTAGGTTTTTAAACTTTTGACATGTAGATAGTTGTCAAATTTAACCTAGAAGAATAAAAGTTAGCATTAATATGCTCACACCATTTTGAACAAAGATGCAATAATATAAATATTAGAAAATGCTAAACAACTACATACCTTATAAGATAAAGGGTTCTATAGCTTAATACTAAAATCCCATTCCATCATCATCGATGTTAGGTGCATCTAACATTTTGACTTGTTCATCTTCAAAATTAACCCTATTTAAAAAAATAAAAAAAAATGTTGCTTTTCTATTTAAAAAACCCTAGTATTTTTGTGTTCTATTTACGCTGCAGTGCAAACCCTAAGCGGCGAGCAGGGATGTGTGAGGGCCAACTTGCAAGGGTGCGCTATCTTCTCCTAGCTGCTATTTTTTCTTAAAGGGAGGCAATTTGATTGCACGGTCAATGTCTGGGAAGCACCGGCGACGACGCGACTGTTATTTACAATACACACAATAACCTGGCTGGGGTGGAGGACTTTGGAGCGACGATGATACTGCTACTGCCGGTCGCTGGGGACCACAAGAGGTTGCAAGGTGGAGGCGCAGATGCCACCACGACTGCAACTAAGACTACACACCGGGTACGCCGATTGCATGGCGCAGAGGGAAGTGGAGAGGGGACGACCACAACGTGAATCCTGCGGGGCTGTGGGAGCTGCTGTGGAGGTCACCACCACATTGCCTCATTTGAGGAGGTTGCACTATGGTGGCCATTATGGCGGCTCTCATCGATCATTGCTTGATACAAAAAAATGATGTAAAATAAGAAATAATGCATTGAGAGAGAATATCGAACAACATCAATGATTCTTGGCATTGTGAACTCCAAATCTAGATCCCAAAAAATTAACTCATTACATCAATGCTCCAATAGAAGGGAGCTATACAAAGTTGAAACTCCAAACCACTGTCTAATACCTGATCCACAAAGAAAGTACAGATTTAAAATAACATACATGCTGATTACAAAAGAGTCCAAAACACATATGAAGACAATTGTTAATCCAATCATTAACTAGTGTCGAAGAAAACACCACAGAGCCAGCTAAGAACTGTCATAAAAGTTGCCATCATTGATCTTCATCCAGAATTCAAATTGAAACCATGACATTAGCCAAAATCCATCCAATGCAAGTGCAACCCTGGTCCTTGAACTATATACAATATCTTGAAAAACCAAGTGAGATCCATAAAAGTATAACATGTGAAATCACAGAAGCCATGATTTACTATCAATTACTATTTGAGAAGGGCTCAACAAGATTGTAAGCATATTCTCTTGTCATAATATTAATAAGGTTGGGGAAATCAAGAGGATTAAGTGGTGAAAGCAAAGAGTTAATAGTAACCCCATCAGTGCCCAAATTAGCCAGACAATTAGCTAATAGGGTCCCTTCTCTATAAGTATGCAAAATGTAACATTTAGAGATTAAATCAAGAAGAGACTAGACTTGATGTAATATATACCAAATGGACCAATTATGCACATGATGTTTAATACATGAATTAATAATAACGATTGAATTCCTTTCAACATGCAACTTAGATATAGATAGTGATTTTGCAAGTTCCAAACCCAAAAAGCAAGGCAGGGGCCTCAACTTTGTTATTAGGGGCTAGAGGGAGAGGAGATGATTCTCTGCAATCACACGACCTTTAAAATCTCTAATGACTATGTCATAGCCAAAGTTACCTGGATTTCTGATGCAATGAGAATATGAGGGTACCCCTATTGGAGGTAAATTGAATCCCTACAAATAACCACATAATGGAAACACAACAACAAAGCAACAAAAATGCAATATCTGATACCAAATCACAACTCTTTATTTATAAGTAACTAATTACAAGGAATATGCTTAGCTATAAGGCCTTCTAGGTTAGGGCCAAACAAACATACAATAACAGTTCTGCAAGATCCCTCAAGATCCAACTTACAAGCCCAATCTGAGCTAGTCCAGATCTACAATTGGATAAGAACACCAAGAAGAATCTACACTTGTACCCTCAGGTCCACCAAGCTATTCTTTGGTTCTCAAGCCACAATTACTAGCCCTTCAAAGTTTGCATCCTTTTCTCTAAGATGGATCACTTAATCATGCCCAAAGAATCCACAAAACCCCCTACTTATACCCAACTAAGCCACAAGTTGGCCCAAGTCATTAAAAATTAAATTAAATCCCTTACATTAAATATATGTTGAACCACAAGTCGGCTACAACATAAATTAAATACCCAAAGTCGGCTCATAGACAACTCGAAACCTACAGGAACCAAGACCAAATTGAGTGTCAGAAAAACCAAGCCGAGCATCAACAAACTCCCAAGCAGTTCCAAGCACCCAGTGCATGCCGAGCAAAGTATCTACTGAGCAGCTAATACATGCCAAGCACACAAAAGATGTTGAGCTCCAACAATGACCGAGCCTCCTTCAATGACCAAGCTCCTCGACCACAACTACACCCTTCAGCAACCAAGCACGACCACTATTTGGTGACTAAGTTCACAACCCACAACCAAAATGCCTCCAACCATGTAGGATTGCAAGCAAGCCTAGGATGCTCTTGCATCAAACACCCCAGGTTTGAAAAGATGTTCTCAGTAGCTGGAAGAACATTTTTAGGAATTCAACACATAAATCCCAAATTGGTTCTTCACATACATATCCTCCAATTCTTCAACTTGTACACTCTTTCACTTGTTCTTCTTCTGCTTCTTCACATCCATCCTAGGTGTTCCATAGGTTTGCTTTTCATGTTGATCTCCAACTCTTTCAGAATCTATCACCTCAACTCAGCTACCAATACTCAAGTTCCTCCTATCGAGCTCTTCATTCTATAAAGGAATCAGTGAATGCTTCCTGCACCTTTCACAATAGTAAACACATTCTTGAAACAATTATGCACATCCCTACAATCATACTATCAAGGTCTGCCAAGCAACACATGACAACTGTTGATGTCCACAATATCACAGAACACTTGATCCTTATACTGCCCAATTTGGAAATCAATAAGGCATTGCTCCCTCACCTCCAAAGTATGCTCATCTTGCAACCAGCTAATCCTATAAGGATAAAGATGTCTCATTCTTTTCAAACCAAGTTTCTAAACCATCTACTCAGCAACAAGGTTATTAGTACTACCACCATCCACAATCACCTTGTAGACTTTACCACCAGACTTACAACAAGTCTTGAACAAACTAGTCCTCTGACAAGAATCCATTGTCCTCTAACCAACCAGCACTCATTGAGCTAGTAAACTCTCTCGTTGCTTAGGCTGACTATCCCAGACTACAACCTCATTCACAATGACAACTTTCCTACCATGAGGACATTTAAAAGATCTATGCCCTTCTTCACCTCATCTGAAGCAATTACCACTAAACCCACCTCCACCTATCCTCCTACTCCAATGATCAACATGTTTTGGTTCACCTTCTTCACTTAGTTTAGCCTTTGTCTAGCTATCCTGCTTCTCCTTTCCTCTAGCATAACCTTGACTTTTCCTCTTTAACTTATCTTCGATCTTCAAAGCATACTAATAAGTATCCTCAACCGAAGAAATATTCAACATTCCAAACCTCATCCTGAATATTGAATCTCAAACCATTAATATACCAAGCAACCTTCTCTTTTGACAATTCTCTATGCCCAGATTGAATAGTCAACTCGTGGAACTCCTCAGTATAATCTTTCATAGCCATATCATTTTGCTTCAAATTCTACAACCTCTTAAAGAACTCAAATTTATAATCAACAAGAATGAACTTAACCTTCAACTTAGTCACCATTAACCTCCACCTAGTGATCTTCATTTCACCTTCTTCTCTGTCTCTTTGCAGTTCTTTCCACCAAAGACCAACATGTCCTTTCAACTTAGTTTGTACCAACCTCACTTTGAGTGGATCTCTAATATCCTTAAGCTCAAAGTAATCTTCTAATTCAACAATCCAATCAATCAGGTCTCTAGGAGTCAAAGTACCTAAAAAATTAGAAACCTCCATCTTATGCTTTAGCTTCAACTAAGATCCAGGTTTGGCAAACTGACCAGCCTTAGTTCCAATAGGTCTCTCCACATGATCAACTCTATCCTCACCACTGGATCCACTAACTTCAAAGTCTTCAACAGCTTCCTCATATCTATCTTTAGTACCCACATGTCTAGGTACACCACCTAAAGCACTCACAATTTCAACAATCATGTCACTCTTCATCAATGCTATCTTAGATGTGAATTCTACTCTAATCTTCTCTGAGATCCTTTCTTCCACAACATCACTAAGATCATCAATTGCCCTAGGGTCCAATCTTCTTGCAGGCATCTTCGAATTTTTTTGTAAGCCCTAAACAATAGATCAAAAAATTCAGAAGATCAATCAACTCCACTAGATCAGCCTTCTCTTCAAGTCCTGGTGCAAACTACCTTAGCTTCAGTGATTTGTCTACACACTCAAGAACACCTTCACTTTGATACCACCTGATGCAATAAGAATCTAAGGGTACCCCTATTAGAGGCAAATTGGATCCTTGTAAATAATCAAACAACATAAACACAATAACAAAGCAACAACAATGCAAGATCTGATACCAAATCACAACTCTTTATTCATAAATAATAAATTACAAGCAATATGCTTAGTTGCAAGGCCTTCTAGGTTAGGGACAAACAAACATCAATTACAATAAGAGTTCTGCAAGATCCCTCAAGGTCCAACTTACAAACCCAATACAAGCTAGTCTAGATCCACAACTGGATAATAACACTAAGAAGAATCTACACTTGTACCCTTAGGTTCACCAAGCTATTCTTTTGTTCTCAAGCTGTAGCTACAAGCCCTTCAAAGTTTGCATCCTCTTCTCCAAGATGGATCACTTAATCATACCTAACGAATTCACAAAACCCCCTACTTATACCCAACTAAGCCACAAGTCAACCTAGTTCATTAGAAATTAAATTAAATCCCTTACATTAAATATATGTTGAGCCACAAGTCGGCTACAACACAAATTAAATACCATAAGTCAGCTCATAGACAACTTAGCATCTACAAGAACCAAGACTAGCCTACGCATAAAAAAAAAAAACTAAGCATTAGCAAACTCCCAAGCACTATTGAGCTCCAAGTGCATGTTAAGCATAGTATCTGCTGAGCAATCAACACATGCTGAGTAGCCAATACATGACGAGCACACAAAAAATGCTAAGCTCCAACAACAACTAAGCCTCCTTCAATGACCAAGATCCTCGACCACAACTACACCCATTAGTGACTGAGCACCACTGTTTGGTGACCAAGTCCACAACCCATAGCCAAAATACCTCTAACCATGCAGGATTGGAAGCAAGCCTAGGATGCTTCAGCATCAATTTCCCCTAGAGGCCCCATCAAAATTGATTTTTTAATAGCCCTCACTTGGGGGGGTCCACTTGGTTTGTGGTTGGGTAACAATACTTATTATTACTAAATATAGTATTTACATTTTGTATGTATTGAAAATATATGTGTAATATGAAAATATGGGTATGGATGGAAGCGAATAGAAAGGGTCACCAAAATGAATGGTGTTGGATATGAATAGGGGTAAATGATAGTGACTATATGATGTAAGAGGGAGAATATAGGACTTATCCTTAATCCAAATTCCCAAAAGAAAAGATGCAAATTGATTAATCACAAAGAAGTGATCAATGCACATATGAATCAAACAATGGTGAATATGAAGAAAGGAGGAAATCCTATAATCTACTATAGAAAGTATGTACTTGAAATCTTGAATGAATAGAAGAAAAATACTAACCTCAAAGTAGGGCAGATTTGGAAAATTTTGATTTCTCTGTGCACAGATTCAGGGAATTATGCAACCTGCTCCAGACTGGAAATGCCTAGACAAAGAAAACCCAGAAAACTTTTGTCTTTTTGAGGTCAGGTCGACTCTGATCTAGATATCGGGGCACAATCTTACCCCTTTATTTTTGACCTTGATTTGCACTTCTTTGATGGAAATTTTGTTCCCAGATCTCGAAAGTTCACCAAAAAGGGCATCCGAATTTGAACTTCAATTTGTTATCCTGTACCTATACTTGCAATAAATTTTTATTTATTTTTGGTTTGGATGGGGGGTTTGGCTTGGTCAAACTCCAGTTTGGAATCAATCTTGAAATGTAATTGAAATTACAATACATATAAACAAAGTAAATTGAACTATTCACCTTGCTTATGTTGAAATCCTTTTGGAGGATCCAAATCCTTGAATGCACAAGTATGGATGCTCCAATTGAATGTAGAATTGTGGGTTGGATGTCTCAAATCAATGAAATTAGATCTTCAACACCAATCTTGAATGGATCTTAGCATAAGAAGAGGCATGGATGAGTGTGAATGGAGAAATCTTCAACAAGAGGGCTCCATAGAGATTGAATCCTTCAATGGTTAACAATGGATCTCCTTGATGAATTGAATCTTGAATGTTTGAATGCTTGCTCATGAAAGTGGATGCTTGATAAGGGATGGCTAAAATGAGAGAGGAAGGATGCCTTTTATAGAGATCTAGGGCACAAACTCCTAGAGAGGCCGTCATATGAGAAATAAATTCCAATTGGGCCCTTACCCCTAGAAATGGACCTAGATTAAATTCTATTTAAGAGTTTACCATTTCAAAGACCAAAACAGCTGATCTAGAAGTAGAAAAGTAAGTCTTTCTAAAACTAGACATCTGGAAATCATGGAACCTTGAAATTTAGACCTTGGGTCAAGGTCGAGGTCATCCTTGACTTAGGTCACGGTCAAGGTCCGAGGTCATAAGTCTTAGGATCTTAGTCTAGAATGCTAGAAAAATGTAGAAAGAAAGTGGAAAAGGGGGCACAACCAAGGGAAAAATATAGATCTAAGCGGAGGACCCATTCGAGGTGCTTGACATGACTCCAAATCACCTACTGGGAGGGCTAAACAAGTCCTAAATGGAAGTGATTCCTTTTTCTAATGATACATTTAGGCCCCACTATAGCAAGAGTATGGAATCGATGCAGGCTCTTGTTAAAGGAGATCACAAAGAAGTAGGAAATTTTATTGAAATCAAAGGGATCAAGCAATCCTCAAGCCCCCAGGGACTCAAGTCTAGTTTGTCAACTCCTAGATTACAATAAGAGAGACATCACTAGAAGAAAGAGAGAAGGAGGAGAGAGGAGTGGCTAGCTTGCCTAGTAAGATGTGTTTATCTCACTGTGAACCACAAAATGAATAGGATGGACCATTAAGAAAGAACTTGATAGTAACCCCATAAAGTTATGCGCCTTTTGGCAGCTTTGTGCATATATGTAGTGCATCTTTTGATGACTTTTATAAAGTACCCATCGATCCATATTCTTATATCACCATACAATACATTTGTAAAATGCGTATCTCTTCAGGATTTAATAACTTATATATGTTACCTTCCAAGGATTTAGCATATTTAAAATTGGAAATGCATGTCTCTTTAGGATTTACCAACTTATGTGCATTACCTTCAGAGGATTTAACATGCTACAAAATAAAAGGTTAGGACAAAAATGCATAATGTAGAATGAGGAAGGTCATATATATGCTCCCCTCCTTAAGATGGACAAAATAAATACTATTTTGACATGTCAAGGAAAGAAAAGAACAAGGATAAAGCCTTCTTCAACATCAAGACAATATCCATAAACAACACCCAGTCCAAGCCAAGAAGGTCATAGATCCTATGAGGCCTTGGAAGAGATAAATGCAAAGAGATATCATGCAAGAAGAGAAAAAGTAACCCTTGTGATGGATAGCACATAGTTCGGCTTCCAAGGTGAGAGATTTATCAACCATGGAAACCCAATGTACAACAATGAAATAGGTTATGATTATGGACATAGATCCTCAATGCAAACCAAATTTTTCATGTATGATTGGATATCACATAATAGATAGATATTGCTTAACCAAGGAAAAGTGGATCCCAGAAAGACATAAAAGGAGATGACCTCCTTTCCCCCCAAGCATAGGAACAAGGATGAAAGGGGGCCTATTATATTGCTTGCAACACTATACAAGACAATGAGCATCCAAAGATTAGGCTAACATTGTTTACATAATACGAAGCTCCATAATATGAACATAAATATAATTTAGAGAAAATAGGATTCAAATACAACTCATTGCCACATGATATATAAATGACCTTACTATCAATAAACTACCTAATCTTATAATGTAAAGTTTGACATTCATTAGTAAAGTGATCATGAAATCTATGATATAAACAAAAAGGAAGAGTCTTTAAGTGTGGACTACATTTCTTTTTTCATTTAGGTCTAGTAATCATCTTATAACAAAGGAGTTTAGGAAAAATAACTTCTTGGTCAAAATCCTTCATAGTTTCATCATGTTTTGAAGTGTTATTTGAGATGTTAACATTGATTCATGGTTGAGGATTAAATCCCAATCCATAAGAATGCTTATTACCCCCATTCTATAAGGGCATTTGAATTCCTTGTTTATGCTTACCACATGCTTGACCATTGAATCCTTGTTTAACTAGGAAATGATAACTAGGACCATAATGAGAAGCCATATTAGAAGGACTCAATGGAACTTCATTAGTCACTATGTCATCATTAGTAAGTTTGAGAATTTCATTGTGGATAGAAGCAGTGAAAAAGTTGTTATGAAGAGCTTTAGAAGTAAAAACTCTTTGTTCAAACTCTCTTTGTTCATAAAATCAAGATCAAAAACCTTATACTCTCCAATAAAGGTAGGATTAAAATCCAAGGTTCCCCAATCATCACTAGGAAGAGCATTAGAGGAAGAAGGATTACTATTAGAAATAGGAGTAGTGTGGTTTTGAATATTCAGACAAGGATTTGTCACATCATCTGCATGAAGTGTATACATCATGTTGTTATGTATAAACTTGACTTTACAGTGAATTTGGGAAGGATAGCATACATCTCATGCAAACAAGGTCTACAGACAAGGTCTACCAAAAAGAAAGAGTTGTCTATTGCGGGTTCAACAAAATGTAATATAAAAATATGGGTATGGATGGAAGTGGATAGAAAGGGTCACCAAAATGAATGGTGTTGGATATGAATAGGCGTAAATGATAGTGATTATATGATGTAAGAGGGGGAATGTAGAACCTATCCTTAATCCAAATTCCCAAAAGGAAAGATCCAAATTGATTAATCACAAAGAAGTGTTCAATGCACAAATGTATCAAACGATGGAGAATATGAAGAAAGGAGGAAATCCTATAATCTATTATAGAAAGTGTGTACTTGAAATCTTGAATGAATAAAATGAAAATAGTAACTTCGAAGTAGGGAAGATCTAGAAAATGTTGATTTATGATGTTTGTGCATGGTTTCAGGGAATAATGCAACCTTCTCTGGACTAGAAATGCCAAGACAAAGAAAACTTAGAATTTTTTTGTCTTTTTGAAGTCAAGTCAACTTTGACCCAGATAGCGAGGCACAATCTTACCCTTTTATTTCTGACCTTGACTTGCATTGCTTCAACGAAAATTCTGTTCACGGATCTCAGAAATTTGTCAAAAAAGGTATCCAGATTTGAACTTCAATTTGCTATCCTGTACCTGTACTTGCAAGAAAAATGGTTTTTTTCTTTGGATGGAGGGTTTTCCTTAGTCAAACTCTAGTTTGAAATCAACCTTGAAATGTAATTGAAATTGCAATATGCATAGACAAAGTAAATGAAACTATTCACATTGCTTATGTTGAAATCCTTGTGGAAGATTCAAATGATTGAATCCACAAGTATGGATGCTCCAAATGAATGTAGAATTGTAAGTAGGATGTCTCAAATCGATGGCATTAGATCTTCAACACCAATCTTGAATGGATCTTAGCATAGGAAAAGGCATGGATGAATGTGAATGGAGAAATCTTCAACAAGAGGGATCCATAGAGATTTAATCCTTTAATGGCTAACAATGGATCTCCTTGATGAATTGAATCTTGAATGCTTGAATTCTTGCTCATGAAAGTGGATGTTTGATAATGGATGGCTAAAATGAGAGAGGAAGGCTTCCTTTTATAGAGATCTAGGGCACAAACTCCTAGAGAAGGTGATATATGAGAAATAAATTCCCATTGGGCCCTTACCCCTAGAAATGGACCTAGATTAAATTCTATTTAAGAGTTTACCACTTCAAAGACCAAAACATTCAACTCAGAAGCAGGAAAATTAATTCTTTCTGAAACTCGACATTTGAAAATCATGGAACCTTGAAATTTGGACCTCGGGTTAGGGTCAAGGTTGACTCTAACCTAGGTTAGGGTCAAGGTCATCCTTGACCTAGGTCATGGTCGAGGTTGACCTTGACCCTAAGGTCACAAATCTCAGGATCTCATTCTAGAATGCTAGAAAAATGCAGAAATAAAATGGAAAAGGGGGCACAATTAGGGGAAAAATCTAGATCTAAGTCAAGGACCCATTCAAGATGCTTGACATGACCCTAAATCACCTACTAGGAGGGCTAAACTAGTCCTAAATGGAAGTGCTTCCTTTTTTTGAGGATACAATATGTATTTGTATTCATAGGTATCTTGTTAAAATATTTATATCTATATACATATATATGAAAAAGGGAGTATATGAATGAACTCAAATATATAGATCTAGTGAATATCTCCTTGTTTGATGATTTAATTACTTTTCTTTTGAAATGTAAGCTAATGTTTCAAGATTTAACAAACTTTCAAAAGGTTTATTATGAAATGTGTGTTTGAACAATAAAGTGGAGATCATTCTAAATTATCTCTCTTTCTTTTAGAAGGCATGAACTCTAATTTTATTTGCGAATTAATGTTAAACCAAAATTTGACTTGCATACCACCACTTACATAGATTTATAATGCAATTAGATTCCTTAAGTTAAGTAGAGTGTAATTGTTTCCTTTCTTCATATAACTTAATAACATTGACAACTTTTACATACACTAAGATGCAATATTCTTTGTTAGTAACATGACAATACTAGAATAAGAGCAAGGCAAAATTAGATCTTCCAAGCCACACAAATTCTAGCAAATACATACATCACACAATTTTTTTCCTTCAACTATCTTTTACTTTTGCAATATACAGCAAAGGAATTATTTTCTTTACTAATGCAACAAAATTAATAAGTAATGATTGCAACCATAATCCTTTTCTTTTTCATTCATTCTCAACAAATAAATGCACTAGCACAATACAATTACATCATGTCACTCTTTCCTTTCGCAATTTCTCTACAACTTTAATGGATTTACATACAAAATCTGCACTTTTCATTCTTCCTTTTAATGGATAAACCTCCAAAAAAAATACCTTACATAATACAATTCATTAAATTACATGTCTTCCAAAAGGATTCTTCAAATAAACTTTCACAATGAAAAGACCCAATTGCACAATTGCTTTTCCACATTTTCCATTTGACCCAAATTTTCACAGAACATGCAACAAAACAAATCTTAATCATGGGACATCACTTCCCAACCTAGGCTTCTTATGAGGCCACCCCCAAGGTTGGAGAACCAAGTTTGAATGGGTGACATATAAGCTTACATATACATCATAATTTCAACACAAAATTACATAACTCTAATCCTAGGATTTTTCACAAAGGGTTTATCTTAACCCCAAAGCAGGGTGAAAGTTGGCCA
The DNA here is from genome assembly GCA_028749045.1 of Cupressus sempervirens. Classification (NCBI taxonomy): domain Eukaryota; kingdom Viridiplantae; phylum Streptophyta; class Pinopsida; order Cupressales; family Cupressaceae; genus Cupressus; species Cupressus sempervirens. The sequence continues at coordinate 240,911,912 of CM053790.1, forward strand.
AATACCCACAAGGAGAATGCCAAAAGATACAAATTAAACATATTGCCTTCAAAAAGTTTCCAAACATACTATACCCAACTTCTTTCTTACCCATACAATTTATCCCTTATCACCCCCAAATGCTCAAAAATAACTTTAGCACATGGAGCCCATACATCCATGCTTAATCCCTCTCCTACACATGGAGATAGACTCTGTACTTAGTGGGCTATCAAACTTCCTTCACCCCCAAGTTTACTCTACCCTCGCAAGGTTGAGTAATCCTTGAATACATAACACCACAAAATAAACAACACAGAGAAAACATTAAGATCATAAACTAAAAAACACACAAACATAACACAAAGAAGAGATTTCACATAGACTCATTTCCAAACAACATTCATAAAATCACATTACATGGCAAGTTATAGTAACTTGAAATCCAAGTCATGGGTATGTGCATGATCATGGTCAACCAAACTATGGACTTAAGTGATAGTGAAAAATCAACAAATCAGGGTTATGTCATCTTGACATGTTATTTTAAAGTAGTTTTGAACTTTATATCAAAAATTTGTAAGAAAAGAATCTATAGGAAATTGGATGTAGTTTGTAAACTAATAGGGATTATATGAAAAAATAGTAACTTGATTGGTTAAAATTTTAGATTTTAATATAGTAGTATGAAAATCTTAGGGAAAAATAAAAGTAGATGTATGTCTGACCACTTTAGCCAAAATAAAGTGATAATATTTTTTTAATATAATTATAGATATAAGAAGTAGACCAATGCCTGGGTGTGACATATTTTTGGGTATTTTTATTCTAAATAAAAAATTAATTATGAATTCTCTACTATAATGTTTTCAAAATAAAAAAATTCTCGTGCTTGACCACCTAAACTAATTGAAAAATTTACAAAAATAATTTATTATTATTAATTTTCTTATACTAGATGAAGCATAGAATGTGACATAACTTTTGGATTTCATATACCATTTGAAAGTTATAGTTATTTTTCAATTAGTATGTCAATCAACACCTTACATGCATCTTCATTATAAAAAAACTAATAAATACTTATCAAACCCATAATTTGACAACAATTATATCGATGGAATCTTGAAAGTGTTATGAAGAAACCCTTTTCATTTCATTTGAAGTTGGATGAAAAAAGAGTTGTCAGATGGCCAGTCAAAGTCTGTGTTGGAATTCTTTAGAATAACTGAGAGGGGGGGTGAATTTGTTATCCAAGGTCCAAATGTATAAATAAAACTTTTCACAGCTTAGTGAACCCATAAAACATTTATCTTCATGCATGCATCCATAAGATTATACAATCACTTAAAACTTGTAGGTTACTATTGTTGGGTGATGTGACACACTCCCTTGCCCACAGGTGGTTAAACATGTGGTGTTCCATGTTCACTAACAGTCATGGCTTTTGGTGCAACGACAAATGGGCCCTACAATTGGTATCAGAGCCTGGTTTTGGCCTAGTCATGGGTTCAAATCTCCCTGGTGCCTTCTCGACCTGCATAAGCACCTGGTATGTGCGTTGAGGGGGAGATTGTTGGGTGATGCGATGTGCTCCCCTGCCCATAGGTGGTTAATTATGCGGTGTTCCATGTTCACTAACAGTCATGGCTTTTGGTGCAACGACAAATGGGCCCTACAACTATCAAATCAATTTGCAAAAATGTACACATGAAACATAATAGATTCAACAACACACTTGACAATGATTTATGTGGAAACCCAATTTGGGAAAAACCACTAGTAACATGCTAATCTTTTTCACTCTTCTGAAGTGATGCCTTGTGAAAGGCCAACCCTGTTAAAGGTTACAATACACACTATTAAATGTGATCCTATTAAAGCATTTCAATCACCTTGTTAGGAGTGAGCCTTGTTAGAGGAATTTAGACTATTCACTTGTAATGTCACCTGATTAAAGGATTTACAAATGATTGGTAGGTCAACCTTAATCCAAAGGATTTACCCTAGACTGATACAATTATTAGAGAGTAACAATAAGAATTGATCTGATAACAACTTACAACTCCATTTGCAAATTATAGATCTCTGTTTTAGTCCTCCATTCTACTTGGCTTTCATACATTTAAGCTCTAATAGTTTGTTCATCCTTCAAGTACCCATACCCTTAAGCCTTCTTTCTTGACATGCCAATGCAAACTCTTAATTAGGTCATTGAACAAAGCAATACCCTTGACTCCTTGTCTTCCTTAGGTTCTCACACATGACAACCCTTGCTTTTGACCAACCATCCCTATAAATACATAACTAAGATCTTTTGCCATTCATTTTCTATCATCCAATTTAGGGTTAGGACAGATTAGGTAGGATTCAATGAATCTACCCCTCATTTCATGTCACTTCTAGAAACTTCTCCTTCAATCCTCTTCAAATTCACCTCAAAATGGTTTATCATGAATTCTGTGTGACCAACTCATCAATCTTATCTTCCACTTGGTTCACACAATCCAAGAAAACAAACTTGTTGGCTTAGATCCATTGAATTCACAATCTTTCTAATAATGTTGGTACTTGACATTAACTTGCTTATGATGCTTGACACATACTATGTTGCTCGACATGCTTTATAAAATCACTCAGCATGAACTAAAGTTTATTGGTGCTCGACATCAACTAAACTTTATCGACATTCATTATTTTTCTCAACATACACTAAAATAGACTTTTACTTGGATCCAATTGATTTTCTACTTGTCTTGCACTAACTTTTCTCGGAACCTACTACCATTCGGTCAAGCTTGGTAGACAAACTTTCTTTAACTTGTTCTTCTAAAATTTCTTCATGTAACCAACCTTTGCAACCTTAAGTAGATTATCAATGCACTATGATATCACTATCTTAGATGATTCTTGTACTCCTTTTTATATCATAACTCAACCTTTCCTCTAGGTGCTATTGTTACATCTTTTAATCAAATCCTCTTCATCAATCAAATAGGTGATAGTACTTAAATCATATAAGTAATTTTCTTACCAAAAAAATTAGGTTTGACATCAATGACAAAACAATGATTGAAACACATTTATCATACTTGAATAATTTGTTTTCAACAATCTCCTTCTTAACAATCTTCCTCTTTGGCATTGATGGAAAACCAAACTAACTCGGTTAAAATAGTAAGACCAACAAAATACCAAAAAGAAAATAATTCCTTGTATTGAAATCTCTCCCTCTATCAACAACTTTCATCTTCTGAATAGATTACAAAATTCTATTATGTTATGATCAATAGACAATCAACAATCAATTCATCCTTATGAATCCCTCTAAATTACTTCTTATCTCCCCTTCTACATTATCTCCCTCTTAATAGGTAGATAGATGTTATCAGTAGATACACTTTCTTTCTTAACAATTAGCATTTCTCCCTCATACTATGTGTTAAGATTTCTCCCTCTTTGTTCAATCTCTTGTATTTCTCCCTTCAGAATTAGTTTAATCTCTTGTATTTCTCCCTCTTTCACAACAATTCCAAAGACTTGTCATCTTAATATGAAAATATGAACTTCTTTAATTTCTCTTTAGTCACCTTTCTTGTGACTGGATTGTAGTTTTAGCACTATGATTACTTAGGCAACTCCTAAAGTAAGATCCACTACATCAGTATGTACCATATGTCAATCATGTTGTTTGATGTAGGACACTCCTTTTGTTTCTTAGATATCCTGTGATAGGGGTATCACCCCTAGTTTACTTCTTTGATACTCATGAGCATCCTTAGGTAATGCTTTTGTGAAGATATCAACAATTTTTTCTTTTGTGTTAACAAATTCCATCTTCACCTCTTTACCTTGAACTGATTCTCTCAAGTAATGATACTTGATTGAAATGTGCTTAGTCTCTGTGTGCATCATAGGATTCTTTGATATATTCATAGAACTTGTATTATCACAATAAAGTATCACTAGTTTAGTGATCTCTTCCTTCATACCTTTGAGTAGCTATTTGATCCATACAATGTTTGTACAATTTACAACAACAACATATTCAGCTTTAGTCGTAGATTGTGAAGTGTAGTTTTGTTTCTTGCTAGTCCATGTAACCAATCTCTTGCCTAGGAAAAATGCTCCCCATTGGTGCTTTTTTTGTCATCAATGTTTCTAGCCCAATTAGCATCGGTATAGGCTCTTAATTCAAATTTCTCATTTTTTTTTCTTGTAGTATAGACCATATTCCTTTGTTCCTTTCAAATATCTCATTATTCTTTTTACAACCATCAAATGATTCTCTATAGGATTAGTAGAGAATCTAGCAACTATCCCTATAGATAATGCAATATTAGGTCTACTATGTACTACATATTGTAATTCTCCAATCATAGACCTGTATAATGTTTGATTCACCTCAGCTGAATCATCATTCTTTGACAATTTATGTCCTATCACCATAGGTGTACTTACTGGTTTGGAATCCTCCAATCTAAAAGTTTTCAATATCTCCTTGACATAATTTGATTGAGTGATGTATATACCATATTTCATCTGATGTATTTGCAAACCCAAAAAGAAATTGATCTCTCCAAACATAGACATGTCAAATTATTGCTTCATTTCATTTGCAAAAGCCTTACTTAAAGAATCTTGATCTCCAAATATGATATCATCAACAAAAATTTCAGATAACAAAATACCTTTTCCTTTCTCTGTCTTTATCTATAGATTGTTGTTATCACCAGTCCTTTTAAATTCAATTTTCACAAGTTAATTATGAAGCCTCTCATACCATACTCTTGGTTCTTGTTTCAAGCCATATAAAGCTTTGTGTAATCTATATACCATGTTCTTATTGTTAACATAAAAAAATCCTTCTGGCTATTCTATATAAACTTCTTCATCTAATATGCCATTTAGACATGTAGATTTAACATCCATTTGATAAACTTTGAAACCTTTGTATGCAAAATAAGGAAGCAAAGTTCTTGCTCCTTCCATTCTAGCAACATGAATAAATGTTTCTCCATAGTCAATTCCTTCTTCTTGTGCATATCCTTTGCAGACTAATCTTGCCTTGTTCCTTGTGACTTCACCATATTCATCTAGTTTATTTTTGTATACCCACTTGGTGCCAATCACATTTTTGTCTTCTAGTCTAGGAACTAGAGTCCATATCTTATTTTTCTCAATTTGTTCAATCTCTTCTTCCATGGCTTTACTCTAGTCCACATCTTCTAAGGCATCTTTTACTATTTTGAGTTCTTTCATGCTTAGCAAATATGTATCATTTCTCATTTTTTTTCCTTCTCATTGATCTAGCATCTTTATCTCCAATGATTTGTGTAGCAAGATGATGTCTCTTGACATATTTAGACAATCTTGGTTCAGCTCTAGGTTCTTCATTTGGTCTATGTATTTTAGAGTCATTATGTACATCTCTATTAGGTAGTTCAATATCTCTCTCATGTACACTAATCTCAGAATCAGAATGTGCCTCAACTTCATTATGTAACTCAACATTTGAATGTAGCTCAGTTCCTGAATGCAACTCAACATTCATAGTATGTGACTTGATAGTTACTAAAACTTGCTATTGATTTGTAACTTGATTTCCAACATCTTCTTCAACATGCATACCTTCATAAAAATATACAAATGATTTGTATTCTTCTAATTCCTTCATAGGTTCAGTCTCATATACTTTTGTATATTCATCAAATTTCATATTTACACTTTCCACAACTTTGTTAGTGTTAGGGCTTGTCCCTTTAGTTAAATGGTGGGGATTCTTTCCTATAGGGCCTACAACCAAGGTTGAAGTCCCCACAGGGCCATTCTCTATTGTGGATCTTAATTGGGAATGTTTTTCCATTGACCCTTGGTGGAATAGTGGGGCTTCTTGCCTATAGCGCTTACAACCAAGGGTTAATAAAAAAATATAATTCCACTCACACATTATGGCGAGTGGGAGCAAACAGGGAAGGGGACGGGGTGGTGCACATTTTCAAAATTTGAAACTTTTTATGGGTGGGATTCCATAGGGAGGAGGGAATTGGAAACTAGGAATGAAGGAGAGGTTTGTGGAGTGTCAAGGGACAATAGAGATTAGAGATGTGATGAAGAATGGTGATGGGGACCCACATGACAAGAGTAGAGGTTCGAACAAGCTTGTTCCACCACCCAAGGAGGATTGGTTTGGGGTTGTTCTGGTGAAATGGTCATCTCTTTTTGGTGTTAAACCCTTTGGTAAGTCTTCCTTTCCTTTAGTTAGGATTCTTTCTAACTTGGAAAAGGGGTCTTGTGTGATCGCTATTTTGGATGAGCTGGTAGATCATAGTATTGCTTCAATGGCTTCCACTTTGGTGGGAAAGTTTATTGGGCAAAGGCCGAACATAGACATAGTGAGATCTTTCACTTAGAAGAAATGGAACCTTAAACGATAGGTCAATGTGATAGCTATGGAAAAAGGATTCTTGTCTTTTGATTTTACTTGTAAAGAGGACTTGTCAAACATCCTATGTGAAGGTCCTTGAAGTATTGGTCATTCTACCCTGGTGCTTTAGAAATGGTCATCGAAGCTGGATTTGAATGAATCTTTCTTTGTGTAAGCATTGGTTTGGGTTAGACTTCTAGAGTTGCCTTTGGAATTCTAGAATAAGGATGTGTTTGTGGGAGTGGCAAATTCTTTTAGGGAACTTCTGTCAATTGACTCGATAACAACTTCTAGAAGTAAATTAACTTATGGAAGGATATGTATTAGAGTTAGGGAAGGGGATGATACGCTAGAAATTGTGAGCTTTCACTCTAAGCTGGGAACTCATACTCAATTTTTAGTTTATGAAAGTATCCCTTTTTCTTTTTTTCACTGTCTAAAATCTGGGCATAAGGAAAATCAATGTCCAAAGGTTAAAGCTGATAAGAACAATATTCCTTCTATCTATGTGGGAAAGGAGAAAAAGATCTAGAAAAAAAAAGGATATCAAGGGCAGCCAGAAGATCTAGGTAGTTGAGGTATTGATTGCCCCAATCAAAAGAGGGAATAAACCAACCCAGAATGATCCTAAGGTAGATAGGAGAGGGATGCTATCATGTTTGGATAAAAAATTATTGAGCTAGCAGACCCAGTTATGACAATGGAAGGCACTGCTAAAGGAGGGAAAGAGCCAGACCTCAGAGTCTCAAGGGAAGATAAGACAATTAAAAATGTTTAATCTGAAAGAGAGGAGGAAGAACTAATAAAGAATCCTAGATTCTTTGAAGTTAAGGAGGCTAATGGAGCAATATTGGTCCCTTCTCAAGTATTGAGAAAGGAGATCAGGATAGAGTATGATGGTCAATCTTAGGAAATTATTGTGTCAGATTCCCAAACACAGAGATTGGGGGAACAAGCCTTGAATATTGAAGGGGAGTGAGTGAGGGAATAATAAGAAAATGTCTTGGGTCTCCCCTTGTCTCCTAGGAAGGACCAAAATGTTTCATGTAATCTAGAAAAGAGATTAGAGAGGGATAACTCCTTATCTCCAAAGCCTAAAAAGAAAATTAGTCAGGAGCCCTCCTTGGTTTCACTAGTTGAGACCAGGATTTGTAGTCGATTGGATGTGGGAGTAAGGTCAAGATCAAGAGGAAGGAGATCTGCTAGTCAAGTAAAACAAGATGAGACCAGAAGAAGTGTGGTGGATGGGAGCCAAAGAACTCTTTTGGAGTGTACCTCTAGTTTTAAATGAAGATAATTTATTGCAATATTAGGGGACTTAATGAAGCCCATAAGCAAGAAATCATTATGAATATGATTAGAGATCAAAGACCTGATATTTTGATGATACAAGACAAAAAGATGAAGAAAGAGAGCTTGAGTAAAATTTCTTTCAACAATAATATGAGTGGAGAGGCCTCAGATTCTAAAGGAGTGTTTAGAAGTTTGCGTACCCTTTTCAATAACAAGAAGTTCATATTTACTACTCTATACAATGATGATAATATCATTTTTTGTAAAGTGTTTCATATGTTCTCCAATGATATTTGATTCCTTTTGAATGTCTATGCCCCTAACTCCAAAAGAGAGAGGAAGTATTATTGGTCCAAAGTTTGTGATATGGTTCAAACTAGTAACATAAAAAAAAGTATTATTATGGGGGACTTCAATACTCCATTAATGGATGAGGAGAAGCTGTGAAGTTTGGCTCCAGACTAGGAAAGCAAAATGGATCTCTCCAATTTTATAAATAGCCTGGCTTATTTGGATATTGATCTATCAGGTGGTGCTTTCACCTAGTCCAAATGTAGAATTGGTAGGGATTACATTCAGGTTCGGTTGGATAGAGCCCTTATCTCTCTAGTCTGGCTACAATCTTTCTCCTACAAGTTTTGTTTACTCCCTAGAGTTGGCTCTGATCACTCCCCTATATCCCTCTTGGTTGTCTCTATTGAACCAAGGAGGAACTTCCCTTTTTGGTTTGAAAAGATTTGGACTTCACATCCACACTTATTGAATAAGGTTTTCCAATTGTGGGGGATGGAAGTGGAGGAACAACAATGTTTAGAGTTGTGAAGAAGTTGAGTAATGTGAAATGAATGATAAAAGTCTAGAATAAGACAGATTTTGGCTATAATTTTCATGATAAAGATGATTTGTTTGTCAAACTCACCTCAATTTAGGATACTATTCAACATGAAGGGTATAATAATTTGAACATGAATATTGAGTTGTCTATTCTAATTGACCCACACAATATTATAAGTAAAGAAGAGAAGTTGTAGAGGCAAAGATCAAGAATTAATTGGCTGAATGAGGGGGATCAAAACACTAGGTTCTTCCACATTTCTATTCTAAAGTATAGAGCCAATAATAGAATTTCATGGTTAAAAAAGGGGTAGGATCTCTTGACTAAAGAGAATGAAATTTCTACTAAAGTTGTTACTTTTTTCTCTTCTCTTCTATCCTGGGATCCCTTGTTATCAGAGCTAGATTAGAATGAAATTGTCTCATGTATTGCATAGATAATCCAACCACATCATAATAAAATGTAGAGGGCTATTCCAAATGTGTAGGAAGTCAAAGAAGCTTTATTTTCCCTACCTACAAATAAGTCTCTTGGTCTGGATGGTTCTCCAACTTTATTTTTCCAAAATTATTGGGAGGTGGTTATGGAAGATGTGTTGAAGGCTATCCAGGAAATTTTTGGAGCTAGAAGAATTCTAAAAGAGATCAATTCAACTTTTTTGGTCCTTATTCCTAAAGTCCCAAGGTCTGACTCTTTGGATAAATTTAGACCTATCACTCTTTGTAACTCTTTCTACAAGATTATTTCAAAGGTGCTAACCACGTAAATTCTTAAAATTCTTCCTTTGATCATATCTCAACAAAACATGGGATTTGTCCCTCAAAGACAGATTTTGGATTCGATCACGATGGTGCATGAAGTGATTCATTCTATGGAAGTTGGAAAAAGAGATGGATTTCTCCTTCAGTTGGATCTTTCTAAAGCCTATTATTAGGTTGTCTAGGCTTTCCTTGGTTTGGTTCTATAGGCTTTTGGCTTTGATCAAAAAGTTTGCAAGCTTATTTCTCAGCTTATTTCTATAGCTTCTCTAGCAATTTTGGTAAATGGAGCTCCCTCTAATTTTTTCAAACCCTTGAGAGGGCTTAGGCAAGCGGATCATCTTTCACCTATTTTGTTCATTGTTTTGGCTGAATGTATTGGAAGGTTAATTGAGAAGTACAAAAAAGAAGGGAGACTTAAAGAGATTAAATCGTCCTCTAGGTGTGATCCTTTTTTCCATCAGCAGTTTGTGGATGACACTATTATGGGAGGGGAAGCTTCAGTTAAGGAGGTAAAGGTCATGAAGTAGATTCTAGATTTGTATACTAGAGGATTAGGACAGCTTATAAATTGGGATAAAAGCTTGGTTTTCTTCATTAATACTCTAGAGGACAAGTAGCAAAAAATTGCGATGATCCTTGGGTGTGGTGTGGGAAAGCTTCCTTCTAGTTATCTTGGTCTCCCTTTTGGTACCAAGCCTCCCAATTCCTTTTGGAATGAGATCATTGACATGTTCAGTAAGAGCCTAATGGGGTAGAAAGGGGCTTCTCTTAGTCAAGTAGGCAAGTTCCTTTTGGTTAAATCTACTTCAGAACCTCCCAATGTATGCCTTGAGCCTCTTTGGGATTTCGGTAAATTTTTTAGAGAAAATGGAAAAAATTCAGAGATATTTTCTATGGTTGGGTCTTGAAGGTCAGAAAAGATATCCCTTTGTGGCTTGGGATAATGTCTGTCTTCCTAAGTGCTTTGGGGCCACGGGAATCATGAAATTAAAACATCTCAATATGGCTCTCCTAGGAAAAAAGATATGGTGCATCTTTAATAGTATAGGGGAATGGAGAGATATCTTTGTTAATAAGTATATCAGTAGACCTACTATTCAGTTCTTGCTTAACAATGAGGACATCTTGAATGATTATATTATTTGGAATGGTATTCTTAAGGGAGGGGACTTAGCAAAGGCTAAAGTTATTTGGAAAGTGGGTAATGGGGAAGAAATCCTCTTCTAGCATGACAGTTGGTTGATTCAAGGACCTCTTATAAATAATTCGATATTTTAAATCTAGACTAATGATTGTATTAGACAATTTGGTTTGAAAGTTAGTGATTACAGAACTGACTAGGGATGGAGAGACTTGTCTATCATCTGTAAGGATCTTAAGCTGATTATGACAATGCTAAACTCTATGGTTATTAACAATAAGAGGGATGAGTTAATTTGGGGAGACAACCCTAATGGTTGTTACTCAATGGCTTTAGATTATAACTCCCTTTGGAGCTTGAATGAAAAACCTCCTTGGGCGAAAGCCTGGTTACTTGGTCTTACCCTGAAGATTGATATTTTTTTAATGGCTAGCCTTGCAAGACAAAATTCTTACTTAGGATAATTTATAAAAAGAGGGCCCAATAGATGTATCCTTTGTAAAAACCAAATGGAATTGGTCAATCATATGTTCATCCACTGTCCTTACTCAAGGGAGGTTTGGGACAACTTAACAAAGAATTTGGGGGTAAGCTAGTGCAAACCAAGTAATCTTTTGGATTTCTTTTACCACTAGATAAGTATGTTCAAAGGCTCAGATATGCAAGATTTAAGCACCTAGACTTTGCCTCATTTCTGTTGGGGATTCTGGAAGGAAAGAACCAATAGAATTTTTAGAGATAGAGAGGAACCTACTTATGTTCTAGGGGAAAATATTTATAGAAACATAAAGGAAAAATACCAGGTTAGGAAGGGGGGAGATATTGAAAATGGTGGTAACAAGAAGGAGAAAGATAAGGACAAAAGGACAAAAAGATAGGAGGTGAAATGGGTGCTCCCTCCTGAGAGATGGCATAAAGAAAATTTTGATGGTGTAGTAAAAGGAAATCTTAGACCTTCGATTGTGGAGGTATCATTAAAAATAATTATGGTGGAGGGGTGGCAACTTTTTCTCATCCTTTGGGTTTCTAGACTAACCATTTTGTAGAAGCCAATGTTGCTTGTCACACAGTGAAATTGGCCTTGGAGATGGGGATTAAAAAATTATGTTTGGAGGGGGATTCTAATAATAATATTAGATATATTAAAGGAATCACTCAACCTTCATGGAATATAGCTAATCTCATTTAAGAGACCCACACTTTCTTGATAATTTTGAATGTATCCATGTCACCCATGTTCATAGGGAGGCTAACCCAATGACAAACTGGTTTGCCAATGAAGTAGTGAAGCAAGACAAGTTGATGATTTAGAATTCAGGTGGGAATATTCCAGAAGGAACAAAGAGTTTGGAGCTAGAAAAAATCCAAGGAGGTATGATGGAAATCTTATTGTAATAATTTTGGGTGTGAGTTTTTGCAATTATGGTGTTTATAGAAAATGCAGTCAGGTGAGGTTATCTGTGTCATATTGACACATTTTGTGGGTCAATTTCTTCATCCTCCACTATCTTTTCTAGAGTATCAAAAAATGTATTGGCACTTATCAGAGTATCGAAAACTAGGGTCTTCAAAAGCTTGAGAAGGGTTCTCAAAGGTCAGTGTTTATGAGAATTTTTGGTGTGGAGAGCTCTGAAATGGTGGGAGAAAAATAGGAAGGAACTTGTGGGTGAAGCAAAAAAATGGAAATAAAGGGAAAAAGTTTAGGAGAAATTGGAGAAGGGAGGTATAGAAAATTTTATTGATAAACTCCATGGTTTTGACCCAGTGGTCACTAATAGTATGGTAAATTCTAAGAAGGATGGGAGGGTTAAAGTGGAGGGGGTTTGGTTTCAGATTACAAAGGATATCATTGCTCTTGTTTCTAAAATTCTAGCTGAGGGGTTTAAATTTTATAGAGACAAGAATATGTCGACGAATTTTGTCAAGGATTTTGCAAAGAACTCGGAGGAGAGGAATGAACTATTAAAATTTGAAATGTACTATGAAATGGACTCTATCAAGAAACTATGGAGGTATGTTTTATGGGCTATTATAGAGTACATTTCTTTGGATACTAGATTTGACCGAGTGTGAACTCACCACTTTGTTTTTCTCAATCATTTCTGCCATGACATCAAGATTTCTTTCTCCTTTTATTTATTTACTTCCATGAATAAGGCTATCACTAGGTTCAAGAAAAAACCCTTAGCAAATCCTACCCTCAATGAGGGATTATTGCTTTGAATTTATGATCCTTTTAAAGCTCAGACCATTAGCAAATCTCATCTGCAAGGTGCAGAAGCTTCTATGGAATTAGGTAGCTCTAGCTTTTCCTCTGATTCAAAGGATGTCCAAAGTATCAATTTAGAGGGTGAGGAAAATATTTACTCTAGTAGGAAGGCCAAAGAGTCAAAGAAGAAATCGTCCTCATCTATTACCCCAAGCAGGAAGAGCCCTAGAGGACATGGGTCTAATACTTCTAGCAAGGGTGATGTAGATGAAAATGAGGAAGGGGAGTATATGAATTTTGATGAAGAGAATGAGGAGATGGAAATTAAGAAAGAGGAATTAGTGGCTAAAAAATGGAGGAGGTCAAAGGAGAAGGATGCTAAGGGTATTTTGGGTTCGGGGCTAGATATCTCTGCCATTCCTCTTTGCCCTATTTATCCTCAGGAATAGGAGAAGGAGAAAATTAATGGTGAGGAGGAGAGGTGGTTATGAAGGATAGGTGAAAGGCCTGGAGAAATTTCAATGTTAGAACAACCAAAATGGGTATTGTCAAAGAGACAATGAACCCCCAAATTTCAAAAGAAAAATAGGGCTAGCTTTAGTTCGAGGATCTCATTGATCCTGCTATGGTAGAAATAATAGATAATGCTAGGGAATCTAGCTTGAATTTGTTGAATAATTCTAGAAATAACATTATCGACAATTTTAGGTCAATCAAATGGCTTTACCATGAATTGGAAGTGTTCAAAGAAAATTTTTCCAATTGGAAAACAAAAGGAAGGAGCTAGATCAGGGAAATCATAAGGATTAGGGGGATCGTCTCAGTTTGACTAAGAAGAGAATCCAGCATTTGGAAAACTATAATCATAACCCAGTAAATCAGATGATTTCCATTAACTCTATCAATGAAAACATTTTATCCCTCACTAGAATGTTGAAAGCTAGAGGTCTATTGGATGAGGTTGAGGACAAGGATAGAGAAAGAGCCATGATGGAAGAGGACATGATGACATAAATAACTTTTAGTAGCTTGGATAGGGAAGGTCAGAAGATTTAGGAGAAGATGGCTAAGGAGACTCACAAAGTCTATGAAGCAACATAGGCGATGTAGGAGCTCGAGAGAAAGATAGATGAGTAATTCCTATCTTTTTTTGTTAGGTTTCTGCTATTTTTTATCTTATTGGCTTTATCTAGTCTTGGCTTTTTGGATTTATTTGAACTGGCCCTTTGGTTGGCCTTTGTTTTATGGCTAGGGTTAACTTGCTTATTATCAACCTTATGACTTGTTATAATTTTCAGCTGGGCTTTTTTTGCTTATTATCACCCTTGGATATGTCTTAACTTTTGGGTTTTAAGGTCCTTGCAGAACCTATTTATCTTATCAAATTTTTTTTTAGTGTTAGTATTTAAACATGTATAAGCTTAAATTCTTGTGGAATAGCCTAGGAATATACCTTCTTCACTTTTTGCATCTAGTTTACCATTCTTGAAATATTTGAGAACAAAGAATTTGCTTCCAAATGCCTTAAAATATTTTACATTGGGCGAGTATCCATACCATAGTTCAAAAGGTGTTGAATGAGTACCTTTCTTGACTTGTACATAGTTTAGGGTATAGACAACTATACCTAGAGCTTCTCACCAGTTTTTCAAAGAAATAATTTTCTCCATCACGAGTGTCCTAGCACAATCCATTACATACCTGTTCCTCCTTTTAGTAATTCCATTTTGTGGAGGGGTTCTAGGAGCCAATGTTTGTCTTTTGATTCCTCTATCATTACATAATATTTGAAACTCATTTGATGTAAATTCTACTCGTTTGTTAGATCTCAAACATTTCAAAAATTTACCTATTTCCTTCTCAACTCTTGCTAAGTACCAGTTAAACATTTGGAAAGCATTAGATTTATGTTTTAGAAATATAACTGTCATCATTCTAGAATAATAATCACAAAGTACTATAATGTACTTATCTTACCATATTTTTCTTTTCTCACCATAAGGGATATTACTTCCTCAATCCTTTTTTCTTCAATAGCTCTGCAACTACCTATTGGTCTAATTTTTTTACAAAATAAAATTCTTCTACACTAGGTACAAAAAATCAGAATTTGAATCCATTGCTTGCTGGCTAGGGTTTTGGTTTTTTGGCCTTGCAATTTTAATAACCTTAAAAAAAATATCAAACCCTAAGTCTTGCATTATTTTTGAATGTATTCGAGTGCAAATCCTTTCAAATTTTGAATTTTCCTTGACTCATTAAATATTCCATTGTACCAAGTGCCTTTTACCCATTTTGTTCCCACCATCTAATCTTTATAAGATCTATGGCTATTGCTTCATTTCTATGTGAAAATGCAAGTTTTTTAATGATAGCGACATAGCAACTACTATGAAATTGACTAGCGGTGTCGTAAAGTGGAGGCTCGATGCCAAAAAATTGCATTGTTTCAAAAAGGTTCCATTACGTGCTTCATGTTAGAATGGTTAGAACTGGAAAATAAACCAAGTGTAATGAATTGCAAGTGGCATTACAGGACTCTAGTATTTCTGATGAGTTGCTATGTCATGATCAAAAAAAATTTACACCCTACTAGTAGTGACATGGCACCCTATTAGAGAGTATAGAGGATGAAAGATTTTGAAAATGACGGTGACTGTGAATTTCCCAAGTGGTATTATGGATGTGCGCTTTTATTACTTTTTCAGTGGTAGTGATTAAGGTAATCATGTTTGAAAAGTAGATATCTTCCCAACACTCAATTTCAATTGTATTCATGAGATTTCTATGTCGCAACTGGAAAAATAATGGATCTCATCAGTAGAGACATAGCGACTCAACGAGAAATGGTTTTGTGGTGGCAATTTTTGAAGGTGGGTCCCAACATCTGTTTCATCAGAAATGAACCACATAATCTCTTGGACATAGTGGAATCCTACTAGAAACACGTATGCATCAGAAGTTTTAAGAACACCGAAGGTCACTATGTCACTATCGAAAAATCTTTGTGCCTTACCAGTAGCGACATGGCAGCTAGCCTAAAAATGTGCATGCAGTGGGACCCAAATCATGTGATGTCACAACAAGGATTATAATATTAAATTATATGCTAGTTTGGCAAGACATTTTCATGTCATCAGTAACATGGACCCACACCCAAGTCAGAAGTTAGATGAAAGATCATGATCATTAGATCAAAATTAGATCAATGATCGTTGCCAATTCACTATGAGAAGTTGTTCACTGTTTACCCAATGTGACATGGTGACTAAGGGACCCACAATAGTTTATATAAATCTAATATATGCAATTTTCTCACCTTTAGATCAAGCTTAGATCTACGACTATCGCTTCATCGCTATGGAGAGTTGCTCGAGTTTTAAGGATAGTGACATAGCTACTAAAGCAAATGAATAGGGGACCCACCACATTTGTATTAAGTAATGAATCAAATGTCCCCTTCTCAATCAAGATGGAATTAATGGTTGTCGCTATATCACATAGGCAACATGCTCATTCTTTATGTATAGTGATGTAGCGACTCGGTGACAAGTGTCCTCGAGGATTAGTGGGTCTAGTTTGAAATGCTAGCAGTAAAGGAAAAGCACAGGTGGAGAATTTTCATTGGATTGACTGCTAGCATGTCAAGTAGAAAATGAGTCATCCCTGTTTTCACTCCTAGATCGTAGGATTTTTTGACATCAACAGTGTGAATTTAAATGTAGAAGGTGGTATCACTCTAGTTCCCTTATAGTTCATTTATGAGGAATGAAAGCTTCACATGTGAGAAAAAAAGAGAGAGTATATTGTAGAAGAACTTTCCATTTCCATCCTACACAAACAAGATTTCAAGCTTCCAAAGTAGAAGAAATTAGTGAGAATTTGTGCTGGGCTTGATCAAAACATGAAGTAGTTTCCCATTGTTCGCAAGACATTGCAAAATTACAGAGAGGAACAAGCAAGAAAAATCAAGTAAGTTCCCATATACTATAATCTTTGTAGCAATTTAGTTTTCTACAAACTATATCTAGTATGCCTCCCAACAAGGTATTCTCTAGGAAAGAAGATTATTTGGCCAAGAATATCCATGATGACCTGCTTGAATTGCTCCCCAAGTCTACCAATGAAACTATGAAAGTGAAAAAGTTAACCTCGTTAAACCCTAGGCTCAAAATCACAGATGGGTTATATGATAAGGGAAATTGGGTCCGAGAAGCCATAACTTATCAAATTGGTCTTTCTTTTTTAAGAAAATGTTTTTAGAAAGGAATTTATTTTCCCTAGATGCCAATATCTAGAACTTTGACTTAGGAAAGTTAGTAGTACCAAGTGTTTTTATGGATTTTGACCTTTTGGAAGCTGTTGCAAAAAATTATGATCAAGCAATCAAAGTAGTGAGAAGAATTGATGGAAAAATTATGATCACAATTAGCCCAGAGGAAATTTGAGAGGTATTTGGTTTAGGGCCTCTAATAGACTATCATGTGCCCATTGACTTACAAGAATTAGAGAAAGAATATTTGTCAAAGAAGGATGTAACTAGGTAAGGTGCATTGAGGGAACATATAGGAAAAATTGGAAATTTTCCAATGATTACAACATCCTCTAGAGAACCTTTCAAAAGGGCGTATTTCAATACCAGGGTTGTGGAGGCATACAGGACTCTATGTAGAGTTTTTGGTGAAGATGAAGAGGATTTTATGCCCATAGGTTTTATGTATATGATCACTTAGATTTCCTCTTTTGGTGTGGATGCTATTTTTGATTTTTCCTCCTATTTAGTAGAAGAAATTCACACTAGCCTAGTTGGGATTGCAAGAGGCAAGGTGGAGAAATTTTTTGGTCGCTATTCCTTGTTGATGCATATGTTTTTATTCAAAGGAGCAACATATTTTTCTATGGAAATGAAATTGAATAGAGCACAGGATGGGGAAGCACTATCAATCCAATTATGAAGTGTAGATATGACCTAGGAAGCAAAAAAGGCTAGTTTTGTCAAGTTTGATAGGTACTTTGCTTCAAAGTTAAGGTGCCTATTATTAAGTGACAATCCTAGAGTGCTTAAGGTACTGGTAATTATTATTAGGCCCTTGGATAATCCTATTGGTTTGAAAGTGTCACATAATTGGGGAAACATCATCCCATACTCAGTTTCAACTATCTTTAAGATTTATGGTTTTAGAGGTACTCCTCATCTATTACCTTACTAGGTGCCATTAAAGGTAGGGGTAGCTGAATTTTTGTAGCAGCTAAGAGGATTGGAGGAAACTTATTTGTTGAAAAGGAAAAGAGGGTCAGTATTCCCAACTTGCACTATAACCCACCAATTTGTGATAAAAAAGGGGGTTGGATTTCTCTGTATAAAATACTAGATCAGTACAAGATGGTTGTCTCTCATCCTCATTTTTGTGACACTGAGGGATACTATAACTTGGCCTTTAGGCGTAGAATCAAGATTGGAAAAATTGATGATGAGTCATATTTTCTTGAAGACATAATAAGAAATGAGTTCTCCTTGCAAGAATAGGAAACCAAGAAAGAAAAATGGAGAGCATTCTCAAGGGTTTTGGATTTTATTCATTATTTTGATGAAAATCACATTCGTCTAGGTAATGCCATCACAGAGCCAGATAGGATAAATAAACTCATTATTACTTTCCCTGAATTAATGGAAACTATGAAAGAGAAAAAATATTTTTTTATTAATACTTATCCAGATAAGGCTACGGAGGTAATGAGGAGACTAGGATTCACTCTCAATCTAGGGGCAGGATAATTGATTGTCCATAAAAGGCCAGGCTATAATATAATTCAAAATAAAAGGGCCACTATGGATAAGGGTAGACAAATAACAACATCCACTAGTGTTGCCCTAGAAGAAAGACTTGATGAACCCTCTCCTAAGAGGAAAAAATTAATGAAAAAATAGGGTCCTCACATTGAAGAATATTCCCCTACACAAACCCCTTTGTGGATTGGAGAGGAACAATTTTCTGAAGAATAGATTGAACAACTGGGGTCCCAGGGGAGAATTTTTATCACCGAGGTAGAATTAGATGAGGGAACCCCCCAAGAGCCCCCTATGCCAAACCTTGAGCTGATAGTGGTAGATTTCAAGGGAAAGGAATTGGACCTCGTGATAGAGTAGGCCAGTCATCAATTTTTGTCAGATGACAATTTTGTTAATTCTAGAGCCTTCCACCAATTTGCATGGAGGAAAAAAATTGGCAAATATGAGGAAAGATGCAATAAATTGAAGGCTAAGCATCTATAAATTGAAGATGTAGCCATAAAGACAAAAATAAAAGAGGAAATGATAAAGAAATTTCAAAGCCTGACCCCTAAGGAAGGGAGAGAAATTGTAAGAGCATTAGATGTTTTATTGCTTCCCAATTGGGATATAGTAGATGCTTTATTTTTTAATTCTATTTCAAATAAATTAGAGACATTGGACTAAGATAAAAAAGAGATCTCAGATGCTAAGTTCAGTTCAGACCAAGCTGCTTTGGTTATCTGGTCCATCAGAAAAGCATTTAGAATAATGTCTCTGCAATCAGATAATACTGGGTTGAATTGAAATTTGATTGTAAAAAGAGTAGAGGATACAACTTCTATAGAGGTGGCACATTTAAGTGTTGAGACATCTCAATTAACTTTGGCTACTATAGAGAAAGATGAGAATAAGAGATTGGAATTGCAAGCCAAGTATGAGAAAGTTCTGGAGGCATATAATAAAGAACTTCAAAAAAGAATTTAACTTGAAACTAAGGTAATGGGGAGATCTTCTAGGCCAAGAATCACATATCCCCACCCTCCAGTGGAGCCTTTTAAATCCAATCCTCTCATAGAAATGCTAGACACTCCACAGAGGCTAGAATATTACATAGCTAAAGATTTTGAAGAAGAAAAAAAGTAAACTATGGGTACCACATGTAGAGCTGAATGTGTAATATGAAGACAAATTGAGAAAGGCTCTCATGTATTTGGTAGAAAAAATTGAATGGCCAATATTCTATGAATAGTTAGCTAGGGTGCTAAGCATATGGGAAGAAATGAAAGCCCATGAAGAGAGTCTGAAATCCATTGTCAATAAGTGGGGAAAGAGAAAAAAAATAAAATTACATTCTTGTGCTACCTTGTCATAAGGTCTTCACATAATCAGATTGAAATAACTTATGATCTTGCTCATGATCTCATAGAATTTGACCACAAGAGAGTTGAGTTACAAAGAAGAATTATTAGCTATTTGGATAAGTATAAGAGCTAGAAATCAGATTTATTCCCACATGCTTTGGATAAGAAAAATAAATTGAAAACTAAAGATGAATGGTCTAAAGAATTAGATGATTTGTTTTGTCTAAGAATGAATAAAGTCATCAATGAGACATGACATGCATGGTGGGCCACCACAATAGAAGAAATGGTGAAAGCCTAAATATTCTTTGATTCTTTGAAACAAGATCTTGTTGATATTGACAAAGAGGGTGAATCTATTATCAAGAAGCAACAAGATAATCTACAATTTAATTGGCTAGATGACACACTTTTTAACAAGTGGATGGAAGATATTACTTCCGATGGATAGTTGAAAGGAGCTGAAAGTGATGATGATGAGCCACATGAAGATGAAATACATATCATCAACTCAATTCCATCAGTGCATGGGAAAGAAGAAGATGAAGAAGGAAATCATCTCATGTGAAAGATATGGTGGACCAGATGGATGATGTGGCATAAATGAAACCAAATATAACTATCACCTTGCTAGTACATGATGATATAAGTGGAAATGCTAGACTAGAGGTAAATTTGCAGGAATCAAAGCCTGACATGTCATTGGCGAATTTGATAGCTACATATACCAAGGATTCAGAGTGAATAAAGGCCAATCATGGGATTTTTAGCATTTGAAGATGTAATAGAAGAGGGACCTACCAAGAGAATAATTAGATGTATTACCTTTCTATTACATAATTTTTGTCTTTTGTGACAACTATATGTAAATATCTTTTGTCTAGTTGATAACTGTCAGTTCTCTAGGCTTGAAGCTTGTTGTGTCTCACATTATATAAATGAGATTCCAAGGCTAGAAAATGGTCTGATTTATAATAAAATTTTAGTTTTATATTGAGTGTGGTTTGGTCCAGTTACGGGTGAAAAACTTATGATGTATTTTGTCTGCAAATACTTGGAATACATTGATATTACAAGGGTGTAATGTCTTTTCTAGAGTTATTTAGAGTTCTATTACAATTGTATGTAAATCTTCAAAGGAGATTAATACAAAATTGAAATGTCCCCATATCTTTTCTTGCTAAATTTTGTCTCCATTGTTATTACTTGGTTATTTTGATATTGTGTGAGCAAAGCTTGTCCACTTGAATGCAATTCACTTAGGTTGTATGTCAATTCATTATTGTTATTAATTCAATGAATTAAGTAAATGCTTTAGTGAATTTGATGGGATTACTATGGTAATAGAAAGGATGTCTATAAGAATGAATTCTAGTAAGAATTGCTGATAAAAATTGTTGTAATGCAACAAGTCAGATCTATAAATTGGAGTATACTCTGAATCCCAATGGAATAGGCAGATAGGTAGATCATGAATAAGCACCAAGTCTAAAATCAAAATTAACTTTATTTTAATTTTTGAAGAGTTTTAAAGATGATCAACACTTGTTTTCATGCAACCTTTAGGCTCTAGTTAGCTACTACTGCTAGAAATACTTGCAAATCTAAGAATAATTGTGACCAAATTTTCTTATAAGGGACGTATATCATCTGAAAAATGTCAAGGAATGAATAAACTATGTATATGTCAGAGATAGAAGATGAGAATCAAAATGAAACTAATAAAATTCTCATACAAAAACATTCATTTTGAATCATCCCTTAGGTATACCCACCTTGGTTCTGTAGAGCCTAAAGAGTAGAAAATAGTTTCTAGTTTTGTTGAAGTTGGGACCAAATAATATACACACAAAATTGTTAATAGGAAGTAGCTAGTCCTTAGATTTGTGAGTATTATTATATTTGTATTAACTGTTTGTTGTTTGATAGTTGAAAAACACCAACAAAATGGTGACTCTACTAGGGAGTTGTCCAACACAAGTGTAAGAAGTACTTCAGTGTCTTTGGTCTTGTTGTGTACATGTTGTTAGATCATTTGGTACAACTCGTGGTTATAGTGGACATGTTTTAGTGAAAAATGTTGAGAATTTAAAAAGGAAAAAGAAAATCAAATGCCACTGATGTACACTAACATATAAAACCCTTCCAAGTGTCTTATCTGTTAAGCAAGAGTTGTAGTCTTATGATCTTAGTGATTTGTTCATTTGTATGTCAGATATTTCTATATTGTCTTGTGTCCTTTCCTTCAAGTTAGGAGTAATTTTAACTATTGTATTTTCCCTAGAATAGAATGGTGACTCAGTCAAAGTTTTGAAGCTAGTGCTTAGTTGATAAATATCAAATATGGCTAACAAGAGAAAAAACATAAGAGCTTACACAAGAGCCAATCTTGATGTACCAATGTATACTAATTTACCTCAAGGTTGTAGGAAGAACTTGAATAAGAAAAAGGCAAAACCAAACCCCATCTAGAAACCAAGATGTAGTGTATCAATTAATTCTCAATACCAACTAGTTGTAGGGAGGGAGACCTCTTCACTTAGCTCTGAATCAAGAACCACAAGACTTTTAGGAGAAATATTTAGTACCCCATTACTAGATCAAAGAACATATCAAGACAAGAATATGTCACCAGTAGGGAACACATCCCCTAGACTAGATATGATAGCTAAGATGAATCATAGGCTAGGACTTAGGAGTTCATTTGGTGATCCTTTTAATCCCAGAGCCATCCCATACATGGAAAGTAATATTATAGACCTAAATGATCCTACTGATTCAGAAGCCACTTCTATAGAGCCTAAAGAAGTACAATCAAAGATAGGAGCTTTGAAAAAATGAGTTGTTGAAGAAGAAGCTAAACATGCTTGTCTAGAAAAGGAAAGCGAGCAAGCCACCCCAGATGCCATTGTTGAAAGAGATAATTTTCTGAGAAGGATGGCTGCCTTAAAAGAACAAAACAAGAAGTTAGAAGAAAGAACTTCAATCCTTCATGCTAATGTGTTTGGAGATGTGGATAGCTTGAGAGCCAAAGTTTAGGAGCAAGAAAAACTCCTAAGCCAAAAACAAGAACCTGTTATTTCCTAGGTTCAACCCTATAGGCCTATCCAGAATAACCAGGTAGAACCTACTATTAAGTAGACAGATAAAGGAAAAGGTAAAGCTATAGGGATCTAGATAAAAGAGCCTCAAGTAGCAGCAAGTAAATATGTAAATCCCCCTATGTCAAAATTAGATCTGGATTTGGAAAAGGCTAGGAAAGAGAAAGAAGATCTCACAAAAGAACTCAAGATTGTTGAGAATAAAGTCCAAGCCATAGAAACTAGGAGAAAAATCCAATTCATAAAGTCTAATTCTACATTGGCTTCATGGCCAAATTCATATACCCTAGCTACAACTTCTACCAGCTTGTGGACCAGTAATTTCAACTTAGGGAATATCTTAATTTGCCCCTACTGCATCATCCACCATTAGTACTCAAGCCCCTATTGTCCAACCTCAAGAATCTTGACATATTGTTCTCAACCAAGCTAATGTAGCAAGCACCTCAAATGTTGCTAATTTTTAGAAGAAACCCATCTACATGGAAAAATATAGACAAATGTCATTTGTGCCTATCCCTAGTGCTCTACACCCTATATCTTTTGATTTAAGAGATAAAGTTGTCAAGTTTTCTAGAAATAATGCTATTACTAGTGAAGAGCACTTGAGAATTTTTGTAGATATGCTAAAAGAATTTGAAGTTGAACATGAGGATGTGGTGATGAAGTTATTTGTTTAATCACTAACTAAAGATGCAAGGGATTGGTTTAGAAGATTACCTAGTGAAAACATTAGCTCATGGAGTGATTTGGAGAAATTGTTCAAAGAAAAATATGAAGATAATACTAATGTTGGGTTTATGTTGAATGATTTCAATAACATCAAGAAGAACCCTAATGAGTCTACATTTGATTTCAATGTAAGATTCCAAAAGGGTATGTACAAATTGTTCTAGGTTATGAGGCTAAATGAGGATGTTTGTCTTACAACCTATTTTAATGCTTTTGATAGCAAGATGGTTAAAGATTGAGGGATGCTTATAAGATTATAGTGAATATTGAAAATAATAGGAAACCATCTGGTAAGTTTGGTAGGAGAGATGATCCAAAGTTGTTCAATCCCAAGAATAACAACAAAAGGGAAGCTGTTAAAACCCCTGCAGGAAAGAAGCTTGAAGAACCCACAATAGGTCAGGTGTTGGATTTGTTAAAAAAGATGAACCCAACTACTTTCAATACACATAAGCCAAATGTTGGTGAGAAGGGCCTAGTGAATACCAAAAATTTTAATAGATAACCCAAAATGAAAAATTACCCTTATACCACTCAGTGGAAGGATGGTAAGCCAATTCGTAGCCAAACCTAGAATGTAAAAGACAAGGGTACACCAAATCCTTTGCAAAAAAGTTTTGTTAATATGAATGATGATGTGCCATGGTGTATCATTTTTCAGTCACCTCACTCTTCAGAGTATTGTGTAGTTACTTAGTCATTTTTTTTAGATCATAGTGCACAAAATGAGGAGGAAGAAGAAGAAAAAAGCCATGATGATGCAAGCTATAACATGGTGAGCATGTGCAATGATTGTGTGGATTATGATTTGGAAGAAACTAAAAGTGATCTTGAAAATAAGAGAGTTTCCTATCAGTTACATCATCAACAAGTGTTTTTAGACAATGAAGGGCATGATGAAGATCAGGTATTGTGCTACATCTTCTGAAGTTGGTCATGTAAACTTGAGAATTCCCTCTAAAGAGGAGATTGATAGGATCACTAAAGAGATGATATTCCAAGTACATAGCAATTACAATTTGAGAAGAAAAAAAATTAATAATGCTGTTGGGAAGCCTTTTGGTATATTCATCAAGGATATTGCACATAAGATGAAGGATGAAAATAAAGAGGCTAATGTAGAGACAATTAAAGTTAAAGATATTAAAACCAAGAAGTGGGAACCCAAGAAGAAGTTTCAATTCCAAACAAATGAGACAACAAAAGCAATTGTGCAAGAAAAGGGATCAGGATAAAATACTATCAAGCAAATGATAGTGCCTACTGTTCAAAAGGTTCCTACTCCAATTATGATTGTGAAACCCACTATATCTGATATTATTGACATGATATCCATGTTGTCACAAATTACTATTAAAGTACCCTTATTTGAACTATTTATAATTGAAGATCATAAGAGCAAAGCCTTGTCATGGTTGGGAGGGGTAGGAAATAATAACAATAGCCTAGAACAAAATTCCATTCAGAAAACCCCATTTGTAGTAGAAGATAGTGGTATTATATCTCAAATTCTCCAAATTTTTTTGGATGATTCATAAGTAGCATATATAGAAGATATTGACCCATTATTTCTCAGCCTAATTATAAAAGGAAAAACCCTAAAAAATTGCATGATAGATTCAGGAACTTTTAACACCATCATGCCCTTCAAAGTAATGGAAGCCCTAGGGTTGAAAGTAGATACTAAGCAAGATAGATGTAGAGGTATGGATGCTAGAGAAGTCCCAGTTATAGGTGCTATTAATGCTTTACCATTTAAGCTAGTTGCATATGCTGAGATAGAGTTGAACATGTTAGTTCTTGTAGTTGATATTCCTCTACATTATGGAATATTGCTCTCTATAAAATGGCGTGCTGCAATGGGAGGTAGCCTATAATGTGACCTAGCCTATGCCACTTTTCACATAGGAGATAAGGCTGTTAAAGTAGAGAGAAAACCAAGGGTAAGTCATAGTTTGGGAGAAGAAATAGACAAATATTCTATTTGATTCTTGGACACTGGTGTGAACACTTTTAGGGTAGAGTTAATTATTCAAGAGGTTGAGAAATTGCCTTCTATGATTGAGCATGAAGTTTAATGTTCTATGGATTCATAAATTTTATGAACCATGTACTTTGATGGGGCTAGCTCTAAAAAAGGTGGAAAGGTAGGAGTAGTATTTATTCTCTTGAGAGGAACACTTTTAGGTATTCTTTCACTTTGAAATTCTCATGCATCAACAACATAGCCAAATATGAAGCCCTGCTGTTAGGATTGAAAGTTGCTACTTATCATGGAATTAAAAGGTTGCATGTTATAGGTGATGCTGAATTGATTATCTGAAAGATAAGGGGGACATATGCCTCTAAAAATAAAAGATTGAAACAATATAGAAATGCTGTTTGGGATTAGATAAAATTCTTTGATGCATTTGGCATTTCATGGAGAGACAAAACTCATAATAAGATGGCTGACCTATTAGAAAATGTAGCAATTAAACTGCAAGATGTATCATTTGCAGGAATTTCATAGATTGAGGTCCAAAATAGACCCTCAATACCTAATAATATTTAACATTGGAAAGTATTTGAAGATGAAAAAGACATTGTGAATTTCTTGTTGAATGAAGATAAATACCATGGTCAAGAGTTGGACTGTAGTGATTTGGTTGAAACCATAGATGGGAAGTAAACAATCTGTGGTCAAGAGGTCATGCAATTGAAGACTAATAAACTACCTAAGGGTCTAGTTGTTTTAGAGAATATGTTTGACAAGTAAGATAGGGTAAGACCTAGGGCTAAAGATTCTAAACCTCTATAGCTAGAAGAGATAAATCTGGGTACTAATGTGGCCCCTAAGAAAGTTTATATTGGTTAGAATTTGTTAGCCAAAATTAGAAAGCCTTTGATTGACCTACTAAGAGAATATAGACATGTTTTTTCATGGTTGTATAATGACCTAAAGGCTTATAGAGAAGATTTTTTTCAACATGTCATACCACTAAAGGATAATGTAAAACCTTTTAGGTAGAAATAGAGACCAGCCAATCCCACTCTAGCCCCTAAAATGCAAGAGGAATTGATGAAGTTAAGGGATGGAGGGATAATTAAACCTATTAGACATTCCACATGGGTCTCAAATCTAGTATCTATAATGAAAAAGAATGGAGATGTCAAACTATGTGTGGATTTTAGAAACCTAAACATTGCTTCTTTAAAAGATAATTATGGGTTGACAAACATGGAGGCTATGTTACAAAAAGTGACGAGTTCTAAGTTGATGTCCATAATGGATGGGTTCTCGAGGTATAACCAAGTCCTAGTGAAAGAAGAAGAGAACTTTAAGACAACATTTACAACTCTATGGGGGACTTATGTGTGTGTGAGAATGCCTTTTGGATTGATTAATGCTGGTGCCACTTTTCAAAGAGCTATGGATGTAGCTTTCCATGAGTATATCAACAAGTTCATGGTTGTATACCAAGATGACCTTACAACTTATTCTAAAAAGGCTGAAGACCCCTATAGACATTTGAAGAATATTTTAACTAAAGCATTGGAATATGGAGTGTCATTAAACTCTAAGAAATGTACATTTGGGGTAACTAAAGGAAAACTATTGGGAAATATAGTATCAAAGGATGGAGCAAAGATAGATCCTTAGAGAGTGGCAGCCATTGATAAGGCCCCTAAGCCAAAGAATGTGAAGGGAATACATTCTTTCTTTGGGCAAGTTAACTTCCTAAGGATATTTGTGACAAATTTTGTTGAGATTAGTAGGCCTATTTCAAAAATGCTTAAGAAAGGAGCTACTATTAACTGGGATGGTGAACCTTCACAAGCATTTTAGGACATTAAGACTATTATAAAAAATGCTCCTTAGGACTCTTGACTACACAAAACCTATGCACATATTTTCTTTTGTGTCTTTCCATACTGTAGCTACAATTTTGTTATAAAGGAATGAGGAAGGGCATGGACAACCTATTTCTTTCTTTAGTAAGTCACTGCAGTGTACTGAATTGAAATATGAGATAAATGAGAAACAAGCATATGCTTTGGTAAAAGCTGTTAAGGCTTTTAGATGCTATTTGATAGGTGCCATTGTCATTGCATTTGTACCTAGTGTTGCTATAAAAGACATATTTTCTCAACAAGAAGTGTTAGGTAGAAAATGCAGATGGATTAATAGGATCCAAGAGTTTAACATTGAAATATAGATAACAAAATTGGTGAGAGGCCAAGGATTAGCTAAGCTTATGGATTAGACTGACTTAGATGCTAATCAAATTAATACAATAATAGATGATTTGAAGTCAAGCCTATGTGATATGGACCAGTGTCAATGGTACACCAACGTCATCCATTATCTGCAACATATGGAAGCCCCTCCTCACTTGAATGAGAATGAAAAAAGAAATACCAAGTTACAAGCTATTAGGTATATTATTGTCCAAAATGATTTACGGTGGAGAAATTTTGAAAGAATTCTAGTAAAATGTGTTGATCAAGAAAAGTCAAAAGAGATATTGAGGGAAATGTATTTTGGATTTTGTGGAGGACATTATATGGCCAAGACTATTGCCCACAAGGTAATGAGAGATAGTTTCTAGTGGCCTTCCCTTTTTAAAGATGCTCAGGTGATGGTTAGAAAATGTGATGCCTATTAGAGATTCATAGGTAAGTTGAAATTATTAGGGAATACTCCATTTAAGTCAGTAGAGGTTCAAGCACCATTTCAACAGTGGGGAATGGATTTCATAGGAGAAATTTCTCCTAAGTCCAGTACTAGTTATTCATGGATACTGGTTGCCTTGATTATTTCACAAAGTGGGTGGAGGAAATCCCTACAAGAAATGCAACTAATAAAGTTGTTAATAATTTCTTGCTAAATAAAATTATTTCCAAATTTGGTTGTCCTTAAAAAATTGTAACAGATAATGCAATGTGCTTTAGGTATGAGAAGTTCACGAAATTTTGCGACAAGTATGGAATTTCAAGATCAGCTTCTTCCTCTTATCATCCACAAGGGAATGGACAAGCAGAGTCCACAAATAAGATTTTGTTGAAAATAACAAAAAGGACACTGGATGATAATAAGAAAGCGTAGGATTCTAAGTTGCAATTAGCCATATGGGCTGACAGGGTGACTGTGAAGAAAGCCATTGGTGTAGCACCTTTTGATATGGTTTATAGAATTTAGGCAAGAATTCCTTAGAAAAACTTGGTAGGACTTTATAATTACATCTAGTTATATGATGAAGATATTATTAATGATATGCAAGAAAGGTTAGATGAGCTTGTAGGACTAGCAGAAGCCAGAAGAGAGGCATTAATTAGAAATCAAAAGTTGCAACTATAGGTCAAAGCACTCTATGATAAAAGGACAGTGAGCAAGAAATTTGAAGATGGAGATTTAGTCCTCATGTGGAATGTTAGGATTAAGGATAAAGGAAAACATGTTAAGTTTGATCCTATATGGTTATGTCCTTATCTGATTGAAACTCCATGGGGAGATGATTCTTATTTACTAAAGGATCTATCAAGTAATATTCTTGAGCTGCCAGTTCATGGGCAGTTCTTGAAGAGGTATTTCTTCTAAAATACTTGTTTATCCATGAACAATAGTTCTAGGTCTTTTGATTTCCTTGTATATTTTATATATTTTCGTAAGTCCCTGTAAATACCTTTGTACAATGGTTTTCTATGTTTGTTGTTTTGTTTCTGTGCTCTCTAAATAAGTTGTTGTTATCTATCAAGTATGTGGTTTGCTCTACCATAGATTCTAGATTCTTTCATAGACTCAGTTAGTCTATCATCCCCAGACAGAGCCATTGTTGGTCTTATTTTTTACAAAATAAAATTCTTCTAGTCTAGATATAAAAAAATAGAATTTGAATCCATTGCTTGCTTACTAGAGTTTTGGTTTTTTGGCCTTGCAATTTTAACAACCTTCAAATTTTTTTTTATCAAACCCTAAGTTTTGCATTCTTTTTGAATGTATTCAGGCATGAAGCCTTTCAAATTTTGAATTTCCCTTGACCCGTTAAATATTCTATTGTACCAAGTGCCTTTTACCCATTTTATTCTCACCGTCTGATCTTTATAAGATCTATAGTTGTCGCATTGTCACTGTGTGAAAATGCAAGTTTTTTAATGATAGGAACATAGCAACTACCATGAAATTGATTGCTAGTGTCATAAAGTGGAGACTTGGAGCTAGAAAACTATATTGCTTCAAAAAGGTTTAGTCACATGCTTCATGTCAGAATTGTCAGAACTAGAAAAGGGACCAAGTGTAATGAATTGCAAGTGGTGTCACCAGAGTCTAGTTTTTCTGATGAGTCACTATGTCACAATCAACAAAGGTTTGTACCCTCTGATAGTGACATGGCACCTTATCAAAGAGTATAGAGGATGATAGATTTTGAAAATGACGGTGATTGTGAATTTCCCAAGTGGTATTATGGACGTGCACCTTTATTACTTTGTTAGTGGTATTGATTATAGTAATCATGTTTGAAAAGAAGCTATCTTCCTAGCACCGAATTTCAACTATATTTGTGAGGTCACTATGTCGTGACTAGAAAAATAATGGATCTTGCCAATAACAACATAGCGACTCAATGAGAAATGGTTTTGTGGTAGAAATTTTTGAAGGTGGCTCCCAACATCTACTATGTCAGAAATGAAGCACATAATCTCCTAGACACAGTGGCATCTTGCTAGAAATACATATGCACCATAAATTTTAAGAACATTAGAGGTCGCTATGTCACAACCAAAAAATCTTTGCGCCTTATTGGTATCGACATAGTGCCTAGCCTAAAAATGTGTATGTGATGAGACCCAAATCATGTGATGTCACAACAAGGATTAGAATATTAAATTATATGCTAGTTTGACAGAACATTTCCATGTCATCAGTAACATGGACCCGCACCCAAGTCAGAAGTTAGATGAAAGATTATGATCATTGGATCAAAATTAGATCAACAATCATCACCAAGTCACTATGAGAAGTTGTGCATTGTTTAACCACATGAAAACTAAGGGACCCACCACAATTTATATAACTCTAATGCAGTTTCCTCATCTTTAGATCAAGCTTAGATCTACGGCTATCACTTCGTTGCTATGGAGAGTTGCTCAAGTTTTAAGGATAGTGACATAGCGAGTAAAGAAAATGAATAGGGGACCCACCACATTTGTATTAAGTAATGAATCAAATTTCTACTACTCGATCAAGATGGAATCAATGGTTGTCACTATATCGCATAGGCAACATGCTCATTCTTTATGTATAGCAATGTAGCAACTTGATGACATGTGTCCTCAAGGATTAGTGGGTCTAGTTTGAAATGTAAGCAGTAAAGGAAAAGAAAAGGTGGAGAATTTTCATTGGATTGACTACTAGCATTTCAAGTAGAAAATGAGTCATCCCTATTTTCACTCCTAGATCGTAGGATTTTTTGAGATCAATGGTGTGAATTTAAACATAGAAGGTGGTGTCACTCTGTTTCCCTTATAGTTCATTTATGAGGAATGAAAGCTTCGTGTGTGAGCAAAAAAAATAGAGTATATTGTAGAAGATCTTGCCATTTTAATCATACGCAAACAGGATTTCAAGCTTCCAAAGTAGAAGAAATTAGTGAGAATTTGTGCTAGGCTTGATCAAAACATGAAGCAGTTTCACATTGTCCACAAGACATTGTAGAAATATACAGAAGAACAAGCAAGAAAAATTAAGTAAGTTCTTGTATACTATAATCTTTGTAGCAATTTAGTTTTCTGTAAACTATATCCAATATGCCTGCCAAGAAGGTATTCTCTAGGAAAAAAGATTATTTGGCCAAGAATATCCATGATGACCTACTTGAATTGCTCCCCAAGTCTACCAATGAATCTGTTAAAGTGAAAAATTTAACCTCATTAAACCCTAGGCTCAAAATCGCAGATGGGTTATATGATAAGGGGAATTGGGTCTAGGATGCCATAACTTCTCATACTAGTCTTTCTTTGTTTAAGAAATGGTTTTCAGAAAGGAATTTATTTTCCCCACATGCCAATATCTAGAACTTTGACTTAGGAAAGTTAGTAGTACCAAGTGTTTTTATGGATTTTGAACTTTTGGAAGCTATTGCAAAAAATTATGATTAAGAAATCAGAGTAGTGAGAAGAATTGATGGTGAAATTTTGATCACAATTTTTTTTAATAATTATCTAGATAAGCATAAGGAGGTAATAAGGATATTGAGATTCACTCCCAATCTAGGAGAAGGAAGATTGATTGTCTAGAAAAGTCTAGGCTATAATATAATTCAAAATAAAAAGGCCACCATGGATAAGGGCAGACAAATAATAGCATCTACTAGTGTTTCCCTAGAAGAAAGACTTGATGAGCCCACTCATAAGAGGCAAAAATTAATGAAAAAATAGGGTCCTAACATTGAGGAATATTCACCTACACAATCCCCTTTGCAGATTGGAGAGGAACAATTTTTTGAAGAATAGATTAAACAACTGGGGTCCCAAGGGGGAATTTTTATCACCTAGGCATAATTAGATGAGGGAACCCCCCAAGAGCCCCCTATGCCAAGCCTTGAGCTGACAGTGGAAAATTTCAAGGGAAAGGAATTAGACCCTCTGATAGAGCAGGCCTGTCATAAATTTTTGTTAGATGATAGTTTTGTTAATTCTAGAGCCTTCCACCAATTTGCATGGAGGACAAACATAGGCAAATATGAGGAAAGATGCAATAAATTAAAGGCTGAGAATCTAGAGATTGAAGAAGTAGCCATTTAGAAACAAATAAAAGAGGATATGATAAAGGAATTTCAAATCTTAACCCCTGAGGAAGGGAGAGAAATGGTAAGAGCATCAGGTGTTTTATTGCTTCCTAATTGGGATATAGAAGATGCTCTAATTTTTAATTCTATTTCAAATAAATTAGAGATATTGGACCAAGATAAAAAGGACATCTCAAGTGCTAATTTCAATTCATACCAAGCTACTTTGGTTATCTAGTCCATTAGAAAAGCATCCAGAACAATGTGTCTGCAATCAGATAATACTGTGTTGAATTGAAATTTGATTGCAAAAAGAGTAGAGAATACAACTTTTGTAGAGGTGGTACATTTAAGTGCTAATACATCTCAATTGAATTTCGCTACTATAGAGAAAGATGAGAATAAGAGATTAGAATTGCAAGCCAAGCATAAGAAAGTTCCGAAGGCATATAAGAAAGAAATTCAAAAAAGAATTAAACTTGAAACTAAGGTAATGGGGAGATCTTCTAGGCCAAGAATCACATAGCCCCACCCTCTAGTGGAGCCTTTTAAAGCCATTCCTCTCCTATAAATGTTAGACACTCCACAAAGGCTAGAATATTGCACACCTAAAGATTTTGAAGAAGAAAAAAGAAAACTGTGGGCACTACATGTAGAACTAAATGTGCAATATGACAACAAACTAAGAAAAACTCTCATGTATCTGGTAGACAAAATTGAATGGCCAATATTCTATGAACAATTAGCTAGGGTGCTAGGCATATGGGAAGAAATGAAAGCCCATGAAGAGAATTTGAAATCCATTGTCAATAAGGGGGGGAAGAGATGAAAAGAAATTACATTCTTGTGCTACTCTATCATAAGGTCTTCACATGATTAGATTGAAATAACTTATGATCTTGCTCATGATCTCACAGAATTTGATGATAGGAAGTTGAGTTACAAAGAAGAATTGTTAGCTATTTGGATAAGTATAAGAGCCAAAAATTATATTTATTCCCACATTATTTGGATAGGAAAAATAATTTGAAAACTAAAGATGAATGGGCTAAAGAATTAGATGATTTGTTTTGTCTAAGAATGAATAAACTCATTAATGAGATAGGAAATGCATGGTGGGCCACCACAATAGAAGAAATGGTGAAAGCCTAAATATTCTTTGATTTTTTGAAACAAGATTTTGTTGATATTGAAAAAGAGGGTGAACATGCTATCAAGAAGCAACATGTTATTCTACAATTTAATTGTGTAGATGACACACTTTTTGACAAGTGAGTGGTAGATATTACTTCTAATGAACAGTTGGAAGGAGCTGAAAGTGATGATGATGAGACACATGAAGATGAAATATAGATCATCAACTCACTTCCATCAGTGCATTGGAAAGAAGAAGACAAAGAAGGGCAATCTGTTGGCATTATGATACATTTTTGTCATTAGTTACAACACTTATTGGATTCTGAATGCTTACCGAGCTCTCACCGAACAATCCTTTGTAAGCCAAGCTTTACCTAGTTATCAGAGTTTACCGAGTGATCAAGGTGAACAAAGAAGTCAGTGTTTACCAAGTGATCAAGGTGAACAAAGAAGTCAGTGTTTACCGAGTGATCAAGGTGAACAAGGAAGTCAGTGTTTACCGAGTAATCGAGGTGAACAAAGCAGCCAGTGTTTACCGAGTATTCAAGGTAAAGAAAGGAATCAATTTTGACTGAGTGAAGATGTACTTAGTATTGACCGAGAACTTCGTGATAATCGAGCTCAGACGGTTATCAAGGAAATTAATTTTTACCGAGCTTAGACGGATATCAAGGAAACTAACTATCACCGAGTCACAAGATTCTATCAATTGTTTCCTTTGATCCCGAGCTACAGTTTAGATAGAAGTATTCACCGAGTGACATCTCTTCTACCGAGTCTCCAGTGGTTACCGAGTTCAGAACTACTCAAAGTGTTTAGTATGAACCGTGCCTTCACTTCTACCGAGTGCATGACGATGCCGAGTAACATAGTGGATGCCGAGTATCAGAAGGACACCAAGTCAGTTCAGTGAACCCGAGTTTTTACCTTGGGCCAACTTTGTATAGAGATTTGCACTTTTTGTTTTGGCCAACCTTGCATGCATTATTTATTTGGATGGTATATATATGTAATGTATTGTATCATTCAGATGTAAGGAAGTAAGAAATGAGATGAAAAGCAATTGCAATGGTAATAGAAATTGTAATTAATGAAACTGCGAAAGTGTGAAAGAAATACATGCGTGTGAAAGTATGTGTGCTGAGTTGTGAAGGTATTCAGCAAGGTTGAGTTTTGGAGCAAAAAAGTTTTATCTATCACATCAAGGTGAATCAGAGCATAGCGGATCTTATCAGCAATCAGTTGTAATCAGATCCACTGTTTCATTCTAACAGGTGAATCAGTTTTTGTAAATCCTTTAACAAGGTAGACTTAACAGTCTTTTGTAAATCTCCTAACAGAGTGCATACTTTATTGTATGTTTGGAAATCCTCTAACAAGGTGGATCTAGCAATCCTTTGTGCTCCTAACAGGGCAGATCACCAGAAGTGGTCATTGTAAGCCTTAACCGGCCAACTTCATACTGCAGTAACGAAGCTTGTGGGTTTTATCCCCACCCCAGTTTTACTTTCTATTTGGAAGGTTTCTAGGTCACCAAATCTATGTGTTCAAGTGTTGCAAATGATTTTGTTTCATGCTTACAGTAGGTTACTTGGATGAATGGTGAATATATCAGTATACAGTTTTATTGTTTGAAATTTTAGAAGTTACTGATTCACCCCTCCCCTCTCAGTAACTTGTCATATCTTGAATATTTCCAACACAATCATCTCATGTGAAAGATATGGTGGACCAGATGGATGATGTGGTAGAGATGAAACCAAATATAACTGTCACCTTGGTAGTATATGATGATATAAGTGTAAATGCTAGAGTAGAGGTTAATTTGTAGGAATTAGAGCCTAACACATCACTAGAAAATTTGATAGCTACATATGCCAAGGTTTCAGAGTGAGTAAAGGCCAATCATGAGATTTGTAGCATTTGAAGATGTATCAGAAGAGAGGCCTCCCAAGAGAATAATCAGATGTATTACCTTTCTATTACATAGTTTTTGTCTTTTGTGATAGCTAAATGTAAATATCTTTTGTCTAGTTAACAACTACCAGTTCTCTAGGCTTGAAGCATGTTACATCTCACATGATATAAGTGAGATTCCAAGGCTAGAGAATTGTCTGATTTCTAATACAATTTTAGTTTTATATTAACTGTGGTTTGGTCCAGTTATGGGTGAAAAACTTATGATGTATTCTCTCTACAAATACTTGGAATACATTGACAATATAGGGGTCTAATGTCTTGTCTAGAGTTGTTTAGAGTTATATTACAATTGTATGTAAATCTTCAAAGGATATTAATAAAAAATTGAATTGTCCCCATATCTATTCTTGCTGAAGTTTGTCTCCATTGTTATTACCTAGTTATTCTGATATTGTGTGAGAAAAGCTTGTCCACTTGAATGCAATTCACTTAGGTTGTATGTCAATTCATTATTGTTATTAATTCAATGAATTAAGTGAACACTTTAGTGAATTTTATGGGATTACTATGGTAATAGAAAGGATTTCTGTAAGAATGAATTCTAGGAAGAATTGTTGATAAAATTTGTTGCAATGCAACAAGTCAGATCTGTAAATTGGAGTATACTCTGAATCCCAATGGAATAGGCACTGATCTAATTAATCTAGTCTATAGATAGGTAGATCATGAATAAGCACCAAGTATAAAATCAAAATCAATTTTATTTTACTTTTTGAAGAGTTTTAAAGATGGTTAGCACTTGTTTGCATGTAACCTTTAAGCTCTAGTTAGCTACTAGTAGTGGAAATACTTGCAAATCTGAGAAGAATTGTGACCAAATCTTCTTATAAGGGATGTATAAAATTTGAAAATGTCATGGAATGGATAAAATATGTATATGTTAGAGATAGAAGATGAGAATCAGAATGAAACTAATAAAATTCTCATACAACAACATTCATTTTGAATCATCCCTTAGGTATACCCACCTTGAATCTGTAGAGCCAAAAGAGTAGAAAACTATTTTTGGTTTTGTTGAACTTGGGACCAAATAATATACACACACAATTGTTAATAGGAAGTAGCTAGTCCTTAGATTTGTGAGTATTATTATCTTGGTATTGAGCTTTTGTTGTTCAATAGTTGAAAAACACTAACACTACCAACAAAATTGCCATGAGTGCTTGCACTCCTTGTCAAATTAGGTCAAATATTTGGGGCACTAAAAGCTATTTTGAATCTTGCAAGTTCTCTAGACTATCTCAGATCTGCTTTTGTAGATTCTAATCTTGTAAGCAATGTTTTCTTTATGAGATCCTTAGTGTAGGGCATTACCAGTTAAATCATCTAAGCTATCAACTTGAATGGTGATGTCAAAATTTTCAAGATCTTTCAAATGACTTCATCATCTTCCTTGGCTCCACCATGAGACTGAATTCTTGCAACCATTTCTAATATTTTGCCAATAACTTCTTATAGATTCATCTTCCATTATTCTAGCATCTTGAAATACACATATCCAATTTTGTAATCTCATTCTTTTGTGTGATCATCACCTTCAAAAGTAGATTCTAATGCTTTGAAAATTTCATGAGATGTTACAAGTGACTTTACCTAACTATATTCATTATCTGGAAGAGCTATCAATAGAGCTTCTCTTGCTCTCATGTTACACATGAATAGATCTCTCTCTTCTTTAATGCATCCTCTAAGCTTTTATTCTTCAACAATTGTTTTCTAACTTTTTCTCAAGATCAAATGTCCTAGACCCATGCACAATAGATGAGTCTTCATCTTTTCCTTCCAACTATCATTGTCAGCCCCATCAAATCTTGGACTATCCTTCTTGAGTATATTCACCATAGATCTCCCAAATCTATTAAGCATGTTCTTCAAGGACCTAATTCTATGATACCAATTGTTAGAATATATAGTTCACTGATATAAATGAGAGGGGGAAGGGGGGTGAATCTATTATCCAAGTAATATCATAATTAACAACCTTAAAGAATCTTAACCATATGAGTAATATAAACTGAAACAACAACAAGATACTCATGCATAGTAACACTAGATATGTTAACTAGGGAAATCCTTGATTAGAGGGAAAACCCTTATGGGGATGGTACTCACAAGATGATGTACTAATATAAATGTTTCTTGTATTAATTACAATTATAATAGAACTTTCAACTCATAGTCTATACAAAACTTCACACGTATGATACTAGGGCTTGTGCACTTGCTAATATCATCAACTAATTGTCCTCTATCCTTGCTTGATTGCACACCTCTTCATTGCATCCCACATGTAAGATAACTAAAAATCACTAGGATCAACTTTCCCAATACTCTGTCTCTAAATTGCTCTTTGTAAATTAGGAAAAACTTCCATATGTCTTTGACTTAGATTTGTGCACTCAACCAAGTTATCAAGATATTATGCTAAACATGTCCATAACTGCACATCTCTAGACAATCAAACCATTGTTTGTACCATCAAGATCTCTATCTTCTATTTTGCTAATCTTTATAGAAAATATGCTATGTTGACATCAATGAGAAATATAGTCATGAATGCAACATATCAATACTCTCTAGTGCTTGGGATACTCCCACAAGATAGTATCATCAATATTCATGCTAACATATGTTTAGTTTGGTATTTTAGTTTACATGCAAATTATGAGATGAATGTGTGGTGAATGTTTTAATAGATAGAGTTTTGAAGTATTGATTCAACCCCCCTCCCAAAGTTTACTTTCCTTATTTTTAATTCCAATAATTGGTATTGTAGACACTCAAAAATTGGTAAAGACTTGAATTATGCAGTTCTGATCAATCAATGCAAAATAAGGAGGAAATTAGAAGAACATAACAAACTTTCAAATCAAAATCACATCAGATCATTAATTATTTATCAAATCGACAAGACCTAAATGAACTTTAAAAGAGAAGAAAAATAATTCAAATTCATAAAATGAAATTCAAAAAGGTAGGAAGAAAAAGACAAAATGTTGCAAATAAATAAGACATTTATTTATTCAATAAAGTCATTTATCCTCACAAAATAGAAAATCTCCCTTTTTCATTTAAAAGAATTAGAAATATCCCCATTTATCCTTAAAACCAAGTTTGTTGGTGTATATGAGCAATGTTAGTATGCTAATAGAAACCAAATTTAAATAAAGCTTCTACAAACTAAACAAAATTCATAAACTTCAAGATAGACTAAGATGAACTCTCAATTGAGAATATGAGCCATTAATGGGCTCTCTCAATGAGAAGCTCTCTTGTTGAGTAGCTTTGTCTAAATGGATAGGATGTATGCTCAATATGCTTCCAAAGGCTTCAATGGATGATTGTGGATTTTTGGTGTGGATAGATGGCTTTAGTATGGATTTGGCTCTCAGAATAGCATTATAACTTTACTTCATGGATTTTATTAAAATGACTTGGGAGAGGATTCCTTAAATAGGCAAAGGGCTTGAGGGATCAAGGGCTAGGATGCAAGGATGTGAAAAAGCTTATAGAAGGCTCAGATTGCATGAGAGGAGAGCACATGGATTGTGCTTCCTTACAACCAATCAGAGAGTGACACATGTCACATGGTGAGAGGATGGAGGAAAGGGGAAGGATGAGTCAACAAAGGAGGCTCAAGGGATAAAATCTTCATAAAGACCCTCATAATGACTTGTAAGAGCAATAAAAGGGCTTGGAAGAGTCATTTATGGCCTAGTGGGCTTCATAAAGTTTTATGGTTGAGATATTTTGAGGGAGATGAGAGCAATTTTGACTTGGACTTGATTAGGAGGGTTTTAAGCTTGCTTAGGATTGTGCAAATGATTAGAGGATGGATTAGGATGGTTTAGGATTAGCTTAGGGATAGGCAAGTGGATGGCATTTAATGAGGGTGGGTGAAGGAGGAGATATTTGTTAACTTTGGCTTGGGTTAGTAAGTTTTAACCCATGTTTAGGGAATGTGACAAGGTTAGGAGGGGATTAGGATTAGGTTTAAAGACATCTTCTAGAAGAGTCTAGATTTTGGATGAGGATAAAGACTTTCTAGAATAGTCTAGAATTTCCTAGGATGAGGATGAAGACTTTCTAGAAGAGTCTAGAACTTCTTAGGATGAGGATAAATTAGATTTTTAGGAAATAAATAAAGTTTTATTTATTTCAAGGGTTTGGGTTGAGGAGATATTTATTAAAACTTTTTTAATAAACATGAGGATTAATATTTAATCTTAATTAAATATTTTGAGTTGGGATTAGGGGTAGGAAATGATGGGATTAGCCTTTAATTAAAATTAAAGAAGGATTAGAAGATTTTGGAAGAGGTTAGTGGTCTTAAGGAAATTGGCCAAGTTTTGGGCAAAAAATAATTTATTTATTTATTTTGAGTTTTTTGGTCAATTTATTAATTAAATAATTAATAAATAAGGAAATAATGTTTAAATAAGATTTAAACATTTTTGGGAGGGATTCCTTAATTAAATATTTTTAATTAAGATAAAGGGATTTAATGGCATAAAAATTAATTAATTAATTAATCAATGATGATGTCATCAGGACTTTTTCAAAAAATAAAAATACTTTATTTTCTAAAGGTTTTTAGGTGTCTACAGTTGGATTCTTCCTCCTGGTCTCTTATTAGATATTTTTAGTTTTACTTTCATCCACCAGTCAAAGATGAAAATCCTAATTCTTACACCAACCCCTTTCAAAATCCTATAAATAGGAGGGAAATCCAAGAGCCAAAGGACCCAAGTTTTAGGCATCTACATTATAGGCACACTCTCAGTTATCATTTTAGCATTATCATTCTAGCAAATTCATAGCATTTTAGCATTGTTTTTATGTTATTTAGCATCATTTATGACATGTTAGCTCATTGTATGTCCATTGTCATAGAATTCTAATAGTTGTTATCCTTATATAATCTACATTATAGTCATAGATCTTGCATGCATTCTGGTAGATCTACATTCTAAGCATACTCCCATTCTAGAACTATCATTGAGATGTTGGTCTAAGAGCTTTCTTAATAGTTGTACTTAGGGAAACATGAGACATTTGTAGAATTTATATTTTGATAATGATTTCTTTAGTTTAGTATAGTAAATTGTCAGTCTATCTGCATTCTACATTAAAGTTTCATGAATATGTGATTATACCATGTACAAATTGGTGCCCACCATGGGGCTTGAGCTCAAAGCCTCTCTATTTTCAAATCTTTCAGTCTAATCTTTCATTTTTAGTATAGATCTATATTTCTTACTATTTCCTTGTGCAGATCTAATTTATTGTAGGTTCTACAATGTTCTGGAGGCTTCGTATCAGCAAGAGTAAAGTCCAAAAGTCTTCCTTGAACACACAAGGGCCAGATCTAAATCTTTTGGCACTTTTGAATCTTTTTTTTAATGCTTCTAAGAGATATTCTAATGCTTCTGAGCTTTGTTTCAATGCATTTAATCTTTCTGAAGTGCTTTTAAATAGTTCTATAATGCATTTAAAACTTTATGTAGCACTTATAATGAGATGTATAATGCATCTAGTCATTTCTAAAGTGCATATACAGTATTTTATAGTGTATTTTCTTTTATTATAGTGCATTTGATAGATTAAACAATGCATACAAAGCTTCTTGTAATGCATATGAGTATTCATGTAATACATTTGGTAAAAATTATAGTTTCCTAAATCTAATTCCTAGATCCAAATATCATTTGCTTATAGGTCCCTTCTAAGTTAACAAAAGCTCTCAGATTGTAGACAACACACAATAGGAATGAAGACCCTCATAATTGTGTCTAGCCTTTGCTAGCTTTGAATCAGGTAAGTGGATCTTGGCTCTTGTTAATTTAAAGTATGACATTTCTAAGTTACAAACATAGCTTAATAGAAGCATTCAGTCTCGCTGATCTAAAATAGAAGTAGGCCTATGCTTTCAAATCCTTTGAGTTGATCAAAATGCCTGACCTTTTGTAAAGATTAGTCA
This sequence comes from Cupressus sempervirens, assembly GCA_028749045.1. Classification (NCBI taxonomy): domain Eukaryota; kingdom Viridiplantae; phylum Streptophyta; class Pinopsida; order Cupressales; family Cupressaceae; genus Cupressus; species Cupressus sempervirens. The sequence goes on from CM053790.1 coordinate 240,953,389, forward strand.
CAATTGAATGAGGAAAGAATCCACACATAGCTTAACTAGGAGCCCCTCTATTTTTAGAAGTATAAGGGCTGGTGATTAAAAATTTGTGTTTTTCATGTTTGGAAAGTCAAAATAGTAGGGATATTCTCTCACTCTTCTTGATTGATCAGATTCGCAAACCTATTTGTGATTTCCATTTTCTACTTTCCACTAGGTAGGATTATCTAGCCATAGAAAGGCTACCTCCTAAGTTGCTTTAGTAGGGCCGGTGAGAGGGATTTCTTCCCAATCTTGTATTTCTAATCAAATGAAAGCCACTCATGTTCAAAATATAGCCCTCCTCTAGTAGTCCCATAAGGGATTACGTCGAACCTCCTTAGCATTGGTGGGAAGCTCTGTGTCACAAGAGAGGTAAACTTGAACATAGTTGGTTAGATACTAACACCCACTAGTCACCACCTTTAGATAACCTTGTTAGGAATCTCTTTCCTTTCACTTTATAGGTGTGTGTGGATTTATGTTTTATTTTTATTTATACTACTATTTTGCTTGGATGTGTCTTAAAAATTTAATAAGAAACACCAATTCAGATCATTGTCCTTCTGAAAGATGCAACTTCAAACTCGCATTGAGAAACCAAGTCCAAAAGAAGAATATTACCAAACAAACCTAAAGTAGCACATAAACTGCATAAAACAACACTTTTGAATATTCTTGTGATGCTCTTGATCTCTGTTATAACAAATTCCTATAGAATAACACATCTGAATATTTAAACAAGGCATTTTCCTAGCTAAACAACACATCTAAATCATTAGATAGTGCATATGAAAATTAAAATAGTGCATCTGAGCATTTAAAAAGTGCATATGGTCTATTAAACAATGAATTTAATTAATGCTACGATGCATCTAAGGAAAGACATAATATAGAGGCCATCTGCATGCATGATAATTGAAAACAAATGACAAATTTGGATACCCTTTTCCTCGCTAGTATTTTACAAGTCTAAGAGATTCCATAATTGATCGAAAACATCTTTTTGAAACAAGTAGAGCTACAAACATCATTATCAATCCAACAATTTTTATTGCTTCATTTCACACATCAAGCTAGAAACATTTAGAGACACACATCTGTCCCCTACTTGACTTCGTAAAAGTGAACTTATCTCATCAATATTGTCAAATACCTCGTCCAACCTAGCTTGTTACTCGAAATGAATCATGACCAGCAGAAAAATTCACATGTCAAAAATTCATAAGAACTAAAGGAATCCAACTCACATTTCTTGCAACATATAAAACAAATATGGCTACAAAACTGAGACAGTTGCTTATACGATTGAGTGATAGAATAGCCAACAGAACCATCAAATGCATAAAACCTCTAAATCTCCTTGAACCCACTACACCAATAGATCTCTCAGAAAATGCAGTTATTTACAAATCACCCTTGTGATGAGGCCAAACATTGCCTTTATTTCTTGATTTTTTTTAAAACACTTTGTTGATACTCTATTTTATTTCTATCAAAACATTTTTGGACCTATGTTTATCGAACCTATGATAAACCTATGGGTAGAAACTATGCCATCTTTTGCTAGTATTATATATTATGTAGTATTTCATATAGTTATCAAAATGTGTGTTCTTATATTTGAATATAATTTGATAAATGTTTATTTGCAAATATGTCTCTGCATAATAAAAAACTTGTTAGCAATGAAGACTAAAAGACGATCAGAAGAATTCAAAGATGAGTGCCAACAATATTTAAGGAGAAGAGAACACTAAGGAGTAGCCATGGTGGAGGAAAGTTGTAATGGTTACAAAGGACATGACATAAAATATAGAGGAGCTATGGAGACTTATTGCCTTCTTTGCATTCACTCCTATGGCCAGCAGATGTTCAGACTTTATTATTCCAACCTTAAGCCATTATTTCTTCTTCCTACCTTGAGTTGTTATTCTCCTATTTTCTCTCTTGCAAATTTAAAGATGGTCATTTACTTTTCTATTATGGAATAAGTGTCGACATCCTATATATAGGAATTGATCCAAGTGTGTTAGTTTAGCCAGTTAGAAGAAATAGGTTATGAGAATAGACTATTAACTTTTACAGTTTTGTGTTATGTAATGAATTTCTAAAATGTAATGAATTAAGTTTTTGGCTTCTATCTTGTGTTAGTAGTTTAGTTGAAGCTAACCAAGGGGGCCCACTTGGAAGGTGGATTAAATTAGGATAGAATAGATTTATTTCCAAGCATTCTTAGTATTGTAAGTAGAAGTTGTAAGTTCCTTCTTGTAGCATCGCACTTCATGAATGTTCCTACAACATATGTGAGAATAGTTGTAGTGGATAAACTAAGTTGGAACATTTTTCAGCTATTCATTGTATTTCTAGTATTCATAGAGATAAGTGTGTTAGTTTTCTATGGAAATAGTGTAAGTTCTTTTCCTTGCATTTTTACTTTCCTGTAGCATAAGCTTAGTGACTCATTAAGATACTTAGTGCACATACTATGCTGACCATTTCAAGTATGTGTCCCAGGGTTGACAAGATTAAATGAACTTCATAGGGGGGAAAATAGTCTTTACTTTGAATATACTATTCCTAAGCATGGCCTAGAGCATGACTATGATACACCTATTGTGAGGCAGACTACATTGTTCAACCAAAATTCAAACTCCTTAGCCACAATGGGTTCATCGAATGCATGAGATGACAAAAGTATTGAAATTAAAATTGAAGATTTTCAAAAAATCCTGAACTTGTTGACATTATGGAAAAAATACTCAAAAAATACAAGGATAATTATATATAACATTAGCACAACAAGGTGCGATATCACTATCCAATTTTGATGTGACCAACTTTAGATGAGATGAAGAAGAGTCACCCCTAGATGTTGTCACACAAAAATTACAAAACCTACAAATGGAAATGGAAAAGATGAAATAAGGAAAGACACAACCCATAGAATTTAGCCTCGAAAAGGTGTGTCCTCTCCCTTTTGATAAGAATATTAGCTTCATGCCTTTCCCACAAAATGTACAAATACCAAAATATACTAACTATTTTAGCACATCAGATCTACAAGATTACCTCAGATAATTCTATATCTTGAGTATGGAATTTTTCCATGATATGATGTACCTAATGCATCTATTTCCTAGTAGCCTTGAAGGGCAAGCCATGGAGTGGTTCTCCAAACTACCCTCCAATATCAAGACCTTTGACCAATTGGCCTTCGGGTTCATTTCCCAATATTTCTACAATATCAAAAGGGAAGTCACAATGATTGACTTATGCAACAAAAAATAACTTCCTGGTGAGTCATTCAAGACTTTCCTACAATGATGGAGACATAGAAACATACTAGACAAAGAGAAGACTGGCATCTTCATTAATAGTCTCTCCAAACCAATGAATTACAGGCTCCAACTCCAAGGTTTTAAAGATTTCAAAACTACCTTATAAAATGTTGCTAAGGTAGAATAGACCTTATTAAATAATGAAATCATTAAACTATCAAAAGATGGTAAGGGCTTTTCAAAGAACTCCACACAAACTCATAATTCCTTTGATTAGGCAACCGATAAACAAAAGTCATGGTGGAGAAACAAAAACAAGAACACCATTAATGATGGGATGGTTGAAGCTAACCATGTCAAACCTCAAACCAATCTAAGTCAATTGTATCCTATTGTCAAAAAAACTAACTCAAAAACATCTTGGAAAGACAATGCCCAACCATTCTATCCACGTAACACGGTAACTCCCTCGATGTTTGATCAACAAGTCACTTACAATCAAGCTCCTCCTCCCCATAGATATAAGTACTCTAATATACCCAAGGAGTATACTCCTATCAAGGTGTCTTACAAAAGTATTTGCAAACCCTCTTGGTTGATGAGCTCATTGTACTTCTTGAGGCCAAACCCTATGAACCCCAAGTCAAGCCAAAGTTGTGGAATGATAAGCACATTTGTGCCTACCATCAAAACAAGAGGCACCTAATGGACAATTTTTTTTCCCTTAAGGGGGAAATACAAAAACTAATCAATGATGGAACCATCAAAGTAAATAATCTTACCAATAATTAAGACCATACAACCTTCAAGAACACTTTCATGAGCCATGAAAAGCAAGAATCCTCCAAAGCTAATCAGACTAAGGTCAATTACACACACATAATTATGACAACACCATCAACATGATCTCTAGCTTTGATGATGCCATGAATGTTGTCATAGTGAAGGAAAAAAATAGGAAACAATCATCGAATGCCATCACATGAGGCCAGGCTTCTAAAGTTGTTCTACCAGGACCTATGACAAATCCTGATCACATAACTATAAGTTCCTCATTTCCTAAGTACAACCTGATTAACCAATTACTTAAGACTCTATCCACATCTCCATTTTTGAACTATTATAGATCTCCCTAGAGCATAAAGAAATACTCACCAAAGCCTTAGTGCCAAATGACCTAGATGTGAGTAGATTTCAGAACATGGTCAACAATCTAGTTGCCCCTCACTATGTATATTTTTCAGCCCAAGATGACATGTCTGTCATCCAACCACAAAACTCATCTCTGCATATCGAATTATTTATCCATAGAAATAGAGTTAAGAGAGCTTTGGTTGATGGTGGGGTAGGCCTCAATATATGCACACTCAATTTAGTAAAAGCCCTAGGGTATACAGAGGATGTTGTTGACCCAAGAAAGAAAATTACCATTAAAGCCTATGACAATGAGGAGAGATCTTCAAAAGGCATGCTTATTCTACTAATAAGAGTAGAACCAGTTGTAAAAGAAACTGTCTATCAAGTCTTAGACCTGCAATTAACTTATAACATCCTATTAGGAAGACCATGGATTCATGACATGTAGGCCATTCCCTCACCTTATCATCAGTGCCCTAAATTTCCTTACATGGGTCAAGAGGTTACCATACCCAGAGATCAACATTTTTCCTAATATTATAATTCCCTTGTCCCTCATAATAGGGAAGAAACTGGTACACAAACAAATGACATTAGCCAGTCCACATCTATAGACACTTCATGGTCTATCATTTGAAATGACAACCACTCATCAACATCAACTAAGGGTAAAGAGAAAGCTGGTTGTTTGAGCCCTTCCCTTCTATCACCATCATCATCCAAAGACCCTAAATAGTCACACTATGAAGAAATGGATAGATTGATGAAAGAATTTGATAGAAAGTGTAAATTACAATGCAAAGGAGTGGGTGAGTTCTTAGTCTCCTTATTTGATCACCAACTTTGTCCAAAATCTCATGTGAAACTATCATCCACCACTAAGCCTTATCACACACATTTTATCAAAGAAAGTGGAGCATCTCCAAGTTTAGTAGAAGAAATTAGTCAAAGAAAAATTGACATCTCCCCCCACCTACACTGAAAAGGTTTTGATCTCATGAAAAAGATGGGATATATAGGAGATGGTCCCTTAGGGAAAGGGACAGGTATTGTTGAACCTCTAATAGCATAATTCAGGTCCAATAGGTCCAAAATAGGGGTAGGGTATGGTGAACAAGGTAAGACACAAACCTCTTCTAAGGATCATCCTAAGCATAGTGATTCCTCCTCTTCCACCTTAGTGTGGGAACCTAAATAAAGAGATGGTAATAACTAGAAAACAACCGACATCATAAATGTAAATCTATTACTCTTAGGTTCACATCCAACGGAAGAGTCACCCATAAATACCTTTAATAACAAAGATGATGATGATTCCACTAAATGATAATTTGAATAATTATCTGAGGAGTGTCTTAAGGACAAAGAATATAATGTTGTTCACATACCTACATCTGACAGTTTGGCCACACAAGGAACAACCTCTTTTCTAGGGCCCACTTCACCAAGAGTCAGGGTACAATAGAGTAGCTTAGAAGATGATGAAAATGTTGAAAAGTTTTAGTTTCAAACCCTATTTCCTAAATTAAATAGCTATAAGTGCTTTAATAGATCTTGGAGCTGCTATAAATGTCATGGCCAAGAATACTATGAAGAAGTTGAAAATAGAAGGAATAAGGGCTACACCAACAATTCTACAACTTGTAGATAGTTCTACTCCCACCTCTGATGGGATGATAGAAAACATAGTTGTAACCTTAGATTCTATAGAATATCCTCTAGGCTTCATGATTTTATCCCCCAAAGTTAATCTATTTAGTTATCCTGTTATCCTAGGTTGACCATGGTTAGCCATAGCTGATGCAAATATAAGTTGTAGATCAGGGAATATGACCGTATCAAATGGCCAAGCAACAAAGAAATTTGATTTGCATCCTCCAACCCAACCATTACTAGATTTGAGCACATCTATTTGGCCATATTTAGGGGATGAAGAAGAAGAGTTAAATTCTATAGTACATCTCATGATGTTATATAGACAATCTTTTCTAAAACTGCAAGAGGAAGATTTAGTACTTTAGAGTGTCCTCACCAATAGTTGTTTGGTAGAAAAAGATGTATCTGAAAGTTCTATGTTTGAATTAATGATATATGAAGAATGTGATAAGAATTATACTTTTCTCAAAGAACCCAATATTCTTTATCCATTATTACCTTGTGAATTAGAAGCAAGTCCAATCTTTGAAGCTGATATGATAGAGTTCACCACTACTGTTGATCTAACTAAAGGTCATAATCTCCATGTTAATCCCAAATTAACACCCACACAAATGGAACAGTTAAAAGAATTTCTTCAAAGGCATGAAAAATCCTTTGCATGGGACTATAGTAATATGAAAGGTTTGAGTCCTACACTATGCACCCATAAGATATACATCAATGAAGGCTATTTACCATTCCATCAACCCCAAAGAAGGATAAATCGAAGCCTTAGAGAGATTGTTAAAATTGAATTGCAAAAATTGCTTAATGCTAGATTTATTTATCCTATATGTAATAGTAGATGGGTGTCACCCCTGGTCATAGTGCCTAAAAAGGGAGGAAAATGGAGAATTTTTATAGATTAGAGAGATTTGAACAAAGATACCAAAAAGGATCACTTTCCTTTACCATTTACAGACTAAGTTCTAGATACTCTAATTGGAAAGAAGTATTTTTCTTTTCTAGATGGGTATAGTGGTTATAACCAAATAAGTATTGCTCCTGAAGATCAATACAAAACAACATTTACATTCCCATGGGGTACTTTTGCATACTCTATTTTACCATTTGGCCTATTTAATTCTTTTGCAACATTCCAACGAGCTATTATTAGCATCTTTATTGATATATCACATGATTGTATTGAAATCTACATGAATGACTTCACAACATTTGGAGTCACTTCTGAGGAAGCAATGGTGGATCTTGAAAAGGTTTTGGTAAGATGTCAAGAACATAATTTGGCACTTAATAGTGAAAAGTGTTTCATGCCCATGTAGGAAGGCATGGTACTTGGCCATTTCATATCAGCTATAGGCATACAAGTGGATCCAGCTAAGATAGAGGTAATTCAAACATTGCCCATACCTACGAAATCAAAAGATGTAAGATCCTTTCTAGGTCATGCTAGATATTATAGATGTTTCATAAAAGATTTTAGAAAAATAGCTTGTCCCTTGTATAAGTTACTAACAAAAGAAGCTAAATTTAGTTGGACATCTAAATGTGATGAAGCCTTCCGGTAGCTTAAGAAACTTCTACCTACATTCCCAGTTTTACAAGGCCCTAATTGAAATTTACCTTTTCACACACACACACACACACACACACACACACACACACACACACACACACACACACACACACACACACACACACACACACACACACACACACACACACACACACACACACACACACACACACACACACACACACACACACACACACACACACACACACACACATGTGCGCGCGCGTACGCACATGCATCTGACTATGCTATAGGTGTAGTCTTAGCACACCAATCTCAAAATCTTGAAAATGCAATATATTGCATAAGCAAAAGCCTTCATGGACTGGAGCTAAACTACAGTGTAACTAAAAAAGAATTGCTAGCAATAGTTTATGAGCTCAAAAATTTTTGGCATTACATAACTAGCTATTTCATATTGTTCATATTGATCATGCAACAATTAAATATCTCATGAACAAACCAGCTATAACAGGTAGGCTAGCAAGATGGTTACTATTGTTGTAAGAATTTGATATAACTATTATTGATAAGGTTGGAAAAGCCAATCTTGTAGCTAATTATTTGTCAAGAATCCATCATGATGATACTGACACTACTTTGGTAGATGATGCATTTCTAGATGAGCATTTATTTCATATTTCTGTTCAAACTCCATGGTATTGCAGCCAATAAAATACTAGAACATTTTTCTTACAAGGAAAAGAAGCTGCTTGTAGAGAAAAGTTTTCATTTCTCTTGGATAGATAATCTCTTGTTTTACACTAGACCTAATGAAGTTATGAGAAGATGTGTGAGAGAGGATGAGACATATGACATTCTACATGCATGTGATCATAATGAACCATGTGAAGGACACTTTGCAACAAAAAGAACAACTTTCAAAATCTTGACAACTGGTTATTATTGGCCTACACTTCACAAGGATGCAGTCAACTATATATGGAAGTGTGAAAAATGTCAAAGGATGGGCTGACCAACAAGAACAAATGAAATGCCTCTTAATCCTTAGATGGCATTAACACCTTTTGACAAATGGGGCATGGACTTCATTGGTCCAATTGATCCTCCATCTAATGGGAAATCCAATATTCTTGTGTGTAGTGATTACTTAACAAAATGGGTTGAAGTTATGGCTATGAAGCATGATCGCGATGAAAAAGTTTTTGAATTTCTGTATGAAGAGATTTTTACTCACTATGGTGTACCCAAAGAGCTAGTCACTAACCAAGGTGTGCAATTCACCTCTAATCTGATCTTAGAGTTGATGAAATAGTATAAGATCAGGCACTAGATATTCAATCCTTATCATCCTCAAGCTAATGGACAAGTAGACATCACAAACTGTGAGCTAGAGAACATCCTAACATAAATAGTCCATTTGTACCGTAGGGATTAGAACAATAGATTACAAGAAGCTGTTTGGGCTTACAAAACAACCTAGAAGACTACTATAGGATTCACAACATTTGAGCTCTTATATGATACAGTGGCAATGCTTCCAATTGAATTTGAACATAAAACTCTAAGGACAACATTGGCATTGGATATTGAACTTCCTATAGCAAAAAGAGAACATCTTCTACATCTTAACTCTTTGGATGAGATGCACAAAGCTACTTTGGAACATACTGAACTGATACAAAAATAAAGGAAATAATGGCTTGACTCTCATATTATTAGTAAACAATTTCAAGTTGGTGACTGGGCACTACTATATGATTCCAAATTTAAAGATATGCCAGGAAAGCTGCAAACAAGATAGTTGGGACCAAATGAAGTTAATCATGTGTTTGATAATGGAGCTATTCAACTAACTACCATTGATCTGGTACCTTTCAAACTATTAGAAAATGGTCATAGATTAAAATTATACAAACAGGCCCAAAAAAAAGATGGCTTCCTGCAGTAGTTTCAGTAGCCAGATTCAAATAAAAATCAAGTAACTCTTCCTGTAGCCAAAGGTGTCAACCTTTTGATTGCCACTCTTCAACATTAGTTTCTTTGTGCATGCTCATAATAAAGACTTTATGTTCACATAAAGTTCACTTTTCCATTCACTTTTTCCTTCCATCTCATCTCTTTACCTTCCACCCATCCACCTCATCTCATTTCTTTATCTTCCATCCACCCACTTTCCATGTCATCAATTTCACAAGTTTTCAATAAAAATTTGTGAGATGCTGATGGATGCTATCGCTGATACCACTTTTTCAACCTTTTTATTGGTATGTGTGATGATTAGTTGATAGGTATAACAATTTCAAATTATAATTCACTTATGGTCTCTAGATTTTGTTAATTATATTTAATATTGCATAGTTTATGTGATGGTGGCTTTATGCTAGTCCCTTACTCATACTAGGTTTGACAAGTGAGAACACTTGTCTAAATTTAGCAGGGGGCAGGGAAGGTCACTAATATCCAATGGCATTTCTAATTATTCATAAAGATTTTTCCAAATCTTCATATTTAGTTCATTGATGAAATTTAATTGTCTTTGTATTTCATTCATTGATGGAATTTAATTGCCATAAGTATACAAGTGAGGTGTCATACCCCTTATTTTTGAATGATTTTTTTGTGTCAAGCTATGATGTGACTTTTTTTTTAATTTTGTGTGATCTAAACCCCATTTTTGGACAATTCTCACACATACTCATGATTTTCCTTCATTAAAAGCCATATTATTGTGAAAAACAATTTGTTATGATGTTAATTGCCTAATAAAAAAAAGAAATGTGAGTTGAGTCTGTAAAACAACAAGGCAACTTGAATTCAAAATGGGGAAAATAGAGAAAACAAAGGAAGTGTTAAGAGAATGGGTGGATAATTGTAGAGGAGAGAACCATTGGAACACACTGTGTTTCTCTTAGACATAGAAGTTGTAAGAAGGTTTAATGCATACACATGGCTAGGGTATTTTTTGAGTTTGATCGCATTTGATGAGAAGGTAGCTACATAATTTACAAGGACATTTGATGAAGGTGAAGCTTCTATTTGGGGTTTAACAATGATTGCAATTGAGGAACACATTGATCAAGTGACTGGGTTGCCTGCAGTTAGAGAACATTACCCTAGCACACATGATGCAAGGTTAGCAAGAGATCAATTTACTAGATTGACTAATCCTCAAATGGATATTACAAAGCAGGGTTGCAAGAGAATGTCACTGCCGCCACCATACAATGAATTAGCCATGCACATTATTAGGTATTTTATATGCGAAGGTAGATTCTCATACTTGCATGCACATCATTTCAAATTACTTAGTTGCATAAGCATAATTTTGTAGGAAACATTCCAAATTTCTTATATAATATGCTCTGTATTAGTGCTGTAGGAAGCCCTCTTTTTACAATAAAGATAATTCCATTACTCAACATGCCTTAATCAAGTTACAAATGAAGACATCATTTAGGAATGTGTCTCCCATGACATGGGATTAATTTGTACAAGCCAAAACTTTGCAACCCCAAGCTGCCCCTAGTGAATAGCCTAGTGAGGAAAATATAGCTCCCACTAATGAGCCTACTGAACAAAATACCCAAGAGGTTGAAGCCAAAAAGACTCAAGGAAATGTGCAAGAACCTATCTTTTTTCAAGGAAATGTATCTTCACCTATGCAAGAAACCTTAGAACCTACTTCTAGAAATTAAATATCTCATGAAAAAACCTACTATAATAGGTAGGTTTGCAACATGGTTACTATTGTTTTACGAATTTGATATAACTATTGTTGATAAGCCTTGAAAAGCCAATGTTGTAGTTGATTATTTGTCAAGAATCCATCATGATGATACTAACACTACTTTGGTAGATGATGCATTTCTAGATGAGCATTTATTTCATATTGCTATTCAAACTCCATGGTATGCAGAAATTGCTAACTACATTGCAGCCAATAAAATACTAGCACATTTTTCTTACAAGGAAAGGAAGCTACTTGTAGAGAAATGTTTTTCATTTCTCTTGTATAGATAATCTCTTGTTTTACACTGGACCTAATCAAGTTATGAGAAGATGTGTGAGAGAGGATGGGACATATGACATTCTACATGCATGTCATAATGAACCATGCAAAAGACACTTTGCAGCAAAAAGAGCAACTTTCAAAATCTTGACAACTAGTTATTATTGGCCTACACTTCATAAGGATGTATCAACTATACACAAAAGTGTGACTAATGTCAAAGGATGGGCTGACCAACAAGAACAAATGAAATGCCTCTTAATCCTTAGATGGCATTAACACCATTTGAAAAATGGGGCATGGACTTCATTGGTCCAATTGATCCTAAATCTAATAAGAAATCCTATATTCTTGTGTGCACTAATTACCTAATAAAATGGGTTGAAGTTATGGCTATGAAGCATGCTCATGATGAAAAAGTTGCTGAATTTTTGTGTGAAGAGATTTTTACTCACTATGGTGTACCCAAAGAGCTAGTCACTGACCAAGGTGTGCAATTCACCTCTAATTTGATCTTAGAGTTGATGAAATAGTATAAGATCAGGCACTAGAAATTTAGTCCTTATCATCCTCAAGCTAATGGACAAGAAAAGGCCACAAACCATGAGCTGGAGAAATCCTAACAAAAATAGTCCATTTGTATCGTAGGGATTGGACCAGTAGATTACAAGAAGCTATTTGGGCTTATAGAACAACCTAGAAGACTACTATAGGATTCACACCATTTGATCTCTTATATGGTAAGGTGGCAATGCTTCCAATTGAATTTGAACATAAAACTCTAAGGACAACATTGGCATTGGATATTGAACTTCCTATAGCACAACGAGAATGTCTTCTACATCTTAACTCTTTGGATGAGATGTGCAAAGCTGATTTGGAACGTACTAAATAGATATAGAAATAAAGGAAATAATGGAATGACTCATATTATCAATAAACAATTTCAAGTTAGTGATTGGGCACTACTAGATGATTCTAGATTTAAAGATATGCCAGGAAAGATGCAAACAAGATTGTTGGGACCATATGAAATTAGTCATGTCTTTGATAATGGAGCTATTCAACTAACTACCATTGATCCGATACCTTTCAAACTATTAGAAAATGGTCACAGATTAAAATTATACAAATGGGCCCAAAACAAAGAGGGCTTTCTGCAGCAGTTTCAATAGCTAGATTCAAATAAAAATCAAGTAACTCTTCCTATAGCCAAAGGTATCAACCTTCTGACTACCACTCTTCAACATTAGTTTCTTTATGCATGCTCATAATAAATACTTTATGTTCACATAAATTTTACTTTTCTGTTCACATTTTCCTTCCATCTCATCTCTTTACCTTCCATCCATACACCTCATCTCATTTCTTTATCTTCCATCCACCCACTTTCCACATCATCAATTTCACGTGTTTTCAATAAAAATCCATGAGATGCTAATGGATGCTGCCACTGATATCACTTTTGGCACCTTTTTTTTTGTTACGTGCGATGATCAATTGATAGGTTTAACAATTTCAAATTATAATTCACATATAGTCTGTACATTTTGTTAATTATATTTAATATGACATAGTTTATATGAAGGTTGCATTATGCAAGTCCCTTACTCGTACAAGGTCTGACAAGTGAGGAAACTTGTTCAAATTTAGCAGTAGGTAGGGAAGGTCACTAATATCTAATGGCATCTCTCATTATCCGTAAAGAGTTTTCCAAATCTTCGTATTTCCTTTGTTGATGGAATTTAATTTCCATAAGTACACAAGTGAGGTGTCGTACCCCTTATTTTTGAATGATTTTTTTGTGTCAAGCTATGATGTGACTTGTGTTTAAATTTTATGTGATCTAAACCCTATTTTTGGATGATTCTTACACATATTCATGATTTACCTTCATTAAAAGCCATATTATTATGCATAACAATTCGTTATGACATTAATTTCTTAATAAAACAAAGAAATGTGAGTTGAATCTATAAAAAAATAAGGTAGCTTGAATTCAAAAGGGGGAAAATAGAGAAAATAGAGGAAGTGTTAAGAGAATGGGTGGATAGTTGTAGAGGAGAGAACTAGTGGAACACACTATGTTTCTCTCAGATGTAGAAGCTGTAAGAAGGTTTAATGCATGTAGATGTCTAGGGTATTTTTTGACTTTGACCATATTTGATGAGAAGGTATCTGCAAAATTTACAAGGACATTTGATGAAGGTGAAGCTTCTATTTGGGGTTTAATAGTGATTGCAATAGAGGAAGGCATTAGTGAAGTGACTAGGTTGCCTACAATTGGAGAACATTACCCTAGCACACATGATGCAAGGTCAACAAGAGCTCAATTTACTAGACTAACTAATCCTCAAATGGATATTACAAAGCAGGGTTGCAAGAGAATGTCACTACCGTCACCATACAATGAATTAGCCATGCACATTATCTGGTATTTTACATGCGATGGTAGATTCTCATACTTGCATGTACATCATTTCAAATTACTTAGTTGCATAAGGCATAATCTTGCAGTAAACATTCCAAATTTCTTGTATAATATGCTCTATATTAGGGTAGAAGAAACTCAGAAAGGAGAAGATAATTCTATTACTCATCATGCCTTATTCAAGTTACTGATAGAGAGGTTTCTTAGGGATGTGTCTCCCATGACATGGGATGAATTTGTAAAAGCAAAAACTCTACAGCCCCAAGTTGCCCCTTGTGAACAACCTAGTGAGGAAAATGTGGCTCCCACTAACGAGCCTACTAAACAAAATACCCAAGAGGTTGAAGCCGAAAAGACCTAAGGAAATGTGCAAGAAACTATCTCTGTTCAAGAAAATGTGCCTTCTCCTGTGCATAAACCCCAAAACCTACTTCTAGCAGAGAAAAAAGGAAACAAAAATTGCAAGAAGAAATATCTATTTAGGAAAGGGAAGAACCTAACCCTATAGTTGTGAGACAAAAGAGAACTAAGAAAATTCCTAAAACAACTACTCCTATAGTAGGGACACCTAAAGGGAAAGGTAGATAAAAGGATATGATACAAGAAGAAATCCCTGTAATTAGAAGCCCTAGGATGAGAGGGAAAGTTTCTAAAGATTCTACTCTATACAAAACATCTACTAAGGAATCCCCTATGCAAATTCTCTCTGATCACTCTCCTTCGCATCCTAAAATTACAAGTACTCCCAAAAATCCTAATGAGGAATGTAGGGATGAAGTCAAAGAAAATCTAAATGATACCCCAATAGAGAAACCAAGTACTTCTAGCTATAGGGATGAACCATTCCCTAAGCAAATTGATCAAAGTTAGGCTCAATCCTAAGAAATGTGCTTTTGGCATCAAATTAGGAAAGCTTCTAGGATACATTGTCTTAGCCAAAGGGATAGAAGTTGACCCTGAAGAGGTTCATGCCATAATTAGTATGCAACCTTCAAAGAACTTGAGTCAATTATGCTCTCTTCAAGGCAAGCTTTAATCAGTTTGTTGGTTCATCTCTCATTTGGACGAAAAGTGTGTAGCTTTCACCATTTACTACACAAAGATATAATTTTTAAGTGGGATGACTAGTGTCAAAAGGCTTTTGACTTACTCAAAACCTACTTGATGAATACACCCATGTTGGTACCTCCAGTATCACACAAACCTTTGCTATTGTACATTTCTCTAACGAATAAATCAATCAGAGCCCTCTTAGCACAAGAAAATGACCAATGAAAAGAATGGATCATTTATTAAAGTAGTTGTACCTTGGTCAACTATGAGCTCAATTACTCTTTTATTGAAAAGGCTTGTCTAGCCATAGTTTTTGCTTCCCAAAAGCTACATCATTATCTTCTAACACACAAGGTCAATCTCATCTCCAAAATTGATCCCCTCAAATATCTTCTTAGGAAGACAACATTAACAGGTAGATTGGCCAAATGGGTGATGATCCTAAGTGAGTTTTACATTGAGTATGTTAATAGGAAGGAAATAAAAGGATGTGCCATTTACAATCAATTAGCAGATGCACCCATAGAGAGTTCAAATCCTATCCTAGCAATTTTACTAGACATGCACATTCTTTAGACATAGCCAACAATGTGGAAATTCTATTTTGATGGTTCCTACACACATCATGGATCAGGCGCTAGTATTTTGTTCATCATGCCACTAGGTGTTACCATCCCTAAGTCTTACAAACTACTTTTCCCCTGCATGAAAAACATGGCAGAATATGAAGCTTTAGTCTTGTTTCTCAAACTAGCTTTAGTCTTGTGTCTCAAGCTAGCTTTAGAGTGGAAATTGACACCATTAGAGGTTTATGGAGACTCCCAGTTGATCATCAATCAAGTCACTGACACTTATCAGACCAAAGATGAAAAGTTATAGTCTTACAAACATGTGGTCAACACCTTCAAGGCATGTTTGGTTCATATTAACCTTAAAAAAATTCCTAGAGAAAATAATAGAGCAACAAATGCTATGGCCACCTTAGCCTCCTTACTCTAGCTACCAAAGCAACATGAGTGGTATGAGTTCTTAATAGAAGAGGTGGTTCAACCCATGTTTATTCAACCTAATTGCCTTATCATTTTCCACTTAGATGCTCTTGATTCCCTTTGGTATAACCCCATCATCACTTGCCTTTGCGATAACACCATTCTATCTGACCTCTCATGTAACAAAAAATGAAATTTCATTCAAAAAACCTCACGCTAGACTTTGGTGTATAGGAAGGGTCTTGATAGTAATTTGTTTAGATGTCTTGAAAACGATGAGTCTAGAGCCACTCTGTAGGAAGTCCATGCAGGGATTTTGGGTCACACTCTAGTGGGTTCACACTATCCAAGAAGATTCTTAGGATGTGCTATTTTTGGCCAGCCATGGAAAAAGATTCTATCAACTATGTCAAGACTTGCAAAAAATGCCAAATCCATGGTAACCTTGTTCATGCACCAGCACATGAGCTCAACCCTTTGGCCACACTATGACCTTTTTATCAATAGGACTTTGATTTGACTGGAGCCATCCATCCAACTTCCTCTGATGGACATAAATGGTTTATCACTACCACATAATACTTTACCAAGTGGGTCGAAGTGGTGCCTCTTGCTGAATCTATGGGAAAAAAAATGTCTTCCTTCATTCTAAACCATATCATTTGTCAGTTTGGCATACCCCATGCCATTCTCATGGACAATGTCTTGTACTTTAAAAATCAAATAATTGATGAACTATGTGAAAAATTTCACATTATACACCACTCCTTGTCGATTTATTATCTCAAGGCAATGGCCAAGAAGAGGCCACCAACAAAACCATTATCAATATCCTCAAAAGAACCATTAATGATATTGGTAGAGATTGACATTTACAATTGAACCCCACCCTTTGGGCCTACAAGAAAAGTGTTAGGACACCTACAAGCATGCCACACTTCTCCTTGGTTTATGGTTGTAAAGCTATTCTTCCTTTAGAAGTTGAGATCCCATCCTTGAGAGTTACTCTTCAGGCGATCCTATCAGATGAGGATTACAGAGTGGCTTTTCTAGAGTAGCTAGATTTTTTAGAAGAATGTTAGCATGCAACACATGAACACCTTAAAGTGTATCAGAATAAGTTATGAAGACATTAGAACAAAATGGTCAAACCCCATTTCTTTAGAATGGTGACCTAGTGCTCTGAGAAAACCCTAAGAACCAAGTAGCTAGAGAAAAGAAAGGAAAATGGGAAGCCAATTGGATTGGTCCTTACATTATTATAGAGTCCTTTAGGACTATTACTTATAGACTTTCAGATTGTGATGGCACATACCAAGTAGAACCCCTCAATAGCATCCATCTCAAGAGATTTTATATCTAGAGCCTTGAGAAACACATCAAAAATACCAAAAAAAAAAAAAACACCAAAAAAAAATTGGTACAAAAGAAGTGAGAATGCCACCTTTGGTTTGAAAAGGAGGAAGAGATAACACCTTTGGACTTCCCAAAACAACACAAGTCCTTCAATGCTGAAAAAAAATCAAGACAGTACTCGACCAACTGTCTCTATGACAAATTTTGCCTGTTTAAGGCTTATCTAGCATAGTTGAGTTATTTTCACACATAACTGGTTGAGAAACACTTGTGGGTTATAGTTCAGTGGTCCCTTAGCATCCAACATGACTTGTAGTAGCAGAGATAGTTAATATGACAACAAAAAATTGGGAGAAATAGGGAGTTAGATTATGTATTGAGATACCATAACTATGAATTGCAGGAAAATCAATGCACATCTTAGATATCCACCTTGATCAATAATTCCCAATGTTTATTTTAGCCCTTAGTTGACCCATTTGATGTCCCAAACCCTTTTCATTGCCTCCCACAACCCAAATATAGCTATCCACGCCCACTTTTTGCCTTTTTGCCTGCTCTTGATCTCTTTGCCTCTTTAGGTGCCTCACATGGTCTTGGTTACCCCCATATTCCAAAAAATCTCACTCATAACCTCATTCCATCCACACCAGATGAAAAATGTCAAAAAATTATCAAAAAAATTCAAAAATTGTCAAAAATTATCAAAAAAAATTAAAAAATTGTTAAAAATTATCAAAAAGTATTAAAAAAAATTCAAAAATTGTCAAAAATTATCAAAAAAATTAAAAAATTATCCAAAATTATCAAAAAAATTCAAAAATTATCCAAAATTATAAAAAAAATTCAAAAATTGTCCAAAATTATCAAAAAATTCAAAAATTGACAAAAATTACCAAAAAAATTCAAAAATTGTCCAGAATTATCAAAACAAAATTCAAAAATTGTCAAAAATTCCCAAACAAATTCCAAAATTGTCAAAAATTGCCAAAACCATTCAAAAGGGGTAATAATTGTCAAACATAGCCACAAAAGCTCACAAAATTAACAACACCTCAAAAATTCCTATCAAACATGGCTCACTTTTGTTCAAATAGGCTTATATAACAAGACAAATTATTTGAGTACAACATGGCTCACTAGTATTAAGAAGTAGCATAGTTATGTCCTGAAACATTTCACTAGACTTTGAAAATTTGGCACAATGTGAATCGCATAAGAGGTGTCCCCTTTTCCTTCCTCTTGTCAAGAACAACAATTCCCAATGGATCATTAGTCTTATTTATGTTGCAGTGGCCATGATTGGTCTAGCCCCCTTAAACAAATATATCAATGCTATCCCAAAAGCCCAGATATCTGTTGGACTCTTTCATCCTCACTTAACTGGGGGCACAAAATAAGTAAGTGTAAGTGTGAGAGCTTGGCCCCTTTGTAGCACCTTTTTCGACTAAAGTGCCTTTTTCAAGGCCCCTCAAGCATCTTTTAAAGCCAAAACACCTTTTTTAGGCCCCTCAAGCATCTTTTTATGCCCAAGTGCCTTTTTCAAGGATCCTCAAGTGCCTTTTTAGGCCCAAGCACCTTTTTCAAGTCCCCTCAAGCACCTTTCAAGCAAAAAAACCTTTTTCTAGGCCCCTTAAATGTGTTTTCCAACCCCTCAAGCACCTTTTTAGGCCCAAAGTATCCTTTTTGGGGCCCCAACATGCCTTTTTAGTCAAAATACCTTTTTCAAGGCCCTATTTTGCCTTTCTCAAGGCCTAGGTGTCTTTTTAAAGCCCAAACACCTTTTTTGGCCTAAAGTGTCCTTGTTGGACCCTCGAACACTTTTTTTAAGGCCTCGTGAATGTTCATCTCAAGATACATCTCAATGTTGGGCTTATAATCATTTGTAACAACCATTACTATACATTGCATTACGCATTACACATCATGGCTCCCAAAATATTACACAAATCTACACTCATCTTTCATTGAGGGCCCCCCCATGGAAATTTAGTTACCTGCATACAAATAAATATTTTCTTTACTCTATGGATCGTATTGTTCCCACTTTTATGGAGATTGAAAACTTTCCAAGAATTTGTCAAAAGTCACAAAACCATTCAAATATCTACCACAAATTCCAAAAACATTCACATATTCCTGAAAAGATTAAAAATATCCAAATATATTCCAAAAATACCAAAAGAAAACATGACAATATATTAACATCAGTTGTCCCTTTGCTTGCCACAACAACAAACACAAACTTTTATTTTTCTATGATGGCAATGACAACTTTACATTCTCCCATGGACTTTTTAGGAGATTTTATCTCACCTGTCTCCTCCTCCACTCTTGACATACTCTTTGTCATCCCAGGTGGGCTATTTTCTAGTTGTATAATTAGCTCTTCATCCAGTACCACCTGCAACACCTGTTGTGCTGTAGTCCTCAATAACATCATTAATGCTAACAAGGGCATTTCTTTTTCCTCGCTCCCCACCTCATCAAGTTATGTTGACACTTGTCCCACATGACTTGTTTCACCTAGCTTTGGAATTAACACTTGTAGTTCCAACTAATACACCAGTTCCTTAGAGGTTTACCAAACATGCTTTTCTCTTCGCCCTTGCCTCATCCACCTTCCCTAGATTGCATTACCCTCTTACTATGACTAGTCTGGTGAGCCCAAAATACTTCCATTTGCATGCTTCCTACAACTTCTCAATATACCCTCTAGCCATGTTCTACTCTCCACCTTGTCTTGTTCCATTCCCATGATATCTACTTACTTATAGCCATCACTCACCCGAGACTTGTTCTTTACTAGTCTTACCATGTATCCACTCTCTACATACCATCATACTGGTACTAGGTACACTTGATCCTTGACTCTAACACTCAGACACCCTAATTCCTATCGATGCACATCGCCAGATAGAATCCACTACTAAATTACTACTGACACATCCCACACTTTCTTATCTAACTAGTACAACAATTACTCCTAGGAAGAATTGAACAAACATGACACTATTACCCACAATCGGTAGCATGCATAGTCCACAAATAATGATTTAATACACTATTATGTGCTTCTAGTGCCTCGATGATGTGTTTGACTAGAGGTACTGAGATGAAGTCATGATGTTTTATTGGTTTTTCATCTTACATCTGACTATTTGTGTGCCTTTTTTATTGTGGATATAACTTTTTTTTCTAGTAATTGTCATATTTTTCATGTACATTATTCATGTTTGCTTGTACTCCTTAGTGTGACATAGTATTCATATCACCATAGCTGAGCTAGTGGTGATTATACTTAGTCACTTTTTGATTAAATGCTCTATGATGACAATTAATTTTGCATCTCCTTACAAAGTGATAGTTAGTTGCATTCATTTAGTTTTAATTTTCATCTTGGGTTCTTTAAAAACAAATGGTTGGCACATAAATCAAGATTACACAAGGAGGCCTTCACGACATCATTCAAGAAATTCATGACTAGTTATCCAATAACAGACAACAACATCAACATCAAGGTGTTCTTTTAGCACTCAACTATCATGGACTTTGCCTCCTCACAATATCACCACCATGCTATCACATTTCACCACAACATCTACTATATTATGTGGCTTTCGAATCTCAAACAATTCTTGTCACTATCATATTTCACTGCATCATCTACTGCATTATGTGGCTTTTGAATCTTAAACAATTTCATTTCGTCACATCCCATTTTCATTTCCTTTTCATTTATCATAATTCACTACATAACATATCATTCCCTCCCATTTCATTTCTCTCCATATCGCAATTTGTTTCATTTTATTATATTTCATTTTCCTTATTTTTCTACATTTGTGACTTGCATTTGTGTTCTTCATCACATTACCATTAATTCAAGCATTTCATCTATTTCATTTCGTGGCTTTTGAATCTCAAAAGTTGACATCTCATCCCATAAGTTTCAAATCTCAAAACCATTCCATTTCGTTCCATTGTTTACTTTCTTTCACATTCCATTTTGTCACATTACATTTTATCCCATTTTATTTCATTACGTTCCCATTACATTTTCTCACATCTTCATTTATCATTTCATGTCATTACATCCCATCTTCACATTTCTTGTCATTTTACCATGTTGCCTTCCACGACACTTTGTCACACATTCATTCATCTACATTTTTTTTCTTTTCATTTACACATTCATTTCATTTCATTGCACATCACATCACATCACAAAAAAATTCATTTCATTACATATCATTGCATTACATTACATTGCATTACATTACATTGCATTACGTTACATTGCATTACATTAAATTTCATAGTTTTACATTCATCATACCACATATCATTTTTTTCTCTTATCACATCATATTAATTCCTTTCACATTTTCATTCCATTTCATCACATTTCTAGTTTACTTGCAAATTTTATTTCATTGCATTACATCTTATCACATTATAAATTTCATTTCATTACATCTTATCACATTATAAATTTTATTTAATTACATCTTATCACATTTCAAATTTCATTTCATATCCATGATACTTTGCATTTCATTTCATTACATGTCATTTTATCTATTTTCATTCCATTATATTACATTATCACAGAATTTGTTCCATTACATTTCATTTATCACAATCCATTTTTCATAGTTTGTTTCCTTACATCACATTACATTAAAATTCATTTTACTACACCACATCAGATCTCATATCATTACACCCATTGTCATTTCATTATATTTCATTTATCACATTGTATTAAATTAAATTCTATTTCTTTTTACCACATTTCATTTCATTTCATTCACACTATCACATCACATTTTCATCTATTATATCATTATTGCCATTTCATTCATTTTCATTAATTATCCATATGTCATGCTACACTAATCACTCATATATATATATCTACTCCTATGATATCCATCAAATCAAATCATCACGCATCCATGAGTGCATGATATATCAAATACACATGTTTGAAAATCAACCAACTCATATATCTCATAAAGAAAAATCTCAGACAATACATCCACATGAAAAAATCCACATGAATATAAGAAAGACTACATCAAAAAGAATATCCACATGATCAAATAAAATGCACATCAATAAATCACAACACCTATCCATAGTGACATCCAAAGATCAACCAAGTACATCAGCATGAATATCAAATAAACATCAAACAAATAATCATATATAATGAAGAGTAATGCCATAACACATAATGTCACTCATCCCTATGTAGGTGGCTAACCTAAAGGTCTCTGCTCGCTGGGGGAACTCATATCCACCCGTGGTGCCTGTTCTGTCACACCTATCATTTGTGCAACCTATCTAGCTATGGTTGTCTGACTAGTTGACACCCCATCTATCCTTGATGGTAGTGGTGGTAGTGGTGGCCCATGTGTCATCATAGTTATAAATGCCTATAGGGTACTCATCAAATCACCCACCCAAGCCTCCACAACACTCATTCAAGCCACCAAATCAGTAGATCCCCTTGGCCTCTTTGGTGGTGGCTATGCATCTAGTGGCATCTACTACTATACCTATGGTTGTGTCTCTGGTAGCACTACTGTGACCCCTATGGCTGAACATCCTATGGATCTCTAATAGGACCTTGTACTTGCAACCTTTTTCACTAGATAAACTAAACATCCTCAGGCAACCTGGCCCTCATCTGCTTTTCCCTACCTTTCTCAACACCTCTATCCTATTTCCCAACTCCCACCCCACCAACCATCCCTCCCCTTGCCCTCACACCATCATAGCCTCAAATCCCTCCAACCCTCCCTACACCTATTGGTCCTTGCATAGGACTTTGTACCTCAACCCTTTGTGGTAGCACCATAGCTACTTGACCTCTCCTCCCCTATGCTCTAAGCACACCTCTCACCTTGACTCTAGCCCACCATCTCCCTCTACCTCTCTCTAGACAACCCTCATCATCCTCATCCTCTCCCCTAGTTGATGGTTCATCAATCCCAAGAATAGGCCCTACTGGATCTGTATATCTCGCAAAGGGATGCTCTCAAAACCATCATGTATAGTCCCCCTCCATCCTTGCATTTGGTAGTCCATCCCATAATGCCCATGGATATGGTGTGTCTATCATCTATATAAAAGCCTCCAAGTAAGCTTCATACTCTAGAGTTGCCCCCCATACTGCTCTCTCTGACTACACCTAGGCATAATGTGCTGATCCATATGGCACACCCTATCTGTGACCAAACTATCTCACCACCTACCTGGAACAAAAAATCTCCATCACTATAGGCACCTGACCAAGAAAATACCTTATACCAAAGAAATATAGCATCTCATCATCATCCTTGGCCCATGGCTATGTAAACCTATAAGGTCTCCACACAACCTCATCAATGCCATCCAATATGTGCTGCCAATACTTCATCTTGCCCAAATGGGGCTACATGATCACACTAGAATAATTATACATGTAAGGCATACCCTACGATCATCATGACACACACACTAGAAAAGTAATGGGAAAATGCTCCCATGTACATAGCTATAACAAAATCACCCATGTTGATACTGATGAGGCTCCAAAATACACAACCTAATGTAAGTCATGATATGAGTGGGCCAAAATATAGCTGCCCCATGAAAATCTCTGTAGTTAATCAATCATATCCTATATCAACCGACCCCATCCAATTGGACACCCTTTCCCTTGGTGATTTAATAAGAAAAATCCTCCTATCAATCTAGCCAAAACTACTAGAAATGCCTCATACTATAGCATTTGAAACCATGATACACTGTCATCCTTGAACAAATCTTAAAAAGAAATGCCATCAGTGGTCTGATCATAGTACACCAAATCCCCTACTATTGGGATCCAAAATATCTAATATACATCCTTGAGAGTCATTGTCATCTCCCTATTGAAAAATGAAAGGTGTTGTGGTTTGAGTGCCACCGCTCAGCCATAACCATCAATAGCTTCCTTTCACTCAGAACTGAGGCATCTATAGCAAATAAGTACACCCACATCTATCAATCACCTATCACTCCTCCATTGATAATCTGCCTACAACCTCTAGGGACCATGGGTATAACCCTCATACCATGAGCTTCTACCCACGTACCTATTTTTCATTAAACAAAAAAAAAAAAAAGTCTACCTTTATCACAAGTAATCATCATACATTAGTCTACTATCTATATCTAGGTGCTCAAGTACTAGTTCTATCTTGGACCTGTTACTCATCCTTCTCTATCTTGAGTCAAACTTGCTTGTTTTCCCTACTCTGTATCTTGAGCTGGGGCATCATTATTTACCTACTTGTCATCAAATTTATCCTAGACCATCACTTCATGACTACCTAACTCCTATTGTTTACTCATTATGACGGATTGCTGACCGATGAACCTAGAATCTAGCCTTTTGCATTATCTTTCGTTCAATTCAGGCTTTATAATATGATTTTGTCCTTCAAAGTTCATTTATGCTATTTCCTAAGACACATGCACTATAAGATCATTCAAATGTGCTAAAAGAAACTTGTGCACTATTATAACATTTATAAGTGCTATTCCATAACTTAACATGGCTAAGCATAATTAAAATGATCATATGCACTATTTAGCTTTACAAAAGCACTATTCCAAATAGACACATTAAAACCTTATATCTATGCACTATAAAAATAATCATATGTGCTAAAGTGTGCAAATGTGATACTAAAGCACCTATATGTACTAATTTTTGAAAAACCTAGGGTTTTTATATGCAATGATTCAGCCTATGTATGTGCTAAAACATTACTCATATGCACTATAAGAAATCAAAAGCGCTAAAAGAAAAGTTAAATGCACTAAAACACCTAAAAAGATAATTTCCCACAAAAAATCACACAAAATTTACCATAATCCAAGTACAAATGCAAAAAATATTAAAATGGAGGATTTGATGATTTACCAAGGCACTGTAGTTTTCTAGATGCTCGTACCTACACCCCTCTCAAATTTGTGCTCTTGTAAAGGGACCACCATCCTCGATAGCTCAGAGCTCCAAAATGCCAATTGTCAAATGAGAGAGTAAAAATGACAAGGATAAAAGGTCTTTTGACCTATTTAACCCTCCTTAGGGGAATTTATATCACTTTTCATCTTGTTCACCCAACATTGGAATATTTTGCTCACTTT
Source organism: Cupressus sempervirens (assembly GCA_028749045.1). Classification (NCBI taxonomy): domain Eukaryota; kingdom Viridiplantae; phylum Streptophyta; class Pinopsida; order Cupressales; family Cupressaceae; genus Cupressus; species Cupressus sempervirens. Next base: position 240,979,049 of record CM053790.1, read on the forward strand.
TGCAAATTGGGTATTGCACTAAATCAACTTGATTATCTTTATCCTTTAACTATCCAACATTTTAGAAATAAAATTGGAACCTCCTAAATTTTCACACTTTCAATTTTTTTTCCAATTTGATTTCTTAGGGGGCAGTATATCCATATCAAACTAGGGCATCCAAGCCAAGGCATCAAAAATTTCTAAAAAAAATCAACAACGTTCTACCCTAGCCAAAATTTCAAACATCAATTTTACAAAAATTAGGGTATCCAAGTAAAAACATCGTAACCTCAATCAACATAATCAATGACAATCAAGACATCAAACCATTGGTGATCAGACATCAAGTAATAAAAAATAAAACATCATATCAACCTCAAAACATCAAAACATCGTCAATCAGACATCATTCAATCATCAAAATTTGACCTAAAATCAGAAAATCAAGATAGTCTTCGAACTAATATGCAAAGCATATTAGGTCAAAGAGGGGCATTTGTAGAGACCCAAAAATTGGCAAAGACTTGAATTGCACAATTCCAATCAATCAATGCAAATTAAGTAGAAAATCAAAATAACACAATAGACTTTCAAATCAAAATCACACCAAGTCATTAATTATCTATCAAATTGACAAGACCTAAATCAACTTTAAAAGAGGAGAAAAAAATTCAAATTCATAAAATTAAATTGAAAAAGGGAGGAAGAAAAAGACAAAATTTTGAAAATGAATAAGACATTTATTTATTCAATAAAATCTTTTATCCTCACAAAAGAGAAAATCTCCCTTTTTCATTTAAAAGAATTAGAAATATCCCCGTTTACCCTCAGAATGAAGTCTCTTGGATTCTTCCTCCTAGTCTCTTATGAGATATTTTTAGTTTCACTTTCATCCACCAGTCAAAGATGAAAATCTTGATTCTTACCCCAACCCCTTCTTAAATCCTATAAATAGGAGAGAAATCCAAGAGCCAAAGGACCCAAGTTTTGGGCATTTGCACTATAGGCACACTCTGAGTTATCATTTTAGCATTATCAGTCTAGAAAATTCATAGCATTTAAACATCATTTTTTATGCCATTGAGCATGATTTATTACATTTTAGCTTATTGTATGTCCATTCTCATAATGTTCTAAGAGTTGTTATTATTATATAATCTAGATTATAGTAATAGATCTTGCATGCATTCTAGTAGATTTGCATTCTAAGCATACTCTTGTTCTAGAATTGTCACTTAGATGCTAGTCAGAGAGCTTTCTTAGCAGTTGTAGTTAGGGAAACATGAGATGTTCATAGAATTTACATTTTGATAACAATTTCTTGGGTTTAGTCTAGTTTTTTGTCAGTCTATTTGTATTCTACATTAAAGTTTCATGAATATGCAATTATACCATCTATAGGTATTAGAGCTTTGTTCTATGGAAAGGAAAGATTTGTAGCATTGAGAAAAGATCTTGAAGATGGAAGTATATGTGTTGGGAAAAGTCATTGAGAACTAGAAGATTGGAATCCAACTTTCCCTACACCAACTCAATAAAGAAAGAGATGAGTTGAAGCACTCATTAAAGATAAGGAAAGAGATAGCTATTGAGGAAAATGACACACATTACCAAGAGGAATACACAACTAAATTATTTGTAGATGGAAACTCAAGTGTGTTTGATGTAGCAGTTGTAGATCTGATGGAAAAGAATGGGTCCCTAACTAAAGAAGTTAGAAATCTTAAGATAGAAGAAGAAGTCCAATCAATATTCCTATGTGAGGTGATTGAGTAGAAAAAGAAAGCTAAGGAAGACAAAGTCATGATTGAAGATGAGAAAAGGATACTGACCAAAAAACTAGAATAGAATACATTAGATGTACAAAGGATTTCTAACATACAAGTGGAAACAATGAATCAAGTGATTATTTCCAATCATGAATTGAATGGAAAGGACATTGAGATCACAACCCTAAAGTTAGAAAATGAACAATTGAGGAATAAACTAAGGAGAGAAAAATAATTTTTTGAAAGTTTCAACAAACCTAGTAAAGCCATAAAATACTTTGAAAAAATGATGAGATCTCCTATATCTAATAATGATACTACTAGATTAGGATAGACTAGGATTGAAGAATGAGAATCATCTAAAAGTGGTGAACAAAGAAACAACAAAGATATGAACTAAAAACTCACTTGTCATAATTATGAAAAGTTAGGTCATACAAAAAATATTTACAAGAGAAAAAATGCAAATTAGAACTCTAGGAAAAAATTTAAGGGTTATTATCATAAGTGCAACAAGCAAGGACATCAAGCACATGAATACAAGACCAAGACTTCAAGCACACAAATATCTGAAGGATATTGGCACAATTGTCAGAAGTATGGACATAAAGTATATGAATGCAGATCTAATGCCAACTAGACATCAAACAAGTAGACAAAGGTATAACCTAATGGAAAATATTACAATTGGGATTATAATACAATGTAGAGTTGTCACTATTGTCAAGATTATGACATGTTCTAGAGAATTGCATCAGAACACATTTAAGAAGTGATTATATTATATGGTTGAGTCAAACTACATCTTTTAGCTATTTGAAGAATGGTCACATCATTAGAAACTTTCCAATAATGTCAAAAGCACCAAGTAGTGAATTCAATAAAGGAAAAGAGAAGGTTGAGTTGAGAAAGTCAAAGTGCATATGAACAAGACATGGAAGAAAAAGGAAGATTGTAACATATCAAGTTCAGATGAGGTCACTTAATCCAATGGATCCAGTGATCACATCACCCCCAACTAGCTAATCAAAAGGTATGTGGAACTGATATCTCAATGATATATTTTACATTAGTTCTAAAAATCCAAGTTCTGAAATGATTAAATAAACATGAATTAAGATGCAATGTATTGGTTATAACCTAGAAGAAATCTATAAGTTTTTTTAGTTTTCATGTTGTTGTTGAGCATTGAAAGTTTCATAGTTGCTACTGAGTGAAAACAAAATTTTAGTTGATGCCAAGCTATTAAGGGTGATAGTATTGGCCAAGCTCATTGTGGTTTTTGAGCATAGTAGAAATTGTGTAAGCCAAGTGAGTTGAAATTTTTATGATAACCAAGCTTACAGTTGTGTAAGGACTAAGCATTTATTGTTGAGATTTAAGGGTTATGTAGTTGAATTTTGACTCATTTTCATTCATTCAAGATCAAAGAGATCACAAAGAGCATAAGGAAAATTGAGGAGAAATATTCAAGGATTTACAAAGTTCATTCAACTGCTACTCATCACTAATCATTAGATTCATAAGGTATTTATCATGTGCTGAGCTATGTAGTCTAAATTATGGCAAACCCTAGTTATTTAAAAATTGGGTCTAGCTCTTCTGCTACTATTAGGAAGGAAGGAAAAGAAATTTTAAATGTTCAATCAATAAGTAATGCGATCAAACAACCACACTTTTGAGCTATTCTTGAGATAGCATATAATGGAGATCCTTTTGGTGTGTTATCAATGATACCACCACATGTTTTGATGATACAATGTGTTAGATATTGTTACACATATAAGGTTGCTAGTATTGGAGATATAGAGATTAGAGATTTTTATAGAACCTATGTGTAGGTGGAGTATTGAAGGAGGAAAATAAAATCATAGAGAGAAAAGGGTTAACCTGTGCCTTACATTTTCCAAATGTATTCAAAACATAATGGATTAAGTTTGTACTTAGCAGAATACATGATCACTCTATATGGTTGGAAAATGGCCCTATCAAGATCAAAAAAAGGATTATCCAATGAGTAGCAAGGTATCCTACCGTAAATAGAACCTAGACCATGCAAAGTGATGCTAAGGAGATAACTGAGAAGAATATAGGGGCTATATAGAATAAAAAAGGAATGACCATAGACACAATTTCTGATCCCCTAATTGCATTTGTAATGAGAGTGATTTCTCACAAGTTCTTTCAATCTAGAAGATTGAACAACTTGTCTTATATGGCTATGGATTTAGGCTATAAGATAATGAAAATGGACCACACTTATGACCTTGCTAAGTTACAACTTCAAAAATTATTAGAAAAATTGGAGGCCATAAGAAAAAAGAGAGTGCACAATGGAAATTTGGCTCACTACTTTTTTGCATATTTTTCTATGTGGAAAATATATTTCTCACATTTGGTAAGGTGGTGTGGAAATAAAACAGGTTAGTAACAGTGCAAATTTAAGAGTTAATAGAACAACTTGGAGAAAATTTTGAAATAGTTATGACAAGCTACTTGTAGAATTTCAAGAAGTCTATGAAGCAAAGACTAAGGATTCTAGTGTCACTAGTGGAGAAACATTATAATGATGTTTGCTTCTTAGTTGATGTTGATCATACATATGTTCAAGAAACTATTTTGAGGGTCAGATGGCTAAAGCCATTTCCCTATGAAATCATCGTGGATAAGGCATCAACAACCACCACATCACTACTGGAAGAATAAATAGATAAAAGTACAACATCATTTGGAAATTATGAGGAAGCCAAGTCAAGAATCACAATAAACTTAAAGACAACTTCTATGGTAAGAAAGAAAAACAATCTTGTGGAGAAGCTTAAGGAAATATTTGGTGAAGGGGAAGAAGAAGAAGAAGAAGAAGATGATGAGGATGACCAACCCAAGCCCCACTTCCACTTACACAAGGTCAAGGAGAGGACCAAGAAGAAGTAGAACATGATGAAGGTTCCAAGGAAGAATAAGCCAAAGAAGCACTTAAAATAGAAGAAAAGAAGAAGAGGAAAGCTAAGGAGCCAACAATGAGTAAATCAAAGAAAGTTGTGAAAACTACACAATAGAAGCCAACAATACCTATTACCAAGGATAACACAAGTCCAACTGCAAAGAAGACACAAGAAGGTGATAAACCCAAAGGTAAAAGAACTATTACTACTATAGAGCAAAGTCAAAAAGATAAACCAAAGAGGAGAAAGTATGTAGCTTCTATCAAGTTAGATGAGGAGAGGACATAATTAGATGGCAACAATAAATTCTAAGTGGTAAGACACAATAACTCTTCTGATTTAGACAACTTGTATAATAATATCAAGAATAATGTAGATTTATCTAGGTTCACACATATTGAGTTTGATTAACTTGGAAAATTAGACATGAATAAGGTGGAAGAATCTGTATATAATAATGATGGCCACATTTAAGAACACTCATATTAAGCTTTCCAACTCATTACCCAAAAGTCTATATGACAGAGTTGAGTAGAAGTGGCATCATAGTTTAACAATTGAAAGACAAATCAAGGAGACTACTCTAGCCAGAGTAATGCTAGCTTTGGATAAGTCAAAAATAACTAAGGCCATAAACAAATATAAGGGGATATTTTCTCCAAAATATAGAGCTTTTGATATTTTATAGAATAATATTGAGGAGGTTGTTAAATAGAGCACCTAGATATGGAAAGTTATGTAATGATCCCATCTTTTAGCTCTCACATTCTCCAAAGTCTAAGTGGAGGATAAGAAGAAATTAAATTAATTTCTAACAAAGTCATTCAATTTAAAGTTGACTTTTTATTTAATTAATTAAATTATTAATTACAAGGGAGTAGCTTCTAGGGTATGTATTAATTATTGGAAGGATGGAAGCCTCTCCTCATTTAATTAATTATTGCTAGGGAGGGATTTCTAGAGAATGCATTAATTATTGGAAGGAGGAAGATTCTAGCTCTTGAAATTAATTAATATTTTAGAAGGATGAAGAAAAGGATAAATAGTGCTGAAAGTCTCATTGTTGAGCATGGGATTATTGTATCAGATGATTATGACTTGCATTTGATAAGAGCTTGGATGTGTGAATCACACTCCTTTTTTGGCAATAGAGGACATTCATTCTCTGTTGTAACATTCTAGACATCATTCCCTTAGGGTTTGGCCTTTGGAATACATCTCTTTGTACTTGATTGCAGCATTTTTAGAATTAATATAATTTCAGCAGTTGATTAAGCTTTTGGGCATTCCTGGGTGTCCATTACAGTGGTATTAGAGCTATAAGTCCTACCATCCAGTGGAGATCATATTGATAGCTGGATAAAGATGTATATTAGTCTAGATCAAGATGTGATGTTCAGACAGTTATTGGGTAGATTAGAGAAGAGGCAACATATGCAACAGGAGCAAAATAGGTGAATGGATATGATGTTGTAGCTTATGGCTAGATAGATGGGCATCAACATTGATGATTTGTATGTTGCTTCAGAGCAGAAGGTAGTCAATTTCTCAGGTGGGATCGAGACACGTATAGAGCCAGCCAGCTATGATATTGGTGATGTGGGCATTTCGGAAGAGTCAGTAGAGACATGCGTGCGAAGTTAGGAGACCACATATGAAGCCTTGTCAGGGGATGATGATGTAGCAATAGTGGAATTAGGAGAATGCGAGGATACTATCATATCATCAACCACTTCTATGTCAGTTGAAGCATCCAGTGAGGAGTTTAATGGTATAAATGCAGTGGTTGATGTATTTTCTAATGAAGCCACACATGTTGATGATTATGAGTTTTCACCATCTACAAAGATTCAATTTTCTATTGCAGCAGTTGGGAAGAAGAGATTTCATAGATCTTATATGGAGTTACCTTTTGGTGACATTCTGACTTCTTCACCATCAACACAAGTATTGGGTGCTAGGTTGCATGACATGTGGTTGGTCCTGATGATGCTGATTTTTAGTTGGTTTAATGTCCACAAGGATGTCACATACTACTTCAATTGGGATTCGGGTGGAGGTTGGAGTTCATTGTATTGTCAGATTTCTTGAGGACAAGCAATTTCAAGGAGGGCAGATTTGTAATGATCCCATCTTTTAGCTCTCATGTTCTCCAAAGTCTAAGAGGAGGATAAGAAGAAATTAAATTAATTTCTTATAAAGTCATTCAATTTAAAGGTGACTTTGTATTTAATTAATTTAATTATTATTTACAAGGGAGTAGCTTCTAGGGTATGTATTAATTATTGGAAGGAAGGAAGCCTCTTGTCATTTAATTAATTATTGCTAGGGAGGGATTTCTAGAGAATGCATTAATTATTGGAAGGAGGAAGCTTCTAGCTCTTGCAATTAATTAATATTTTAGAAGGATGAAGAAAAGGATAAATAGGGCTGAAAGTCTCATTGTTGAGCATGGGATTATTGTATCGGATGATTATGACTTGCATTTGATAAGAGCTTGGATGTGTGAATCACACTCCTTTTTTGGCAGTAGAGGACATTCATTCTCTATTGTAACATTCTAGATGTCATTCCCTTAGGGTTTGGCCTTTGGAATACATCTCTTTGTACTTGATTGCAACATTTTTAGAATTAATATAATTTCAGCAGTTGATTAAGCTTTTGGGCATTCCTGGGTGTCCATTACAAGTTATTTATGGGTTGACAACAATAAAGGCATTTGAACAAGCACCTAAGGAGGTTGGTAAAGAAAAAGATGATCAAGAGTTAGTAGAGATTTCTAAGGATGCATCTATCAAGGATGAACATGTAGAGAAGGAAGTAGATGAAGAGGTGACAACTACAGAAGAGAAAAATCAAGATTAGAATGTACCTAAGGTACAAATTCCAAGTGCCAACCCCCCTCATCTGGATCAAACAAGTTAGCAAGATACAATAAAGATAAAGGATGTTTCTAATACATAGTGTAGAACATCAATCCTTTGATATAGGAATAAATGAGAAGGATATTACAAGATTCTACTTCAGCTACAAAATTATGCACTAGTCTTGTATCAATAAGCACAATTGAGATTGACAAAGCATTAACAGGAGAAAAGAAAATTGTCACATCTAGTGCGCCCCCTACATCTCTAGAAATGAAAGGTACATAAGGACTACAAGGTGTTACCACTGACACATATGTTTCAATGCCTATTTTCACATATCAAGTAAAGGACACAATGACATTAGATGTTAACACATAAGTGCTGAATGCTTCAATGCAAGTAGTTTTGATAGTTGAGAAAGATGGGACACAAGTCCATATAGGTCAAGAACTCATTCTTGCACCTATCTCATGTGCACAAGGTGAAGTTTTGACAAAAGAGAAGGAAGATAATAGGATAAAGAATTAGTTTTGACAATGAAACTAGAGGAAAAAATAACAATTTAGACATTGGTTTCCCTACCAATCTTTGCATCCCCTATTCCTAGTCAAACTCTTCATAGGCTGAGTGTAGATGCCAAACCATTGCAATTATCAAGGCCTAGTTTTGATACATCTAGGATTGGAGAAGGAAAATCTTATGGAGATGTAAAATTAGATGAGGTGATTGAATTTTCAAATTTTTATCTTACAATAATAACAATAGAAGAAATGAGCATATTATGGGAAGCTCTAGCAAGAAAGAAGCACCAAGAGTTACTCAGAAGGGAACATAAGAAAAGACAAGTTCTATATGACATCAAAGAAATATTTCTTGATGCATTTTTCATCCTAGCACTAAATAAGGATAAACCTATTATTGAGAAATTGGTGAATATATTTGATAAGATTAGTGATGTCGACCTCGATAAAAATAAAAAACTTCTAGAATGGTTTGAGAAAAATTTTCAAGCAAAGATCAATAAAAAGATTTCTAGTTCCTTTGTACTATGATAGGTTGACTTAGAAACCAAGATGGAGAGTGTAAAGAAGGTGTTAGAGAATATATTTTCTCTATACACAAAAATTTGTGATGTGAATTCATTCACACAAGGAGTTCAGAGGGCCACTAACTAGCTACAAGGAGACCTACAAATAATAGGTAACATTCTTAAGCTATCTCCTAGTAAGAGCCAAGCTCATTTTCAAAGATTATTTTCCACTCAAGGTTAGCTAGCTACTTTACATGCACAAGATGCAAACATTTGGGATACTTTGATAAGTTTTCAATCCATGTTGACCCCACACATGGAGGTCTTGCACAAGGAACTAGCCTTCACTGAAACATTAATGAAGAGAGATTCTCATATTTCTACTCATGATGGCTTAGTAGACCTTGCTATCGAGCTAGATGTTAAATTTTAATATCTAGAGCTCATGTGAAAAAAATGGGATGCAACACTAAAGATTATAATGGAGGTCCATAATTTTTTTTTGACAAACACACTATTAGTGTACTACCCATGACATAAGTGTCAAAAAAAGGGGGATATTGAAAAAGGGGGATTGAGACAAAAATGAGAGAATACACAAAGGGTGAGTAAATGCACAAACAAAGGAAGAAAATAATTTAACAAATTCACTCAATTGGAGTATCAAATTTAGATATAGCAAAGAACAATCAACCCAAGGGGAGTTATGAATTTTTGAGGTATGGCTAATAAGTCATCATATTTTTTTGCAAAATTTTGACTTTTTGAATTTTTTTATGCAAGTTGAGTAAAAGAATATAGATTATATGAGTTGTGATCATAATTCAAGGTTACATATGCATATCAAAGGTGGATATTGTTGATCTCATTTTTGTTTTGAAATATGAGTGACAATACACTTAAGTCATTACTTAATAATACTTAGTACATGTCAAGCATAAGATGTCAGATAATGCATGCTAAGAAAAATATATAGTATGCATTGAGAAGATGGTTAGTGCTGAGTCACTCTAGTGATGAGAAACTAATACATGTTGAGTGATTCAAATGTTGAGTGAATAGTGGATGTTGAGTCATTCAGAAGTAGTGTTACAACATTGAAGATATAGTGGATATTGATCATCAGAGGCTTCAAGTGCCAAGTAAATAGTTTTGGACATAGTTGTTTGTAATGACACAAACTCCTATGTAAACCATTTTTTGGCTGACTTAAGGATTATTTTATGGTTCTAGAAGATAAGAACAAATCCACATTAAGGATCCCTATGCAATACATGCAACCAATTAGATAAAGGGATGAATTAATTAGAAAAATGGGTGAATTACAATTGTTGATTCCTACCTAGCCTTAGGTCACCTAAGTCTTCTTAAAGAGGTAAAAACCTAAAAGAGTTCATGTCTAAAGGGAGAGGTTTTCATGAAAAGACAATGGATTCATGATTACTAAAGAGATGTGAAAGGATTGAATTGAAAAATTAGTTAGAGAGAATAGAGGAAAGTAGAGAGAGGACAAAAGTGATACATTTGATCATAAGGATCAAGTATACATCAAGAGAAAGGAGATATGATATCTAGTAGAGAAGTGATGATTGAAGGATCAAGGCTAAAACATTATATTAGGCAAATCAGTGAAAATATCTTAACCAAGTAGTCCTAGCAAGATTTTGTAAATCCTTTAACAAGGTACTTAGTTTATTGTAAGTTGAAGTCCTTTAACTAGGCACACTTTTAGTAGGGTGTTGAAATCCTTAAAAAGGGTAAGATTTAATAGCTATAAGCCTTTAATAGGGTAGACCTTTCATAGGGTAGATCATAGTTTATGATCAAACTTATTGTAACCTATATTGGCTACACTTTACAACTATAGTAATGAAGATTTCTGGGTATTATCCACACCCCAATTTTAAGTTCTCATTGGAGGGATTATGGGTTACCAAATATATTGTGTCATATGTGTTATTTGTTTCATACTATGGATGAATATGTTTAGTTTGATATTTTAGTTTACATGCAAATTATGAGATGGATGTGTGGTGAATGTTTTAATTGTTAGAATTTTGAAGTAGTGATTCACTGCCCCCCCCCCCCCCCCCCCCCAGAAGTTTAATTTCCCTATTGTTAATTCCAAGAAAAAAAATTGATATGCTAGATTCTCCTCCAAGAGAATAGAGGATGAAGTCTTTATCAAAGTTAGGATTGACATGAGTGGGAGCTAATGCAATCAATTTCTTGATCTCCTTGAAGCTAGCCTTTTCTTCATTGGTCCAAGTAAATGTCATGTTCTTCTTTAGCATGGATGTAAGAGGCTTAACCATAATAGAAATATTGGGGACGAACTTCCTTACAAAATTAATGCTACCAAGAAAACTCTACAAGCCTTTCTTGTGGCTAGGAAGTGGGAGAGAGATAATTTCTTCTACCCTTTTTAGATCTATTGTTAGTCCATCTCTTGACACAATGTGTCCTAGGAGCTTCCCTTTATTAGTAGGAAACTCACACTTTCTTGATTTTAGAGATACACCATATTCTCTACATTGAATGAATAGTTGCCTCAAATGATTAAAGTGATATGCTATATGCTTTGAGTAGACAATTATATCATTAAGTTATATTAGCTAAAAATCTTGCAACAGACCCTTAAAAGCCATCTCCATTGACTTTTGAAATATAGCTCCTACATTAGTCAGTCCAAATAACACTCCACAATAGGCATAAATACCCCATTTAGTAGTAAAAGTTGTCTTATGTTAGTCTAACTCTTGGAGTAAAACTTGGTTATAGCCTAAAAAACCATCTAAGGAAGAAAACCTTTTTGAGCCACTAACCTTGGACAAGATTTGTTCGATATAAAGAAGAGGATGGTGATATTTAAGATAAGCCTTATTAAGGTTCCTAAAATTTACTCATAACATGATTTATCCATTCTTCTTTCTAACAGGAATAAGATTGGCTATGCATGAACAATGCTTGATAAGAAGCATCATATTAGCTTTTATAGGTTTGGACAAATCTTTTCTCATTAAGGTGTCAATCTTGGGGTTGACTAATCTTTTCTTTTGTCTAATATGATTTCCATGATGGTTTAGTTCTATGGAATGTTGGGATAATCTTGGGTCAAAAGCCTTCAAGTCTTCATAGATCCAAGCAATAACATCATTGAATTCTTGACATAAATAAATGAAAACTTCTTGTTCAATCTTAGAGCATACCTTTCCCAAGTTAATATTTTTTCCATCAATAATGGTGACATGTATGTAGTCATCCTTCTTTTTAGTTATGTTCAAAATTTTTATTCTCACATGATCATGATAGTTAAATATTCCCTCTAAAGTGACTATTGTTGTCACAAAAGCTTGCACCCTTGTCCAAAATTTTTACTAAAGGACAACCTTGTGAAACATGGAAACAACCTCCAAGCTATGGGACTTGAACTATGAGGTTGAGTCTCTAGAGAAGGATGAATTCCTTTGCTATTAAGATGCACATGAACTAAACTTGGAGATAAAAAGGGAGAAGGAATGCATTAAAGAAAACTACCTAATCTATTCTAAGGAGGTGATGCTCCAAATAGAGTGTTCAATCCTATCTCTACCCATACATGCACAATTAACTATCATGACAACAAAAGATATATAGATTCAAACTTGTTTAATCTATCAATCACATAGAGATCAGATAACCAAATGAGTGACACAAGGAATTAGAGTTTCAATATATATCATTCATAGGAAAAAGAGATATAGTCATGAAAAATATAGATATCCATAATAAATTGAAGAGAGGCATATAGATCTTGTGTAGTACATTAATGGCTGAAAGAGATAAGGAAAAATATCATGAATAGTTTAGAGGCAAAGGGAATTTAAAATGTACATGGCAAAACATGCCAAGGAAAATTAAGAAGAGTCAATCCTTCAAAAGATTACAAAATGTGATTTTATATCTTAAGAATAATTCAGATAATTTCTACCCTAAGAAAAAGCTCAACAACCATATTTAAGATGGTAGAGAGAAGTCACTACAAATCTAGGAAAGATCTAATCATGGAACACATCTAGACACAGGAAAATTATATATTCACCAAAAAGAGCCCTTGAGAAGACAAAAATGACTGCTATTATCATTCTAATTGATTAGATGGACCAACATGCAGTGATGGAGTGTCTCTCTTCATTTATCAAACATGGGGAACAATGAAAGTGTTTGTAGGAGATTGAAAATATTAGATCTTCCATCAAAGAGCTACTTCCTTTGTTATCAACTCACCAAATTAGTTGTGCTATTGGTCAACTAGAGTCAACCTTTAGGCCTTTCCATGTGGACCAATACAATCTAAACATGTTTCCACCTCACCAATCTTTAAACCTTTACATTGACCCATGCTTCTCTTTGTTTACACCTTCATCACCTTTATCTTTATTAACTATTTGAATCCCATGAAGTCGTGACACCATAGAACTAACCACCAATTATCATTTCTTAGCATAGTATCACATTTCTTAGCCTTTGTGACCTTACAACTATAGGAATCCAACTCTTTTGCATTGTCACAACTAAAAACTAACTTAGCATAAAATATCTGTGATTGATGTGACCCAGACTATGTATGCTATTCAATTGTACTATCATGGATTTAACTCTGGTCAAACCCTAATTCTCAATGAACAGTCACAACCCAAAATAACTATTTTTATTAATCATTTGTGTGGTTGCAATCCTAACCCTAAGATCTTTATCAACTCACACAACCATGTGAACATTGGAGATATGGCTCTTCATGAGGTTGTAACTAGAACCTATATGTAGAGATAAAATTCTACAAAATGACACTAACACTGGACTTAGCTATTTCATGCCTTCACATTCGAATGGACTACAATCTGAACTATCTTATTTTTTCCCTAACTAATCCCTAAGGATAACCATTTCCTGATAATAAGGTCATCATGTCATATATCCAACTCCATGGATTGTCATCTCTCACCTCTTACTGTTCTGTCAATACCAAGGCAACTCTCTCATCTGATTCTTGAGATGAATTCATTTGCTTACATAGTCCCTTCCCTCTTACCAACTTGGTAATCTGGATGGACACATCATACTCCATCACTTTAAAGATCTAACCTACCCTTTTTTCATTAATATCCTTGCTCAAAAGGAAGTCTTTCACACTAGCATGAGGCACTAGAAAATGGATCTTATTTTGGGAAATAAGATGTCTAAACTTTTTCAAAGATGTTATGATTGCGAGGGCTTGCTTCTCTACATAACTATACTTGTCTTCATATTCCTTGAGCCCTTCACTAAAGAAGGAAAAAGGTTTCTCTTAATTCTTGTCATTTTATTGAGTCAAGACAACAAAAATGCTTGACTCACATCCTAAAGTATAAAGAATAAAATCCTTTTCAAAATTTAGATTGATGAGAGTAGGGGCTAAGGCTATGGTTGCCTTGATCTCATCAAAAATTTCTTTCCCTTCCCTAGTATATTAAAAGACTATATTATTTTTAAGCATAGTTTTAAGAGGTTTCACCATGGTAGCTAAATTAGGAATAAATATCCTCACAAAATTTATTCTACCAAGAAAACTTTGTAGACCTTTCTTGTGGCTAGGAAGAGAGAGAGCAAGTATTCCTTTTGTTCTTTCTAGATCAATTGTTAGGCCATCCTTGGGTACAATGTGTCCTAAAAATTTCCCTTGATTAGTTGTAAAGACACACTAACTTGGATTCAAAGATACTCCAAATTCTCCACATCTTATAAATACTTGTCTAAGATGGCCAAAATGATCTACTACATTCTTTGAATACACTGTGATATCATTAAGGTAGACCAACACAAACATTTCAATTATGTTTTTGAGGGCCATCTCCATTTCATTTTGAAATATGGAACCTACATTTGTTAGTCCAAAAGGCATTTTACTATAGGCACATTTGGTGGTAAATGTAGTCTTGTATATGTTAGACTCCCTCACTAACACCTGATTGTAACTAGAGAATCCATCAAGGAATGAAAACCTCTTTGAACCAATGACCTTAGATAGGATCTACTCCATGGAAAGGAGGGGATGATGATCCTTAAGGGAGGCTTGGTTAAGATCCCTAAATTCTACACATAGTCTAATTTCTCCACTCTTCTTCCTAATAGGGACAAGGTTAGCTACCCATGATGAGTGTTTGATAGGGAAAATGATATTGGCCTCAATCAATTTGGATAACTCCTTTCTCATTAATGGTTCAATCCTAAGATTTACTAGCCTTTTCTTTTGTCTTACTAGTTTGGCATTATCATTTAAATATGTGGTATGCTGAAATAGACTTGGATCAAAACACTTTAAGTCATCATATGTCCAAGAAAATAATCATTAAATTCTTGACATTGTTTAAAAAAAGTTTCTTTCTTAGTTTCAAAATATACCTTCCCCATGTTTAGAGTCTTTCCATCAACAACTACAACTGGTATATGATTATCTTTGTTTGCAACAAGGTTCATGCCTCTATCTCTTTCTTGGTCATCGGGATTGAAGGCAACCTCTAAGGTAATGAGACCCTTTGGAAACTTTTTAGAAACTAGATTGACGATTTGATCCCCATATTGGTCATGTGGACTTGACTAATTTCTATCTAAGAAATCTACTTCATTATGTAAGAAACTCACAATTTGTGCATCAGATTTAAACACTTGCTAATTAATATTGTTATCAGGGATAGTATGCCTAACCATCACTCTAATCTTCTGATTCTTTTCATCTTCAAGGCTCCTTGATAAATCATAAGATACACCCACTACTAAAAGTCTTTCAACATATCCATTATCTTTTCTAGGAATGCTTTGAATATTAAATGCATTGAAACTTTCAAGAAAATCCCATAATCTATGTTTATAAGATTTGAGCAAATCATTCTTGGTGATATTTTGGTTTCTTACCTAGTGGACAATCAACTCACTATCTACATATACACTTAAGGTTTGAATCCCTCTCCTTTGAGTGAGTAGAAGACCTTGAATCAATGCCTCATACTCTGCTATGTTATTAGTACAATTAAATTGAAGCCTAAATGAGAAGCAATACCTTCCTAGTATAGGAGAAATCAACATCATACCAGCCCGTGACTCATTCTTATTTCTTGCTCCATCAAAGTACATGCTCCATATCCTACTTTTATCCTCTTTGTTCTTTATAAGGTTAGGGACAAGAGCATCCTTTTCTAATATACAATAAGTACCAAGTTCTATCCCTAGGTTTTCTAATATAGGATCAAAATAATATACATTGGCCCATTCATCTAAGAGAATATTAGGTATCTCTTCTAGGGAAGTGGCAGGTTCATTTACTATGTCATTTTCATCTATCTCTAGGATAGTGCAATTCATATTGATGGGATGAGGAGTGTAGGGATCAATATGATTGAGGGCTAAGGGCTTTGATTTGATTGAAACTTTAATTCCATATCTTGTTCTAAAAAAAATGTATGACCAATTGGAGGATATGTAACCACCTATTTGGACAATGAAATCTCTTGAGAGACAGATGGAAAGTGTTGGTTAACTTTAGCAATTGATATATCTTGGACTACAGTACAACTAGGGCATGCATGTAGGGCCATTAAATTTTTTCTAAGGATTCCTATAGTCTTGATAGTACTACCATCCAACTGTAATACATCCTTGACAATGGGCTCATATTTCATTTCTAGGACATTAGCTACATGCTTAGACATTAGTGAACTACTAGCCCCTGAATTATGGGGCTAAATCAATCATGTAGTTGTGGACAAGTTTATCCCCTATGATAAAAGAAACATAAAATAGAGGAGGTATAACCTTTTTACTTATTTCTACCTTCCTTGATGGTTGAATGAGACTTATAACATTTTATTCTCTTGATGGCTAATCCTTTGGTTCAATGCTCTCCAACTCTTGCTACAACAATGTCTTTTGTATAGGTAGAGTAGCAACAACATCCCACATAGAAATGTTCATGTTTTTCTTCTTAATATGTTCTACCACACTAAATGATGCATTGGGTGCTTTGGTAGAAGCCTTGGGAGCTACATGTGTAAGAGGTGGAGATGGAATCACTTGAGGGCCATTCACATCTCTTCTGCCATTATTTTTTGTTTGCTACTGAGAAGCATTAGAAGGTTGATTAGCACTGTGTTACTGATCGATTGATTGTGCATGAGGTACCACACTTGATCTTGAGGAATAATTAGGAGGAGGATGGAAATCATCTTAAATAGCTCTTTTTTTCTCCTAGTATTGTGAGCATATGAATCTTGGTTTACATTACAATGCTCTTTCACCTGGTGATTCATGAAAGAGCAACCCATTATTGAGAAGCATTAGTAGGTTGATTAGCATTGTGTTGTTTCCCTAACACTTTCTCTTGTTTAGTTAGGGACAAACAAGAATCTACCCTCTAGCACATGCAAAATCCATAGAAATAATTACAAGAAGGGAAAAAATCTTTATCTTGAGCTGGATTATTTTGAGGGACTAAAGCCTTATTTAGGTTGGTATTCATAGTATGGGTTTTTCCAATAGGTCTATTCTAATTGTAGGGTACATGACTTTGGTTTGCGGGTCTATTATATATGGGACCTTGATACTAGAGTTGGGGAGGCTTGTTATTTTGAGCTTGCTGCCTCTCCAAGGTCACGACCTTATTGCCCACTTTCTACATCACTAAGAGGCCATCCTCTAACTTCTTCTTTGACCTTAAAATATCTTGTCTATATTAAGCATTATAGAATACATCATCTCCTTGATTTCATCCATTCTATTTGAAGATGTGGAAGCTTGAGGGGAAATGGCAAGAGGTTGTGATGTGGAAGGTATGTGAATAGGGGCTACTATGGGTTGGTGGTTTGGAATATTAGGGAAGAAGGGCATAGGAGGCCTTGGAATGGACTTTCCTCCTTGTATCAAGATATTTACTACTTTTATGGCTATCTCATAAGCATTTGATAAGCTGTCCCCTCCCATAGATTGTAGAGTGGTAGCAATATCACTGTTGAAGGCTTTGAGGTAATACAAGAATATATTACTAGGAGAAGGCTTTATTACTATGGGTATTCTATCCCATGTCTTTAAAAATCTATAGTTAGAATCATTCATGTATTCATGGGGTGCCCTCTTAATGGTTCTTAGCTACTCTAAAAGTGATAGGTGATCACTTTTGTTATTAAAATTCTTGCATAGGGCTGCTCCTAACCCATCTAATCAGCTAATGAGTTATGAGGAAACCCTCTATACCATTGTAATGCTTTCCCCTTTAAGGATGAAGCTAAAATCCTAATTGCTACATTATCTTCAAATATTCCATGTATATTACAAATATTTACAACCTCTTGTATGTATTCTAAGGAAGAGATGGAAGTTTCACTAGTAAACCCTTGTATACTTTTAAGAGCTGATACTGGCATGTCATGTCTTTGGACTAACAAGAGAGGACTTCCACCATTAAAGGTGGAAAAAAATGATCTCTATCCATATAGGCAAGTGGTCTATTGATATAAGAAAATGATATTCTAGGTTGATATCTAGCAATAGGGGGAGTGGTGATGGATCTTTCAGGGGTATTTATTATTGCTGCACTCCTAACTAGTGATAGAGATACCCTAGCCTTTCCTCTTCTAGGATTTGAAAATGAAAGCTCTTGGTATTGAAACTTACCTCTAGAAAATGCCCTTGTTTTAGCTTTGGGAATGAATTACAACAAATTTGGTCTGAAAATAGACATGGAATGGAGTAGAGTTGACAAGTTCTTGGATATGAGCCTCTTGAAGGCCTAAAATACTGAGACCAACACTATTTTTTCAACATGAATCTTGAAATTCTTCTTTGACACTAGTAGACTTGAAATATTCTTGAAAACCTTATCTTAATGGGTGTGCCAAAAAATATTGTCACAAAATCTTACACCCTTGCCCAAAGTTTTTACCTAAGGAACACTTTGTGAAATATGGAAACAACCTCCAAGCCATGGGACTTGAACTATGAGGTTGAGTGTCTAGAGAAGGCCGACTTCCTTTGCTATTAGGATGCACCTAAACTACACTTGGAGAGGAAAAGGGAGAAGGAATACATGAAAGAAAACCACCTAATCTATTCTAAGGTAGTGATACACTAAAATAGAGTGTTCAATCCTATCTTTGCACATACATGCATAGTTAACTATTATGACACCAAAAGATATATAGATTTAGACTTTTTAAATCTTATCAGTCACATGCAAATCAAACAACCAAATGAGTGACACAAGGAAGAAGAGTTTTGCTATATATTATTCATATGCAAAAGAGATATAATCATGTAAATTATAGATATCCACAAAACATTGAAGAGAGGAAAGTATATCTTTCACAATACATCAATGGTTGAAAGAGATAAGGTAGACTATCATGAATAGTTCAGAGGAAAATGGAATTTACAATGTGCATGCCAAAACATGCCAAGGAAAATAGAGAAGAATCGACCCTTCAAAATATTACAAAATGTACTTTTATAGCATAAGTATAACTCAGATAGCTTCTACTCTAAGGTAAAACTCAACAAGCATATTCAAGATGGCAGAGAGTAGTCATTGCAAATCTAGGAAAGATCTAATCATGGCACACATGTAGACACAAGAAAATTACTTAGTCACCAAACAAAGCCCTTGAGAAGATAGAAATGATGGCCATTATTATTTTGACCAATTAGATGGACCAATAGGAAAAAATGGAGTGTCTCTCTTGATTCATCAGACATGGGGAACAAAGAATGTGGTTGCAAGAGATTGAAAAGATCAGATCTTCCATCAAAGAGCTACTTCCTTTGTTATCAACTTGCCAAATCAGGAGTGTCATCAGTCAACAAGATTCAACCTTCAATCCTTGCCATGTGGATGAATAAAATTTAAACATTTCACCACCTTGCTAATCTTCAAACCTTTATGCTGATCCATGCTTCTTTTTTTTCATAGCTTCATCAAATTTATCTTTATTAACTATTTTAATCTTGCAAATTCACAACACCATCAAACTAACTACCAATCACTATTTCATAGCCTCTCATCACATTATTTTCTTAACTATAATGACCTTACAACTGTAGGAATCCAAGTCTTTTGCATCATCGCAGCTAAAAACTATCTTAGCATAAAATATCCATGATCACGCGATTGATGTGAACCTAATTGAGTATGATATTCAATCATACTATCTTGGCTTCAACTCTAATCAGATCCTAACTCTATATGACCAAACACAACCCAAAATAACCATTTTTGTTAATCATTTGTGTGGTCGCAACCCTAACCTTAATTTTTTTATTAACTCACATGACCATGAAAACACTGGAGATATGGCTCTTTATGGGGTCACAACTAGAAACTGTATGTAGACATAAAATGCTATGAAATGATGCTAACACTAGAATTAGCTATTTCACACCTTGCAGTGAAGCTAGTGGTTAAGTGATAGATGCGTGTGACCAAACAATGAAGGGTAGACACAAGATCATGACAAAAAATAGTAGAAGGATATAATCATAAAATCTTGAAGACTTAGGGTAAAATGGATAAGACCAAAGTTTGAAATAAATCCTTATATAACATTTGATCATTTGGATATTTGGAAGATATGACCATTGAACATGTTTGGTAGGAAAACTCAAATTTTGGTAGGAGGAAAATATGGCTAACAAATAAACCTTAGTAAATGTATTGGAATTAAGGTTTAGGATTTTATCTCCATACTAGCTTTGTAGCTTACACTTATTTTTAGTAGAGAAATCTGCTTCATTTTGAAGAAAATTAACAATTTACAAATTAGAATCAAAGAGTTGCCAATTTGTATAATTATATGGACAATAGACCTTATAAAAAGTCTGATAAGTTGTTCCTTTGCATCTACAACATGTTCTAGTATATCATATTGAGCACCAATTGCTGCAAGTCTATCAAAATTTTTATTCTTATTTCTAGGAACACTTTGAATATTGAATGCCTAGAAACCCTTAAGTAGATCCCAAACTCTATGCTTGTATTATTTGAGAAGGTTATTCTTTGTAACATTCTAATTTATGATTTGATTCAAAACCAAATTGCTATCCCCAAACACTTTAAAGAGCCTTATGCCCCTTCATTGTGCAAGTTCGAGACCTTGGATCAAGGATTTATACTTGGCAACATTGTTAGTAAAGCTGAATTAAAGTCTATATGAAAAGTTATATTTCTCCAAATTAGGGGAAAAAATAATTATACTATCACTTGAACCATTTTTATTCCTTGATCCATCAAAGGACACATTCCACAATCCATTAGTATCTTCTTGTGCTTTCATGAGATTGGGAATATGAGCACCCTCCTTAAATATACTATAAGTTCCTAGGTTTGTCTCTTCAACTTCTAGTATTGGATTAGTTTGGAAATAATTATCCCATTCATCTAAAAGATAATTAGGAAACTCTATTAAGAGAGTAGCATGTTCATGGATCATGCATTCTTCATCTTCTTCATAGATTGTGCAATTCATATTTGTGGGGCTAGGTGTATAAGTCTCTATGTGATCATGGGCCAATGGTTTTTCCATTATGGAAGCCTTGGTTCCATATCTAGTCCTAAAGAACATGTAGGACCAATCAAATGCAATATAGCCACCTATTTGTGTAGTAAAATCTCTAGATAGGCAAATACAAAAATATGGAGGAAGCTGAACAACTAATATTTCTTGTATGATAGTACAATTGAGACATGCATTCAATGCCATATTAATATCTTTTAACACTCCCACCATTTTAGTAGAACTACCATCCAATTGAAAAACTCCCTTAGAGATTGGTTCATATTTAATACCAAGAAGATCAACTACACACTTTGGCATAATCAAGTTGCTAGCTCTAGATTCTATCATACAATTGTCAACTAATTTATCTCCTATAGTCAATGAGAGATAAAAGTGGGGGAGGTTTGTTCTTCTTACTTGTATCTTCTTCCCTTATAGGTTGCATAAAACTTGCTTCTTCATCTATAATAGATGGTCCATTCTACACTTTAGCAGTTTTTAATTCTTGTTGTAGTAATTGCAATTGTGATGGTCTTGTGAGAACATCCCACATAGGAAAAATGAAATGGGTCCTCTTCATTTGATCTACAATATGAGAGGAGTGTATGTTGACTTGGCTAGAACCTTAGTGACTAGAGGATCTAGTATATGAACTGGAGTAGCATGTGGTTCCCTAGTCTTGTTGTTGTTCTAATTTTGCAATGGAGTAGCAACATCATATTATACATTTATAATTATAGCTTTTGGAATAGCATTCAAAGTTGAAGCCTGATTTGATGGAGAGGATGAGGAATTCTGTACAACTCTCTTTTTGCTTCTAGTGTTATGAGCTACATCATCATTACCATCATAATTTATATGGCAATAATCTCCAAGATGATAATGCTATAAAATTTTAGAATAACTAAGATGGAGGGTGAATCAATCACTCAAGGTCCATAAGTACCATTTGAAAAATTAAACATCAAAACATTCACTATTTAGCTTATCCTACTATTGCTCAGTCTCTACTATACTAATAAACAAAATTATTGTCCTAAACATAACATATTTTTTTGAATTTAAGCTTTATCAAAAATAAAATGTATAAAGCATTCGACACAAGTTTGGTACTAGGATTTTACATAGAAACTCAATTTGGAAAAAACCACCAGCAACATGTCACCACTTTTTCACTCTTTTGAAGTGAGCTCTCTTAGAAGCCAACCCTATTAAAGGTTATAATACACACTATCAAATGTGACATGGTTATAGGATTTGATCACCTCGTTAGGAGTGGCCTAGTCAGAGGACTTTGATCATTCCATTTAGAATGTCACCTTGCTAAAGGATTTAAATAGACTATTAAGTCCTTCAAATGACTTTTAGGTCAACCTCTGCTAAAAGGATTTCAATATAATTTGTTTTCAATAATTAGAAATAAAATAATAGGGTTTTCATCTATATTATTACAACTCACTTTGAAGGTTTAGATCACTATTCAATTCATGTGCTAATTCATTGATAAGCTTCCCATTTTAAACTCTATTCTTGATTCACTTGGCAACCCTTCAAGCAATCAATCCTCTCCTTTCATCAAAACTTAAGCCATTTTCTCTGAGTCACTTATCAATATCAACAACATCTATGCAAGCAATATCCTTTTTATTCCCTTCCACTCCTATATGCTTCTATTCACCCTTATGCATCTCTATTCCACCTTTCTTTGTGCGCATAGTATCTAAGTTCTACTCTATACCTCCTTAAATAGGTAATTATTATTTTTTCATTTTCCATGACCATTTTAGATCTAGTTCATTAGGCTCTTTTTATTTTTTCATCTTTCTTCTTTGCTAGAAAATTCTCATTCATTGAATTAGATCATAGGTAGTATACCTAATCCTCTCCTTGAATTTAATGATCCAACTCATCAATCTTATCTTTAACATGATTTACATATCCCAAGAAATCAACTAAGTTGGCTAGAAATGATGATTTTATCAAATTCACTCAAAATAATGTTACTCAAAAAATCTTTGAGTCTTGATACTCAATCAACACAATATTTTCTCATCATTTACTATGGCTCAATTGACACTAACATCACTTGGTATTCCTTAATCTTTTACTCTATTTCTTGACTTAGCTTTACAAAAAAATTACTTTGTCTTATCAAAGTCTAACTTAATGAAATTTCCATTGTAGATTCCTTTTATAACTCAACCTTTCCTCTAGATGTTACTATTATGAATATTCTCTCAAATCCATTTCATCAATCAAATAGATATGACATTTAGATTAGGTAGCAATATGTCTTATTTGTAGTTCTGACATCAATAAAAAAAAAAAAATTGTTCCAATTGTAAGTTTCCAACAATCTCCCTCTTTGTCATTGATGGAAACACCTCAATATCATAACATTTCAATGTATCTTGCAATTCATATCTTTACATCAACCTCACTCATTGTTATCGTGCAATCCAAAATATTTACTTATCATGAGTGATCAATATCCTTAGTTTTATTTTGGTTCTAATCACTAAAAGTTTAGAAAACTCCTCTATCATTCTCTCTCTCTTGGTTACATCTCTCTTCTTCTTTAATGATTCTCTCCCTCATTAGTGTAACTCTCCCTCTTTGATGTATCTCTCCCTCTTTAGTATTAGCTGTCTGTCTTTGACAATAATGCCAAAGATACTTAGATTTCTCGGCTTCAACCACTTCATACATTTGAGTTATGTAGATATTTTCATGTCTATCTAATTTTTGTCATCTTTCGATGATTGATGTATTATGCTGTACTTGACTATCTACCTTAGGCATCTCCCAAAGTAGAGCTATGTTGCATCAATGTGTAAGATATTTTGATTAGCAAATTTGATGCAATGCATATTTTCTTCTTAAGTTGCTTTGTTTAGGGGAATCACCCCTAATTTACCTCTAAGATATTCATGAGCATCTTTAGGTAAGGTTTTAGTGAACATGTCAATATTTTTTTCTTTGGTGTGTGCATATTCTAAATTCACTTCTTTGTCCTAAAGTAATTCCCTCAAGTAGTCATACTTGATAGTAATGTGCTTTATCTTAGTGTACATTACTAGATTATTTGATATGTTAATAATACTCTTGTTATCACAATAGATAACCACAAGATCGATAATTTTTTCTTTCATTCCTTCTAGTAATTACTTGATCAACATAATATTTTAATAGTTCACTGTAGCTGCCACATAGTTGTCTTCAACTGTTGATTGGGAAATACAATTATGTTTTTTCTTCTCCATGACACTAATCTCTTTCCTAGAAAGAATGTACCTCCACTAGTGCTTTTTTTTTGTCATCAATATTTCCTTCCCAATTAGAGTTAGTGAACACCTTCAGTTCAAATGTATTACTTCTCTTATAATAAAATCCATAGTCTTCTATACCTTTTAGACATCTCATTATCCTTTTTACCGTCATCATTTCATTCTCCTTATGATTTTATGAAAATATAAGAATTACCCCAACTCCTAATGTAATACCAGGTCTACTATGAACACCATATTACAATTTTCCAATCATGGATATGTATAATGTCTAGTTCACATTAGTAGATTCATCATTCTTAGATAGCTTATGTTCTATAGACCTAGGTGTGATCACTAATCTTGAATCTTCAATTCTAAATTTTTTTAGTATCTCCTTGATGCATTTGGATCAAGTAATGAAAATATCAAACTTCATTTGACATACTTGTAGTCCAACATAGATTTTGATTTCACCAAATATTAGCATTTCAACCTCCTTCATTTCATTAGAAAATGATTTGCATAATGATTCTCTTCCTCCAAATATAATATCATAAAAAAATATTTTTGATAGTAGCACTTCATTGTTCTTACCCTTCTTCAAATATATATTAATGTTATCATTTGTCCTTCCAAAACCAATCTTCATCAAATAATTATGCAATTTTTCATACCATGCACTTGGGGCTTATTTCAATCCATAAAGAGCTTTGTTTGGTTTACATATCATATTCTTCTTTTCTAGATCTAAAAATCCTTAAGGTTGTTTGATGTAAACTTCTTCCTCAAATATACCTTTCAAAAATGTAGATTTTACATCCATTTGATATACCTTGAAATTCTTGTAGGATGAATATGCAAGCAGAGTTTCGACTCCTTCAAGTCTTGCCATAGGAGAAAAAGTTTCTCCATAATCAACTCCTTCTTGAGCATATCCTTTGTAGACTAGGCTTGTTTTGTTTCATCTTGTAACTTCACCATTTTCATTAAGATTGTTTCTAAAAACTCATTTTGTTCCAATAACATTTTTATCTTTAGGTCTTGGCACTAGGGTCCAAGTATTTATTTTCTCAATTTGTTCAATTTCGTCATTCATTTCTTGAATCCAATCTTCATTTTCTGGAGCATTTTTTTCCTAATTTGGGCTCAAATTCAAGAAGTAAGCATGTATCATCTTTGATTATTTTTCTTATCAAAACAATTGAGTCAACATCACTAATGATTTTTTTAGGTTTATGATGTCTTCTTACAAAATTTTCTAGCAAGGTTGGTTTCCTTCTCTATTCTTCAACATGTTCATCTTTGAAAATAATCTCAAGCTCATTTTCTCTTTCTTTTTTAGGACGTGGTCTAGGTTCTACATGCTCAACATTATCTATTTTATGGTTGATATTTCCTATCTATGAATTGACATCTTCAGTCTATTTCTCGGCACTCACTATTTGCTACTCGACAATTTATTGTTACACTTCATAATTTCCTATCTGATGGGAAACTTCAACTTGGTTTTCTTTTTCATTTGGAGTGCTGGGAGAACCATCATCCACATAGAAAAATGAACTACACTCTTTGGGTTCTTTACTGCATGTCATGTTACTTCTTTATGCAAACTCATCAATTTTCACATTTGCACTTTTCACAACTTTGTTAGTGTTAGAGCTTAAGAACTTGTAAGCTTTACTCTTGGTGGAATATCCTAGGAATATACCTTCATCACTCTTTCCATAAAATTTTCTATTCCTATTATCCTTAATTATATAGCATTTACTTTCAAATATTTTGAAATATTTCACATTAGGAACATATCCATACCATAGTTTAAAAGGTTTAGCATTTGTACCTTTCTTAACTTGTACTCTATTTAGGGTATAGATAACAATATTGATAGATTCTCTCCAATAAATCTTTGATACACTTTTCTCCATCATTAATGTCCTTGCACAATCCATTATTGACCTGATTCTCCTTTCAACTATTCCATTTTGAGGATGGTTCCTTGGTGGTGACATCTATATTTTTGTTCCTCTAACATTGTAGAATGTATTGAACTCATTTGAAATGAATACACCACCTCTATTAGATCTAAAAAAATTTAGACTCTTTCCTATTTATTTTTCAACTCTACTACTTGAATAACTAAAAAACATCAAATTTAGGTTTAAGAAACACCACAATCATCATATAAGAAGAGTCATCAAAAAATAGAATGAAATACTTATCTACACAATATATTTTAACATCAATAGGTCCACATAGGTTAGTATGTATCAATTCCAAAATATCACTGGAAGTGTATGTTTTTCTCTTGAAACTAGACTTGGTCATTTTTCCCAATTGACATTGTTTACACATAACATTGTCAGGCTTCTTTAGTTTAGGCAGCCCTCTTACTTTCTTTGTTTTACTAATATTCACAAAATTTTCAAAGTTCACATAACATAACCTCTTGTTCCATAACCAAACATCTTCTTGTTTTGTAAACAAAGATGTCTTATTGGATAAATCTAGATAGAACAAGTTACCTATTGCCTAATCACCACTTCCAATCAAATTACTATCAACATCATATATCTCGGCCTCCCTATGATGGAACTCAACTCTGTAACATGATTTGTCAACTGTGAAACACTCAACATATTATAGTTAAGTCCTTCAGCTCACTAAACATTCACACATTTGATCTTGTTACTCAGTTGAATGGTACCTTTACGTTTTACAACACATGGGATATCATTACCAAATTTAACATATCCACCTTTGTATGGACCAATATCTTCAAATTTATCTTTATCATCAGTCATATGATTGGAGAATCCACTATCAATTATCAATCTGCCATTTTTGTTTACATATGAGAATAATGCAATTTTCTCATCTTCATCAAAATCTTCTTTAATAGCAACATAGGCACAACTTCATCATCATTAATTTTAGATTCATTGTAATTTTCTTCTTCAGCAATATAACAAGATTTCTTACCTTTTTCATCTTTCTTTCTCTTGTAGTCTTGGTCTTCTTTTCTTTCCTTGTACTTTCTTTCCTTTCTTTCATTTTTATCCTCTCTATCAGGAAACTTGGCAGCAATATGACCAACTTTGTTGCATACAAAATAATAATAGGTAGTTTACCTTTATACTTACCCCTTTGCCTTCTAAATGTTTTTGCAATAAGTGCTCCAAGTTCATCATCAAAACTTTTATTGTCACTCTTCACATGCTTTCCTTTCTTTTTGCTAAGAACCAGTTGTGACTTAAAGGAACATTCAATAGTAGCAGGTGAAAGTTATCAAATCTAGACATCTCAAAAATAGTAAGTCTACAAATTACACCTTCCAAGGTCAAAGTGTTACTTGGTGTGCATCTTAGTAATTGAATTGAAAACACTCTAATGGTATATATATGAAGTAGAGTCCTCAATACCTTGCTTATCATTGTTTTATCTTTGATTTGTCCATTTGCACTATGAATAACATTAACAACTTCTTTGGCTCTTGTGAAGTATTGCACTATTTTCTCACCTTCCATCATTCTCATATCATCAAATTTACCTCCTAGGATCTTTGATTTGGCTCTTAAGACATCATCATCACTTCAATATATGGTTTTCAATTCATCCCACATCTTCTTTGCACTATCACATTCTTTTAAATCATCAAACTTAGTATAGCTTAAGGCTAAGGAAATCTCTAAAATTTCTTTATTGTGTTCTTTCTTATTTTAGTTAATCAACTATTAAAGGAGTAGTTGTTATCTTCAAATACTCATTGTCCACAAATTTGATAGTTGCATCACTGATACTAGATATATGCAACCTCATCAAGATTTTCCATGCAAGAAAGTTCTCCTTGTTTAGCTTTGGTACCTCTCTTTTGTGAGTCATAATCCTTAGCTTTAAGTACTATTGTCACAAAAGTTTGCACCATTTTCTAAAGTTTTTACCTAAAGGCAACCTTTTGAAACATAGACAAAACCTCCAAGTTGTGTGACTTGAAAAATGAGGTTGAGTCTCTAGAGAAGGCTGATTTTCTTCACTATTAGGATGCACATAACTACACTTGGAGAGGAAAAAGAGGAGAAAGCATACATAAAATGTTTACTTAATCTATCCTAAGGAGGTGATGCACCAAAATAGAGTGTTCAAACCAATCTTTGCCCATACATGCACAATTAAACTATTATGACATAAAAAAATACATAGATTCAGATTTTTTCTAATCTAATAACCACATGCATATTAGATAACCAAATGAGTGACACAAGGAAAAAAAAGGATTCACTACATACCATTTATTGGTCAAAAGGAGCTATAGTAATGAAAATTATAGATATCTACAATACATTAATGAGAGGTAAATGAGTCTTACATAGTACATCAATGGCCAAAAGGGATAAGGCAGAATATCATAAAGTTCAAACGAAAAGGTAATTTACAATAAGCATGCTAGAGTAATTTCAAAGAAATAGAGAAGAGTTCACCAATATAAGGGTTTCAAAATGTGTCTTTATAGCTCCAACATAATTGAGATGGCTTCAACTGAAACTTATTGATCCAACCACTATCATTAAGTCCTCAAAGAATAATCAAGGGAAATATAAGAAATATATTTGATTTGGTACACTTGTAGAGGCATGAAAATAATCAAACCCTAACTAGAAGAAACCCTAAAGTGATATAAATGTACCATTTAATGCATGATCAAGAAAATGGAGAACAAAAATGATGGAGAGATGCCCTTTGCATCATTTCTAGTCCTGTATTCATTCAACATTGTTTGAAATTGACCATGGAGATAAGACTGTGTAGAAAAGGATGCCTTTCTTTGTTTTTGGCTCTACAAATCAAGTAAATCAGTAGGTTAACTAGTTCAAGCAACTAGAGAGCACCACATGGATCGACCATGTTGTTTTTTTCCACCTCATGAGGTCTTTGTGAGTTTGATTGCTTCATTATATAATCCTTTCCACTTTTTAAAATTTAACTACAATTGTCTCAGGAATTTGCAACCTAACTGTGATGTGACTATAGTTGTTACCTTTCAAAATGGCCCATTGTGTATACTTTTCAACCTCTCACTTTGTTGCATGAAATAACTACCTTTAATCTTTACAAAGTGACAAAGTGACAACCATGAATCTTATCCCATTTGATGGTCCTGAAAGTTCAATAATCCTATCATCATATCAACCAATGAGAACACTAATCCCACGCTAGCTCATCTAACAACCTTCCACCTCACCTATGGCCCACAAGGAAAACTAAACTCATGATAGAAGAATGAATTAGAAACTTCCAGTTGGTCTCCCCTCTAACAACTCCAATAGCCACAAGAAAGAAGGCCCAACCTAGACATGTGACATGATGTCACTTTGTTACATGAAATAAAGAACGAGCACTTTTGCAAGGTGATAAAGTGATGGCCATAGATCATGAAAGATTATATGATGAGTAATGATGCAGGCAAGAGGATGAATAGCTAGGGCCAAAGGCTCACCCAGCTATCCAAACCACCCTACAAGAGTTAAAACAATGAAAACAAACACAAAGAACAACAACCAAAGGAGGAAGAAGCGTGAATTAATTTTATTGATTCATCAAGATATCTTCATACATGCCCAACTATAAGGCCTTATAGGTTATGGCCAATTAAAAATACATTCACATTCAGAGATCCAACTGCAAATTCACACTTTTAGTTCTACCCTCTAATCTTCTTCCAAAAAGGAGAACTAAAAGTGCAAATTTGTAGTTGGATCTTTGAATGTGAATGTATTTGTAATTGGCCATAACCTAGAAGATCGTATAGCTAGGCATGTATGAAGATATCTTGATGAATCAATAGAAGTATTTTCTCTTTTCTCTCCTTTGGTTTCTATTCTTTGTGTTCATTTCCATTGTGTTAACTCTTGTAGGGTGGTTTGGATAGCTGGGTGAGCCTTTGGCCCTAGTTATTCACCCTCTCACCTACATCAAGTAAAAGGTCCCACTAGTAACTACACCAACTAGAGGGGGATGGGCCCATGGTGCTACATGGAAATTAATCACTTTTTTCACATGAAATAAAGAGACTACAATTTCTAACAGTGATGAGGCAACAATGCTTGATCCTTTTGCATTTGACTGTGGAAAAAATATGGGCCCACAAAGATATTAAATCATGCATTACTTAGGAAGTAAGGTATAACCCAAGGTCATAAAATATATTTTATCATGCCCTAATATTTGAATATTTCAAATATATGAATATTATACTATTTAAATTCAAATCTTTTCATTTTGGAAGGAGGAAAAAATTAGCTAACAATACTAGTGACTCAGGGGGGATCCAAGCCTACTATGTATAGGACCAATGACCTTGAATATCCATTGGGCTATGGATTTGCAAAAATAAAGATCTGCTCTATAAGAAACTAGAATGCTAAAGAAAATGACTTTTGCAATTGCAAAACTCATGAAAGTACCTCTGTCCTCTACAAAATCTCATCAAAACTAGATAATCCAGAGGAACAACACCATGTGCACCTGTCACTTCTTGGAAAATAAGAAAGAACTGGAAAGAAACTACTCTAACTATATAAATGAAAATCCTAAACCTTATTAGAAACAAGGTTTAAGATATATCCCATTGATTGGAATAAGAAAATTTTTACCATTAGGCTTGCTCAACTAGAAAGCATTGGCCTACTTGCAATTGATTATCACATAGGGACCACTCCAAATAGCATCAAATTTTGAGTGCCTCGATTTTTCTCTATCTACATCCCATTTTAATGCAAGGTCACCTTCTCTACAAATTATGACTTTAGCCTTCTTGTCAAAGGACTTTTTCATCTATTGCTAATGTGCTTCCAACATTGACATGGCTTCTTGTCTCTTCTCTTCCAACTCCATCAGCTCTATAATTATTACTGTCATAGCATCATCCTCCATTAACTCTAATTGATGAGCTAGTTGTAGGGAAGGGAACTCCAATGAGATAGGAAGCCTTGCTTCTCCCCCATAAACCAAAATGAAAGGGGAGTTCCCAATGACTCTTTTAGGTGTTATTCTATTAGCCCAAAGGGCTACTCTCAATTTTTGATGCCACACCCCTGGTTGTCATCTATAGTTATTTTGACTATTCTAATCAAATTTTTTTTGGAGGAATTAGCTAATCCATTATCTTGGGGATATTAATTGGAAGATTTACTAAAGTAAATACCTTGATCTACTGCCGATGCACATATTTGAGCTCCTAAAAATGATTTTGCATTATCTAAAATGATGGTGGAAGGGGTACCAAACCTCATGATGACTCCATCTAAGAACTCAACAACTAAATTTTTAGTGGCATCTTTAAATGCAATTGCCTTTGTCCACCTGATAAAGTAATTTGTAGTAGCTAGAATCCATTTATGACTAGAACTAGAAGGGGGATTAATAGGACATATGAAATATAATCCCCATTTTGAAAAAGGCTAATCAACTTGAGTGGGTGAAGTGGAAGGGTTGCAAGCCTTTCCTTACCTAAAAAGAAGGCACATTTTTTACACTTCCTAACATACTTGTGACAATCATGGAACAATGATGGCTAGTAGTAATCTACCCTCATTATCTTCATGGCAGTGATTCTTGCTAAAAAGTGGCCACCATTAGGACCATCATGAAGCTCTTTAATAATTCTCTCAGCTTGATCCATATCAATACATCTTAGCAAAGCTCCATTAAAGTCCTTTCTAAAGAGAATAGCATCAACTATGGCATAGGGAATTGATTGTGATATGAACTATCTTCTTTTATCTCTATCTGATCCTTGAGAATATCCATTTCCAGGTCATCATGTCGTGCATCCAACTCCTTGGATTATCATTTCCTTCTTCTTGCTATTTTGTCAATAATAAGGAAATTTCTTCATCTAATTCTTGAGTTGAGACCATTTTCTTGCACATTCCTTTCCCTCTTACCAACTTAGTGATCTGAATCTCTATATCATACTCCATCACCTTAATGATCCAACCTTCTCTTTTCTCACCAATATCCTTCATTAATAGGAAATCCTTAACACTTGCATGAGGGACCAATAAATCGATCTTTTTGTGAGATAAAATATGCCTAAATTTATTTAAGATCTTATGACTACAAGGGCTTTCTTCTCAATATAACTGTACCTATCTTCATATTCCTTAAGCCCTTCACTAAAGAAGGCTATTGGCTATTCCTCATTCTTATCATTTGATTGTGTGAAAATAGTAGAGATGCTTGACTCTCATCCTAAGGTATACAGAATGAAATCCTTCTCAAAATTTGGATTGATGAGAGTAGGAACCGAGGCTATGGCTACTTTGGTTTCTTCAAAAATTTCTCTCCCTTCCTTGGTCCATGAAAAGACCATATTCTTCTTGACCATAGCTATAAGAGTTTTCACCATGGTAGCTAAATTAGGAATGAACCTCTCTAAAAAATTTATCCTACCAAGAAAAAATTGTAGCCCTTTCTTGTGTTTAGGGAGAGAGAGAGCAAGTATTACCTTTATTCTCTCTGGATCAATAGTCAAACCATCCTTTGATACAATGTGTCCTAATAATTTTCCTTAATTAGTGGCAAAGACACACTTACCTAGATTAAAAGATACTCCATACTCTCTACATCTTATAAACATCTTTCTTAGACTGCCAAAATGATCTATCACATTTTTTGAGTATATTGTAATGTCATCAAGATAGACCAATACAATTTTTTATATCATATTCTTAAAGGCCATCTCCATTTCCTTTTCGAAAGTGGCACCTACATTTGTTAGCCCAAATGGCATCTTATTATAAACATAGGTCCCCACTTTGTGTAAATGCAGTCTTGTATCTATCAGGTTCTTTGACTAACACTTGATTGTAGCCTAAAAATCCATCTAGGAATGAGAACCTTTCTAAACCACTGAACCTAGATAGGATTTTCTCCATGGAAGGAAGGGGATGATGATCCTTAAGGGAGGCTTGGTTAAGATCCTTAAAGTCTACACATAATCTAATTTCTCCACTCTTCTTCCTAACATGGACAAGGTTTTCTACCCAAGAGGAATGCTTAATATGGAAAATGATGTTGGCCTCTATTAGCTTGGATAACTCCTTTCTCATTAATGGTTCAATCCTAAGATTCACTAGCCTCCATTTTGGTCTTATTGGTTTGACATTATCATTCAAATATATGGTATGTTGAAAAAGACTTGGGTTAAAACACTTTAAATCATCATATGTCCAAAAATATATATCACTAAATTCCTGATATAAACAAATGAAATTTTCTTGTTCAATCTCAGTACATACCTTTCCCATGTTGAAGGTTCTCCCATTAGCAATAGTGATAGATATATGATCATCTTTTCTTGCAGCAAGGTTCATGCCTCTATCTCTTTCATGATCATCAAGAGTGAAAGGACTCTCTAAGGTAATGAGACCCTTAGCCAACTTTTTGGAATTGAGATTGATGATCTAATCCCCATATTGGTAATGTAGCCTTGCCAATTTCTATTTGAGAACTCTACTTCATTCTACAAGAAACTCACAATTTGTGCATAAGATTCAAACACTTGCAAATTGGTATTGATATTAGGGATAGTAAGTCTAACCACCACTCTAATCTTCTATTGCTTATTTTCATCTTCAAGGCTCCTCGATACATCATAAGATGCACCACTATTGCAATAGGGATTCTTTAAATATTAAATGCATTGAAACCTTTAAGAAAATCCCATACTTTATGTTTATAATACTTGAGCAAACCATTCTTGGTGACATTTTGATTTCTCACTTGATTATTAATAAACTTACTATCTCCATATACACTTAAGGATTGAATTCCTTTTTTTGAGCAAGTAGGATACCTTGAATCAATGTCTCATACTTTTCTATGTTACTAGTGTAACTATATTGAAGCCTAAAGGAGAAGTAGTACCTTTCTAGTGTAGGAGAAAAAACATCACACCAGCCCCTAATCCATTTTTATTTCTTGATCCATCAAAGTACATAATCCATATCCCACTTCTATCTTTTTTTTTTTCATAATGTTAGAGACAAGAGCATCCTTTTTTGATATATAGTAAGTACAAAGTCCTATCTTTAGGGTTTTTGATATAGGATCAAATTGATATGCATTAGCCCACTCATCTGAGAGAAAATCAGGTGTGCCTATCAAAGAAGTGGCAGGCTCATCTATTGTGTCATTTTCATCTATATCTAGGATAGGAAAATTCATATTGATGAGATTAGGAGATTAGGGCTCAATATGATTAAGAGCTAAGGTCTCTACTCTAATTGTAGCTTTAGTTCCATACCCTTTTCTAAAAAATATGTATGATCAATCAGAAGATATGTAGCCACTTGTTTGGGTAGTGAAATCTCTTGAGAGATAGATGACAAAATGTTGCTTAACATTAGCAACTGATATACCTTGAACTATAGTACAACCAAGGTATGCATGTAGGGCTATTTTAACATTCCTAAGGATTCCTACAATCTTGATAGTAATACCATCCAATTGCAATATATCCCTAACAATGGGCTCATATTTCATTTCTAAGATATTGACAACACACTAAGGCATCACTTAAATGCTAACTCCTGAGCCAATCATGCAATTGCGAACTATCTTATTCCTTATAATTAGAGAAACATAAAATGAAGGAGGCTTAACCTTTTTTCTTGTCTCTCCTTCTTTTTTCTCGTTGTACAAGACTTGTGGCACTCTCCATGCTAGATGGTAGATCCTTTGGTTCAATGTTCTCCAATTCTTGCTACAACAACTTCTTTTGCATAGGTATAGAAGCAACAACATCTCGCATAGAAATGTTTACATTTGTTTTCTTCACCTATTCTACCACACTGAATGATGCATTAGGCACTTTGGTAGGAACCTTGGGATATACATATGTAGGAGGTGGAGATGGAATATCTTAAGGACCATTCACATCTCTTCTACTATTACTTTGTCTTTACTATTGAGGAGCATTGGATTGATCATTTATTGCTTGTACATGAGGTATTGCATTAGATGTTGAGGCTTGATTAGGAGGAGGAAGGGTAGCATCTTCAAAATCTCTTCTCTTGCTCATGGTATTGTGAGTAATAGAAACTTGATCCACATGATAATGCTCTTATACTTTATGACTCATGAAGGAGCAATCACCTTGTCATTGCAAATGCGAGGCATCTTTGAGCTTTCTTGCATTATATAATTTCCTTGTTATAGGTTCTTGAGTAGTCAAAGCTAAATATGATTCAACCTTTTGACACATACAATAGGAATAGGAGTAATTTTAGGGGGGACAAAAATATTAATCTTGAGCTATATTATTTTGAGGGACTAAGGCCCTACATTGATTTGCATTTGAAGTAGAAGCATTACTACTCTGCCTACTCTGATCAAAAGAAATATTCCCATGATTATAATTTGGAGGCCTACCATTATTTGGAGTATACTATTGTAGTTGAGGATCCTTGTTACTCTAAGCTTGTTGCCTCTCCAAAGTCATCACTTTTTTTCCCACCTTCTGCATCACTAATGTTGTGACTCAAAATTGAAGCCCTAATTTTGAGTACCATTTAATGAATCAAGTCCTATAAGTTCTTTTTAATACATGTGTACCTAAATATACATTTGAGGCCTAAGAGGTGTTTAATATTTATAACACCATGGATTCAATATATTCACTTATTTCATGAAGATAAATTTCCATTCTGAATCATTCTGTGAAGTTTTGTTTTGACAAATGTCCAAATTTGCATTTTTGCCTAAGTGTTAAACAACGACAGGAGGCCTTGTTTGCAATTGAATATATAACATCTAGTATTGTTTCACGACTCACTACTTTAGGAGAATTTATTATCTATACTAGAGAACCTATGTTTCATATTTTGAGTCATTTAAATATGTTTTGAGTAGGTTTTGATTCCCTCAAAATCAGTTGTTTAGTATTGTCATGCTAATGCAAAATTGTTCAAAATTCTAGGAAGCCTTGTTTGACCTATTATAACTTTGAACTAGTTGACCAAAATGATAAAATTCCTTTTTTGTTTCATTCTAGAGATTAGAGACTTGCTATGTTTCAATTTTGAGCTCATGACAAATCTGTTTGATAAGTTTTTGAACATGATTCCAAATGCAATTTATGAAGTTTTACTGGTCATAAAGTGCAAATTAGTTGGTACCCTTGTTTGTGATGTCATGACTCTAAGTCTGTGATAGGTGATATTGAATGGATTATATCATTGTTTTGATGAATCTATTTGCACACTTCCCACGTCCATTCCATTTGCAAAAACCACTTTCTTGTCATTGTGTCTAGTCCTACAAATCTAAGTAGCCCACTTTGACCACTCACCAAATTTTCCCAATTATTTTTCATGAGCCCTAATCATAGATTTATACTGTCCTCATGATAGTGAACTGATGCCCCATGTTTTCATAACCCCCAAGTATCTATTTGCCTGGTTTTCAAAGCCAAATCTGAACATGACTTATTATTTTCTAACACATTTTCTTGTAAGCAATTCTAAAAAGGAAACTTTGATAGTCAATATCTTTTGACTGAGAATTCATCATGAGATGGTATTCGACAGGGTAAAATTATACGAAATAGAGAATTAGTATGTTTGATTTTAGAGCCAAGTTAGGTATTTTGTTGGTCTTTAAAGCTATTCAAAGGACCTCCTAGCACAATGTTGACAAGTTGTAGAAAGAGGTGAATTGAGTTTTAAAAGTTGAATCAATAGTGATCGAATGGTTTTTAGTCAATATCAGGTGTTCATCAGATCAATTGGAGGTGTCAGTTATTCGAAAATAATTTTCTTTTTAGCTAGACCCACTTTGTGGTCCAACTAATTCTATCATATTGATATGATATTAGGAATTGAAAGTGTTTCTTTTAAAAGGTTATTTGTGATGATAATGCTCACACACTTATGATAAAATCAAATATAGTTTTTTCATTGATTCAAGTGTTTCAAATTATTGGATGTATCAAGTGAATCTAATCAGAATTGTGTCTCTAATATATTAAGTAGTTGCATTGGAAAGAAAGGTACAAAGTGTAGGTGTACCTTTTCCACCCTTGAGATGAAATTGCCTAGTTCTAATTTGATGACCTTAGAATTTGGAAAATCCAAATGCTCGAAAAAGATTAATTTTGGAGACATGCAAATACCCTCTTTCCACTCAAAAAAAAATGAATCAATTTCATGCAAAGCCAAAAGATTCTGATGTTAAAGTGATTTGTGGCATTAGAAAATGTGTGATGTATTAAGCCTAAAAAATAAAGTTCATGAGTAGGAAAGAAGCCTTTCCTTATTATAAATTTTGGAGATTATAAGGTTGGTACTCATACCCAACTAGTTTTGAATCGTGGACTTGTTCATCTGTTTTCATTTCCCAAGTCAGTGAGGAGGTTCTTCTCTTTCCCTCTTGCTACCCAAAGGATGACATCTTGGAGCCCTTTCTAATCTATAATGATAGTACTTGGTCAACTGCAACTTGGTATTTGCATTCAAAAGAAGGGCTTCCAAAAGGCGAGAAATGGTAGTAGTGCTGAGTACAAGAAATATTGCACTAAAAATGAGTGATCATGTCCATGAAATGCATTGAAGGTCAAAAATACACAAGAGAATTTTCCAATTGGGGTTGAGTTCTATCAATTAATGCAAGATTTCTAATATACCAAACAAAAAACTTATTAAGTTTCACAACCCCCGAGAAAGTTGTTTTACCATTGATGTAATTGAGATGAGTTTGCAAGTTTCTCCTTGTTGGTGCAAATATTTATTCACTATTTACATTTACTTAAGTTTACTTAGGTCAATGCATTATTTTATTATTTCTTAGGTGAGACACTTAGAATTTTACGTACTCTTATGAGTTGTCATGTTGGCAACACTAGAGTAAGCAACTCTAATTCAACACATGTTGTCTACAACACTAGAGTTTGCATAATTAATTAAATTGTAAAGTAGACAACATAGTTATTTGCACTCCTAATTAAGCACATGGTGTCTACAACATAATTTTTCATGCAACATCTTTGTAGGCTTATCCTCTCATCATTACTCTTACTCCTGTGCTTAATGGAGGATATTCCATTTTTGGTGGACATGTGCTTTGTTGTAAAACTTATTAGTATGTTGATTCTTAGCATTCTAGAAGCATTGCAGAAGCCTTTATATTCAGGCACTCCTAGTGTGTATGGAAACTGAACATTGAATGACAATACATCAATTTTGGATATTGTTATTCTGATCATACTTTGTTGGTCTACTGTTGTGCTTGTGCTTGAGTTCCTTAATCTTTGGTGATTTTTCCCTAAGGAAAATTTTTATTTGGTATCATAGCTATACCAAATTCTTACATAGTATTAGAGCTTGGGGAATTTATCTTCACATAGCCATTCAAGACCATTTCTTAGTTCACCTCTTGGAGGAAACTTTGACCTAGATCTAGAGTATCATAATCATTGGGAGCATCTAGAGCCAAAGTAGACCTCACCATTGCGTCTGAAGTTTCGATTAAGTGAAAATTGACTATAAATTCACCTTTATTGGACCATAGTCAATTTTGGAGCAATTTTTTTTTGCAAAATAGCACTCGAAGGCCCAATTTTCAATTTTGGTATGATTGTCCTTTAGATCTGCAAGTTTTATTTTAGATCGATATTTATTTTTGTCTGCATTTTTGTCAGAATATTTCTACAAATTTTGAAATTTTTTTCGCAGACAGTTAGGCTGAAAAAGAAAATATTTTTGTAGGAACCAGGTAGTGACACCTCAAAATTCACAAGGAATATTCACTATGAATTTTGAATATTCCTCATATAGTGGCATTGACTAAAAAATTTGGCCTACACACATCGATGACATATTCTACAAATTTTTGGCATACACTATTGAACCAAGAAGCCCACAATGTTTCAATCATCTTACAAACTCATGAAAATTACATTCAATTGAGCACACAAAGTGAGAGGCATCAAAAATCAATTCTATAGCATCTTTATTGCTAACTTTAAGACTATGTGCTCAGTCTTTCAAACAATAATGCAATACTATTTTTGATGAATGTGGGATAATTATCCTATTTCATCTCGTTGAGTTTACATGCTAACTGCCAGACTTTAATCATCTCTGAAAAATGCTTGGCCATTTTTTGAATACTAGCCCATGATCATTTCCTAGCACTACCTATTCTCAACACTCTCGATGGTCGCAAACCAGTACCCTTGCGTGCCTTTGACACATCGATGCCGGCAAGAAACTTTCATGCATTCCTCTCATGTGACAGTTGCAGTGAATATTGTGTCAAATCCACCTTAGTAGGTCTAAACATGCAGTAGTAACTCTCCTACATGAGCCACATGGATAGTGGCCCTACATGTTAACAAAGCATTCAACCTACCATCATGGACTGACAACTTAGTAGGTACGACCCTTATATAGTTAGCAAGCCACATCAGTGTCCAACTCAACAAGCTACATCTGGTCAGCATGACATGTGTCTACATATACCAAGAGTCCACATATGTAGGTTCATATGTCATACCATTTTTGTACCATTTTTATAGTACCTTGCTAATGTCATCGGTATGACTTGGCCACATCATCAAGGGAGGCTAATTTTTTGCTTATGTTAACATTTCAAAAAATTAAATTTGACAATCATTTGACTATCATTTATTGGCATTTTTAACTACTATGACAACCATTTAACCTTTAAATTTAGGCTCACAGTTTGTTTCCTAGACCCCTCTTCAGATTTAGTTTTGATTTGATAGTTCGACTTTGGGAGGCCAAAACTTAGTCATCTGGACTCTAAATTAAGTGCAATTTTTTTGATTTTGTGTAGAATTTCCTAAAATTTTTAGTGGTGCTTTACTTTTTGATTTTTGGTGCATGAATTTGTCAAAAATTACATCTTTTGCTGACTATAAGTATCCAACCTTGCATTTTGCAACTTGAAATGCTTAGTAAGGGCTCATCTAGACACATTTTTAGGTTCTATTTTTTCGAGAGTGCTTAATTTTTTGTCTACTTTTTAGACTTGCAATCAAATTCTAGTTTTGTGTGGACAAAATAATCAGTTTTAGACTTAGGGGCTTTTTTACATTGTATTGCTTTGATTACTTTTCATAATTGTTGTACATCTAAGCTGCAGTGCTTGGTGCTAGATTTAGGCCTCAAAAGGCAGTTTTAACTAGAAAAATTAGAAGTCCACCTTGTAAATTTTGACAAGTGGTCTATTGTACATGCACTACCTATAAAATATCGAATCATACATTAGGGTGGGGTTCATTGATTGATCTCATGGAGTCTTGTCACACATTTTAGTTTGGTGTTAGAATGAAGTTGACAATATAGAACTATCACAAATGGAATGCATGGATACTTGATCATCTAAGAGAACATTAGGAAGTCCTTCCTTATCTCTATTCAAAGATGTTGCTACCAAATCCGAATTGGACATATATTACTAAACTTCTTCACTTTTTGTATAACAGTATGAGTAAGGAATTTCTTGCTCCT
The DNA here is from genome assembly GCA_028749045.1 of Cupressus sempervirens. Lineage (NCBI taxonomy): Eukaryota > Viridiplantae > Streptophyta > Pinopsida > Cupressales > Cupressaceae > Cupressus > Cupressus sempervirens. The sequence continues at coordinate 241,019,997 of CM053790.1, forward strand.
CTTAAAAAGGAAAGTTTTCCTCATGATATTTGGATGGTTCTTTGGTAACCATATGGAGATCCAATAGTTCCTCCATTTCTAGAGGAAATTTTATCACCAATCACTCTAGTTATGGTACGCACAACTCTAGTTGAGATCTCACCTCTTGATGCCCTTGTTGCTACTACTGATCTAGTTCCAACCATAGATGCTTCTAATTTATTTCAATAGGAACCTCAATGTCTTCCTACTTCAATTTCATGGGACAACTTCCTTCCAGATATTGCAGGTTTGTTCATGGAGTCTAACATTGAAGATGTGGGAGACATCATCGATGATATTCCTCTTCTCTTTGTTGAGGTAAATACTTCATCCATTTTCATAGTGATAGGTTCATGTACTTCATTATAGTAGGGTACACCTAGTCTTCTAGTTCTAACATCAGCGGATGACTTCTTGATAGATATTTCAAGCTTTTTTATGGAGTCACACATAGTAGATTTAGGAGACATCTTTGATGATCTACATATTCTCTTTGATGAAGCAAAATGTTCTTTAGTTGTCACAAGGGCTCACTCTAACCCTCTTGTCCATTCTCTACGTGATAAGTCTTCATAGGTTGATATGATTGTGGATTCTTATGTATAGAATTTGTAGGAGGTCTCTTTATCATTTGAGGAGATAGTTTTTTCTTTAAGGCATGTTCTACATCCATCCTTGCTAGATCTGCACTTCTTTTTACTAGTATTAGAAGGGGTGACTATCAACATCAAGACAGGGATAGTTGAGAAAATTTTTGAGACACCGTTCATCATTGGGATCTTTCTACACATAGGGGAAGCATCTCATGTGTACCTCTACCATTCTTTTTTCCAAAGGGGAGGAACATTATTCAATAGTCATGGATTAGCTTCTACATTGGAACAGTTATCATTGATCAACACTCTACATTTAATGGTGGGGGGGGGGACTATCTTGTCTCCTTCTTCTTCTCTTTTATGGGGGAGACTTTTTCCTCTTATGGGGTTTTTTCCTTCTCATATTTCTCTGTTGTATATACTTTATGTATGTTGTAATGAGGGGGGTGGGGGGGGGGGAGGGGGGTTCTTGATTACTCCATCCATCCATGCATCTTGTTTTTTCATCTCTCTTTTTAGGGGAGGGTTTTTCCCTTGAGGTTTTCCCTCTTTCTCCACTTTATGAGAGATTTAATTTCTTTTGGACATAGGTACCTAACATGGCCTAGTAGCCAGGACCCATCATGCATTTTCATCCTAGCTTTTGTAAGCTTAAGTGCATTTCCCTAAGTTGCACTTAAGTAAGGGAGTTTGTGTAAATAACTATTCACTATTTACACTTAAGTTTACTTAGGTTATTGCATTATTTTATTATTTCTTAGGTGATACACTTATGAGTTTGCATACTCTTATGAGTTTTCATGTTGACAACACTAGAGTAAGAAACTCTAATTTAGCACATGGTATTTACAAGACTAGAGTTTCCATAATTAACTGAGTTGTCATGTAGACAACATAATTATTCACACTCCTAATTAAGCACATGGTTTCTACAACATAATTTTTTGTGCTACACCTTTTTAGGATTATCCTCTCATCATCATACTTACTCCTATGCTTAATGAAGGATAATCCACTTCTATTGGATATGTGCTTTGTTGTAGAACTTATTAGTATGCTGATTCCTAGGCATTCTAGAAGCATTTTAGAGGCCTTTATATTGAGGCACTCCTAGTGTGTATGGAAACTAAATATTGATGACAATAAATCAATTTTGGATATTGTTATTTTGATCATAACTTGTTGGTCTACTATTGTGCTTGTGCTTGAGTTCCTTGATCTTGAGTGATTTTTCCCTAAGGAAAATTCTTATTTGGTATCATAGCTATACCAAATTCTTACACTCCTTAAGTTGACCTTTTTCATTTTAAAGGGAAAGTGTCTCCCATGTTATATGCAATTAGGGAAGGGAGGAAGGTAACATGAGCAAAGAAAGCATCATTCCACACCATGATAGAGAAAATATGACGTTGATGTTCATATGCCTTCCAAGAGGGTCAATATGAATTGTCAATTCTCTAGTCTGATATAGTGGTAATGAGTATTGTCTCTATGATATAGGGCAAAGGATCAAGTCATTCACATAGAAAAATTAAGAGCGATGGAAAAGGGGAAGCATTAAATTTTTGAGGATGAAAGGAAGCCACTAGTTGTGGTGGATGCTGTGAATTTGGAAGGAGAAGGCATGGATTATAATAAATGTTGTCTATTTTAATTCTTCATAAGAATGCAAACCATATAATGATGATTAAACTAATGATAGTAGTAGGAACTTGTGTTCAAGTAGACCCTTTATTAATTTGGCGACAACAAGAGTAGGGGATCCACAAGAAAAAGGAAAAAATAGAGGGGCCCCATGTATGAGAAATGAAATTGCTCCTTTTCTAGTACAATAATGTATGCAAATAAGAGATAATCACCAGACCTAGACAATTATAGGCAAGCTCAACATACAGTAGCTTGGGGATTGGATGACTATGAACATGAAGAATCATGTGGAGAAGCTCTTACATGATTGGGAGATTCCTATGTTGGTTGAAGGGGTCTTACATTTGCATAGGGAGTTTTTGTATGAAGAATGACTTAGGGACTTAGTCCCACATTCATGATATCAAGACCATTCTATGTGTTTGAAAGGACAAAAGCACTATTACTAAGTGTCTGAAAAGACATTGCCCTTTTGAGATAGAGGTTGTGCATGGAGAGGCCCACTTTTTCACCAAGCTAGGATGGAGGGAAATTCATAAATTTTGAATGAACACACCACCCAAGTGATGATGTCATTAGCTAGATGGGAAAATTGTAAGGCAACATGTGGTATAGATTTCAACAAGATAGTGATGTGGTAGTATGAGATTTGAGGCACAATATGGCAACATGTGGCAGATCAAACAGTTGTCACCATGTTGCCAAGGAAAGATGCAAGGGGGATAAGTATAGCAACAAGGCAACTAGTGATGTCAATAGTGACAAGGCACTTGTAGATGAACCAAAGACTAACAAGTGGTAGTGACATGGAGCCAGCTGGACCGAGATGGACCAATTAGAAATTTAAAAGTGGTAGAGGACCCAAACATGGCATGCTTCCCAATGTGTTGACATGTCCAAAAATGCCACATGTCATGAGGTCACTAGGTCATGATGGTGGCAAAATGCTAACTGGGATAGTGACATAGCGAATGATGATATGGCAACCACATGGTAGGATAGGTGACCAATGAGATAGACACATGGTGCCTAGATGGAGGTTGTTAGGTGACTATGCAGGAGTCAACAAATCAAAACTTGACACGTGTTAAGGCTGGTCAAACTTAGTTGAGCAAAAATGCATATTTGAAGGAAAAAATCAAAATGATTAAAAGGTGATTTTAAATTGATTTTTCTCAAATATTCATGTGCATAATTTTTAAATCAAAGGAGATGTAACCTAAAGTTTTAACTTTAGGAAATGTAAAATTTTTGCATAAAAATTTAAAAGGCAAAGTGCAAACCTAAGGCCATGGTAGAGGCATATTTTTTAATCTAAGATTCTATGTGTTTTCGATAAGAGAGTATAGTGATATTATATATCACCAAAATTGGGAGAGAATTAACTTTTTGTTTTTGGAGTTTTTTTTTGCATAGGAGGCCACTAGTTCAAGTTATGCAAGGTTTTGTGCTAGGTACTCAATTTTTAGTCTCATTTAGTTGGGGTAGTTTAGATTTGATTTCCAGTGACATGGTGAATTGAGTGAATATAAAAGGAAGTAAAAATTAGTCATGGGAAAGTTTTGTTACTTACAAATTAGTTAAATCAAGGTATTATCAACACTTTATGATGCATTTTAGATATTATAGTAACAGAAGGGTTTTTCATCATTGAGGAAGAGATGTTTTGGGTTTGTTACAAAATAGTGATGAAAACCAAATAAGATTTCATGTGTAGAAAGATGAGAGAGGTTTTACAACAGAAAGGAATGGATATTCAAGTGGATAGATGTCACTTCCAAATTAGATCTAGGATTTCATTCTTATCCTATATCTCTCTCTTTTTGATTCATTGTGGGGATTCTAGTTTTCACTATGAAACTAGCTGGTTCCAATTTTGGAAAAAAATCTCACTACTGTGATACCATGTTGGTTTCAGCCTTGAGTTTTCTTAGATTTGTGAGACCAAGGTTCTAGTTTTGATGTGTTTTCATCATTGTGATACCACATTCTTTAACAAATTTCTCTTGTATGAACAATAGTACTTAAGATAACATAGCTAGTTTTGATCTATTTAGTGATTTTATGAGTTGTTTTCCATGCATATAAATGTATAGTTTCAAAGAAATGAATATAAATGAGTAGGAATCTCTTAGTTTCATTTTGATTCTCATCTCCTATCTCTATAATTTGCAATCTAATGTGGTTTGGGGACAAAGAACTGAGACCCATTTGCGTCCACTTAAGGTTGTATGTCTGATATGTTTTGCTATTGGAACAAAGTGGCCAAGTAAATTCTTGATGTGTTTGTTAGAGTTGCTGGTTATTTTGAGAAGGATACTTCATAAGAATGAGGTCTTTATGAACACTAATGTCTAATTCATAAAGTGATGAGATAGATCTAATATCTTGATGTATAGAATATGTCACTGGTATCATAGGTGTATGTGTTTAATTCATGGAATTTCCTAGTAGAAAAGGCACTGATCAACTACATGATCAACTTGTTCTTATTGCTGCATAGTTGAGGTTATGCTAAAATCAGCATCATTAATCAAATATTTTTCTTTTAATGTTGAAGAACTAAAAAGGATGCCCTCACTTAGCTTAGAAATTTCTTTGCCCATGTTATTAGATATTCCATGTTTGAGATCTTTTCATAAGTGTTAGAAGATTAAGGGTTTTATATACGTTGTTCATATTCAGTGTATGCTTTTGACAACTGGGACCATATAAGTGAATTTTAGGTACACCTACCTAGGTTTTGTAGAGCTTGAAGTAGAAGAAGGGTCTAGCCTTATAGTTAGCCTAGTGTCTAAAAGGGTATGTTAAAGATGGGAAGTAGCTACCCCTTGATGTATCTTGTTCTCATAAGGGTAATTTGAAACCATAGTGTTTCAAAACACCAACAACTAAGAGGACATTTTTCTAGCTTATTCTCTTGACCTTGCAATATCTTATCTACATTTTGCATCATTGAATGCATCATCTCCTTAATTTCATCTATTCCACTTAAAGATGTGGAAGCCATAGGAAAAATGGAAAGAGGTTGTGATGTGGAAGATCTAGGAATATGGGCTACTGTTGGTTGGTGATTTGGAATATTAGGGAAGAAAGACATAGGAGGCCTTGACATTAAGTTACCTCCTTGTATTAAAACATTTTCTACCCTTATTGCTATCTCATAAGCATCAAGTAATGTATCTCCTCCCATAGTTTGGATTATAGTGGAAATATCACTTTTAAAGGCTTTGAGGCAATGTAAGAAGGCAGTACTAGGGGTAGGCTTTACTGCAGTAGGTATTTTGTCCCATGTTTTTTGAAATCTATAGTTAAAGTTAGTCATGTATTCATCATGAACTCTCTTTTTGGTTGTTAGATAATCTAAAAGTAGAAGATAGTCACTTTTATCTTCAAAGTGTTTGATTAGGTTGCTCCTAACCCATCCTAGTCTATGATAGAGTTACGAAGCAACCCTCTATACCATTGCAATGCTTTTCCTTTCAAGGATGAGGCTAGAAGCCTAACTACTACATCAACTTCAGATATTCCATGTATATTATAAACTTTTTTAAGTTCTTGGATATTTCTAAGGGAGATTATGAAGTTTCACCTATAAACTCAGGTATACTTTTAAGAGCTAATACTAGTATGTCATATCTTTGAGCCAATAGGAGAGGACTTCACTATTAAAGGTGGAAAAAGAATGAGGTCTATCCATATAAGAAAGTGATCTATTAATATGAGTAGATGATATTCTAGGTTGAGATTTAACAATAGGAGGAGTGGAGATGGATTTTCAAGGGTATGTATTACTACTGCACTCCTAACTGGTGATAGAGATACTGTAGTCTTTCTTCTTCTAGTATTTGAAAATGAAAGTTGTAAATATTGGAACTTACCTCTAGAAGATTCCCTTGTTTTAGCTTTGGGCATAAAACAAAATAATTGTGGTCTGAAAATAGATGTGGAATGCAGTAGGGTTGCCAAGTACTTGGAAATGAGCTTCTTAAAGGCTTGAAACACTGAGAACAACACTATTTTCTCAACATCAACTTGAAATTCTTCTTGACTATTAGTCCCACCGGGCATGCCAAAAAATGTTGTCACAAAAGTTTTCACCCTTGCCTAAAGGTTTTACGTAAAGGCAACCTTGTGAAACATGGAAACAACCTCCAAGTTGTGGGACTTGAACAATGAGGTTGATTTTATGGAGAACTCTAACTTCCTTTGCTATTAGGAGGCACCTAAATATGCTTGGAGAGAAAAAGAGGGAAAAAATATACATGAAAAATTTACTTAATCTATCTTAAGGAGGTGATGCACCAAAATAGAGTGTTCAAACCAATCTTTGCCCATATATGGACAATTAAATTAGCATGACACCAAAAAATATATAGACTCAAACTTGTTGTAATCTAATAACCACATGCAAATCAGATTTCCAAATGAGTGACACAAGGAAAAAATGATTCATTATATACCATTCATTGGTTAAAAGGAGATACAATTATGCAAATTAAAGATATCCACAATACATTGATGAGAGGTAAATGAGTCTTACATAGTACATCAATGGCCAAAAGGGACAAGGTAGCATATCATGAAGATCAAAGGAAAAGGGAATTTAAAATAAGCATACCAGAGCAATGTCAAAGAAAAAGAGAAGAGTTGACCAATACAAGGGTTTCAAAATGTGTCTTTATAGTTACAATATAATTGAGATGACTTCAACTAAAAGTTACTAATCTAACCATTGTTATTAAGTCCTTGTAGGATAATGAAGGGCGATCTGAGCAATAGATTTGATTTAATACAATTGCAGAGGCATAAAAATCATCAAACCTTAACTAGAAGAAACTTTGAAGTGATAGAAATGGTGCATTTTAATGCATAACTAGAAAAATGGAGTACCCAAATGGTGGAGAGATGTCCTTTGCATCATTTCTATCACCGCATTCATTTAGGATTGGTTGAAATTGATCATTGGGATCAACTTTTGTAGAAAAAGATGCCTTTCTTTGTTTCTAGCTTGACAAATTAGGTAAATCAATAGGTCAACTGGGTTGAGCAACTAGAGAGCACCACATGGACTGACTATGTTATTTGTTTTTTCCAACTTGTGAGGTCTTTGTGAGTTTGAATACTTCATTATATAACCCTCACCACCTTTTAAAATTTAACTACAACTATCTCATGAAACTACAACCTAACCATGATGTGACGTTAGTTGATACCTTTCAAATTGGACCTGCCATGTATACCTGTTAACCTCTCACTTTGTCACATGAAATAACTACCTTGCAACTTTGCAAAGTGATAACCATGGATCTTATCCCATTTGATAGTCCCAAAAGCTCATTTATCCTATCATTATATTAACCAATGAGAATGCTGGTCACACTCTAGCTCATCTAACAACCTTTCACCTCACTTATAGCCCAAACGAAAATTGGACCTACAATGGAAGAATGAATCAGAAACTGCTAGTTGGACTCTTCTCTGACAACTCCAACAACTACAAGAAAGAAGGCCCACCATAGACATGTAGTACAATGTCACTTTGATAAGTAGGAGATAATTTCCACAGCTAGTCAAATTGTGATATGAATATCAGGATTTAACTGTGTGATTTTTGAGTCAAACTCAATGACCCATGTTTCATGAGTAGTGATTCAACATGAATCCATCTCTCATGAGAATAAATGGAACACTTAGCACTCATTGGGTGTAGGTGATGCTCACAGGGGTGAAGCACTGGGACTTGTCGGGATGGGTGACCTCCTAGGAAGTCCCGGTACTTCACCCCTATGAGCATCACCTAGACCAAATGAGTGCTAAGTGTTCCATTTATTCTCATGAGAGATGGATTCATGTTGAATCACTACTCATGAAACATGGGTCATCGAGTTTGACTCAAAAATCACACAATCAAATCCTGATATTCATATCACAATGTCACTTTGTTGCATGAAATAAAGAATGATCACTTCTGCAAGGTGAGAAAGCAATGGCAATAGGTTGCAAAAGATTAGATGATGAGTAAAAGGTACCACTAGTAACTATGCTAACTCGATGGGGATGGGCCCATGGTGCTACGTGGAAATTTGTTGCTTTGTCACATGAAATAAAGAGACTATAGTTTTTGAAAGAGATGAAGTGAAAACCCTCAATCCTTTTGTATTTGATAGTGGACAAAATATGGGCCCACAAATATATTATATCGTGCATTACCTAGGAAAGAAGGTATAACCCAAGGTCATGAAATATATTTTATCATGCCCCAATAATTGAATATTTAAAATATATGAATGTTATACTATTAAAATTCAAATCTTTTTATCTTGGTGGGAGGGAAAAATTGGCTAACAAGCACCTTCCAAATTTTCTCTATAAGAAACTTGGTTTTGATACCAATTTTTAGAAATGTTTAGAATAAATGAGCGGGGAAGGGTGGGGGGGTGAATAATTTTCTCAAGTTCCATAAGTAACATTTGAATAATTAAAAATAAAAAAATTCACTATTCTTCTTATCTTATTGTTGCTTGATCTTTATTGTACTGATAAACAAAATGACTATCCTAAGCATAATATATGTTGCTAAATGTAAACTTTATCAAATGTAAAACATATGAACATATGTGTATGTAGAAAATGCGGGTACACTTCTACAAACCATTATTCTTGAGAATACCCATGAAAGAGGGTATCTCAAGAGGAAACTTATAGCTCTCTATCTATGATGTGCAAAGGCTATGAGATGGTGTCTCTCAAATGAGCCAAACTATGCAACCCTTTCAAGGTGCACCATATAATAAAGAATACAAAGAGTAGAGGCAAGAGTGCCAATATCAAAGAATCTAGAATAAAATGAAATGAAAATGCAAGCTATTCTAAATAAAATAAAGCTAACAAAGAGAACTAAGCTAAAGCATAAGTGAAACTAATCTAAAAAGTATGCCATAATGTAAGTAGAATGAGAGCTAAGCTAAAAGGCAAAAATGCAAGAACGCTCTAGGTCTCCAAAACCACCAAGAATATCTACAATATAAAAATAGCATAAGAGACTAAGCTTTTTTTGAATGAGGAGAGAACCCTTCCTTTTAAATAAAAATGAATGGTAGAGATTAAGAGCCAAAAGACGAACAATCAAGGGAGGAGAATACATCTTGAGTGATCCATGTGCACAAGCATCTCAACCAATCACAATTAATGGTTGACTTTTGAGAGGGTTTGAAATGTGTGGAGGAGAATTAAAGTTATTTTAAAAATAGAAGATTCTCCTCACATAGAAAATTGTGCATTCATGTGTAGACAATAATGCATTTTTTTATTCTTTTCTAAAATAGGAATAATGCTTTATGTGTGCACACTTGGATAAGAGATGAGTGGGGAATTTTATTTAATTAAAAGGGGGAAATGTTATTTTAATTAAATATGAACTTGGGATAAAGTGGTTAGACCTTAGGTTATAATTGATAAATAAAATTTTGAGGATTTGATAAAAAATAACCATTAGATAAATTATGAAAAAATGCTAGAAAGGGGGCTCATAGTCTAGATGACCATTTTGAGTAATTACTTTTTTTCCTCTTTGACTAATGTGTGATCGGTTTGGGAACACATTATGTTAAAGAATGAAGGAGCCATGATGATAGAGGAATATGATTATCAAGAACAAAGAAAAGAGAGATAGTAGATCATGAATGCATAGTTTGATAGCGATAGTACTGAACACTAGGATAGAGTAGATATCAGAACTCAAGAAAAGTACTAACACCAAGAAAAGAAAATAGATCAAGAGAAAATAGATAGTTGTATCAGAATGAAATTTTCAACAATAATAGAATATTCATGCCCCCTCAGGATTGAAATCAAAATAAGATAGAGGAGATGCATAAATAAGCTAGATTTGATCAAATTAGAATAAAGAAAAGTTCATGATGATAGATAAGATATTAAGACCAAAGAGCGACCACCAAGAAATCAAGATATGCCCCAACTTGATTAACTTTGACCAAGAAAGATAAATCATAAGAATTAGGTCAAACAAAGAAGAAAGATGAAATGAGATGAAATAGAAATGAAAGTGAAGAGTGGATAGAGTAAAAATTATGAAGAAATGAAGAAATGAAGAAATGATGATTTACCTAACAAGATTCAAAGATTAAGAAAGGGAACACATATGGTGAGTGTAAATCTTGGGGTGATCTAGGTAGTCCACTAGGATCAATCCTTGTACCAAGAAGTTGAGTGGAAAAATAGGGTAGATACTAAGCTAGGGTGTTTAGAAAGGGCTTTCATTTGTAATGTTCCTCTTGCACCCAATTAAGGGACACCCCACCTTGCAATGGGTAATAGACCTCACAGTCATAGGAGTACCTTAAGAATTCTTGCCTAGTGATCTCCTTATGGTCAAAATTCTATAAGTGATCACACTAAGTGAAGACAAACACTACATCTACCAAGGTTTTGTGTCCTTGATAGCCTTGAGTTTATAGTGGGTTGGAAGAGATGGATAATTTTCTTGTACCCACTTGGATCATTCCTCTTAGGTTGTTCAAGAGTAGGCCCTCTAAAGGATCCTAACTACCAAAAAATAGATTTACTCTCAAGAGTGAAGATTTCTAATTCACCTCAAGGGTGAATAGCATACTCTCTTACCTTGATTATTTCCCCCAAACACACCAATAAGATTTAATTATCTACTTGCTTTCAACATCCAAAGGTGGGTCGAGATTTTTGATTTGCCGCAAGGGTGAAGAGCATACTCTCCTATCACCAAGGAATCCAAATTGAAATTTTAATGTGCCTAAAAAAAATGAACAACTAGTAGATGCTGCACATGAAATAAAAAAAAGAAAGCAAGTTTGGGTTTTATGCATTGGGTAGCCTTGAAAACAAGTGTTATTAGCCCTTGAGAATTTGATGCTTTGACATGCATAATTTTAGGTAATTTAGGCAATGTTAATGCTTCGAGACAACACCCTACAATCACAACCATTAGCCCCAAAAGTTAGCTTAAAAAAAATTATGTAATCTATAAACAAGAACCTCTATAAAATAGCTAAGGACCTACAAGAACCATTTGGTAGCAACAAGCCATTGAAAAACTGAAAAATCAGGTTAAACAACAAATAATTTCAAGTTTGGTGATGGTTTCTACTAGAAGACTATCATATGATACTTCTTAGTATGAGTGTGCAAAAAAACCTTTCTGTGTGATATTTCTTCCTAAGCCAAACAACATAATTTTTTATACTAGGGTGACAGAGTACAGTATAGTCATGCAACACTATTTTCAAAAAAGTATCACCCAATAGTTATGAGAACTATTGTATGAAACTAGAAAAATGTTACCCAAAAACTATGACTATAAAAAAAACTAAAAGTGCAAATAGTAAGTGAAAAATGCAATGAAAAAGAAAAGAAAAGGACAAAGCTAAATGTTCTATCCCATGGTGGGTGCCAAAAATGTGTGTAGAAAATGCAAACATGCTTCTATAAACTATTATTCTTGAGAATACCCATGAAAGAGGGCATCTCAAGAGGTGACTTATAGCTCTTTATCTATGACATGTAAAGGCTATTCGATGGTGGCCTTAAAATGAACTAAACTATGCAACCCTTGCAAGGTGCACCATAGAACAAGAGATTCAAAGAGTAGAGGCAAGAGTGCCAATATCCAAGAATCTAGAATAAAATGTAATGAAAATGCAAGCTAACAAAGAGAACTAAGCTAAAGCATAAATGAAAATAAGATAAAAAATATGCCATAATGTAGGTAGAATGAGAGCTAAGCTAAAATGTAAAAATGCAAGAATGCTCTAGGTCTCCAAAATCACCAAGAAAACCTATAGCATAATAGTAGCATGAGAGACTAAGCTTTTTTTGAATGAGGGAGAGAGCCCTCCCTTTTAAATAAAAATGGATGGTAGAGATTAAGAGGCAAAATAGGAATAATCAAGGAAGGAGAATACATCTTGAGAGATCCATGTGCACAAGCATCTCAACGAATCACAATTAATGGTTGAATTTTGAGAGGGTTTAAAATGTGTGGAGGAGAATTAAAGTTATTTTAAAAATAGAAGATTCCTCTCACATAGAAAATTGTGCATTCGTGTGTAGACAAAAATGCCTTTTTTTAAATTTATAAAATAGGAATAATGCTTTATGTGTGCACACTTAGGATAAGAGATGAGTGTGGAATTTTATTTAATTAAAAGGGGGACATGTTCTTTTAATTAAATAAAAACTTAGGATAAAGTGGTCAGACCTTAGGTTATAATTGATAAATAAAATTTTGAGGATTTGATAAAAAAATAACCATTAGATAAATTATGGAAAAATGCTAGAAAGGGGGCTCATAGTCTAGATGACCATTTTTGGGTGATTACTTTTTCCCCTTTTTGACTAATGTGTGATCGGTCTAGGAACATATTATGTCAAAGAATGAAGAAGTTATGATGATAGAGAGATTTGATTATGAAGAACAAAGAAAAGAAAGATAATAGGTCATGAATGCATAGTCTGATGGCAGTAGTACTGAACACTAGGATAGAGTAGATATTAGAACTTAAGAAGAGTACTAACACCAAGAAAAACAAATAGATCAAGAGAAAATAGATAGTTGTATCAGAAAGAAATTTGAAACAATAATAGAATATTCATGCCCCCTCAGGGTTGAAATCAAAATGAGATAGAGGAGATGCATAAATAATCTAGATTTGATCAAATTAGAATAAAGAAAAGTTCAAGATGATAGATAAAATATTAAGACCAAAGAGTGACCACCAAGCAATGAAGATATGCCCCAGTTTGACTAACTTTGACCAAGAAAGATAAAGCATAAGAATTAGGTCAAACAAAGAAGAAAGATAAAATGAGATGAAATAGAAATGAAAGTGAAGAGTGGATAGAGTAGAAATTATGAAGAAATGATGATTTCCCTAACAAGATTCAAATAGTAATCCTCAATAGGTCAACCAACTACATAGAAGAAGGAAGAAATTTTGAATAGCAAGATGAACCCAAATTTGGATTTTGATCCCAAAAATAGATCTAGGATGTCTAGATTAGAAAAGGTTGGTCAAAAGCATAGATAAGATGGTAAGATAAAAAAAGAAGAGAGAAATAGGAAAGAAGACATAAGATAAGATCAAGAAGAGGAAAGAGAAGGATGAACACAATTAGCTGGCACATCCATGAAAGATAAAGAATAGAGCTCTCTCAACATGCAAAATGAAAATATAAGCTAGAATGAACCCTAGAATGCAAGCTAGTATGAAAAGGTGCAATTGCAAGGGTTACATTAGTAGGTCCTAGTTTTTATCATCGAGCCTTATTAGGGACATCATAAGATGATACAATCATCACTAGTAATACTATGAGGATATGAATATGGTCTATGTCAGATAGAAATATGGGAACCCAACCTAAGCATCAAAGACATGTAAGTCAAGATGACTAATACAATTAGATTTCCTAAGTTTAGTATAGCGAGATTACATATCAAGGCATAAGCACCAGGATAACCCCTAAGTGTGGTCTTGTGAAAATAGTCAAGGATGATATGTTTGCAAATTAAAGTGACAAAAATAGGACAAGCGTAAATGCTTGAAAACACCTTTAGACAAACAAGGTATACCCACAAGTAGAAATCAAGAAAAAATGTCCCATGCCCCTAGTCTCTTAGGGAGGGAATATATAGCAAAGAAATTAGAATAAGCAACATACAAAGAAAATAAACATTAGCATTGTTCAGTCATTTAAGTGTTTAAGTGCATGTGTGTAGGTCACTTGGCCATTTCTTCAAGACTTGAATATGATAATGAGAAATATCGCAACATTGGAGACTATAGGTAAACTATCTAAAATGTGTCAAGAAACACTTGATGTCAAAGTGGGTAGTGTTGAGAAACATTGTTGTGTTAGTTACCAAAGAAACCCTAATGCACAAGGACACATCAATATATAAGAAACTATGCCCCCAAGATGAGGATAAGAAACAATCCCAAGCTAGGAAATGTGTTGTGAAATGGGTAGTTGAGACTGATAGATGTAGCTACAAGGGTCTCAAGTAGTGCACGTTTCTAGGTTTTCACCACTTTGATAAATTGTTTAGGACTTTTTTTCAAATTTTTGATATTTTTTTCAATTTTTTTTTGTGATACATCAAAGTGCATATTGCTAGGTTTTCACTAAGATGATCATTTTTTCAAGACATTTCCTGATTTTTAGAATTTTTTTCAACATCATATATGATTTTTTTTAAATTTTTAGAATGATTTAGAGATTACTAGTTCTCAAGCAAGATCACATCATTTTATCTCAATGTCTATCAAGGTGTAGGACATGATGGAGCAACAAGCTGGTGGATAAGCAATGGAAGCAATGAGCAAGATAGAATATAGGATAAGTAGTGAATACAACAAGTGAGATAGCATATGGCATAAGTAGTGGAGGACAATAAGTGAGATAGCATGAAAGCATGTAGTCTAAAATAGTAGCCATGTCAAGAGACCTATGCAAACCATGTTTTCTTTCTGTGATCAAGACCAAGGGGTCAACTAGATAGGATAGCAATGGAATAGAGAAATAAGAATTAAGTTGGATATGAGGGATATGAATGAATGAGAAAGCACAATAGAGAATCTCATGGATAAGATAGCCAATGCACAAGTATAACTCAATAATGTCAAGACAAAGGAGGAAGAGGGAAAAGGGGATAGATGGATGATGCAAGAATTATGCATGATGCATGTTTACCAAGTTTTCATCATGGTACTTATACAAGGTGCCACAAGAAGTGGTTTTCACCATAGGAGGAATTTATTTCTCTTTACTTTTGCTACCAGGGTGCCACAAGAAGTGGTTTTCACAAGGTACATTTTTTTTTTCTTTTTTCTTTTTCTATTTTTTTTTGAATTTTTAGAAAGAGCTCAAGCTTTGTCAATTTAGATAGTGCTCCTATAGGAAGAATAAGTCATGATAAGCCAAGACCATGGATAAGGTATGCTCAAAGATGTTGATAGGATGAAGGAAGAGAGATGGTAGTAGGAAGAGTATATGGAGGATAAGAGTTTATGTATAGAAAGTAAGTGTAATCTTTAGGGAATTTTATGAGGGTAGCTAAAATATTGGGAAAGATTGACATCAACACACCTTGAAGGGTGTTGGAATGATGTAGGAATCATGGAGGAAATATTTTTAGGTTTAGATGTATGATATAGCAAATAAATTTTGGAAGAAGATGGAGTGGAAGGCTTTGGAATCTTTTTATAAAGATGTTTGGAAGAAGATGTTGTGGAGGCCTTTGGAAGCTTGAATTTAAACTTTGATATATTCAAGTCTTTCAAGAGAGACTTGGGAATCCATATAGCTATAGATTTTTATTTTACTTTGAATTCTTGAGAGCACATTTCTTCAATGATGGATTTAGGAATCCATATTTTCTTTGATTTATCTCTTTGGGTAGTAGACCTTTGCAGTCTCTTGAATGTTTTATCTTTCTTAACATTCACATGTCAATTAGATAGAACATAGTGATCTTCATTTTTTAATGGATTCTTATGTTTATTCTTGCTTCCAAAAGACTTGGGACTTGCGGATGAATAAGGCTGATATGACTGGTTTAGATGGATAGCTGGGTGGAAATTCATCAAGGATGAGTGTCTTTATTGATCTTGAGGTATGATGGGCGAGCTAGGAGTGGAAAATGTAGGAGATGAAGGAACATAAGGTACTAATATAGATGTATGGATTGAAGGCTTTAGCTTTGATTGATAAGGAGCAAGATATACTTTGGATATGCAAATGGATAGTGAAAAGGGATATCAACATCTATAGAGTGAGAAAAATAGTCAAAGCAATCAATAGACTCATGAGTAGCTTTGATAGGAACAACATTTTTAATAGGAAGACCTGAAGCTTGAGCACAATTTTGAAGTGGATATGGAGGAGTAGAACATGAGGGGACACTTTGATCTTGAAAAGTAGCTTTGGATAGCATAGGAAGAGAACTTTTCTCATAATTTTTAGTAAGCTCAAGGGAGATAATGGAAGTAATCTCTTCATCATACTTGGGGGATGGAAAAGACATATGATACAAAGGGGTAAAATTTTGAAGGAGATTAAAGGGTGCTTCATCTTGATCTTTCTTGATAGTTATAGCTTTTTCTTTTTGAGAGTCCTCTTGACATGGAGCCACTTCTAAGGACAAGGGAGAATGAAGAGTGAATGGAGTAGCGCTTGAATCTTTAGGCTTAGTAGCATGGAAAAGGTTTGCAGCCAAGTGAAGGTTAGCTTGAGTTTCTTTTAGAGGTAGCCCTTGAGGATAGGCATAGTGTACATGAAAAGCATTAGGTTCTCTATTTGATAGAGGCATTTTGGAAAGATTTGATGTATTGGGAGCTGCACTAGTGTTGGAAGAAGTGGAGGTATCAAGGAAACCATAACTAGACATAGGTTCATTAATATGATCTTTCTCAAGAAAAGTATCCTCATCACATGATTCATTAGAGGTATCAATAATCCCATTATCAATAAGATCTTGGATTTTATGTTTCAGCTCAATGAAATATAAAGTGCTATGCTCATTATGTTGATGATAAGAACAATAGATATCCAATGATAGGTTTCCATATTAGCTAGATTTAGGTAATGTGATGAGCTTGGTGCCAAGAAGTTTTTGCAAAGTGTCATCATAAGAATATTCCAAGGGAGAAAAATTTCTATCAAAAGTATGTCTAGAATCATTTTTTTGTTTCTCAAGTGAATGGTATGCATCCATGTCTTCATCATTGTCTTGGTCAAAGGTAGGTCCATCATGATAGCTTGGGATAGGCTCAAAGGAGGTATCACTTAATTTCTCCCTAGGGAGGTCTTTAGATCTAGAAGATGAAGATATTTGATGTCTTGGGGTGGAATATGTAGACCTTGAAGAATATTTGTAAAGGTCTTAAGGGAGATTCATTTAAGAATGAAATCTTCTCCTCTAATCTTTTCTCAAGTTTAGACTTTATTTTTATCATATGCTTAGAGAGATGAAGGTAAGCAAGATCATTTGTCTCTTCTAGTTCTCTGTATTGAGCATATAGATCTTAAAATTATTTAGCGGCATGGAGGATATCATGATCATCTAGATTTGATTGAGGTTTGCTAGCGCAAGGTTTGAATTCCATTTTGATAGATAGATAATCAAGCCTAAAGGAGACTAGAGGAAACTAAGAAGGTGATACAAGATAACTTTATTTCCAAACTAAAGAGGTAGAGTGTTCACTTTCCAAAATAGTAAAGATAGAGTAAAGTGACTGTCAAAAAAAGTGTCCAAGAAACTTACAACACTAGTGACTGAAGTCAATATCTAGGAAAGAGGCCAAACAACCAAGTAGATAGACCAAGCGAGATGACAAGTGAACAACTTTCCCAACATAAGAGTGTAGTCAAGAAATCAAGGTAACCATTTCAACAAAAAGATAACTAGCAAGTGGACATAGACCATGAAGATAGAAAGACCAAGAGAACTAAGACCAAAGAGTCACTTTAAGCATGTTCAAGCACTAGAAACATAGAAAAGAAAAATAAAATGATGAGACTCCCCTTAGCAAGAAACACAAGAAAAATGTTAAGACTTGATGCTTTGACTTGGTTGACAAAGTTTGACAATAGTTGATAGCATAGCAAGTTTGATGTTCAAAAGCAATTTCCTTCCAAGCAAGATAGTGACACATGGAATAGTCTTTAAACAATCGAGCAAGAGATATTTAGCAACCTTGTATGATACAAAAATATGTGAGATATTGAAATAAATTAGTGGAACTATCATCACATGTATGTTCAAAAGATTTCCACAGGTCTAGTACATTTGAGAACACATCAAGCAATATCTACCTAAAAGTCATAGTTCATTACTCAACAACTTGGCCCACACTTGATGCTCCTTCGCCTCACACCAAGTGCTTGCCCATAAGAGATATTGGCTTTGTCATGGAAGTGTCATAAGCCTAGCAAAGGGAACACATATGGTGAGTGTAAATCTTGGGGTGATCTAAGTAGTCCACTAGGATCGATCCTTGTACCAAGAAGTTGAGCGGAAAAATAGGGTAGGTACTAAGCTAGGGTGTTTAGAAAGGGCTTCCATTCATAATTTTCCTCTTTTCTCCCAATTAAGGGACACCCCACCTTGCCATTGGTAATAGACCTCATGGTTACAAGAGCACCTTAAGCATTCTTTCCTAGTGATCTCCTTATGGTTAAAATTCCATAAGCGATCATACTAAGTGAAGACAAACACTACATCTACCAAGGTTTTGTGTCCTTGATTGCCTTGAGTTTATAGTGGGTTGGAAGAGCTGGATAATTTTCTTGTCCCTACATGGGTAATTCCTCTTAGGTTTTTCAAGAGTAGGCCCTCTAAAGGATCCTAACTACCACAAAATAGTTCTACTCTCAAGGGTCAAGATTTTTGATTCACCTCAAAGGTGAAGAGCATACTCTCCTACCTTGATTGCTTCCCCCAAACATACAAAGAAGATTCAATTATCTACTTTCTTTCAAAATCCAAATGTGGGTCAAAATTTCTAATTCACCACAAGGGTGAAGAGAATACTCTCCTATCACCAAGGAATCCCAATTGCAAGTTTAATGTGCCTAAAAGAAATGAAAAACTAGTAGATGCTACACATGAAATAAAAAAAGGAAAGAAAGTTGTGGTCTTATGCATTGGGCAGCCCTGCAAACAAGTGTTAGTGGCCATTGATCATTTGAAGCTTTGACATGCATTCTTTTAGGTAATTTAGACAATGTTAATGCTTCAGGACAACACACTACAATCACAACCATTAGCCCCACAAGTTAGCTTAAAAAACAATAAGTAATCTATAAACAAGAACCTTTGTAAAATAGCTAATGACCTACAAGAACCAGTAAGCAACAAGAAGCCATTGAAAAATTGACAAAATAACCTTAAATGAAAAAGAAATTCAAGTTTTGTGATAGTTTCTACTGGAAGATTGTCGTATGATACTTCTTGGTATGAGTGTGCAAAAAAACCTTTCTATGTGATATTTCTTCCTAAGCTAAATGGAATAATTTTCTATACCAGGGTGATAGAGTATAGTATAGTCATGCAACACTATTTCCAAAAAATTATCACCCAATAGTTATGAGAACTATTATACGAAACTAGAAAAATGTTGCCTAAAAACTATGACTGTAAAAAAATAAAAGTGCAGATAGTAAGTGAAAAATGCAATGAAAAAAAAAAGCAAAGGAAAAAAATTAAACGTTATACCCCATAATGGATGCCAAAAATGTGTGTAGAAAATATGGACACACTTCTACAAACCATTATTCTTGAGAATACCCATGAAAAAGGGAATCTCAAGAGGTAGCTTATAGCTCTCTATCTATGACATGCAAAGGCTATGAGATGGTGGCCCTCAAATGAACCAAACTATGCAACCCTTGCAAGGTGCACCATAGAACAAGAGATTCAAAGAGTACAGGAAAGAGTGCCAATATCCAAGAATCTAGAATAAAATGCAATGCAAATGCAAGCTATTATAAATGAAAAGAAAGCTAACAAAGAGAACTAAGATAAAGCATAAATGAAACTAAGCTAAAAAGTATGCCATAATGTAAGCAGAATGAGAGCTAAGCTAAAATGCAAAAATGAAAGAATGCTCTAGGTCTCCAAAATCACCAAGAAAACCTATAGCATAACAATAGCATGAGAGACTAAGATTTTTTCTAATGAGGGAGAGAGCCATCACTTTTAAAGAAAAATGGATGGTAGATATTAAGAGGCAAATGAGGAATAATCAAGGGAGGAGAATACATATTGAGTGATCCATGTGCACAAGCATCTCAACCAATGACAATTAATGGTTGACTTTTGAGAGGGTTTAAAATGTGTGGAGGAGAATTAAAGTTATTTTAAAAATAAAAGATTCTTGTTACATAGAAAATTGTGCATTCATGTGTAGACAAAAATTCCTGTCCTTTTACTTCTAAAATAGGAATAATGCTTTATGTGTGCATACTTAGGATAAGAGATGAGTGGGGAATTTTATTTAATTAAAAGGAGGACATGTTCTTTTAATTAAATATTAATTTGGTATAAAGTGTTCATAGCATAGTTTATAATTGAATAAATAGATTTTTGAGGATTTGATTAAAAAAAACCATTAGATAAATTATGGAAAAATGCTAGAAAGGGGGCTTGTAGTCTAGATGAACATTTTTGGGTGATTACATTTGCCCCTCTTTGACTAATGTGTGATTGGTCTAGGAGCACATTATGTCAAAGAACGAAGAAGCCAAGATGATAGAGAGATTTTCTTATGAAGAACAAAGAAAAAAGAGATAGTATATCATGAATGTATAGTCTAATAGTGATAGTATTGAACACTAGGATAGAGTAGATATCAAAACTCAAGAAGAGTACTAACAACAAGAAAATAAGATACATCAAGAGAAAATAGATAGTTGTAATGTATAGTCTAATAGTGATAGTACTGAACACTAAGATAGAGTAGATATCAAAACTCAAGAAGAGTACTAACACCAAGAAAAGTAGATAGATCAAGAGAAAATAGATAGTTGTACCTGAAAGCAATTTGCAATAATGATAGAATAATCATTACTATCCAAAACATAATATATTTTTCTGAATGTAAACTTTATCAAATGTAAAACATACAAACATATGAATAATTCAACACAAGTTTGACACTAGGATTTTACATGGAAACACAATTTGGGAAAAACCACCAACAACATGTTACTAGTTTTTCAGTCTTTCGAAGTAAGCTTTGTTAGTAGCCAACCCTGTTAAAGATTACAATAGATACTATTAAATGTATCCTGGTTAGAGGATTTAATCACCCTGTTAGGAGTGGTCTTGTTAGAGGACTTTAATCATTCTATTTAGAATGTCAACTTGCTAAAGGATTTAAATAGATTATTAAGTCCTACAAGTGACTATTAAGTCAACCTCTATTAAAAGGATTTCAATACAAAAAATTTACAATTATTAGAAAGAAAACAATAGGGCTTTGATCTATATGATTACAACTCAGTTTGTAGGTTCAAATCACTATTCTGTTTATGTGCTGATTGACTAATAAGCATTCCATTATCAACTCTATTCTTGATTATCTTGGCAACCCTTCAAGCAATCAATCCTCTCCTTTCAAAAAAACTTAAGCCATCCACTCTGATCCACATATCAATATTAGCAACATCTAGCAAGAAATCTCCTTTTTCTTCACTTCCACTCCTACATGCTTGTTTTCACCCTTGTGCATCTTTGTTCTACTTTTCTCTATGCATATACTCTACCTTCTTAAATAGGTAATTCTTATTTTTCTATTTTCCATGATCACTATAGATCTTAGGGTTTACAATCTGGCTCATCAAGTTCATTATATCTATTCATCTTTCTTCCTTTCTAGAAAGTTCTCATCTATCAAATTAGATCATAGGTATTATACTTAATCTACTCCTTGAATTTAATGATCCAACTCATCAATCTTATCTTCAACATAGTTTACATATCCCATGAAATGAACCAATTCAGATAAAAATCATGATTTTCTCAATTTCATTCAAAACACCATTACTTGACAATCATTTAGTTGTAACATTTAGTCACTATAAAACTTCTATCTTAGTTTGTAATATATTTCTTAGTCAATACTAATGCTCGATCAATACTATATTTTCTTAGCACTTACCATGGCTCAATTGACACTAGCATCACTAGACATTCCTTAATCTTTTACTCTATTTCTTAGCTTAGATTTACAAAGCAATCAATTTGCCTTATCAAAGTCTAACTTAATGAAATGTCCATTGTAGCTTCCTTTCCATAAATCAACCTTTCATCTAGGTGTTATTGCTATGAAAAATTCTCTCAAATCTTTTTCATCAATCAAATAGATATGACATTTAGATCATGTAGCAATATGTCTTATTAGTAGATTTCACATCAATGACAAAACAACAATTATTCCAATTGTAAGTTTCCAATAGATAATTCATTAATCTCATATAGTTGTCCTTTTTTTTTTCTCTTGTGTAGCCAATGCTTGAGAAGATTCTTCTCTATAGCATATACAATATTCATATGAAAAGTTACAAGTAGCACACTATTCTTTCTCTTGAGCAAAATTATCTTGAGAAACAAGTGTCCTTAATAGATTTGCATTTTTATTTATAGGGGAAACATTACCCATGAATCTATTATGGTTGTATGGACTGACTTTGATTTGACTACCTATTTTTAATGAAGATTTTTTATAATAGAACTAGAAGGGCTTAATTTCTTGAAATTTTTGTCTCTCCAAAGTCACCAACTTGTTCATTTTTTGTACCACTATGGTACAATCTTGTAATCTCCTTTCCATATCAGAACTATGATCATGAAACTTCTTATCTATATTTGAATTCTGATCATGAAGTTTTTAATCTATATTTTGTATCATAACCTATATCATGGACTCAATTTTATCTATCCCATTAGAAGATGTTGAAGTTGAGGGAGTAGCAATAGGAGGTTGACTAGTAGTTGTAGTGGAGATGGGAGCCATTGTAGTTTCATGTGTAGGCATGTCAAGGAATAGTGGCATTGGAATTCTTGTAGCTGGCTTTCCTCCTTGAATTAGAGTGTTATATTCCCTTGTAGAAAATTCATATGCAACTCGAGCAGTATCTTCTCCCATGGTTTGCAATGTGGTATTAATATCACTATTAAAAGATTTAAGATAATGCAAGAAATAATTACTAGGAGTAGGGTTTACTACAACAAGAATTATATCCCATGTTTTTTGAAATCTTTAGTTGAAATTTTTCATACACTCATGAGGTTCTCTCTTAATTGTAGTTAGCTGATCCAAACATGATAGATGGTCACCTTTATCTTCAAAATGTTTGCACAATATTTATCCCAACCCATCCTAATTATGGATAGAGTTGTGTGGTAATCCCCTATACCATTGTAAGGCCTTTCCATTTAATGATGAAGCTAGAATTCTAACAACAACACCATCCTTTGTAATACCATGTATATTGTAGATATTTAAAACTTCTTGAATATGTTTTTTTTGGGGAAATCAAAATTTGACCAGTAAAACAAGGTAGATTCTTAAGAGAAGATACTAGGATATCATGTCTTTTAGATAAAATGAGAGGGTTACCACCATTAAAGGTAGAACAAATGTGATTTCTAGATAGGGCCATGTGAAATAATGATCTATTCAAATAAAAAGATGGTGCCCTAGGTTGTGGTCTATCAACTGGAGGAGTAGAAAGAGATCTAGAAGGCGTATGTTTTACTTCTAAACTCCTAACTAGTGATAGAGAAAGTCTATTTCTTTTTCTTCTAGTATTTTAAAGGGAGATTTTAGTAAACTTAAAATTACCTCTAAAAGATGCCCTTATTTAGATTCTAGGCATGAATTATAATTTTTTTTTGTCTGATAACTAAATGTGGAGATGGAGTCACCAAGCACTTGAATATGAGCCTCTTGAAGGATAAAATGATAAGAGAAACACTATCCTCTCAACATAGAAGTTGAAGCTCTTTAATTGACACCAACAAAATAGTAGACTTCTTAGTAAGCTTGAATGTAGTCCCAGTAAGCATGCCAAAATTTGTTGACACAAAAATCTACACCCCTACTTGACATATGACCCTAAAGTGACCTTGTGTAACATGGTAACAATCTCAAAAGTGTGCAAATTGAAATAAAATATTGAATCTCTAGAGAAGGATGAATTCCTCACTATAAGGGTGCACTTAAACTAAGACTTGGAAGGAAAAGGGAGAAGGAGAATTAAAATCAAATTCTGAAAGGGAAAATGGTGAAGCACCAAAATAATTTTTGATCTACTTCTTCCAATAGTTATATTAAAATTCAATATATTTCATAAAGACATATTTTATCAATATTAGCATCATAGAAAACTAAATAATCAATATATCCATGCAAAGAATACAAGAGATTCATGTAATAGATTAGTCAATTAAAATAAACATAATCATAAAGTATTGCAAGTGCCAAAGTACATCTAGAAAATGAGCTATAAAAGATTGTACAAATTTAACTAGCTAAAGGTGGATAGAACAATAGGAATTTCTATTGGAAAAGAGGCAACAACATTTACAAAGAATAAATCTATAAAAGGACTAGAGAAAGAGATTCCAAGAAAAACTATAAAATTTTCCTTTATGGGGTGTGGGCATAACCTAGATCTTACTTTGAGTTAAAACTCTAGTCACCCTAGAGTTGAGGCTATAAAGTCAAATAAATGAAGAACTAGATAAAAATCTATTTTCCATCACCAGTTGATCCATGGAAGTGATAGAAGGGGCCACAAAATGCATCAGGCTACTGAAAGGACAATCATTCCTTTGTAAAAAGCACTAAATGAACATGGATAAGCATTAACATCATAATTTCAAGGTTAAATAATTTTTTCTACATTAAATGGGTAGTCCTTGTAATGTACCATGGCTGAAAGAAGTCAGTTCGAACCACTATAAAAATGTGGGATGGGATAACATGTAACTTAACCCACCTACATAAAATATGGAGATGACCCACATGGAAAAGAATAGATTTTCCCCAAAAGTGGTGGATCATTGATGTAGATCTCTCCATTGAAATGGATGGCCCAAATTGTTAGGATTTGACAAATCTAGAACAATATAACAATAAATAGTTATATGTATAAATAAAAGAAGAATACAAAATGAACATAGATAACACATAGATTTAATGTGGTTCAAATCAAAACTTGGGCTACATCCATCTACACAACCTTCAACCTTGCTATTATCCAAAAAAACCTAAACCAATATTACAATGCATTATGCATCTTTTTCACTTATAACAAGGTTTTAGGGAATCCTCTAAAATTGACCATTTTAGGGTTTTACAATGTCAGTTTTCTTTTCAACACCAACTACATGATCATTCGTCACAATATCAACATAGATGCTACAAAATAATCCAAATGAATGATTAAAAAACAACTGTAGATGAAGAACCTTTTAATATGGTGGTTGACACCTTTCCTAATGCAAAATGGAAGAAATAACATGTACTTTTTCTATTTGATAGGCTGTGAAAAATGACCTTTGTGAAATAGCACAATGGGTTAGCACAAAAGGCCAATTGAAAAATAAAGTGTTAACTAACCAAACAATCTAAACTATTAAAGATCTCTCAGATTAGTTATCAATGATGGGATGAATGGTGGCACAAATAGCTAATAGTACCCATCCATTACTTTCTCAAAATAATCTCCCAATTTTTTATTAAACTCATTTATTTTCTTTTTCATCATCTTCTTTTCAATCCAAGTTACATTACCAATGTTTGGAAATGAATTGTGCACATAAAAGATTATGAAAACCAAAAATGATCCAAACTCTTACATTATGGTTTTTTCTTTCCTAATGCTTTTTAGGTTCTCCTCTAGTTGAAAATTTTCTATGACATGTCAACTACAACACAAGGTACACTCCTTGGTTTGCTAGATTAATAGTATTTGTGAGCCATGACCCTCATAGTAAAATCTAACTCAAGATATTTGATGGTAGAGATAGATATTCCCCTCTTGGTCTATTTTTCCAAAGTGTTTTCCTCAATCACCTCTCTCCCCTGGAAAAAAAATATTTGAGTTTATCAAGAATAGTCTATCTCATGACAAAGCAAATGATTTCTTTGGTGATTTCAATTGGTCCTCCTTTCATCCCTAGTTTCATGTCATGCACATGACTTAAGATGATCTTGATATATTCTATCTTGAAAACCTTAGGAAAATCTAGGGCAAGAGTTAACCCTTTCTTGGGGATATGTTTATGTTCTTCCTTTAGTTTTTCATCAATGTAAATATTGTCATATACATCTTCTAGCTCAAAATCTCCCATTTCACCAATCTTGTACATATAGAAACATCTTACATCATGTATTAAGATAACCCTAGGTGGAACTAAAGACATGGTTCTAAATGTTTCTCCTTTAACTACTATCTTAGGGTAGGCTTTGAACTTAAAAGAATTTCATGCTTAGATGATGCCCCTTCCTCCATTGTAGTAGAACTTGATGCCATTCTTCATGTTTAAATTTTTATCTACTAACTCTACTTCACTTAGTAACAACACAACCTATGAATCAAACTTTATTACCAAAGACACACTAAGAAAACTTTGTTGAAATCACTGATGAGTCTAAAAAATGCCTTTATTTTGTTATGTTTAAGATACTTTATGATACTCTGTTTATCCTTGTTTTAACAATTATAAGCCTATGTTTGATAAAACTTTGATGATTTATGGGGTAGAAAAACTATGTCATCCTTTGCCTAAATTATATCTAATATGCAGTATTTCATATAAATATCCAAATGTGCATTCTTATGCTTGAATTTAGTTTAATGGATGTTTATTTGCAAGTATGTCTTATATCATAACTAACTTGATGATAAGGATTAAAGGATGAGCGAAAGAATCCAGAAGTTGGTTGTCGACAGCATTCAAGGAGAAACGAGCATCAAGGAACAACCACAAAAAGGAAGTTATAACCACTCCAGGAAACATGGCAGTGAAAAAGGAGGAGTTTTTACGATCCATTTCCTTCTCTGCATTTATGTTGTAAAAAGTGGATTCCGCGACTTCATTGCTCCCTCCTCAATTCCGTTATCCTTCCTTTCTGCTTTCAGTTGTTCTCCTATATTCTCTCCTGCAGACTTAACTTAGGATAGTTACTTTTTTGTTATTTAATAAAGAGTAGATTCCCTATATATGTCAGGATCGACTCCTATGTGTGAAGTTTTTAGTTTTGATAAGTTTTATCAAGTAAGAGAGAACACTGATTCACAGTTTGTTGTAGTTATGTTTTACAATTCTGAATTATGTAATGACTGATTAATAAAATGAATTAGTTCTCTTTAGTTTCTATCCTGCGTTGGTAGATTAGAGAAGCCAACCAAGGGGGCCTACTTGGCAGGTGGATTAGATTAGGATAGAATAGATTCATTTTACTAAGCATTAGCAGTATTTTAAGTAAGACGTAGCTAGTTAATTCCTTGCTGTAGCATCACACTTCATGAATGTTCCTGCAGCATCTGCGAGAACAATCTAATGGATGTGTCAAGATGGAATCTCTATTATCTTTTCATTGTGTTTTCAACATTCATAAATTCATTAGTTTCCTTTCTACAACAATAGTGTAGTTTCCTTTGCATTTTTACTTTCCTGTAGCACAAGCATAATGACTCATCAAGGTACCTAGTGCACATACTGTGCCGACCATTTCAAGTATACATCCCTGGGTTGACAATCTAAATGTACCTCATAGTAGGGGAAAAGTAGTCCTTAGGTTGAATAGATTATTCCTAAGCTAGGCCTAGTGCATGACTATGGAACACCTATTGTGAGGCGGTTCATTTTTGGCGTCGTTGCCAGGGATGGTGTCAAGCTAGGAGCATTTTTGAGTCATAGTTTTTAGATTAAGCTCTTTTTACTAGTGTGAAAATTTTAGTTGCATGCATCAAAGAGGAAGACGATGAGATGAATGTGGTAGATTTCTTCCATAGGGATCTGTTAATTTGAATGAAGAAATTGAAGAAGAAGTTGTGTTGCCCTTTGAAGATGCAAGTCCTGTTTTCCCCACAGTATCATCATCAAGAGCTGAATCCCTAGT
This sequence comes from Cupressus sempervirens, assembly GCA_028749045.1. Classification (NCBI taxonomy): domain Eukaryota; kingdom Viridiplantae; phylum Streptophyta; class Pinopsida; order Cupressales; family Cupressaceae; genus Cupressus; species Cupressus sempervirens. The sequence goes on from CM053790.1 coordinate 241,047,955, forward strand.
TATGTCTGGTCTCCAGCCTTTCACTAAAATATTGACCAGTTTTCTTGATAACACTACCTTGAATCCACCAGTTGTTAATCACCTAGTGCCTAACCTTCTTTTTTAGCAGAAACCTCATAATCTAATCCCACCAGTCATGGCACAACCCGCTTTTCCATTTCCACTTCCAAGTCTCATAACCAATGCCAATCTCAAGAAAATACCTCCCACTGCTCTTTCGAAGTTCTATGGCCTTGCAACTGAAGACCCCGATACCTTCTTGTTTGAGTTCGACATCCTTTGTCATAGTTTTGACTACAAAACTGATGCCCATAAGCTTAAATTATTTCCAGCCACATTGAAAGAATTAGCTTTACGATGGTTCATGGGCTTAGGAGCCAATGCAGCTGTAAATTGGGATGAAATGCAAGCCTTATTTTTGAAAAAATATAAAGAATATTGCAAAGCATCTGGCACAAGAGGAGATGATACCTTTAGGATATCACAAAAGGAGGAAGAGACATTAGAAGACTATGTTTCTTAATTTTTATATACACTACAAAAGAATCCTTAGCACACATTGTCTGAAGATTCCCAAAAACTAGTCTTTCTAAGAGGAGTGAATGAAGACTGTTTGGAAGCATTGGACTTGATGGCCGGTGGAGATGTTTATCAAGTTCAATGGGATGACCTCAAAAAGATATGTCAGAACTACTCAAGGTCAACCATGAAGAAAGGTCGAGGACCCCGTTCTATGGTTACAAAAGGAATTAGTCAAGGCATTTCAAAACTTGAAATATCCAATTTGTTGTCAGATTTCAAACAAGACATTAGTAATGATGTCACTACACAATTGGATACAATGACTGCAAAGAAGAAGCAAGTAGAGGCTGAGTTACAACTAGCTGAGTACTATCCTCATTGCCGAAAGAAAAAGAAGGATTGCCACTATAAATTGGTTGCAAGCATGGAGAACCAACATCTTCCAACTGAATATGTAAAGATAGATGGGGATGATGAGGAAGTATTCTTTGTTGCTCAATGCTGACCATGGGCTCAATGTCAAGGTATGCCTCAAGATCCCTTGCAAAATTCAAATTTATATGGTAATCAATGGCAAAACCGCAATACCCAAGGTCCTCCACAAAACCAACTCAATTGGAATAATGCTGGGCAAAATAACCCACAAAAGTCTCAATGGTCTCAAAATTTCCAACAACCTTGGCCTAACTAGCAGAATAACCAATGGCAATCTCCAAACCAAGGGAATTGGCAATCTCTAAACCAATGGAAGGGATCTTAACAATGGCCTAACCCAAATACTGGTGTTCCACAATTACCCCCTCTAGCTCAACAACCTGCTTTAATGCCACCACCTACAAATAGTGGACCTCAAAAGCAAACACAGCTACCTGCACAACCTTAGCCAAATCCAAATATCAAACCACAATAGCCCATGTATAGTACTGATACCCAGCAGTACCCTTCTTATGCCCTAGATGTCGCAGATATACATTTGAGATCTGGAACGACCTTACCAGCACCAAGGCTACCTCTTATAATTGAAGTATTAGACTCTCCTACAACATCAAAACCTTTGGTTAATGAACCTGTTGACCCAACTAATGTTACCATACCAATATTAGATCAACTAGTAGTAGAGCCTCCTTTTCCAGACCAACTAATACAAAAGGAACAAAGCAAGGAACAACCCTTTGACATTGTTAACCAATTGAAGAATATGCATGTTTGAATACCTTTGTTTCAAGCTATTAAGGACATTCCTACTTATGGAAAAGCTATAAGGGAAGCTTGTCTAAAGAAACCTGGAAGGAAGAAGAAGGATCCTACCGCAGTTCATGTTGTTGGACATTTAGTTGATATCATGTTAGGAAGAGTGATTACACCAAAATATTCTGACCCAAGGAGTCCAGTAGTAAGTGTCAGCATCAATGGTCAATTTGTTAAAAATGCCTTAATAGATTTGGGAGCTGCTATAAATGTGATGACTAAAGAAACCATGAAGAAGTTACAAATAGAAGGATTAAGGCCCACACCAACTATTCTGCAGCTTGCAAATAGTTCCACTGTCACTCGTAATGGAATGATAGAAAATATTGTTGTGACCTTAGATTCCCTAGAATATCCTGCAGACTTCATGATTTTTTCCCCTAAAGTAAACCTATCTAGCTATCCTGTCATTCTAGGTAGACCATGGTTGACCATAGCTGATGCAAACATAAATTGCAGATCACGAAATATGACCATATCAAATGGCCAAGCAACCAAGCAATTTGATCTATATCCTCCTACACAACCATTACCAGATTTGGGTACATCTTTTTGGCCAAATTTAGGAGATGAAGAAGAAGAGATAAATTCCATAGTACAACTTATGATGTTACATAGGAAATCTTTTCTAAATTTGCAAGAAGAAGATTCAGTAATCCAGAGCATCCTTACCAACACCTATGTGGTAGGAAAAGATGTGTCTAAAAGCTCTATATTAGAATTGATTACATATGAGGAGTGTGATACAAGTTGTACTTTACTTAAGGAACCTGAAAATCTTTGTTCACTACTTCCTTGTGAAGTAGAAGGAAGCCCAATCTCTGAAATTGCTATGGTAGAATCCACTATTCCTACTGAACTGAGTAAAGGCCATAAACTGCATGTTAACCCCAAATTGACATCCATACAGATGGAACAATTAAAAAAATTGCTTCAGAAGCATGAGAAGACTTTTTCTTGGGATTATGATGATATGAAAGGATTAAGCCCTACACTGTGTACCCATAGGATATACATTAATGAATGTTGTCTACCACTTCGTCAACCTGAGAGGAGGATAAATCCAAGCCTCAGAGAAATAGTCAAAATAGAATTGCAAAAACTGCTTGATGCTGGCTTTATCTATCCTATATCTGATAGTAAATGGGTATCACCATTGGTTATAGTACCTAAGAAAGGAGGAAAATGGAGAATTTGTGTAGATTATAGGGAGTTGAATAAGGCTACTAAAAAGGATCATTTTCCTTTACCCTTCATAGATCAAGTTTTGGATACACTAACTAGAAAAAAGTACTTCTCCTTTTTAGATGGATACAGTGGCTATAATCAAATCAGTATTGCTCCTGAAGACCAAGACAAAACTACAGTTACCTACCCATGGGGTACTTTTGCATACTCTATTTTACCATTTGGTCTTTGTAACGCTCCTACAATATTTCAATGGGCTGTAATTAGTATTTTTGCTGATATATCACATGATTGTATGGAAATCTATATGGATGACTTTACAACATTTGGAGTTACTTTTGAAGAAGCAATGATAAATCTTGAAAAAGTTTTGGTAATATGTCAAGAACATAATTTGGCACTAAATAGTGAAAAGTGTTTCATGCTTATGCAAGAGGGTGTGGTACTCGGTCATTTCATATCTACTATAGGTATACAAGTAGACCCAGCTAAAATTGAGGTAATTCAAACATTATCCATACCCACTAAATTAAAAGATATCAAATCTTTTTTGGGACATGCTAGATATTACAAGCATTTTATAAAAGACTTCAGTAAAATAGCTAGTCCCTTGTATAAGTTGCTTACAAAAGAAGCTGAATTCAAATGGACACCTGAGTGTGATAAAGCTTTCTTGCATCTTAAGCAAATTTTGACCACATCCCCAATTTTACAAGGCCCTAATTGGAACCTACCTTTTCACATATATACAGATGCTTCTGATTATGCCATAGGAGCAGTTTTAGCATAGAAATACTCAAATCTTGAGAATGCCATTTATTATATTAGTAAGAGTCTTCATGGTCTAGAACTGAATTACATAGTGATTGAAAAAGAATTGTTAGCAGTAGTCTATGCTCTAAATAAATTTTGGCATTATGTCACAGGTTATCCTATCTATGTTCATACCGATCATGTAGCAATCAAGTATCTCATGAACAAACCTGCTATAACTAGTAGGTTAGCAAGATGGTTACTATCGTTACAAGAATTTGACATAACCATAGTAGATAAGCCTAGAAAAACAAATGTCATAGTTGATTATTTGTCAAGAATCAATCATCATGATATTGACACTACTCTAGTAGATGATGCATTTCTAGATGAACATTTGTTTCATATTCTGTTAAAGTTCAATGGTATGCAGATATTGCTAACTACATTGCAACTAAGAAGACACCAACACATTTTTCTTATAAGGAGAGAAAGCTGCTCATACAGAAAAGCTTTCATTTCTCATGGATAGACAATTTTTTGTTCTATACTGGACCTGATCAAGTTATGCGCAGATGTGTAAGAGAAGATGAGACATATGATATTTTGCATGCATGTCATAATGAGCCCTGTAGAGGACATTTTTCAGCCAAAAGAATAGCTTTCAAAATCTTAGCCACTGGTTACTATTGGCCTACCCTTCATAAAGATGCAATCAATTATATAAGAAAGTGTGATCAATGCCAAAGAATGGGTCGTCCAACCAAAACAGATGAAATGCCTTTGAACCCTCAAATGGTGTTAACACCATTTGACAAATGGGGAATGGACTTCATCAGTCCTATTGATCCTCCATCCAATGGGAAGTCTTAGATTCTGGTTTGTACTAACTACCTAACCAAATGGGTCGAGGTTAAGGCTATGAAACATGTCCGTGATGAAAAAGTTGCCGAATTCCTGTATGAAGAGATTTTTACATGTTATGGAGTTCCTAAAGAATTGGTTACTAATCAAGGCACATAGTTTACTTCTAACCTAATTTCAGAATTGATGAAACAGTATAACATTAGGCATCGCAGATCTAGTCCTTATCATCCACAAGCCAATGGACAAGCAGAAGTTACCAACCATGAGCTAGAAAATATTCTAACTAAAACAGTCCATTTGCATCGTCAAGATTAGACCAGCCGGTTACAAGAAGCTTTTTGGGCTTATAGAATAACTTGGAAAAACACTACCGGATTCACACCATTTGAGCTTTTGTATGGGAAAGTGGCTATGCTTCCAATTGAATTTGAAGACAAGACTTTAAGAACAACCTTGACCTTAGATATGGATCTTCCTGCAGCACAAAGAGAACGTCTCCTGCATCTTAATTCTTTGGATGAAATGTGCAAGACCGCTTTAGAACATATTGAACTGGTGCAAAAATAGAGAAAACATTGGAATGATTCTCATATCCTCAACAAATAGTTCAAAGCTGGTGACTGGGCATTATTGTATGATTCCCACTTCAAGGATATGCCAAGGAAGCTGCAGACGCGATGGTTAGGACCATATCAAATCATCCATGTCTTTGACAATGGAATAGTTCAACTAACCAAAATTTATGATATGCCTTTCAAAATGGTGATCAACGATCATCAACTTAAACTTTACAAACAACCTCAAACAAAAGCCGAGTTCATGCAATAGTTCGAACAACCGGATCAAACAAAAACTCAAGTATCTCTTCCTTCAGCTGAAGGTGAAAACCTTTTGCCTGCTCTTCTTCAACATTAATTCTAATTTGCATGTCCATAATAATAAATTTATGTTCGCATAAAGTCCATTTTCTTTTCATGATATTTCTTTCCATTCATATCTTAATCTTCCATCCACCCACCTCACTCCATTTCTTAATCTTCCATCCACTCACTTTCTACATACTTACATTTTTGTGTTTTCAATCAAATCTGCACATGCTAATGAATGTTGCCATTTACATTATTTCTGCCACCTTTTTTTGGAGAATGTGAAAATCCGCTTGGTAGGTATAAATGTTTTCAAACTATTATTCATTTATAAGTTTGCAGATTTTGTTAATTATATCTAATACTGCATAGTCTTTATAATTACGGCGTATTCCAGTCCCTAACCCATACTAGTCTGACAGTAAGGACACTTGTCATAAAATTAGTAGGGGGCAGGGGAGTGTTGTACTATCCACTGACATGCCTAATTAACTGTGATAATTTTCAAAAATCTTGGCATTACCCTTTATTAATGAGAATTTTTTGCCATAAGTATGCCATGTCGAGTGTTGTACTCCCACTTTCTGAATGAATTTTTCTTTGTTCATGCCAAATTTTTTGTGCTAAGCCATGATGTGACCTATTTTAAAAAATTTTGACATTTGAACTATGTTTTCAGATGATTTCCATGAAAATTCATGATTTACTTTTACCTAAAGTTTAATTATGGCACATAACAATTGGTTATGGCAATTAATGTTCCCAAAAAGAAGTGGTGAAGCGTTTGAGAAATAACGCAGAGTTTTGAAGTTTGCATTCGAAAAGGTCAAGAAATGGGAGGAGGTTTACAGAGAAAAGAGTTGGTTGAGCACATTTTGTTGCTCTCTAATGTAGAAGCAGTAAGAAGAATAAATGCATGCGGGTGGTTAGGTTATTGTTTGAATTTAACAACATATGATGAAGAAGCAGCTGTAGAATTCACCAGGACATTTGATGAAGGTGAAGCTTTTGTGTGGGGTTTGATAGTAATTGTAATAGAAGAACGAATTGTAGAAGTAACAGGGTTACCTTCTGTTGGAGAGCATTATCCGAGCTCGCATGATGCTAGGTCAGCAAGGGCCCAGTTCACTACCCCACATGACCCTCCATTGGATGTTACAAAGTAGGGGTGCAAGAGATTGTCTTTGCCGCCTCCATACCCTGACCTAGCAATGCATGTCATTAGGTATTTTACTTGTGAAGGCAGATTTTCTCACTTACATGCACACCATTTTAAGTTGCTTAGTTGTATAAGGCACAATATTACCGTGAATCTCCCAAATTTTCTATATAATATGCTTTTTATTAGTGCGGAAGAGACTCAAAAAGGGAAAGATAATTCTGTCACTCACCATGCTTTGATTAAGTTGTTAATAGAAAGGTCTCTTAGGAACATATCCCCTTTGACATGGGATGACTTTGTGAAATTTAAAACCTTACAACCCCAAGTTGACCCTAGTGAACGACAGAGTGAGGAAAACTTAGTTCCCAGTAGTGAGCTTGCAGAACAAAATATTGAGGGAGCTGAAATAGAAAATGCACAAGGGATTGAACCAAAGTTTTCTTCCACTCAAACGAATGTGCCTCCACCTAAACAGGACATCCCTAAACCCACTACTAGTCAAGCTAAAAGGAAACAAAAGTCACCAGAAGAAATTGTTGCTCAACAAAAACCTAGTCCTACAATTCATCAATAGAAGAAGACAAAGAAGGTTCCTGCAACAACTAATCCTCCAGTAGTGATACCAAAATAGAAAATTAGCCAAAAGACAATAGTACAAGAAGAGACTCCTTTGTGGAGAAGCCCTAGAATGAGAGGATAGATTTTTAAAAATTCTATATTGTCTAAAGCACCTACTCCAGAGTCTCCTGTGCAGATAATTTTTGACCATTCTCCCTTTCACGCTTAGATGACAGAAGCTTTTGGTAGTCCTCCTGCAGCATGTGAGCAAGAAATTAATGAAACCTTAATGGATTTACCAAGTGTTTCAAGCCATGAGAATGAAGTAGTTCCTAAAAGTCATGATTCAAATACTACCTTAGTCCCCTATAAGTCAACATGGATCAATAGATTGGCGGAACATCTATGGTGGGAATGGAAAAAGAAAAAGGATTATGAAGAGGATAATAGTGCCGTCACCTTGCAAAAACTCCTCTTCCAATTATATGGACAAAATTTATTTGCTGAAGCACTATGGAAAGTGGAGAAGAAAAGAATGAGCAAGATCATAACATCAAAAAATGAGGAGATTGAAGAATTGAAAGAAAAACTAGAAAGATAGAAACAACGCATGGACCATGGACTTAAATTAGCTGATCAAGCTCTTGCTTGCAGACCACCTCCTCGAGTATATGCTTTTTTTTTGGAAGAACAATATCTTTTGTTTCAGTTGATGTTAACCCTCAGAAATGTAAATGCAGAATTCAAAACCGCACAAGAGTTTTATGGGCTGTATCAAACCTTACCACCATGGAAGAAAAATCTATTGTGTGAGTTGTATATTCATAATTTTGTCATTCCTGTAGAAACTGAGTGGAATCCTTTTCTCTATATAGGAGATGTGCATTTGAAAGCTTTAATGTCATGGATGTCTAATGAGGCAAATTATGACAAACAACTGGTTAATTACAGAGATGAGGAGAGAACAAAACCTTTACCCTTGAGGGCAGAAAGTAAACAACCAGAAGAAATGCTTTGAGACTAGTTTACATTAACCTATGGGAAGAGTAATCCAGACATTAGAAAGAAGGTATTTGCTGCTAGAGCCAAAGTATATGCTGAATATGAAAACTTGCCCTACTTTGCATTCCAAAGAGCTATGACCGGAGTAAGAGGTAGATGGCCACGGTTACTTGATTCTCTCAAGAAATTAGAGCCACAAAATCCTATTAATTTGGAATCAGCACTATATAGAGTTCCAAAATATTTAGAACTAGGAAAGAAACTAAGGCTAGAGCTATGGTGTTCTTTAACCATGCAACCTCCAATGCTTTTATGGCCCCTGTATGATATTGATGTTAACAAACTTGATAAGTTGCAAGAAGACCACAGGCGAGAAGTATGAGAAAGGACCAGAGGATTCTATTACACCTTCAAGAGTAGCAGAAAGGGAGAGACAAAAGTTGGGGAGCTCAGATCATTGACAAAGAAGTGTAATGCTTGAGGACAAGCGTTAGTTTAGCAGGGGGTAGATGATGAGTCTAAAAAATGCCTTTATTTTGTTATGTTTAAGATACTTTATGATACTCTATTTATCCTTGTTTTAACACTTATAAGCCTATGTTTGATAAACCTTTGATGATTTATGGGGTAGAAAAACTATGTCATCCTTTTCCTAAATTATATCTAATATGCAATATTTCATATAAATATCCAAATGTGCATTCTTATGCTTGAATTTAGTTTAATGGATGTTTATTTGCAAGTATGTCTTATATCATAACTAACCTGATGATAAGGATTAAAGGATGAGCGAAAGAATCCAAAAGTTGGTTGCCGACAGCATTCAAGGAGAAATGAGCATCAAGGAACAACCACAAAAAGGAAGTTATAACCACTCCAGGAAACATGTCAGTGAAAAAGGAGGAGTTTTTACGAGCCATTACCTTCTCTGCATTTATGTTGTAACAAGTGGATGCCGCGACTTCATTGCTCCCTCCTCAATTCCGTTATCCTTCCTTTCTGCTTTCAGTTGTTCTCCTATATTCTCTCCTATAGACTTAACTTAGGATAGTTACTTTTTTGTTATGCAATAAAGAGTAGATTCCCTATATATGTTAGGATCAACTCCTCTGTGTGAAGTTTTTAGTTTTGATAAGTTTTATCGAGTAAGAGAGAACACTGATTCACAGTTTGTTGTAGTTGTGTTTTACAATTCTGAATTATGTAATGACTAATTAATGAAATGAATTAGTTCTCTTTAGTTTCTATCCTATGTTGGTAGATTAGAGAAGCCAACCAAGGGGGCCCACTTGGAAGGTGGATTAGATTAGGATAGAATAGATTCATTTTACTAAGCATTAGCAATATTTTAAGTAAGACGTAGCTAGTTAATTCCTTCCTATAGCATCACACTTCATGAATGTTCCTGCAACATCTGCGAGAACAATCTAATGGATGAGTCAAGATGGAATCTCTGTTATCTTGTCATTGTGTTTTCAACATTCATAGATTCATTAGTTTCCTTTCTACAACAATAGTGTAGTGTCCTTCCTTTGCATTTTTACTTTCCTGCAGCACAAGCATAATGACTCATCAAGGTACCTAGTGCACATACTGTGTCGACCATTTCAAGTATACGTTTCTAGGTTGACAATCTTAAATACACCTCATGGTAGGGGAAAAGTAGTCCTTAGCTTGAATAGATTATTCCTAAGCTAGGCCTAGCGCATGACTATGGAACACCTATTGTGAGGCGGTTCAATCACTGTAAAAAAATTTGGAGTCACTCTATGTCTTTAATCTCTTGAAAATGTGAATGCACGATGTGTAAATGACTTTTAGAATTCTATATGTACCCTAAAAATTCACTATTAGGGCGTCAGTAATGCATCATATATATAAGGGGTGTGCATCAACTATCTCAGCCATCCCTATAAAAACTTGGCAACCATACTTCCTTATGTTTCATTTAGTCAATACCACTTCAATCTTTAACTCAATGTTCCAACTCTATTACTTTAACAACTTGGCCTTCACTAGAATTTAAAGACTCCAATACTGGTGTAGGACTAGAAAATGGGCTAATGTCTAACATACTATGAGTAAATCACAAACCCAATAAGCATATGTTAACACCCTCTAATCTACCATGAAAGCCAAATGAATAAAGAAATAAAAATAGTGTTAAAAAATCCCTCTTTCACTTGTACCTCCCATGTCCTTCTTTCTTCTCCATGTGATGTAGCTCCAAAATTCCCTATAGTGCACAAATCGTTGAACCAAAAGTCTATGATATGGATAATGCTATGAGAATACTGGAAGTTATGATTTAAGCTTGAGAGAAATGGTGTGAAAATATGAGAAAAATAGGGACTTGAAAAGACTAAGAATTAGGATTAGAAATGAGAGGAAGAATGCTCATTTTATAATCAACACAGAGGATGAGAGCATTGGAATTTTCACCCTTAGATATGTGACTTTCTATGAGATTCCTTTGAGAATCCATGATGCATATGACACAATATGCCAAGTGTAAGATTCTATGATGTTTGGAAGTCAAACTTGGCTAAAGATGGAAGAGAATATATGATATGTCATATGACACCTCAAGCCCACTCAAAGCCAAGAATCTATAATGAATGAATCCAAATATGGATGAGCATAAGAGAATAAGAATCTTAGATTATGACATATCTTAGCCAAGTGTCAAAGAAGAAGCCATGAGGTCTCACACCCATGTGTCATGATGATTTCAATATTATGTGGAATATTTGAATGAAAAATCCCTTATTCCACAAAATAGAAATTAGTGAAATGGAATTAATGGTGGAAATTTTGACTTAAGAAATTATGAATTCCATGGTTTGTGAATGATGAACCAATTAATTAATAAAATTTCAATCAATTGAGAAGGTTAGTTAAGAAGAATAATTAGTGAAATGACATAGGATTAAATTATGGGTTATTTAATCCTATAGAAAAAATTAGTAAAATGATTGGCCAGTTTGATTAAATAAGTGCGATAGTATCCTTTGATGAAAATGTGATGATGATATAGATTGAATATGATGATGATTTAGATTGAATATGATGATGATTGGTAGACCAAAGCCATGGTCAAATTGATTGATTGATCAAAATTGATAACATACCAAGGACACATGACATGAATTTGAGATACATAACATTTAACCGATATCATAAATGCTATGGGATCGAGATTGATTGATAGGATTGATCATAATAATATCGACAGATGCAATCAATATTATTAAAATGGTTTGATGATGTCATTATCTAATACTAAGGGATTCAATAATATCCAAGATTGGATGACATGAATGATAGTTTGACCTATCACTGAGAGCCATGAGAGTACTAAGGTTAGATTGATAAGATTTGATAGATTGATAGGTTTCCAAGGCACTGAAAGCCACAACAATGCCTAGGATTGGATAGATGATGATTGATTTTGGATGTTTGATATGTTTTGTGATGATTAGGACTAATTTTAGGTGGTTCTAGGTTGATTTGGGGTGATTTTGAGTTGATATGAAATGATTTCAAAATGATATCAAATTGATGTAAAAGAGTATATAGATGATGACAGACACTGTTGAGATATGATCAAATTGGCCAAAAGATCAAAATTAGTTGATTGAGAAAATGGGATGAATTAGTATGAAGGAGTGATGAAATTGTAGATGCAAACCATTTTTGAGCATCTACAACTGGCACTCAGTCATCATAATTTATTCAACTTGTCTCAAAATATATTACTTGGTTAAAAACATTAGACTTGTCCTCATGCATCTAATATCATACTAATTTGGACTTTTATACAAACAATCTTAGGAACTAATATATGATATAGAAATTTGAAACATACTTTCATACATACCTCATTATTTAGTTTGAGGTGGGAGAATCACCTAATCCACTAGATTGGGTGATCAAAATCTCATCATTTGCACTATTTCTTTCTTCTAATTTCTTCTTGCAAGTTTGATTCATTTTAGTTCTTGTTAGAATCTGAAAAGATTAATAACCCAGAAAACTAGTGCAAAGAGTAAATATCTAAACTATGAATGCAAATGATACAAAATTAAAATAGCATCATAGAGTTAGTCTCCAAGAGAGTAATGCAAATGCTAGAAGAAAAATAGCATTAAGAGGATGCAAAAACAAGAGATACAAATACAAGCCAGGTAGCATGCTTATATAGGCAAGGAAGAGAGAGGAGGTGGCAATACCAACCAATGAGGAGCAACCATCTATCAGACTAAAAATAGCAAAGTATCTTCCCAAGATAGCTAATGGATGCTCACATGTAGGAAGGTGACACCTCACAACCATTCACCTAATAAGATATGCTTTATTAACCTAAGTGAGATTATTAAAAGTGTAGGAAAAACCTAGCAAAATAGGAAAAAATAAAAAACTACACTAACACCCCCCCATAAGCGAAGCTTAGGTGGATGTAGAAATGGGTCCCGGCAACGAGGCCATGTTAGGTACCCAAGTACAATGCAAGAAGATGCAACCTCTGAAAGTGGGGAAAGAGAGAAAACCACACGGGAAAAATCCTCCCCCAAAAAGAGGTAAGAACCTAGTGAAGAACTGAAGAAGTCTCCCGCTAGAAAAATTGTCCCCTAAAATAGGAACAAGGAGTGATCATGAAGAAGCAGCATCACTGAAGCATGAAAAACTGCAAAACTCTGTCAAAATGCTGATCTGTAGAACCCCCATGGAAATAGAAGGCACGAACCATCAACCAAAGGAACCTCCATGGAAATAGAAGGCACGAACCATCAACCAAAGGAACCTCGATGGAAATAGAAGGCACGAACCATCAACCAAAGGAACTTCCATGGAAATAGAAGGCACGAACCATCAACCAAAGGAACCTCCATGGAAATAGAAGGCACGAACCATCAACTAAAGAAGCATAGAACAACAATATAACCTCCCCTTAAGGTAGGTGAGGTGACAGGTAGCTGAAAAGATGGGCCAAAAATCTCCTACAACACAGGAGCCAAACTCATCGAGAGTGAGGTACAAACACAAATAAAGGCATGTGTCATTGACACTGCATGAGGAATTAGAGAAAGAGAGCCTATAAGCGGCAAACAACTATCCCCCCCATGGCACTTTATATAATAGTGCGAGTACAACAAATCACAATGATGAAAAGGATCCCAAAATGCAAGAGTGACACTTTATCTCAGTGCGTTGCATAAAGATGCTTACAGTGAATATCAACAATGATCAGAAAAAACATAAGGCTGAAACAACAGAAGGTAAAGCCCAAAACGAAGCAACTGAAGCAACAAAATCGATCTCCGGAGCTAAAACAAACAGAATATCCACCAAAATGCTAAAATGCAAAAGACTGAATAGGATGTGTCTAGAATAGAATCTAGAACAACAACTAGCATCACTGGAAAAAGCATAGAAAGAGCTTTCCAACGATCTAAAGAAGTCCAAAATCGAAGATCAGAAGCTCAAGATACGCCTCCCGGAGTGCAAAATAGAACATCCTGCTTTGACTACCATAACAGGTAACCAAACAGAATCAAAATTCAAAAACACCTATACCAACATTTTTGTCTCGGAACCAGCTTTCTGGTGCTTCTTTTGGATCAAAAAAATACCTTCGTATGCAAAAGTTATGGCCAAAAAACCACAAGTAGGTCCAAAACCAAATAGAAGGAGAGTGCAAGCAAGGATGATGACACACCGCTGATGTCACCATTTGACGGGAAAAAATTTGACGGCCCATTAGCCATCGCAGCAAAAAAAAAAAAAAAGAGGCCATGTGGTAGTGCCACGTGGATGCCACGTGGCGGGCAGATGATGTGGCAGGTATGAAAGATGACGTGGCACGCCTGCCACGTGTCACGCGCAGACTGGCGCTGACGTAGCACCTGCTGACTGTGCCCGGCAGAGCAGCGGGTGCTGAGCTGTCACGGGCGGAGCTGGAGCTGAGCGGAGGTGGTTGCAGGGCGGTGGAAGGAGGTTGAACCACCAGTGGAGGTGGTAGTCGGGCGGCGGTCGAGAGGCGGCTGGGCCACGGCGGAGACCGGGCGGCGCTGCCTGCTGCGGCCGCTGCGGGCTGCGCGCGGGTGGCGCGGTGGTGGCCCCGCGGTGGCGCTCCAATTTTATATTTTTTTAAAATTTTTTTTTCATCCCTGCGTCTGTACGATCCATATGGCAGACCCTGGAGGGTTCAAAAAATCCCCAAAATTGCCCTGTGTCCAAAAATGACAAGCTTTATATGAATCTTGACTGCAAACGGCCTTCTAGATCCAATGGTGATGTCCGTTTGGGCCCAAAGTGCTTCGAAAATTTTCTGATCTCCTGATTTGAAGAAAAATTGCACTCAAATCTGTGACTGCCAACGGAGAGGGGTATGGCTGTAGCTTTGCATGCTTGATTCTGAAAAATATACAGCTTGCGTGCAAAATCTAAAAGATACCCAGATGGTTTTTCGGGGCTACGAACAAAACTCAGAAAGTGTTTTTTGTCAAAACTTTTTTGATTCTTAGGATCATCCAAAGATGCAAGAGAAGAGCATACTTCATTTTTCAAAAAACTACAATAAAGTTTATTTGCCCCCCCCCGAATCTCTCAAGTAAGGAAACTAAAATCTACTCTTGCACATAGAAAAGCTCTGATACCATGTTAGAATCTGAAAAGATTAATAACCCAGAAAACTAGTGCAAAGAGTAAATATCTAAACTATGAATGCAAATGATACAAAATCAAAATAGCATCATAGAGTTAGTCTCCAAGAGAGTAATGAAAATTCTAGAAGAAAAATAGCATTAAGAAGATGCAAAAACAAGAGATAAAAATACAAGCCAGGTAGCATGCTTATATAGGCAAGGAAGAGAGAGGAGGTGGCAACACCAACCAATGAGGAGCAACCATCTATTGGACTAAAGATAGCAAAGTATCTTCCCAAGATAGCTAATGGATGCTCACATGTAGGAAGGTGACACCTCACAACCATTCACCTAATAAGACATGCTTTATTAACCTAAGCGAGATTATTAAAAGTATAGGAAAAACCTAGCAAAATAGGAAAAAATAAAAAACTACACTAACAGTTCTTACTACTTTTGCATTGATCTTTGCTTTTTTATTTCTCTCTTCATTATTATATGCCAGTACTTAGTTCCTACACTCTTTTGTTAGGTGACCTACCTTCTGATAAGGCAAAAGTTTTTCCTATTCTTACTTTTGAAGTCTGTCTTCACATAGTTTACTATAATGTATCCATTCTTACCACATCTTTTCTAGGTGACCCAAGTGTTGTAATCCCATCCCAGCATTACCTTGATTCTTAGGTGTCCAATTAGGTTTTTCATTAGATCTATGTTCTTGTTCCATGTGACCATATTTATGACTTGTATAGCAATAATATTCAAATCTAGATCCCTTATTGACCTTTGTTCCACACTCATGTTCTTGTTGTCCATACTTGTTGCAATTAAAGTAATTTCCACTAAATTTGGGTTTAGAATTTGAATTACCAATTTTTCACCGGCAAACATTTTTAGAAACAATAGTCCACCAAGATAACTAAGAGGGCGATGGGGGGGTGGGTGGTGAATAAGTTATCCAATAGTTAAAATATTTATCTTCTTCAAAAAAACTTAACCATTCAACCAAAGTAAACAACAACCATACAAAGATGCACATAGACAATTACACTAGATATGTTGACTAGGGAGACCCTTGATTAGAGGAAAAACTACGATCGGAATGATGTCCACAAGATGATGTACTAATAAATATTCTTTGTTAGAGGATGGACCTTGTTAGGACTCTATTACAAAATTTTGTACAATGAGTCCCTATTAAGAGACTTTGAATCCCTATTAGGAGATTGCAACCTTTTTAGGAGTTGCGGTACAATGTATGCAAGAAGAGTCCACTACTCAAACATACAATTTCAACTACAAGAAGAGCTCATTGCTCAAACAAATAGTTTACTGTTATTCTCTTCTTTCCTTGATCTTTCATCTATCCTTTCAACTTGACCAAACACTGTCAGACCTTGTAGACTAGGTCATGAACCTTAGATCCAATTACCAAACCTTGGATTACTCATCAAAACCTTGGCAAATATGTTTCCTTCACTTCTGTACTGCTCTGCTCAACTTCACATTCCACACTCTTTTCTAATTTTGGAAAAATTCATAATTTGCATATATCCATGCCATGATAAAGGAAAATATCATTTTTTTATACGAACTCTATAAAAAAATTCCTTGAGTCAGTTGTTAGTCCTTCTCAATTAGTTATTATAGGAACATATTAAGAACACATTATAGTTAGTGATAACAGAAATCTTTCACCTTGCAACTTGAATAAATTTCCATACACATGATATTATAATGAGTGAGCTTAGCCATGTCATCCCAAACATGTCTTCTCCATGTCCTTAACCTCAATCCTTAAGATTTTAACTCTATTAATGGATATAACAAGTTTACCAAAACATGCCTCCGTAAACTCTATCTCAGAACATACATCACCAAAACTTACATAACTTCTTCTGAACTTATCCTTTCTAATTCTGACATTAACTACATATGCTAGATACTCAAAAGTTTTTCTCATAACCTTAGGTGGTTATCATGCTCAACTAGCCATCTATACCAACTTGATCTTTCTGTTGTTGTTTTGTTAGATACCACAAAAGACATCAAACATGCTATGTTGACATCATTGAAAAACTTAGTCATAAATGTAACATATCAATATCAAACCAATCCATCAACAAAGTTAGCCTTTTGAATTGATGGAAACATAGATGAAAAACATCTAGTTCCAAGAATACCAACAAAAAATTGTCCATCTTCAAATCCTCTTCATCAATTATATTCCCCCATTGATATACCTCAATTTTCTTTATACCAAACTATTATTCTACATATTGTGCTTATGTCATACATCTTCCTCAACATACTACCAAACTTTCCTTATTACCATAATGTTTTTCTCCAATACTTCTCCTCATTTAGCATAGTGTTTTTCATGCCAAACTTCTCCCCCATTGACATCAATGTCAAAGGTTTGTGCAACCAATATCTCTACATCAAAATCTATAGTAATTAATACTTATTCAGCTCAAGTGTCAAAAGACATTATTTACAACAATATCAATCAAGAGTCCTAGATGACTCTATCCATCATAGATACTCCCCCATATAGGAAACATCAACATCTAGTCCAAACAAACCATGGTGCTCTATTACCTTGGACTAGTGCATTCTTTCATCTTCTACTCTAATGTAGGAATTGGCATAACCTCAAGCATACCTTGTAAATACTCAAAAGTCTCTTTGGGAAGAGGCTTAGTGAACATATCTACAATCTGCTCTTTTGTTCTTACATACTCCAATTTAATTTCTTTTTCTACAACTTTTTCTCTCAACATATAATACTCAATAGAAATGTGCTTAGTATTTGAATGAAACACTGGATTCCTAGACATATTTTCCATGCTTGTGTTGTCACAATGTATAACTATAGGTTCACTCATTTCTATCCTTATATTCTTCAACATTAATTTACTCAAAATAACTTGATTGCAATTATTTGCTACTAAAACATACTCTACTTTTGCTATACTTTAAGATGTACAATCCTTCTTTTTGCTTAACCAAGAAACCAATCTTCCTCCAAGAAAGAAAGCTCTTCCATTGGTGATCTTTCTTTCATCCATACTACCTAGCTAATCTACATCAATATAAGCACTTAGAGTAAAATCATTAGATCTATCATACATTAATCCAAATTCTAAAGTTTCCTTTAGATAGATAAATAAACTCTTTACTGTTGCATAATGTGATTCTCTGGGATCAACCTATAATCTTGCAATAATTCCAACCGTGTTTACTATATCTAGCCTTGTGAGAGTTAGATATTGCAAACCTCTAATTATAGATCAATACTTCTTCTATTCAATAGTAGGTATCTCATCCTTTGTAGATAACTTGTGTCTAGTTGCCATTGGTGTTTCAATAGGTTTACATGGTTATAAACCAAACCTTTTCAATAAGTCCTTTAAGTACTTAGTCTGAGAAATAAAGATTCCTTCTTTATTTTTTAGTATCTACAATCCTAGGAAATATTTCATTTCTCCTATCATACTCATTTCAAATTCTTTCTTCATTTCTTCTACAAACTTATTTCTTTCTCCATCATTACCTTCAAATATAATGTCATCAAAAAATATTAAAAAAATCATCAAACCATCATTAGTTTCTTTCCAATAAATATTTCTATCTCCCATAACTTTTCTATATCCAAACTTTGTCAAGTACTTGTCTAACTTTGCATACCAAGTTCTAGGTGCTTACTTCAATCCATACAATTCTTTTCTCAATCTGCATACTATGTCCTTGTCATCTATCAAAGGATATTCTTTAGGTTGCTCAATGTATACCTCTTCTTCAAGTTCTCCATTCAGAAATACTGACTTGACATCCATATGATATACTTTGAATTTCTTCTATATTGCATAGGCTAAAAATAGTCTTACTACTTCTATTCTAGCCACTGGAGCATAAGTCTCCTCATAATCTATTCCTTCTTGCTGTGGGTAACCTTTACATACTAGTCTTTCTTTGTTTCTTAAAACTTCTCCTTGTTCATTCATCTTGTTCCGAAATACCCATTTGGTTCCTATCACATTCTTATTTTCTATCTAGGGACCAACTCCCATGTTCCATTCTTTTCTATCTAATCCAATTTCTCTTTCATAGCTTGTTTCTAGTAGGCATCTTTAGATGGTTTATCTACATTCTTTGTTTCAATTTGAGATATCAAGCATAGTTCTTCAATCACTCTAGTCCTTGTCATTACACCTTTGTCTTTGCTTTCGATGATCTATTTGGATAGGTGGTTCTTTATCATGTTCTTTCCTGAAGTAGGAGTTTCTATCTCAACTATTGGTTCTACTAAAGGTTTTGAGCTTTGTCCCTACCTTGGCTCTCCTTCATTCTAAAAATCATTGTTAGTCTCAAGAAATATCTCATCATTCCTTGGCTTATAACAACATAATCATCTAAATTATCAACTACTTTCTCTTGTATTCTGAACTTCTCATCAATTCTCACATTTGCACTTTCCATTATAGTCTTAGTTCTTTGATTATAACATCTATAAGCCTTTATTTTCAATTAATAACCAAGAAACTTACCATCATCACTTCTCACATCAAACTTACCAATATCATCATCTCTCTTTATGTAACACTTACTTCCAAATATTCTAAAATACTTAACTATAGGTGAGTGACCAAACCATAATTCATAAGGTATCTTGTTTGTGTCCTTCCTGACTTGCACTCTATTCATAGTGTAGACTACTATATACATATCTTCTCTCCAAAATGTCTTGGATACATCCTTTTTGGCTAACATAACTCTTGTAGCTTCTATAATAGACTTGTTCCTTCTCTATGCAATGCCATTCTATTTAGGGGTTCTCAGAGCTAATAGCTAACTTGTAATTTGATTTTCTTCACAAAACATGTTAAACTCATTTGAAATAAATTATCCTCCTCTATCTAATCTTAAAAATTTAATATTCATACCAAATTCATTCTCAAATCTATTCTTGAAGATCTTAAACTTGTCAAATGCTTTTGATTTCTCTTTAAGATATACAACCCACATCATTCTAGAAAAGTCATCAACTAGAATCATAAAATATCTTTCACCATAGAATCCTCTAGTCTTGGTAGGAAATCTAAGATCTATGTGTACAATCTCCAACTTCATTGTAGAGGTAAACTTCTTGCTAGGAAAAGAAGTTCTATTATGTTTTTCAAAACACACTCCTAGCAAATTATGTTAGCAGGCTTTAAATCTTCAACAACTCTCTAAAAAAAAAAATTCTACTTGTCCTCACAATACTATCAAAGTTTATATAATAGAATCTCTTATGCGATAACCAACTATCATCAACCTTAGCAACCAAACATGTCATTTCAGTAGGATTCAACTGAAATACATTACCTCTAGATCTATTTCCTGTTTCAATTACCTTTCAATCTTAATCTCTGATCATGAATGTGTTTTCTGAGAATTACAACTGATAACATTGGTCTACTTGTTGTCCAACACTTGAAAGATTTTTCTTTAAACCATCAACAAAGTATGCATCCTTACTATTAGTTTTACCATCAAGAGTTATAGATCCAATACCTTTTACTTGACATGCTGCATTGTTTTCAACTCTGATAATTCCTCCATCCTACCTTTTGAAGTCAAAAAACTTGTCCATGTCACCAATTATATGATGTGAACAACCACTATCAATTATCCAATTAGATTTCTTCTCAACCTATGATACCAAAGTTACTTCCTCTGGAATTTTTTCTTTAATTGCCACAAATCTAATTTTATTATCACTGGCATTTAATGCTTGTTCATTAGTATCATAATATTCATTTGCATACAAATAATCTCTATCTTTTCTAGGTTTATGATTACCCTTATATTTTTTCACCCTATTAGGATACTTAGATGCATAGTGACCATATTCATCACAATTCCAACATTTAAAGATTTTCTTACCTCCTTTTTCTCTTCTTACTAGAACAACTACTACTTCATCAATCTTTCTATTTTCTTTGGATCTACTACTGCTAGTGAAATCTCCTCTAGCACTTATGCTCCTTGATAAGTTAGGTCAAATACTTAAGGCACTAAAATATGACTCTCTTCTAGTCAATTCTCTACACTATCTAAGTTCATTCTCAACTACTTCAAGTCTTCCAAGCAATGTCTCCTTTGTAAAATATTTGGTGCATGATATCAACAACTATATCATCTAAATTTTTGACTTGAATGATTGTGTTAGAGTCTTCAATATCTTCCATATAACTTCATCATCATCTTTGGTTCCTCCTTGAGCTTCAATACTTGCAGTAATTTCTAATATCTTTGGTATATATGTTCTTACAAATTCATCTTCCATCATCTTAGCATCTTGAAACAAACAAATCCAATTTTGTAGCCTCAATTTCTTAGAGTCTTCATCACCTTCCAAACTATTTCCCAAAGCTTTACAAATCAAATGTGAAGTAGCAAGTGTTTTTACCTGGTTATACTCAATTTCAAGGAGTGTAATCAATAGTGCTTCTCTAGTTCTCATGTCACACATCAAAAGATCTCTTTCTGCCTTAGTGTAAGTTTCCAAATCCTTTTCTTCAATAATTATCTTTACTGATTTTGTCAAGATCCAATATCCTAGACCCATACACAAAAAATTGTATCTTTATCTTTTCCTTCCAGCTATCATAGTTTGTTCCATCAAACTTTGAACTATCTTTCCTAAACATGTTTTCCATGAATCTCCCAAAGCTGTTATACTTTTTCTTCAAGGACCTGATACTCTAATACTAATTGTTAGAAACAATAGTTCATAAAGATGACTTTTGGCATGGGGGTGGGGAGGGTGAATCAATTATCTAATAGTTAAAACATTTATCTACTTTAAATAAACTTAACCATTCAGCCATACACAAATGCACATAGTCAATTACACCAGATATGTTGACTACAAAAACCCTTGATCAAAAGGAAAAATCCTTGTGGGAATGATGCCCACAAGATGATGTACTAATATAAATATTCCTTGTTAGAGGATGAACCCTATTAAGATTTTATTACAACATTTAATACAATGAGTCCCTATTAGTAGACTTTGAGTCCCTGTTAGGAGCTATGGTGCAATGTATGCAAGAATAATGCACTACTCAAACATGCAATTTCAACTACAAGAAGAGCTCACTACTCAAACAAATAGTTTACTATTATTCTCTTCTATTGTTGATCTTTCCTTTATCCTATCAACTAGACAAAACACTATCAGATCTTGTAGACTAGGTTACAAACCTTGGATCCAAATACTAAACCTTAGATCACTAATCAAAACTTTGGCAATGAAGTTTCCTTCACTTCTGTACTGCTCTACTCAACTTTGCATTCTGTAATCTTTTTTTCTTTGAGAACATTCACAATTTTCCTATATCAATGCCATGATAATGGGAAATATCCTTCTTTTATACCAATTTCATAAAACAATTCCTTGAGTTAGCTGTTAGTCCTTCTCAATTAGTTATTATAGGACCACATTAAGAAAACATTATACTTAGCGATAACACAAATCTTCCACCTTGCAACTTGAATAAATTTCCATACACACAATATTATGATGAGAAAGCTTAGCCATGTCATCCTCAACATGTCTTTTCCATGTCCTTAACCTCAATCCTTAAGATGTCAACTCTGCTAAGAGATATAACAAGTTTACCAGAACATGCCTCTGTAAACTCTATCTCAAAACATACATCACCAAAAATTACATAACTTCCTCTAGATTTATCCTTTCTACTTCTGACATTAACTACATATGCTAGATACTCAAAAGTGTTTCCCATAACCTTGGGTGATTATCATGCTCAACTAGCTATCCATACCAGCTTGATATTTCTGATGTTATTCAATCAGATATCACAAGACACATCAAACATGCTATGTTGACATCAATGAGAAACTCAGTTTTGAATATAATATATCATCATCAAACAAATCTTCCAACAGAAATTTATTGTATGCCTTGACTCTCCATAGTAATAGCATGCAAGATTCTTGTTCTTTGGTTTTATAGTCCCATTACTTTTTTCTCCTTGCTTTGATGACTCTCCTTTCTTGACACCTGATAGGAACTCAACATAGCCTAGCTGAGAAGTATCATGAGATTTCCTTGGTGCATTAACATGTTCATTAAGTAATTGTGCCTCTTTATCTTTGTTCAAATTTTCAATGAATTCTTTTTCAAATCTAAACTCATTCTTCAATATGTCATTCTCATATTTCAGTTATGTGATCTCCATCTCCTTTCTAGTGTTCTCTTGAATAATAGTTAATAACTAATTGACCATGTCAAATTGATTATGTGTCATATTATGTACTTCAGTGATATTTTTATCCAATCTTTTAGCTATTTTCCTCTTGTCTTCATTATCTTTTTCTCTTTCCTCTTCATCCTTTTCATTTTATTTAGTAACTTCACATAGTCTTACTTCTTGTATCTCATGTTCTCTTTTTAGTCCTCTTACTTCTTCATTCATTATGATATGCATCTCCAAAAGATATGCTATTATTGCATCAATTTCACTAGAACTACCTTCATCAACCAATTCTTCAACAATTTCTTCTTTTTATTTTGTGACATTTTGTTGAATTATCCTTTCTTTCTTTCTCTTCAATGATTTCCTCAATGTCTCCTTTGCAATCTTGACTTGTTCAAATGCAAGCTGAACATCAAGCTTTTGGTTTTCAAGAATCTTTCCCAATTTTTAGGCTTTCATCTTTAAGATCTTTAACTCTAAAGTGGTTAGACTTCAACTAAGAGTACACAACTATGATATCAAAGGTTGGAAATCTAATAGGGAAAATAAGATACTAAGAGGAGGGGGTGGGGGGTTGAATCAAGATCTACAAAACCTTTAACACTTCAAACATGAACTATATTTAATATCTACCTCACAAACCCTCATTAAACCTTAACCTTATATTAATGGAATCATACACTTCAACATAACATCAAATCTAACATCTAATTTCATTAGTAAAAATCAAAAGTACATAAAAGAATTGACACAAAGATTTTGTAGTGCAAAAAACCTCCAAGGTGAAGGTAAACTCTTAGACGCCTAACCCTTTATCATAAGATAGCATCACATGATTTGAATGACATACAATATCTTGCTTACAAATAAAACCTTAGGTAAGCGTAAAATGATTGTGGAATTTAATGATTTTTTTCATGACAAGGGTGAAAACACAACCTTAGGATATCACATTATTTCACTTAGGGCAAGATTTTCAACACTACAACTAGGGCCAAAATGGCTAGGTTAGGGTTCATCTTGGAAACTAATAAAAAATAAAGCACAAACCCTAACAATAAAAATCAATTAAAAGTATTCAATAAAATTTTCTAAATTTTGGTATAGCAAAAATAAGGTCTATCAGTGGCTCTATCTAGGGATGATGGATACCTGTATCCATGAAAGAATTCAAAATCTCTAGGTTAAGCAAACCACATATATGATATCTTGAGACAACTTTCCTAAGACTATACAAAAATATGTACATATATATAGAGGCTATAGACATATGCATAGGAGATTGCACAAATATACAAAGATACACAAACCTAACTACTATTCATGGAAAATAAATACCTTCAATAGAAGTATTTCTTTAAGAATTATCCATGAACTAACAATTCAAGAAAGCTTCTAGATAATTCTTTGATGAAATATGAATCCTCACCCAAGTATAATCAACCAGATAGGTACCAATCCAAATAGGATCAAATTTTCCATTCTTGCCCTCATCCTCAATCCTTGCATTCCACATTAGGACTAAATCATATAGTTTAAATTTTCTTGCCACTACCTTCTAATCATATAAATATTTTGTCTACAACTACAATTTTATATTTTTAGTAGAGGCCTCTTTCCTTGTCTCAGTTAAACCTACTAATTTATCCATCCTTTCTTGTATATCATCAATGACATCTTCATCATACATCTAGATGTAATTATATAGACCTATTAGGTTATTTTGAAGCATTCTAGCTTGGATTCCATACACAAGGTCAAAAGGTGCAACACCTATTGCCTTCTTTATTGTTACTCTATCACCCCAGACTGCTAACTACAACTTGGAATCCCATACCTTATTGTTGTCATCCAAAGTCCTTTTTATGATTCTCAACAAGATTTTTTTAGTGGACTCAGCTTGTTCATTTTCTTGGGTGATGAAGTTGACCTGGTAATATGATATTTATCACAAAAATTGATAAATTCATTAGATCTGAAGCACATAGCATTATTAGTCACTATTTTCTCTAGACACCCAAACCTTGTAATTATGTTATCTATTAGGAAATTATTTACCACTTTACTAGTATCTTTTCTTGTAGGGATGGCCTCTACCCACTTTGTAAAATAATTAGTTGCAACTAGTATCCATGAATAATCACTACTAGACTTGGTTGATATTTCACCTATGAAATTTATCCCCCATTGCTCAAAAGATTCCCAAACCTCAATAGATTTTAGAGGCACATTCCCAATTTTTTAAAGTTTTCCAGCAAATCTCTAGCAAGATTCACATTTTCTAACCAGGATTTGTGCATCTTTGAATAATCTAGGCCACCAAAAACCCACTCTTATAATCTTGTGGGTAGTAGTCTTTTCCATTTAATGCCCACCACATACCCCTGAATGCATCTTATTCAATACTCTTTTTGATTCATTTTGATCAATGCACTTCAAAAATATTCCTTCAAAATTTCTCCACCATAAACTTCTATTTACAATAATGTATCACACTAAATTTACTTATATAGTCTTCTTTTCATTGTCTATCAGATTGGGTGGAGCTTGCATATGTTGTAAATAGTATATTACATATTTATACCAATCACATTGATCCATATCACATGTATTAGAGTTGAGGTCCTAATTTACAAAATTTATTTGATTAGCATCTAGATTTGATTGAGCCATTAGTTTTTCTAATCCTTGACCTTTTACTAACTTGGTGATCTAGATATCAATATTAAAATCTTGTATTTTGTTTATCCATCTAAACCTTCTACCAGATACCTCTTGTCAAGAGGAAATATCCTTAACTGCTGCACTAGGCACAGATGCAATAATATTAGCACCAAGTAGCACCTAAAGGCTTTAAAAAATTTGACAAGTGCATATTCTTGCTTCTCATTTATTTCATAATTAAGTTTTACATGTTGAAGAAATTTGCTAAAGAATGCAATTGGTTGTTCATGACCATCCTCATTTTTGTGTAGTAAGACTACTACTATAGTATGAAAAGATGAAAAGTAAAAGATATGTATAGGTTTTCCATAATTAGGTGTCCTAAGGACTGGTGAATTCTTAATAACATTTTAAATTTCTTGGAAGGCAATAGAAGGTTTACCTTCCCAACTGATAGTTTCTCCCTTCTTGAGTATTTTTGAGATTGGTCTGTTGATTTCAAAAAAGTTGGTTACAAATCTCCTTAAAAAATTAACTTGTCCAAAGAAAGATTGTATACCTTTAACATTATTGGGCTTTGGCACCTTGTTAATTGCTACTAATCTTTCAAGGTCAATGCTAACCCCTTCCTTTGATACTATATGACCAGGAAACTTTCCTTCTATAACTCTAAAGGTACATTTCTTTGGGTTCAAAGAGATACCATATTTTAAGACTTTGATAAAAATATTTTCTAAATGCTTAGAATGTTCTTCAGCCTTCTTTGAATACGAAGTTAAGTCATCCTAATATACAACCATAAACTTGTCAATATATTCATTAAAAACTACATCCATAGCCCTCTAAAATGTTTCTCTTGCATTGATTAGGCCAAAAGGCATTCTTACATATACATATGTTCGCTAGGGTGTAGTGAAAGTTGTCTTGAATTCCTCTTTCTCATCTACCAGGACCTAGTTATATCTTGAGAAGCCATCCATCATGGACATTAGTTCTAAACCAGTAACTTACTGCAACATGACCTCCATATTAGGCAACCCATAGTTATCCTTTAAAGATGCAATATTTAGGTTTCTAAAATCAACAAATAGCCTAATTCCCCCATTCTTTTTTCTAACTAGCACTAGATTAGACACCCATGGGGAATGTCTGATTGGTTTAATAATCCCCCCATCCCTAAGTTTCATAAGTTCTTCTTGTATTTTAGGGGCTAGAGTGGGATTAACAGGCTTCTACTTTTTCCTAAATGGTTTGACTCCTTTCTTTACAGGTATTACATGTTAGAAAAGATCTTATTTATAAGCTTTAAGGTCATCATATGACCATGCAAAAACATGTCTGAATCTTCTCAATGAATCTACCATAGGCTTCCTCATTGAAGGAGATAAGGTTTTACCAATGTAACCCTTTTTTGGAGATTCAATAGTGCCCAAATTGATTTTTGGAAGCTCTCGTGGCTTCTTATACTTGGTATCTATATGCACTCTATCTTAATTATCAAAAGCACTCTCAAGCACCACTAAACCTTTAGGGACCTTGTTTTTTTAGGTACAAGATTTCTTGACCAAAGATGGTCTATTTTCCATCTACTATTTCTACAAAACTAGTGTAGTTCAATTCTTGACCATGATATTTGTCCTTTTAAATCATAAAATTCAACATATCTTTATCATCTTCAAAAACTTTCCAATTCTCTATATTATCAAGAATATAAGGCCTATTCTACACTTCAATTATATACACACCAATGAATGACACATCATCAAGATTGATTGCCACATTAGTGTCATGCCAAAAATTATAGAACAAAAAAACAATTAGAAATTTTTCTTTTGAAAGATAACTTTGGAATTCTCATAAAGAACTATACATTGGAAATTAGATTATCACTGATTAGAAGTTTGAGATATGTAACATTTATGATAGTATATGGTATAATGAATTGAGGCTAGTTGAGTGAGTTCATGCTATTTGGTCTTGTTGTATCATTGAGATTCATGTAGAATTGATACTCCTATATTGAGGCTACTGTAGTGAGTTCATGATGTGTGGTTTTATTGTTCTTGGGATTCATGTAGAATCTATCCTCCTGAGCTTATTTTGGTTGAGTGATATTTTTCTTGTGTTCTCATCTAGTCCTTGTGTTATTATCTTCATGATGGTAGTGTGCCACACACAATTATGTGCACACACATTTTTTGGATGACTTGCAAGGCCCAATCTTCCATGGTACTTCTAGAATGTATGATCATTGGGGTTGGGTTGGGAATTTTTATGCCTATAGGTAGTCATCATTGGATGAGCATGGGTAGGGTAGGGTAAGATATGAAGGGGGATTCTATCTTGTAGATTGGTGATAGTGGTGCTATAGGTTGGTCGAGGGAGATTTAAGTAAGTGATAACTAAATAAAATGTGTGAGTTGTAATAAAACTTAAGATAATAAAAAGTAGGTTATGCACCTTCCGTTGAGAAGAGTTATTGCACAGGTTGTGTGCCTTATTTTGGGAAGATTAGCTACCAATACTATCTTGGGCTTATTGATGCCAAGTAACTCTCCATAATGTCAACCCCTACTTAGTAGCCCATTGAGTGTTTGATCAGGACCTGTATTTTATGTATTGTCCATGTTCTTGGTTTCAGTCATAATACTGTCTGGTGTGAGTGTTAGCCATGGATGTTTTCTTTATGTGTGTTTTTGGTTGGATCATTATCTCCATTAGTATGATAGGTGTGGACCTATAGGTTCTACATGGTTGGGAATCATTTCTACCTATACCACTATTGGGGACAATTGTATAGAGATGGTCTATTGTCCTAGTCAATAATTGTTCAATGTTTTCATTTGATACTTTGGGTTCTAGAGTATGCTTTCTTGTGATTTATACTTTCATTATAATGCTTGGGTATCATGTTTAGATGATACTAGTTTATTTGATACATTCTTATATTATGATGTTTAGCATATGATTAGATGATGTGAATTGCTTTGTTGGTGTATCTATTGCTTATTGGTTTAACATGTTAGATTTCCTATATGTATGATGTTTAGCATATGATAGATGATGTGGTTGGTTTATTGAATTATCTTATGCTTTACTTATAGCATGTTAGATTTCCTTATTCTTATACTGTATCACATTTTAGTATTGACATCCTCATAAGATAGCTTTGATGATCTAGTTAGTGGTTTGGGATGTTACATGTGGGGGATGGCTAGGACCCACAATGGTCTTATGATACTATTAACAATTGGGAGGAACCATATGAAATCATCTATTTTGCATCATCCCATGAAGCCATGATCTCTTCATAACAATCCCAATGGACTCTAACCTAGTCTAGCTCTCTGCTTGGAAGTCTAAGGGTCTGTCGAGACAAAATGTGGATGAGTTCCCATGTTAGTTATCCATCTGCCTCCATCTATAGTCCCAAAATCGTAATTATCTCTAAACATAGAGAGTGGGTGAACACTCCACTAGTTTTTCCAAGTCTTTCTAAAAAGGCTCCACCATAGTCTATTTTTGGCAAAAACATCAAACCACTATCTCTTACAACCTTGTTCCTCCCAAGTTTTCTATTTTTGACTTAGTGGAAACATGGGGAAAAACTCATGGGACAACTCAAATTTTGAATTGGTGGAAGAATGTATTGGTTAAGGGCTAGCT
Source organism: Cupressus sempervirens (assembly GCA_028749045.1). Classification (NCBI taxonomy): domain Eukaryota; kingdom Viridiplantae; phylum Streptophyta; class Pinopsida; order Cupressales; family Cupressaceae; genus Cupressus; species Cupressus sempervirens. The sequence continues at coordinate 241,077,371 of CM053790.1, forward strand.
AAGTATTAACATGGTCAAATTTAGGCCCCTAACATGATATACTAACATATGGGTGGGTTATTTACACAAAAAGGACACTTTGGGACCACATAATGACCCTTTAAAATCCTTGTCAAATCTGAATTCGAATTTCCCTCTGATGGTGACTCCTATCCCTTATCAAGTGGGTTTACTTAATCTTTAGAAAGGGAAATAGGTTTAAAGGTTAAATGCTCCCATGACCAAAACTCTAGGTGGCATATCATTAACACACCACAACTACAAGTATTAAGTGACACATTAAAAGACATTACACATCATCATGACATGTCGCTAATGCATTCTTGAGATTAAATTTGTCACAAATGTTCAAGCTTTCATTTACAAAATAATATACATCACAATGAGGCTTTTGAATCTTACAAAGATTTTCCTTGGCTAAGTCGTGTTTCTCATCAATTTGGACCTTGTTTCCCTAATAAATTTCCATGGTTCCACTTCCTAAACACTAAACTTGAGAATTAGTAGTTCAAAAAGAAGTCATATAAAAAATATATAATAAATTCATACAAACTCCAATGTTGTGTAGCCCACATTAACATAATTCAATTAAATTTCCTTTCTTAATCATTTCAAATAAAGCATTTGGAAAATTAAAATATAAAAATCTGCATATCACATTTAATCTTAAATCAACATGATTGAATTAATACTTTGAATAACATCATAATCTATTTTCTATCTTAATATGTGTAAAGTTAAATTTGTATTTATTAGATCAACCCACACAAAAATTTGGTTCTTAATACATATCATAGATGGAAATCACTATTGTAAATACCAAAATAAATAGATAATATAAGCCATTGTCCATCTAAGTCTTGAATATATGTCAAAAAAATCCAAATCCTAAGTATAAAAATGCAAGTAAAATATCTATGCTATGATGGGTTGGTGTGAGGCCTCACAATTAGCTAGCAAGTGAACCATCTTGTTATTACTTCTATCCATCCAAGAAATGCCAAAGGCATCAGATGATTCTATCCAATCCAAAAAAACATTCCTATACTATTTCATCTTTTTTCTTTGAGGCATATGGCTCCTTAACTTGAGACACAACTAATTTAGAATCACCAATAACATGCAACTTCTTAATCCCATGACTAGCTGCAAATTTTAATCCTAGTAAAAGTTCTTTATACTCTACTACATTATTGGTACATGTAAAGTTTAAGGTAAATGTATATGTAAAATTATTTTTCTTTAGATATATAAATACTAACCTAGCTACCAATACTTCCCTATAACTTACCCTATTAAAATACATGGTCCATTATTTCTATGAATCCAAACAGTTGGTCACCTCTTGTGTAATTAGTGGATGTAGTTTCTCAACCTTTCGGATGATGAGTTCAGCTCTAAATGCATTAACCTCAGTATCTAGAAAACAAGTAGCATCCTTATCAATACTATCTTCAAATATGTAAGTGACCCTTGGCTCTCTATAAATTTTAATAGACTTGTCTCCTATGTGAAAAGTGGCATATGAAAAGTCATATTGCAGGCTACCTCCCATTGCAACACTCCATTTTCTAGAGAGTAGCATCCCATAATGGGGAGGAATATCAACTACAATGACTATCATTGTCATTCAACATCAGGGTGAAAAACTAGTTTGAAAGGTATGACATTAATTATACCTATGATAGGCACTTTTGTTGCATCCATTTCTCTACACCTACCCTGATTGGTATCTACTTCTAAGAAAAGGGCCTCCATAACTTTAAAAGGAATGATAGTGTTTGATGCCCTTGAGTCAATCATACAATTTTTTAAGGTTTGGCCATTTATGACTAAATCAAGAAAGAAAGGATCAATATCGTTCAAGTAGGATACAAAGGAATTGTCTAAGTAAATTTGAAGTATTTTGTGACACAACTCCTTTTTCCTCTTTATCCTTTATTAATATTTGTATTTTCTAGACTACTAATGATTCTATCTCAACAATATCACTACTTCCTATACCACTCAACCAAAATAGGGCCTTATTCTTGTGTTCTTCTATTCAAAACATTTTAGATAAGGGGACTTTAATAGTAATTTGAGATATCATAGAAATCATATCAACATGATGATATGTAGCAGCTTTGGGAAGATTACCTTTGATTATTTTCTCTTAAGCAATAGGTTCCTTCACTTGCATGATGACATCAAAGCTTGGCTTCTTTTCTTGCACATTGGATTTGACTGTGTAAACTCCTTGAAACTGTGCCTTTTTCTTTGGCTCCCACTTCTTGGTCTTACTAACTTTGACTTTCACAACCATTGGATCTTCTTTCTTATCATTAGCACTTACTTTATGAGCAATACCCTTGATGAAGATACCAAGTCACTTACTAACAACATTGTTGATAGTTTTGTTTCTTAGATTATAGGTGCTATGGAATTGAGCCATCATCTCAACAATGATCTTTTCAATCTATTCTTTGGAAGGTTTCCTTAGGTTTTTGTGATCCATACTTGATAATGCAGTGCATATCTTGTCCTCATTATGAGCTTCATTACCTGAAAAACACCTACTGATGGTCTAATTGATAGGCATTTCTTTGATTTGCAACATCATATTCATATTCTTGTAAATTAGACTCCTCACCCCATCACATAAGTTTACCATATTACAACTTACATCCTCATGGTTATCTTCCTCCTATCCATTCTTATTTTGTGTTTTCTGATCTGCAAAAAAAGACAAAGCCAATGCATAGTAATTAGGGGAACGAAGGGACTGACATACAATACTCTAGGGAACATCATCTATCATATATATAGAATTTCTTTGTAAAGGATCTTGTTTACTTTTATCTTTTTTTCCTTGAGTGGGATTGGGGATTGGTTTTCAATCCTTCAACTGAGTGGTATAAGGACAGTTTTGCATTCTACATTGCCTATTGTAGGGAGTATTATACTGAGGTCTATCACCAATATTCTACTTATCGGCCTAGTTTTCTGATGGAGAATGTAAGTTGCACTCATCTTTGGCATAGTCAGAAGAACTAAGCTCATATGTTGATAATGTTTTAGTAGTGGAGATGGATTTTCTTGATTAGTAGGATAGGAAAGAAATGAATTATCTTATTGAAAGATTGCATCATGTTGAAAGCATTATTAAATCTAAAGTTGAAAGATAGTCATATCAATGTGAGTATGATAAAGTTAAAGGTCATCTTTCAAGTGATAATGAAGTTGCTGATCCAATATATTATCAAGAGGTGTCATATGAAGCTGATGACAAGATTTGTTGCTCAAGTCAAGAAGAGGATCATGATAGCATATACTCATCTTCATGTGAATCATATGTAAATTGGGAAGAAGAAAGCAATGAAGGAAGTTATTTCTCTTATGAAAGTAAACGTATGAGTTCTTTTTCTAAATTTGAAAGTGAATTTCCAGTTCAGAGTTATACAAATCAGCTAGATGTTGAAAGCTGTGAAGATTTGTCTACACAATACAAGGATAAAGAAATTGTTTATAAGGATAGATTACCTAATTGTGTAGATGAATGTCTTGATAATGAATGTAGTGATGATCAGTATATGAGTGATTCAAGGTTAATGCATCAACACCTATTGGTAAGATAAATAATGACAAGTTTGCAAGACATTTGAATCACCTAGATGAAGACAATGAAAGTAACCTTGATTTATATTCTACATGCTTTGTTGATGGAGTAGAAAGTGAGTCCACATGTAGTTCTAATTTTTCTTCACATGTTGAAAGTATCCATGAAGATGAGATGGGTAAAGGTTTTAAAGTATATACTAACACTTTATATGATGAGAATCCTAATGATGATCAGCCCATTTTTTGTCAAAATGTTCAAAGAGGGTTATTGCATGGAATTATCAATCCTTTGTTTGAAGAGCACATGGATAGTTCAGATTTAGTGGAGAATGAGTTTAATGATGATACTTTATCCTATTTCTGTGATAGATCAAAATGTTCTTCTTCTAAGTCTGATAGTGAAGCTGATGATTATGTTGCATCTAATGAGATAGATAATAAGGTGTTTGACGAGGTTTTTTTTGAAAATTAGTACGCACCTTGCAATGAGTTTTATGATGAACTCTCTGATGTGAAAACTAATCTATTTGTTGATTGTGAAGAACCATTTGAAGATTGTGGATTAGCTTTAGATTCTAATAGGGATGACATGTGTAAGTACAAATCTGATTGTTCGTTTGAATATCATCCAATTATGCATAAGGACACACATTTTAAAGGTATGCATGATCCCTTTTCCTAAATTGAATATGAAGCTTTCATATTCAAGAATGATAGTATGCATGAGTCATTAAATAGAGAAGATTTAGTCTGATATGTTTGAGCATGCTAATTAGTATTTTCATAATGAGAAAATGGTTGAGAATGAAGCAAGTTTTTATATGCATTATGAAAGTAAGAATGAGGATCCAATTTTACTAAGTGTTGAGTTTCAAGATGTGTATCTAATTGGTGAAACTAATATGAGAGGTAATTTTAGTTTACCTCATGAGGAAAGGAATGAAAATCAAGTTTTTGATAGGGGTAAATGAATTTGTTGAAGTTCAATGGCCCGAGGCTATCATTTGTACATAGTAGTTGTAGTTGTTTCCTAATTTCAATAAAGCTGTTCAAGAGAAGTTTTGAAGTTTTTGGGAATGGTCTACTTCTACCAAGATCTGAATCCTTGCCATGCTCACAATGGACATGCATCCCCAAACAGAGCCACTATTGGTGCTCAAAATTGTAGCCCAAGCTTTAAACACCATTGAGAAAATTTGGTCGTATAAATGCTTTTAAATATATGTGTACTCGACTGTCAGTCTAAGCCCTGTGAGGTGTTTAATGCTTCTAGAAACTTCCATTCAGTATATCCACTCATTCCATGAAGTTAAATTTTCATTCTGAGCCATTTCGTAAAGTCTTGTTTTGAGCTAGTTCCAAATTTGCATTTTCACCTGTGTCAAACAACGACATGAGGTTGTGTTTGCCATTAAATATCTTGCACCTAGAAATTTTTTAGGACTCACCACCTTGGGAGTATTTAGTTTCCATACTTGAGAAATTTTTTTTAGATTTTGAGTCATTTTGAGTCCGTTTGATTGGGTTTTGAATCCCTCAAAGTTGGCCAGTTACTATTTTCATGCTTTTGCAATTTGTTCTGATTTCTATGAAGCCATGTTTGATGAGTTATAACTTTTGAAATATTGACCAAAATGATAAAATTTATTTTGCATTGCATTGTAGACATTAGAGACTTGTTATGTTTCAAGTTTCAGCTTATGAGAAATCTATTTGATGAATTTTCAAACGTGATTCCAAATGCAATTTTTATCTTTTTACTGGTGTCAGCATTTGTAGATTTGTTAGGACCCCTATTCAAGATGTTATAACTCAAAATATATGATTGACTAGATCAAATGGATTATACCACTATATTTTCCTCTAAAAATACATTAAGTATGCCAGTTTTCAAGTCATGACGAATCCATTTGCACACTTTTGCAGGTCAATTCCATTTGTAAAAAATGATTTTTTGCCAGTGTTTTCAATCTACAGAATCCAAGTAGCCTACATTGACCACTCGCCAAATGTGTCATGTTACTTTTCATGATCCAAAATTGTAGATCCATAATGTCCTCATGACATAGAATCAATGTCCTAGTTTTCTTTTCCCCATGTGCTCATTTACCCAATTTTTTGAAGCTGAATTCGAACCTAGTTTATTGCTTTCTAACATGTTTTCTTGTAGGAAGTTCTAGAAGGTCAAATTTGATAGTGAATATCCTTTGACCTCAAATTTTTGATGAGAGGAGATTTAACAGGATGCAAGTGTGTGGAACAAAGATTCAGTGTACTAGTTTCCAGAGCCCGATCAGGTGTTTGGGTCAGTTTTTAAGGCCAGTCGATAGACCTCTTGGCACAAAAGTGACAAGTCGCAAATTAATGGTAAAATGAGTTTCAATTGATGGTTCGGTGATCAAACTTATTTCTAATCAGTTCAAGATGATCAATATATTAATTTGAAAAGTTAGTCACTCGAAAACAAAATTTTTTTTAGTCAGACCCACTTTGGGACTTGGCTAAATTCACCTAATTTGTGACAATAAGACCAAATGAATTCATGGAGGTACATCTCAGAATGAGATCACCAATTCAAGAATCTCCATTATAGTTAGTGGATTGAGAAAATTACTCTTCCCTATGCCAAGATGGAAATGTACATTTTTGAGAGCAAGATTGGGTACCCAGAAGAAGAGAAGTCAAGAGATATTATTAATACAAATAAATTTTTTGTAAAAGGTTGTAGGGAAAATGATATATTATCCAGGGTAGGATACATTTTCTTGAAGTTAGGAGATGAAGTAATGGAATGTTTGGTTCAGAGGTCCATTGCATTCAAATTTATTCACATCAGGGTGATTGTTAATTCTTTCTAAGAAGCCTTCCATGACTTAAGCCTCTTAGAGGAAGTCTAAGTCACAATTTCTCACACCCTACACATTCATTAATTAGATCTGCCTTTATTAATATTAAACAAATGATAGGACAGAGGTAAGAAATAAGGAATGAGTCATTGGCTAGTCAAAAACACCATTGGAGGTAGGGGTGTCAATGGAAGCAGCAGACAAAGCAGCAAACAAGGAAGCCCTCCCACATTTTCCAAGCCACTGAATTTGAAAAAGAGGCCATAGCATCAAAGGGTTCCCCATGCGTAGTTTGGAGATGGCAAATTGAAGGAGTGGGCAGGTGTGTTAAAAGAGCAAAGCCACGCTGGAAAGGATCTTCTAGCATTTAAAAGTAGCCAGCTCATGCATATAAAAGGGGTCTCATGCAACAAGGAAGTGGTGAAAAACACAGTCTCATGCCATCAGTCTCTCTCGTGCTTTCTGCAATTGTTTGTTGGAACTCCATGTGGATGATATACCAGGAGATGAATCATGTGTGATACTTGAAAAACATTGTGAAGTCCCTCCAAGCTATGTAGGAAAAATGGTTGAAGTTATGAAATATTTACAAAGGCATAGGCAAAGTAGCAATCTTTTTGCTAGGAAGCATGGATTTATAACTCCTCATGATTTATTTAGGTGGGTAGATTGGTTCAAAAGGTGTGGAAAGTCTTATGAAGATTTAGCAATGGATGGCTATATGCTACTTGCTAAAAGACTGAGAGATGTTAAGTAAAAGGCTATGGTTCAAGGAATATTAGAGAAGAACCTCCATGTGAAGATTGATACTGGGAAATTATATTCAAAGTCTCACACCATTAGACATAAAGAGAAGAGGAACTCACCCAAGCTAAGGTTCCACACATCTGTAGTAAAAGGAAAGCCTATGTGAGTAGAGGTGAGGAAGAACACAGACAGAGGGAAAACCATGAAGTATTTTAATCCCACATTCATTGTGGGTAAGCCTTTTCAAATCTTTAAATACTAATGCACTTCACCTTAACAATGTCTTAAAGAAAGCATCTTTTGAAAAGGCTGCGTGGATGCATGGGCCCCTCTAGCCGACTTGACCTAGATGATGTCAATGTGACGTGAAGCATTATTTTGAACAAAAAA